>CM060634.1:3537500-4137500 GCA_030578275.1 Meda fulgida | reverse complement strand
TGAATGCATTTCTAAACATTTTCTATGTTAGAAAGAAAGTTAATTTGACTTTGGCGAACACCTCATTTTGCAGCAGCAGAGAATAGTACAGGAGTGTGTGTCTGAAGATTTGCCTCTGTGTTGCATGGTTAATCCACTCAGCATCAGCATGTGTGTGTATGTGTGTGTGTGGACACTGAACGCGCTGGCACTGCCTGACTGTAGGGCCATTTAATGCGATCAGTTCTAGTCGGCCTGACTCTGAGCCATGCAGCACCATTGCCAGCCTTGGATACAAATGCCGACGAACACTTTCAGTGGATTGTTCTTCTCCACCCTCCCTGTTTCCCCTCGGTTCCCCACAAGCATTACAGTTACCCACGATGTAGCTGGTGTAAAATGCTGTGTTAGAGGCATACCGATGAGCCATGGCTGCTCCGCTAGAAGTGCAGTGACACAAAAGGATGAGAGACGAGACGGATAATGAAGTAATAAGAGTGGGAGTAGAGGGATGGATTATGGGCCTGGCTGGGTTTCACTCATCCCTGCAGTTCTGTGCAAATTCACTCTTTGCCGAGAAAAAATGAGCTCTCAGAGCCTTTGGCGGAATCTCACAACATGCAATAAAAACTTAAAGTGCTCTCCGAACAGGAAAGCGCTTATACAAGCTTACATTTCTTGGCTATTATGCAAGGTAGCAGTTGGAGCCAAAGAGCTCGCAGGCTGCTGGGTTTTAAATATAAGACTGCAGCGAGTGAGAGCGGATCTACTGTATAGAGATGAGAAGACAAAAGAGATGTTCTGCTATTGTTTGAAGGCAGCTAACAGGTGTATTGATCTAAACGGTGGAGGTGAGGCTGATGACAGAGAGGTGACTGGAGTGGGCCGAATCAATATTACTAGATCAAGATACACAAGGATATTCAAGGAAAGTATCGGACCAAAGCCAAAAGATTCAGCTTGAAAGGCTGCACTACTAAAGAACAATAAACAGCTAAACGTTTTTGGTGTTTTCTTTTCTGTGGAGGTTTTTTTTTTATTTTTTTTTATAATCAACTGGCAGATTTATAATTGAAACCACTGATGCTTTTCATACAGGATCTGAATTTAAATGCTTATTTTATTTTCTAAAAACTATTTGGAACCATCTGCATATATTTTTCCCTTTACACTTTAAAAATGGCAGCAATGGCAGTGATTTTTTTTATTTGATATTTTATTCGATATAACATGTGCCCCCTATAACAAACATGATTCAGCAAAATCCTCACTGAGAGTCACAAATGTGTTGGGATCCAATTATTTTGTTCGTTTTAAATTAGTTTTGTTTTACTGCAGAAATTCAGGTCACCAAATAATTGATAGATACATAACAGCCACTAATCTATTGTTTTATTTATACTGTATGTCTTTAAATTGAATCACTTTTGAAATGCATTATGTTTTAAGTCATTAAAAATGTACTGGCCTACTGTATTTTATTTATCAAAGCCAATGTTTACTCGCTTTTGGCACTTGATGACAAATATTTGAGTCTACAGAAGACCATTCAAATTAAAAATTAAACCATGTAATGATATTAAAACAAAACAAAGTCTCCTGGACTGCTATATAATGAATATAATAGAAGATATGAATTATGTTCTCCCACGGCACGTCAGACCTGACAGTAGCCTTCAGCACACACTGCCCACACTGTGTCTGTTGCGTAGAGCACCTCGTGGTTGTCATGTCTGCCAGATTCACAAAAGACAGTCGTTGTTGAGCCATTTTTAGCCAGCTGTGGACTGTCAACACTGTGATGGTTGGTTGAGCTCAGGAGAACAGTGTGTTGAGGGAAGCTCTGCAACTGATCCACTGACTGTAGAGATTGATGTTTCTGGAAATGTCCTCACTTTCAGGTTAGAGCTGTGCGCAAGATAATGTTTTTGTATTTCTGCCCTCCTGGCCTCTGTATAAGAGTCTGTAACTGGGGCGTAAAAGCTGGCGATGGATTATGTGAGCTATGCGCTTTAGTGCAGCTGTAAGGACTTTTATATGGTAGTTTTCTTTCAACTAGTCACTCTTAATGTTTCACATCTTTATAGTTACTATCTTCAAGGCTGCAGCCTCACTATCTGGCCCTTTCTGCCAAAATGATTTTCATCAAGCCCATTGAAGGAATGTGGACAAAGGGCTCATTACACATCAGCTAATCATTTGGTCAGCAGTGTGACTGTTAAATAATGCATAGCTGTTGATCAGTTTACATTATTGATGTTGTAAAGTGCACTAGAGATTATGCTTGCTTTTGTCCCTGCGCTCTGGTTTCAGAGTGCTTCCTACAACATATCATTTGGACACATTGGTTTAGTCTTGTAATTAGCATAAAACGTCAGGTTTGAGTCCAATTTGTTTCCTTCACAGATGAGATGGCTTTGATTCTGCTATGATCAGTCATGGTTTAATTGAAGCAGATGATTCTCATGGTGGCAGATGGACTGTGTCACGGGTAAAGCAGAGGAGAGGATCTTCATTCCAAGAACATACAAACAAGGATAAACCAAATAAGAGGCCAATGAAGGCACAGGAGACGCAACAGCAGACGTCCCATGTTATTTATAAAATATTTTTCTATTCATCCAAGAATACTACAAACAAATTCCACAAAAATATTAAGCAGCACAAGTTTTTTCAACATTGATTATAATAAAAAAAACATTGCTCAGTAAATGAGCATATTAGAATGATTTCTGAAGGATCATATGACACTGAAGACTGGACACTCAGATTCGCATCACAGGAATAAATTACATTTTAAAATATGAAAAAAAAAAAAAAGGTATTTTAAATTGTAATATTCACAATCAATTTCGTTTTGGTTAGCCTAAGAGTCTTCTTTCAAAAATATTTAAAAAAAAATCATATACCGACCCCTAAAACTTTGAATTGTAGTGCGTGCATGTAAGCATTTTCGTTGTGGGCCCAGCTTAAAAACACAGATCTTGAAATTCTTACCATTTCTCTTTCATCATTTCTATATTAACTGAGGTACTTGCCTGTGTAAAAGTGAGCGTGTAGTAAATCCACAAGACAGATGTGTGATGAAGAATGTACGATGACTACACATAAATGTTAGCGTGGAACCAAGAACTGAGGCAAACTGAGGGCTTAAATACACAACGGAATATCATTAACGACACGGGAAACAGCTGAGGACTAGAAACCATGACATCTAATCATTAACTAGAACACAGTAACAAAGAAAACCATGACTAGAAATGAACAGAACAAGACAATGAAACCAAACATAACATGACTGTGACATCCTGAGGAAGTTTATTCTTTAAAATGAAAGAGTGGGTCAGGGAAACTTATTTTATGTCACAACTTATCCAGTGAACCCTTTTAATAAGGACACAGGTATGTTGGCATGCATGGGGCAACTGTTTGTCCGAGAACTTGTTTAGAGGACACAGTTGTGCGTGACTGGGTGCTCAAGACAATCACTTACGCTGAGGAGAAGGCAGTTTGTGTTTTAGTCGATAAGCACTGTTATGAAGATGCTCTTATGTAACCCGAGACATTGCCCAGTGCCCGCAACTTCATTGATCACATGCGGTCTCACTATATATAGAGTAGTGGCTGAAAGTGATGTCTGGAGGATATTTGTTGACCCTACTAGTTTGATTAAACCATTAAAATATGAAGAAAATATTTGATATTTTTTTATATTTTAATTATGAGGGAAGAACAAAACACTAAGTTAATCAAGTTAACACTTAATTAAGGTATTTATCTGACAAAATTATTTGGCAAAAAAACTACAAACTACAGCTAGAGGTTTTATTTTACTATGAAAAAGAAATGCATATAAAAACAAAAAGCTCTCAGGAAAAAGCATACATTAACTACAACATAATCAATCATTCATATTTTGTTTGTTCTGACAGCCTGCTAAAAAAATTGGCATGTTTTATTGCGTTATCACAAATACAACTATTGACTTCAAGCACAACTAGCAATATGCTTACAAAATCTTTAACAAATTATTAATAATACTTGGATAAAGGGTGAATTTATAAACTGTATATACAAGCATTTTGTCCCCAATGAACTAATAATCATTCTCATACTCTACATCTTTTCTAACAATAAAAAATGTGGCTTCACACAGCTGTTTTAGTCATGTGACCTCACCTCAGTAATGTGACATTGAGTTTTTCTGGCTCCCAGGTGTTCAAAACCTACTGCAATGAAGATTATGACCGGCGGAATGAAGAGGTGGACCCGGTGGCATCCTCAGCTGAGTATGAGCTGGAGAAACGGGTTGAGAAGCTGGAACTTCTCCCTGTGGAACTGGAAAAAGGTGAATAGCGGTGATGGCAGCAGAGCTTCACATTCATTTTTTTGCTCACCAGCTACTCTGGCTTGTGGTTTTCCAAAGTTACTAGCCACTCAGCATTTTCACTGGCCAAAATTTTTCTTAAATAATATCTCATGATTTGGCTGCAGGAATATTAGGCTGCTGTCACTTTAAGACCGGACGCATACTGGTACACGCGCGTTTTCTTTCTCAACTGTTTACGCTCACTTAAAACATGACTGACTGTGTTTACGTGAATACTCGCCACATGAATTTTGACATTATTTTGTGTGTATTTGACTGTTTAATGCAATAAGCAGCAAAAAAGAACTCAGTTTAGTTCTGATATGTGGCTTTATGTATATGCAGTATGAGCTACTTTGAGTATGAGCACAAAATCTGTGGGAATGAGTAAGATTATACGCAATACGCACAATCCCACGCCGAAATTCAAGCCCTGCAACATCAAAAAATACATCCGGAGCAAAATAAACGAGTGAGTGTGGGCAGGAGGGTTTGTGTGTAACTCGCTGTCTGAGAGATGAGAGAGAGAGAAAGTGCAGCTAATATCCTGTATCTGTTCTGTGGAAAAAGAGCATTATAAGCATTACAAATATTTCAGTATCGGTATCGAAAAATCTATATTTTTGACAACACTATATTGCACTTAGTTTATTATTTTAGATGCTATTTTAAAAGACTACTATTAAGAAAAGTGTATTATAAAATTCAACCTGCCAAAGTGGCCAGTAGGAGTGACTGCATTACATGCGACTGCTGAAATTAAACCACATTTGGCAGGTGTTAATGTCAAGCCCTTGATGTCAGTGTCACAAAAGAGATTTCTCTGAGCTTAAAATTTTAGAATAGTTTTCATGATAAGCGACACTGGGTCACCACACTTTTCACTCAAGTTATTTTTCAGTTCTTATTTCAAAACCTTATGGTTACTGAGATACACTATAGCCCTTGTGACAACCAGCTCCGGTTTCCTCTATAATTGTTGTACATAAAACAATATAGATACGAATAGGTGTCCAGGGAAATGTTCTGCATGTGTCTGTGTATTTTGAGCGCTGTGAAATCAGTAGTATAGTAGCCTTGAATATTGATCAGTCATAATATGCATCCATCCATCCAATGATTTATTGAATTTTCATTCTTTCCATTTGCTCACCACTAATGTTTTCCTTTCACTGATTTTTGTATGTTCTTCTGTGTTTGTCAGATGAGGACGGCCTGGGCATCAGTATTATAGGAATGGGGGTTGGTGCTGACGCAGGCCTGGAGAAGCTGGGCATCTTCGTCAAGACTGTCATAGAGGGTGGAGCAGCTGAGAGAGATGGAAGGTAAACTAAACTGCACATAGACATGAATAATTCGTTATAATTCGTTACATTTATATACCGCTTTTCTGGGTACTCAAATCGTTTTACATAGCAGGGGGGAATCTCCTCAACCACCACCAATGTGCAGCATCCAACTGGATGATGGGACGGCAGCCATATTGCGCAAGAACGCCCACCACACACCAGCTTACTGGTGGAGAGGAGACAGTGATGAAGCCAATGAGTATATATGGGGACGATTAGGAGGCCATGATGGACAGAGGCCAATGGGCAAATTTGGCTAGGATGCCGGGGTTACACCCCTACTCTTTTTCGAAAGACATCCTGGGATTTTTAATGACCACAGAGAGTCAGGGCCTCGGTTTAACGTCTCATCTGAAGGGCGGTGCTCTTTGACAGTATAGTGTCCCCGTCACCACACAGGGGCGCTAGGACCCACACAGACCACAGGGCGAGCG
The DNA here is from genome assembly GCA_030578275.1 of Meda fulgida. Lineage (NCBI taxonomy): Eukaryota > Metazoa > Chordata > Actinopteri > Cypriniformes > Leuciscidae > Meda > Meda fulgida. The sequence continues at coordinate 4,131,369 of CM060634.1, read as the reverse complement.
CCTCCTGCTGGCCTCACTAACACCTCTTCCAGCAGTAATAGTTTTCCCAGGAGGTCTCCAATCCAGGTACTAACCAGTCTCAACCCTGCTTAGCTTCAGTGGGCAACCAGTCTTGGGCTACAGGTTGATATGGATGCTGGCCATGAGAAAGTAGTGATAGACTCAAATTCTGAATCCCAGACTTTCAATGTGGCCTCAGACTGTTGGACTGCACTGTGCGGTTTGTTGAGTGGCATCAGACCCTGCTGAAATCCTGAGAAATGTTACTTGTTTTAAGATAACCAAGCAACACTATGCTTTGCAATCAGGTTTCAAAAGGATGATTCAATAGCCAGAATTAAATTTCCTTCACCATTCACTCAGGCTGTTTCTGTGCACAGTGTAACAATAGAGGATTTGACAGCGACATTGAAATCTTTGCACTGAAGTCCTTTTTTTTTTTTTTGCATAGAGGAATACTTATTTCATGCTTTCAGTATTAATTAATTGGCGAGATTGCAAAATGTATGTGAAGGTTAAGGTGCACATTAGGATTCAATCTTGCAAGCGTCTCTCCGTCTGCTTTGCCAGCATAACAGACGAGATTTGCCATGAGCTCGATATCCAGACAGGAATCAAGGGTCAAAGCAATTTGGTGAAACTCACAAAGCTCATTACAGATATCACACAGTTGGAGCTCTTCATGCAAACACTGCAGCATTCTGAAAATTATATTATCACATGTTGTTAAGGAGCTTACTCGTCTTTGTAATCCTATGCTATGATTGTAATTCCTTCCGTCTTGTGAGCATTATTCTTTAGCTTCTGAATTGAAAGAATGTGACCGGCAAGTCTGAAAACATGAAAATACTGTCCATACTCGTAGAAGAGGGGTTTCTAAACTTTTTTTGTCCCTTTTGCCATATGATCTAAATTATTTATTTGAATTATTCTCCGAGACTTTAAAGGGGTCATTGGATGCAAAATTCACTTTTATATGGTGTTTGCACTATAGTGTGTGGACACAACCACCATTCAATGAAAAAATCCATTCACTCCTTTTTTTTATCCTCAAAAAGCCTAAACACTCTCAATTATCAAGCCGTTTGGATGATGTCATATTGCTCATGCTCCGCCCACGACCACTGACGGACTGTCCCGTATTAGCATATTTCTGCCCTCAGCCATTTGTATAACGTCCACCAAGGCAGCACTTGTCTTGTGTGACACTCCCCATGGAAGAGATGGGTGGGGTGAGCAGTTGCTCATTATCATTTAAAGAGACATGCACCAAAACGGGTCGCTGTGAACAGAGCTGTTTTTGAGGAGGTTAAAAGGGTGTTGTTTTACACAAAATTTTGAGGAATTTTAGCCAAAGTGTGTTACAAACTTTACATGAAGACCCTAAACAGTCATACCAACTTGTGGAAAATAGGCATCCGATGACCCCTTAAAGTAATTATTACTTCTTTTTTTTTAAAGTCATATTTATGTTCATTGACATATAAAGAATATATTTTTGGAAAATACATTGTATTATAATAATAATATTTTTGAACATTATTATTATTATTAACAACAACAATAATTATAATTATTAATAAATAATTATTACATCTTATTATGAATTATTAATTTAATTCACTTTTGGCATCTTAACACTGGTGGAATTATCTTCCGTATGCAGCAATAAATGTTTACAGATCTTTACTAAATCTTTGCAATCTTTATTTTGGGTCTTTACTTTTATCTTTACGTTTTTACAAATTAATCTTAGCGAAATCTCCGGGAAACCCTGTCCTTGGATGTACTATGTCCTTCATACTTCAGCATATTTGATCCACTGAAAAAGCAGAGTGATGAGTCCTCAGGCAGAACATAATTAAGTTTTTTTGTTTTTTTAAGTAATCTCAATATGTCAGAGAAATCTCTATTCATATCTAGTTCAGTCATGAAACTCTAGAGGGCGCAGGCTGAGAGATCCTTTACATGCAATCTGGAAGCAATCACATCATTACCACATGGCACAAGCTGATTGGCCTCTGCTGATCCTACAGCCAATGAGATTGCTCGTTCAACATTTAAATGGTCTAATTCAGTGTTTACTGTAGGGTAGTTCCTATGAAACCCTCCACCTCCCCCAGCTCCACCTGCCTAGATCAGCTACGGGATTTATGTATGTTTATTTATGGAACAGCAGCAGCATATCTTACATGCTCACAGTATGTGTATCTATTAGCAGTAGCAAGCTCATACTTGCTCTACAGCAGCAGCAGCAGATCTAGTCCGACAAGACCAAATACATTAACATTCCCATATTCAATAACATTCTAAGACTATTTTGCGAGTTGTCCTGATTGAAGTACTATTATACAAACCTGTTTTAGAGATTGCACAATGTCCTAATAGTGTCACTGTAACAAGTGTTAAAACATATCCACCTTAATTTTCCACAGAATTATGGTGAACGATCAGATCGTGGAGGTTGACGGCACCAGTCTGGTGGGAGTAACTCAGAGCTTCGCTGCCTCTGTCCTGAGAAACACGCAGGGAGTAGTCAGGTAAGATGCTAGATGTCCACTGCAATTTTTGCTCGTTCATGATGTTTCATTAATACCAGGTTTGCCCTTTAATGCTGACCACCAGATACCTACATTAAAATCCCCACTATAACTTACACTAGAGCAGTGTTTCCCAACCCTGCTCCTGGAGGCACACCAACAGTGCACATTTTGGATGTCTCCCTAATGGCTAGTTCACACTACAGGATTTTAAGCCCGATTTAAGCCCGATTTGCAAGTTAACGAGCTCGCCGACAGGTCGGGCTGTAATCGCGCGCAAATCTGCGGGTGATCCGCGCTCGCCAAACTTTATGTGTGAAATACTAAACGACGCATCAAAAACGCTCGCTGACACATCGCCGACGCGTCACCGACGCCGAACAAATATCTAGCATGCCAAATATCTGGAGCTGTCGGCCGACTCGATAGCGTGTGGTGTCACGTGTCGTGGCGAACTACAGCCAATGAGAGAGCAAGGCATAGGTTGAGGTCAACGAAAGAAAAATAGCAGCAGCACCAGCAATGGCTTCAAGGAAATTATGGAACCAAGAAATGGAGCAAAATTTAATAGAACTGTGGCAGGAGCATAACTTTTTTTAAAGTTTTTTTTTCTTGGTTCTGAACAGACCATTGCGCAAACAACTTGCGCCGCCACTTTTGTCCCGGTGTCCATTTTCAAATAGACGTAATTAACACCTGTTTCGCGATAGTTCCCATCCACCTCTCGCGTGTGTTTTCGTGACTAAACGTGGTTTTGGGGACCGGAGAGAGTCGTTGAGTGACAGAGTTGTTGTCAGCTCGTGTAGTGTGTAACCCCCTGTTGCAGATCATTCATGTAGTATCGCGTAGTGTGAACAGCACAACGACTTCAAGACTCCAGAGCAAGTCATGTAGTGTGAACAGCACACCGATCTGCCGACGTTTAAAGTTGTGTAGTGTGAACTAGGCATTATCTGACCCATATATTTCTGGTCTTGGAGTCTTTACTAATGAGCTGATGAGCTGATTCAGGTGTGATTGATTAGGAAGAGTTGGAAAATGTGTAGCGTTGGTGTGCCTCCAGGAACAGGGTTGGGAAACACTGCACTAGAGTGACCAGTGTTATTTTTAGCTAATGAAATAGCATGACATGTCATCATCTTTCCCTCCCACACAGCACTTTTGTGAGAATAACACAGAATTCTTGTTAGTGTATCTAAACTCCCCTTAGACACGACAGCAGAAAGCACGTCTTTGAAAAGAGTATCAGCCAGCAGGAGCACTTCACACTGTGAGAAAACAAGGCTCTTCATTAACAATAGGTCTGCACAGTGTGATGGAGCGTATTGTTTTTGAACAGATGCTGTCAGTGGCGTTTTCCACTTCATCTGTAAATATTAACACGCTGAAAATGTAGTTGATTGGAACTATGAATTTAGACTTAACCTTTATTTAAAAAGGCTTTATTAAAAATAATTTCCTTAAATGCAACTTTTTGAGAGGGACAGAACTTATTGATTCAAATAATTCATATGGCCATGGACAAGCTGACAGTCTGCACTGCAAAAAATAATAATAATTTTCTTGATCAGTACTTTTGTCTTGTTTTCCAGTAAAAAATATCAAAACCTCCTTAAAAATAAAATAAATTCACTCAAGAAGCAATATATATATATATATATATATATGTATATGTATATGTATATATATATGTATATGTGCTCATCAAGGCTGCATTTATTTAATCAAAAATACAGAAAAAACTGTAATATTGTTAAATATTATTACAATTTAAAATAATGGTTTTCTGTTTTAATAGTTTTAAAAGTGTATTTTGATCATAATTGTATTATTTTGTCTATTCTTTCCTTGTTTCGTTTCATTCCCTCCTCCTGGTTGCTTGAGCTCTGTTCTCACCGATGAGGCAGTGTGGCCCAGATTCTGAATTTGTGCTAAAATTAACCATTAAGGCAGGTCTTAAACTCTATCTGCACCAGCGACCATCAATAAATATATTAAGATTGGCACTATTAAGAGCGAGTCATTGCTGTGATGATTCAGTGTCAGAATCAGGGGGATGTTTTTAGCAAGTTGGCTGGAACAACTCCTCGCTGCGTGAGGCGATGCACACATCCTGAAATGCATTCTGTCACCCCAGATGTATGTGAATATAAATGGAGGGATCTCTCAATAGGAGACCTCTGTCCCGGAGCAGTTGGGACTCCCTGCGTGTGGTACCGAGATGGAAGAGAGGACTGTTTCCAGGTCAGCTGCATTGAAAAAGCATCACAGGGTATTGGCCCAGTTGTTGCTTCAGATGTAGATCAAATTTGGACCCTTATCTGTGGCTAATGCAGGGTGATTAGGACTGAGCTGAGCGCTTCCCTGCTGCTTATCCACAACATGGATTGTGCACTGCAGTGAATGGGGGGAATATTATTGGAGGGAATTGTCTTTTTTTTTATCTCAAATTATATGACAAGTTTATAATCGATAAAGGGAGGACTAAAATTCTATACTGTTGTAAAAAAAAAACTAAAAACTACAAGTGAATGTATGCATCACACTTTATGTGGCTACCAATATCGTACAGATATGTTGTGCATCCTAATTTCATATGCAGAGACGAGTAAGTTATGAGAAAACCTTATTGTTTCACAGGTATTCATTTTTTCATTCACAATTTACCCATAAATTATGCCATTTGGTGGGTCTTTAAAAACAGCACCCAATAATGTCACCACTTTGTATTCAAATTGGAAGCAACATTCTTCACAGGTAAAGTAACTTGCATAAATGATTTGACTTTTTATTATTATTCAAACGTCTTTCTAAAGCAGAATGTCACCTTCAGAGATTAATAATTAATGATCAACAAATTGCAGTTCTTTTTGGTGCCACTAGTGGTGTAGAAATAACAAACTTTCATTTTCAAGGTAGGTGCTTTTGCAGTAAATCTTTCCCTGACATTCTCAAGTAGGATTCTTAAAATTTTGTAGTTATTATGTTCACCTTGTCACAGTCATTTTTCACACTGACATCGCAAGAAGTGCCTCCTGCCACTATGTTATAAAAGATACAATCCGCTATGTTATAAAAGATACAATCCGTCAGTGAACTGAGAACAAAAATGCCTGCTTGAAGCCAGACAATGCAAGAAAAGAGCTTCACTTCACTTCATTGAAATAGAAATGTATTTTACTGAATGACACTCAATTTCACCTTCTTCATTTTTATACCCTCCTCATTTATGTATAAATCTATTCTGTTCTTTGTCTCTATTTGAAGAAAGGGAGTCTCAAGAGAAGCCAGTTTATCCCTGTATATTTTTCTGTTGATATGAAAAATTGTGTACATTTAGCAATATGGCAGGTGAATTATGTATATTACGATGTTATTATGAACTATATGCCTTTCTCCACTGACGTTCTGAGTTGTTCATAACGTTTCTAAGGATACTGATTTTTAGGAGGCAGACTGAGATGGCATTTCTATGTGATTTTGGTGATCAAAGATGAGTTTTAAGGGATAAAAAGTTTGATTACAGATGGACTTTAATAAACTAGTTCATGTATATGCTTTTGAAGCCGTGAGCCTGCATTATTTCAACATATTGTTAAAAATACCATGTTAAACAGTGGAATTTGCGGTGAAAAAACTACATTACCCATGATGCTGTACAGAAAATTCCACCAATCAGTCAAAACAAGCAAACAGCGGCAAAAGAGCTCTTTAGCTCCACGCCACAATCTCCCTACACTCTCAAAATACTTCAATATGTGTATATATCAGCATATTTTGCATTGAACTTAAAATATATTGTTTCTGTAGAGATGATTAACATTTTTAAATGAGTAGTATTGATGAGTAGTATAAATGAGTTATATTTCTACATGGTTTTTAATTTGATTGTTGTTCAATGCTTCATGGGATTGTAGTTCTTTCCCTCACTAAAGCCATTAAGTACACAGTCTTGTACCTTTGTATTTTTGTACGATTTTCAAATACTTATGGGAGAAATTAATGGGAGGAAAAAACTTACTTAATCTTAATACTTAAAATATGCACTCCATAGCCTTTACCGCTTTGCAACTGATCAGAAAGCCCCTCCCTTCTCATTGGCAGTTGGTGTGTCTGTGCAGGTTTGTGATTGGCCGAGAGCGTCCGGGACAGCAGAGCGAGGTGGCTCAGCTCATCAGTCAGACTCTGGAGCAGGAGAGACGTCAGCGAGAGATGATGGAGCAACAGTGCGCCCAGTACGATGCTGATGATGACGAGGTGAGCGCAGGACAGGTCTGAGCATGTCAGCCTCTGTCTGAACAGGTCAATCAACCATCAAGAGCCCGTTGGAGCAGGTTCAAATCTATTATCCATGATTCGGCCACGCTACAAGCCTCCACCTGTTACAATGTGTCGCAGCAGGATAAAAACAGTTCTGCTGGTCAAAAACTATATAATCAAGCTACAACCTTAAGCTAATACTATGAACTGTTGAGTTGCACAGTTCTATTTAATCAAGAGAACTATTGTACTTTTTCTCTCTCACAATATCCTTTGCAGCAGGACAGATAATTCCTTCTCAAAATAATCTTAAATGAATATCTCCATCTAATTAAGTCTTCCTGTTGAAAGGAAAAAAACACAAATATTTCAATTGTTCCTACTAGACCAGGGGTTCTTGAAAAATGTACCAAACATTTACCAAATTGATGACATTGCTGTTTCATTCCAGTTTTTAAGATGGAATTCATGCTGTTAATCACTGATTGAAATTATTTTATTCTATTGATTTTTTTTATCCCCAAGGAAAGAGAGATTAATATGTATTAATAATAATAATAATTATTATTATTATTATTAAATGTTCATAACTCCTTCCGTAGGTAGAAAAAAAAGATGAACTGAAAAATGAATACAAGGTGAATATTTTTTTCTGAAAATATTTAATACATTTATTTGGCTTAAGTGCAACAAACAGACAATTATTTAACTTTGACAATTAATAATGATTTTTTTTCATACAGTAAAAATCAATCTTAATACATAAAAATATACAGTTCCCCTTATATTTTGACAAATTTATTATCATATATTTATTATTGGCATAAAAACATTTGAACACCTCTGCCCTAGATGACACACAAATGGACGTTCCTGCCTCTCCTCTAAAGATTCCAGCAATGTTACAAAGTGTGTTTAGGTCGGTGAGGGCTTCTCATGGAAAAACACCCGCAGGGGACGCTTTCTGCTCCATGGATAGTGAATAGGGTTTGTTATATTACTAGTCACTGAGTTACTGCTCAGTTCTCATTAGTGGACCGGGCGGGCGGCCTGGCTTTTCAGACAAAGGTCCACAAGTCTGTTGTCACGTCTGTGCCTGTGCTGCAATCTATTTTTGAAGGATAAAGAGAGCAAGGTGCATTTCCATAATGCATGCGCTACTGTCACGGCAGCGGGATTGAACACGAAAGCTCTGAAGACTGACTTAAGAAAGCGTTGACTTAATCGCCCTCTACGATTCAGAGAAAATGGCATCAGTAGACCAGACAAAGCAATTTCTACCTTGTGATTTGGAGGACGCGGACAATTTAACATTATAGGCTCTTGTGCAGCGCAGAATGATGCAAGACTCACATGCGCTAATGCAAGAGTGAATTTTTTAATGCCTCTCATTATTTGTCAGTGAGAATCTAAATTAGCATTTTGAATGATGGATATATGTGCGTTGAGTTCTCCTTCAGATTGCATCTCACATTCTCAATTTAACTGATATCCTTGTGCACTCGCATGGTTTTCCGTGCTCCTCCTCTGCTGGCTCGGATGCAGGCTGCGCTCTTGAAATAGCTGTGCGATCAGCACTGTTTTATAATTCTGGCACAGGCTTCTCCCGGCAGACAAGCTGCCCGTAAGGAATTGTAATGAATGTAGCAGTCCTTGCTAAAGATTAGCGGGTTTGCATGTGGGTGGGTGGGTGTTCTTGCAAACTTGTGCAAGAACACGTCAGCAAGTGGATGTCTGTTTGAATGTGTCATATCAGTGTCATGCAAGAGGGGCCTCCAAAATGAAGGTTTAAGGGCTGGTGTGTTCAGTGAGGCAGAATGGTGTGAACCTGCCTGAAAACTCGCTGTGCTGTGGATTAGCAGATGCCAAAACCATTCACAAGCTGCCTGCCAGCGGTAATGGCCTTAAAACAGCAGGGTCCAGCAGGATATACTGGTTATAAGGACATCTAAAAATGTTAGTGGTGTTGTAAAGGGCACATGGTACAGTGACATCTCAGCCACACTTATACATATATGAATTTCACAGCATTATTAAATATCAAACCAAATGACACTAGACCGTTTTGTAACCTTATTTATTTTTCAATTGAACAACCATAACAGTACCTTTGAACGTGCATATGTTCATGAGTTTATATTATTTAAGGATGCACAATAAATTAGTACTATATTGGTTATTGGCTGGCATTAGGATAAAAGGATTAAAAGGGTTCACACACACACACACACACACACATATTACATAAACAAAACACTTTGTTAGAGATGTGATTAATCGTGATTTGACAGCACTAATATATATAGTATATACAGTTTTTAATATATTAAATTATAAAATATTTATTCTAAATTGAAGGCGATATTGCCTTATATAATGTTTTCTGTTCTACAGATCACTAAAAATGTAATCTTTAAAAACACTAATAAATTAATAACACTGTTAAATTTAATCTTTATGAAATCTTAAAATCAATACCCATTTTCTTACTGTTTCTGAATTAACTTTTAGCATTTGTAAGCTTTTTATTGTGTTACTTTTCATTTTAGACAAAAAAATAGTTTAGACATTTTACTATAATATTAAATCCAGTAAGTGGCACTTGTTTATTTTTATGTTTATTTAGATATTTTGTTATCAAATACAGTGATATTTATACATTTTTAAGTGTGGCATAAGTACTACTTTCAATGCCACTGTATATTACCTTCTTGCAATTAGTTTCCTCAAACGTGTGCAGTACGGTAACACCAGTGTGTTAAAAGAATGGTGACACATAAACTAATTGAACGTGACACTCTAAAATGAGCTAATTTGCCCCTTGACTATATCTGAGAGGTAATATCACGCTGATGATATGGATGATATGTGTGCTGCTCTCCATGTCCTCTCAATCATCATATAATGTGTGTGAGGAGATGAGAGCGAGAGACACAGGTGAGACACAAATGAGATCACTCAGGTTAAAGCAGTACAGTAGAGCAGGGTTACATATGGCGTCCTGCCAGGCAGAATAATTAGATGTGGAAAGGAGGCCTCCCGGGGAACAGCCCTGCCCTGCAACCTGATACAAGCCCCAGCCGAGCAGAACCGACCTGTCCGTGTGTGTCGGCACATCCATCCACCTAAAATAACTATGACAGACTCACGCAGGAGAAATAGATGCTGCATGACTTGTTTTTATGGTGAAAAGACAACAGACCAAAACTCTGAAATCTCAGTCCGTTTTTTTTTTTATAGAAATTAATACATTTATTCAGCAAGGATACATTGAATTGATCAAAAGTGACAGTAAATGCATTTCTAGTTCAAATAAATGCTGTTCTTTTGAACTTTCTATTCAACAAAAAATCCAGATTTTTCATGGTTTCAACAAAAATATTAAGCAGCACAACTGTTTGTTTTTTTTACATTGATAATAATAATAATGTTTCTTGAGCAGCAAATCATCATATTAGAGTGATTTCTGAAGGATCATGTGACACTGAAAACTGGAGTAATGATGCTGAAAATTCAGCTTTGATCACAGGAATAAATTACATTTTAAAATATATATAAAAAAGAAACAGCTATTTTAAACGGTAATATTTCAAAATAGTACTGTATTCGTGATCAAATACATGCAGCGTAGGTGAGCGTAAGAGACTTCAATTCAAAAACATTCAAATATCCCAACTTTTAGGTGGTTATTTACTTGCTCAAGTCAAAAGAGTATCATATTTTTTTGGATTCCTCCTTAAAATTAAGTTTGTGGAATTTTTCTCTCATTTTTGTGGTATGCCAAGTTTAATCGCTTAGAAAAGTAAAAGCACAACTCAATGAATCTCACAAATTGAGGTAAAGTTGATGTTTCCATTGGCTAAGCATACCAGTTAATATAAAATCAAAACCAGGGTTTTTTAGGGTATCATAAGATCTTTAGTATCTGTATTGTTATTCTTAGAATACAGCATATTGGAGATGCAATGCCTGCAGTAAAGTTCTTTCGACTATTACACAGGATTCCTACACGACTTGTAAAAGTATGGAATTTGATTTGAGTAATGTCCAGGTCTGGATAAGTGGAAAAAGAAAATATTTGTGCTTCCAGACTATTACCCCTATTCAGGTTTCAGTTTAATACAAGGTGCACATTTTCAAGGTAAACCAATGGAAAAAAAAAATATTTAGATGACTGTATACCAAATATAATGCTGAAAATAATGCTTTATGAACCAATGTTAAATGTGGTCTGAAGAATTTGGATATTTGAGTCTATAAAAGTATGGCATTTTAAAATGAAAAATGTATAGTAACCCTGAGTAAGATAGGAACCTGCCTCATTGATGGCTGTAGTAAATGTTTCCATGTGCCTGTGCTCAGACAGGGGAGTACGCCACGGACGAGGACGAGGAGGAGGAGGCGGAGGCGGGACAGACGGGAAGGGACAGAGATGTGGCCATTGAGGTTTTCGATTTACCCGAAAATGAGGACATCATCTCGCCATCAGAACTGGATGCCACCAAACTTTATCAGAAGTTTCGAGAGGTAAACCAAGAACGCATTCGTTTTTTAACAATTAATCAATGAAATGAAGAACTTAACCTTTAGAAAACATCAAAGGTCGAACAAAATATTAAGTCAGCTGTTTATTTATTTATTTTTTGAGGTTTGCTTTTTTTGCAAATACAGATTAAAATAGTCTAAATACAGATTAAAATAATAATGGCAAAAAATATAAAAATGAAATGAAAGAAATAGACATTCGTTATGTAACCAGTTTATTTTTATGTTAGATAATAGTTTATATTTCATAAATACAATATTGTTGAAAAGTTTGGGATCAGTATAATAAAAAATAAAACAATTATACTTTTATTCAGCAATGGATCCATTAAATTGATCAAAAGTGATGGTAAAGACATCTATAATGTTACAAAATAAAGGCTGTTCTTTTGAACTTTATGTTCATCAAAGAATTATGCAGGTTTCCACATAAATAGTAAGGAGCACAACTGTTTTCAACTGATAATAATCAGAAATGTTTCTTGAGCAGCAAATCATCATATTAGAGTGATTTCTGAAGGATCATGTGACACTGAAGACTAGAGGAATGATGCTGAAAATACAGCTTTGATCACAGGAATAAATTACATTTTAAAATATAATAAAATAGACTTCAGTCATTTTAAATTGTAATATTTCACAATATAGTAATAATAACTAAAATACTTTTAATCAGTAATGTAAATAACATGGCTCAGAAGAAAACAAAGAGAGAGAGAGAATTGTGCAACTAATTATTTTAACTTATTCACCTTGATTTTAGTAATTTCCAGGTCTGGATAAGTATGCAAAAAAAAGACAACAGAGGAGCTTTGACATCTTGATCAACCTGGAGAAAATAAATGTTCCATTGATCCTTCTTTATTTTGTCAATACAACTCATCTGATGAAGCTATTTTTTCAGCATTGGTTTGTACTAGGACGATCTATTGTCTTCACTGCTTTTCTTATACAGTGGTGCTGATGAGAGACCATAACCTTTCTATTTAAATATTGCATTCCAGAGCTCACTCCTTCTTGCTCTGTTGTCTTTTTGCTCCCTCTCTCCTTTTCATTATTCTCTTGAGTCTGCATTTGCTCAGAGAGAGAGAGAGAGAGTGTTGTCAGTCATGCAGAGAGAGATCCTCTCTGGTCAGTTCCCTTCGAGAGGAGGATTGTCCATGATCCTCCAGTCATCTTTCATCTACTCTCTCTTATCCCTTTGTTTCTACAGCTGCAGATTAAACACACTGTCACTGAAGCTGAGATCCAGAAACTCAAGAACAAGGTAAGAGGCTACTGTATCTGCTAATGTGTGTCCCGCCACAAATGGAGTTAAGCTACAAATTAGATGTTGTTGTTTCGTTTCCTTTTACATTAAAGGAAAAGAACAACTGGTTTTATTGACCTCAGACAGGCAGCAAAAATCAGAGTTATTTTATGATCTTATCTTGTTATTTTAGTAGGTTTTTTATTTTATTCTTACTTTGTAATGTGCCTTTGTCATTTTTATTATTTAAAAATGTATATTTCTATATAGCTTTAATTTTTATTTCAGCTTTTGTTTTAGTAACTCTTTTGTTTTAGTAACTAACTAATATATATATATATATATATATATATATATATATATATTTCATTTTATTTTATTTCAGCTTTTTTTTATTTCTCAAAAGTTTCAGTTTTTAATTTACAATAACAACACTAGCAAAAAAAAGTGTTGTTGTATCCGACTCAAATCTGTTAATCTGTTAAAACAGCAAAAACAACAAAACATGTAGGATTTTTTTTTCATTCAGAACACGAAAAAAGATCTAAACGGTTAAAAGATCTCGAAATATGTTATTTTTCTTTACTCACACTTTACACATTGAATGAGTCAGCAGTTTTGGACAGCATATGCATGAATGTATAGCACCTTCTCTAAGTTCAGTGAGATGTCATCAAAATGAATCAAAATTTCCACACTGACAGCTGCTCTCGGTTGTCGTCTGAGAAAGTCTTGGCATAGTGCTGAAACTTTCATCAATGCTATTCACCTTATTATTAACGTAAGAGCAGGAGCGGTCACTCGAATGTGTCGAGGCTTACGATCTCATCCACTTCTAGTTATTTTACCAAAACTGCTGCATGATATTGCAAACTGTTCTTTGTTATCATATTATTTTAATTTATTATCATAATCATAAACACACGGGTTTATAGCTCAGATTATTTTACCATTTAATTGCATTTTGTTATTCAGTTATTTACCTATAGCAGCTATTGATATTCCTCAGTCTGGCTTATATGACACGACTTTCGTTTCTTAATTCTCTCTATCTGCTTAATCATGTAATATTTTTTTCTCATCTGTATTAAAGCAATTGTATATTTTGTAATGCTCTCCTTCAGGCCATATATTTCTGATAGCATGTGCATATAAATTGGATGTGCACAGCTTCTTATCTTATTACTAAGATATTTTAGTGGATTTTGGATTTACAGTTGATAAAGCTGTTTTTAAGTCTCCATAGTCATTTGCCCTGGTTCACAGACTTTGCATGTACAGTAGGGGTAGCTGACGTGAAATACTGTGTCCTGCGGTGACATGCTATACATCTTTCAAAACAGTATTTTGCTTAGCTTAACATTTTATACTAAATTAATTTATCACGCTGCAGAACAATTAAAAATGAACTAGATGAAAGTAAAAAGAGGATTTAAAAAATGTGTAGACTACTGTCCCAAGATGTACACTTTCTCTTAACATTAATATGCTGACACAACGCTATTTAAATTAAAGCTAAATTAAAATGCAAGCTTATTAAAGACAACACTGAAAAACATGATTGACATGGAGTATTGTTCTGTAAATTATATAGAATATGACAATATTAACTAAGAAATCTATCTATCTGTCTATTTGTCTGTCTGTCTATTTATCTATCTATCTATCTATCTGTCTATCTGTCTGTCATCTATCTATCCATCTATTCCTTTTTTTTACAAAAATGAAGTACACGTACTGCGTTAGATTAAACTGGGAAGGGTCATAGCACTTGCATATTGTTGTCCTATTGTTATTTTAACTGCTTCTATTGTTCTCATTTGTAAGTCACTTTGGATAAAAGCGTCTGCTACAAGAATACATGTAAATCTATCTGTCTGTCTGTCCGTCTGTCTGTCTGTAGAATAAAACGTAGCATACACAATAATACCAGGATCGTTTCTAAAGTAAATCGGGTTTGTTTTGTTTTCATGTTGTCTTTATTGTTCACCATATGCTTTATTTCCTCCCTGTGTCTCCATCCTGGTCTCTGTTTAGCTGTCCTCAGTGGAAAAAGAGAAGGCCCGGTGGGAGAGAGAGAAGACTCAGCTCAAGCAAAGCATCGAGGATAACAAGGAGAGGATGCTAAAACTGGAGAGCTATTGGATCGAGGCTCAGACGCTGTGCCATACGGTGAACGAGCATCTGAAGGAGGCTCAGAGTCAGTATCAGACCCTGGAAAAGAAGTACAACAAGGCCAAGAAGCTCATCAAGGACTTCCAGCAGAGGTACATTTACTGAGATGAACGAAGAGTACTTTAACTACGTCCCCTAAACATAATAGAATTCCAAGAGAATACTAATTGCATTTCAGGTAATTATAATATATAATAGCAGCGCTGTGCTGAAGACAAGCATCTTGATTATGTGGTTTCCATTCTATCACAAAAGACAACAAATGAGCTGATTACCATAAATGGCAGCAAAAGAGCTTCTGAGTTTTTTAAGGAGCGTTGTTCCTAAACTCTTTTCCAAAACCTAGTGAGCCACCCTATTGTCTGCTGCCTACATAGGGTGTAGGCAGCATCCTAACCTTGGACCGTCATAAGCAACCCAAATTGGAAATACTTAGAGGAATATATACTATCGTTCAAAAGTTTGGGGTCATTTAGATCTATTTTAATAGAAGTCTCTAATGCTCACTTTTGCTGCATTTATTTGAACAAAAATACAGTAAAAACGGTAATATTGTTACACTTTAAAATAATGGTTTTCTTTTTTAATATATGTTAAATGTACTGTAATTTATTCCTGTGATCAAAGCTGAATTTTCAGCATCATTACTCCAGTGTCACATGATCCTTCAGAAATCATTCTAATATGCTGATTTGCTGCTCAAGAAATGTTAAAAATGTTGAAAACAGTTGTGCTCTTTAATATATTTGTGGAAACATTTTATTTTTCAGGATATTTTGACAAATAGAAAGTTCACAAGAACAGAATTCATTTCAAATATAAAACTTTTGTAAAATTATAAAAATCTTTACTGTCTCTTTTGATCAATTTAATGCATCCTTGCTGAATAGAAGTATTCATTTGTTTAAAAAAATAATCTCACTGATCCAAAAATGGTAGTGTATATGAGAAGACTCGACTCTGTTGACCTTGTCATTAGCATTATGTTAAGCTAATAGCATTATACTTTGTTTTTAAAAATAAACAACATAAAATATAAGGTAGAATGGTACATCTTTAATTAGATTGAAGTGTTTTTTTTTCTAAATAATTTTGGTAATGAATGAATATATCACACTTCGCCCACAATCTTGGATGGATTTAGCGCTGTTTGCAGTGCATTATGGGATTGGCTTCTTCACAAATGATACATGCAATGTTTTCTGTAGGATTTAAACAAAAGAAGTCAGCATAATTATGCAGCCTCTCTGTCAGGAGTGTCTTTGTGTTGCTGTAAGGCAGCTCACTATGTTTTGGCTCAGACTGAGATTTGGTGACAAGAAATGGCTTGTAGCCATTTTTATGCAATATCTGTCTGGACCAGGTTTATGCTGACGTAGCTGATCGAATAGCTTGGTCTTTCTGGTGAAACATGAAGCTAGAAACTTGACCATCATCCACTTGTCTTTTCTACAGGCCAGGTTGTGTGCTTAAATCCAGCTTAGGTTATAAATGAAAAGATATTGCGATTGTACAGTTGTGCACTGTGAGGTTATAATATCACAGTTTCACAGTGTGGCTGAAGGTTGGGATGTCTACTGAGAAAATCACACAATGCGCATTTCTCAAACCGAACTAATGGAAAGTGTGTGAGCTGATCTCTGTGGTCATTTCTATCACAACTCCTCTCCTCTGGAGCCTGACTGCCTTTAATTGTGATTTCTCTTCAGGCATTATCACCATAGTTAACTGCAGAGGCGCTGTCTGTCTATGCCGACAAGCCTGAGTAAGCAGTCATGAGACGCCGCTGAACGAGAAGTCTTTCGGCTGACAGTAGTTTGATGGATCTGTTGTTTTGTTATTTGCTTGATAATGAGGCTCTCTGCTCTCGAGGCCCTTCAAAATAGACTAATAGGTCCACATGAACCCATCTCAGCCCATATATGAGCAGAAACATTATATCTCTTTGCTTGCTTTCAGAGAGATGGAGTTTGCACAGAGGGAGGATGCAGAGAAGAAGAGGCTGGAGGAGGCAGAAAAGGCTCATTTGGCTGAAATCCAGAGTCTTCAAGTGAGGGTAATTATCACACACACACACACACACACATCAGTGCACTTCACTGCATTTCATGGCAACTGTCTCAGACTGTGAAATCATCCAAAGTCCCTTTTCATTAGTCAGACTGTGAGCCCATATGGAAAAGATATATTGCAGTATGTATCGTATTGCTGGAAATTAGTACGAAACCAGCGTAGGAGCAATATGAAAACATTACAAACCTTTATAACAGTTTATCTTATGAATATTAATTAGGCGATGTAAAGCCCAGCAGTCATAAGTGATCTGCTGAAAGTCAGGTGAAAGTGAAAGTGTGTGTGTCATAAACGGTGCTATTTGCATGCACAATTAACTCTTTCCCCGCCATTGATGGAATTTTCCATTAGTTTAGACAACGCTTCCCTGCCATTGACTGAATTTTCCGGCTTTGTTTTTACTGTTATTCGGTAGGGGACGCTATTATGCAACTTCTGAATGAGTACTGAATCTCCGGATCAAAGCATAGGCAAAACATGTGCAGAAACAAGTGATAAAAGCATTGCTTATGCACATTGTAATCTTTGAGGGGAAAACAGCTATTTTCTTTGTTTTTTATTAAACTTACCCACATTCAAGTGTTGATAAAATATAAATGCATGAAGCTAGAATAAAATGTTTTTTTGTTTAAAAGCAGAGGCTCTGTTCTTTCTTTTGATATATTGCTTGTCCAGATATTCATACAACAAAATATGTTTTTTAAAGAAATTAATACATGTGTTCATTAAATTCATTATGCATTAAATGGATTAAAAGTGACAGAAAATGGTATAATGTTCCAAAATATTTCTATTTCAAATAAATGCATTTTTTAACCTCCTATTCATCAAAGAATCTTGAAAAAAAACAAGCAGTAAAAAAAATTCAACAGTAATAAGAAATGTTGCTTGAGACCCAAAACAGCAATGAAAGCAGAAACCAGTCATTTTAAATTGTAATAGTATTTCACAATATAACTGTCCTTTCATCAAATAAATGCAGCCTTGGTGAGCACAAGAGTCTTCCATATACTCCATATCTATTGTGTATAAAAACGATTGCATGTGTGCTTTTGTATAGATTGTTACCCTGGAGTCAGAGCTGATGCAGCTGATGAAGCAAAATGGCATCCAGGTAAACAATAACAACAACAGCGCCGAGAGCCGAGCTCAGCTGACTGAGAGACTGACAGCCTTACAGCGTCCAAGGATAAGTGTCACTGGAGCGGGTGAGTCACACACACACACACACACACACACACACACACACACACACATTAATTACCTAAATTCTGTTTGACAAGTGTCCTCAAACCAGACCTCATTTAAACAAACTCGCAAAGCAGGACACACATTAGCAGGACATTGATTTGCACTAAAACTATTAATAGCCTATATAGTGTAGGTGAAGCACCATGCAGGTAACAGATGGGCCTCATCATAATGTGTGAGGAAACAATTAATACACAGGACAGATTTCCTTATCAGTCTCAATTAAAGCTGTTCTTATCAGAAAGATGGGTGGAAATAAGAGTGGAAATATGTCATTGTATGAAATTCACCCAGTAGCCAAGTTTCCATGGCTTTTAGTTAAAACCACCGTGTTAATGATGATATGATATGATATGATATGATATAGTAAATCTTGCTTTGATTTTAGTTCTTATTTTCCCTCAAATAAACAGAACAACCTGTTAACAAAAAAAAAGGAATACTTGACATAAAATAAATATTGTAACAAACTTCATCTAAAGACGCTGTTGTAACAAACTTCATCTAAAATCATCATTGTGCTAATTCTTTATAATTATTATGCAATATTTTTTCTATTTATATTTCATATAGCCTATTTATATTGATTATTTTCCATTCCAATATTTATCATTATGCATGATGATGATGATGATAATAGTTATTGTACTTTATCATTTTTAAATAACAGAATTTAGTACTGTTCCAAAGTACTGTTCCAATTCAAAGTTCACATGTAGCCAAGTCCAGTTCAAATCCCCGGATGTGTTCTTGATCCGCCCCTTTAACCAAGGATGCATCGAGAGGTGACTTGTGTGGACTTGAGACAGCCAGGTATCCCAGAATGCATCTTGCACCAACCAGCAAGCGTCAATAGCAGAGGAGAAAACCCGCGTAATATCAAAATACTACTGTTATTGTGTCATGAAATGTAATTTTAAGAGTGTTTCAGGCGAGAATGTAGTTGTTTAAAGCTCAAATCCGTGAAAGTTTCATAACTTTATATATTTAGGCTATTTAACTTTAACTTTGTAGCCTATTAGAGAGCTTACTTATGTTTGACTGAATTGTTTGCTTTATTTCTCATTGTAGCTTCTTATACCTTTTAGGCTACTTATACTTTTTTACTGGATATTATTGATAATTAAAACTGACATTTAACAAAAAGAGACAGGGTTGTGTAATTCTATTTTATATACTTTAAAATATATATATATATTTATATTTATTTTAACATTCTCTTCACTATATGTACAATAAAATAAAATGACACAACCCTGTCTCTGTTTGTTAAATGTCAATAAAAATCAATGTTTCATATTTTAAAAATGAAATAAAAAATTAAATGTTTTATATTTCATGTTGTTATAAATATATGCAGTGAAGATAATCAATGTATGCGATGCCTGAACCATATTTGTGTGGCCATTAGGCTAATATGTTTAAGTTTTTTTTTTAATGAAAAGTGGCAGAGTGGTGTTTTATAACATATTTTGCTTTATTGTTGCCTAAAATATACATAAAG
Source organism: Meda fulgida (assembly GCA_030578275.1). Lineage (NCBI taxonomy): Eukaryota > Metazoa > Chordata > Actinopteri > Cypriniformes > Leuciscidae > Meda > Meda fulgida. The sequence continues at coordinate 4,111,772 of CM060634.1, read as the reverse complement.
AGATAACCGGAGTAGCCAGAGCGTGCTGAGTGACGCGATCAAGAACGCCGCTGTTCCTACGCCGCTGCAGAATAACCGGACTTGCGTCCTCTCGTCCTCTGGAGTCGAACTTGAAAAGTCCGAACTACCAAGGACGCAAGTCCAAATTTTGCGTACTTGGTATTGAGAAACGGCCTAGAACAGTAGGAACAAGAATACACTTCAAATTAAGAGTCCTTTAAACTCAAGACAGGGCAACATGAAACCGGATTCTTAACGCCATGGAACCATCGATTCCAATAAAGAATCTAAATAAGCATGAAAGTAGTAATAATCATTACGATAAATATTTGAAGAATAATTCAATAATAATTTATGTAAAAATTCGTTACTGTATTTTTCAATACATTGATAGCTGAAGCTGAACGAACAATATTCATGGACACACTGTCCCTCATAGTCTCATATGTGTCAAATTAAACACGGCGACCGCTTTCTGCCTGTTATCTAACAGTATCTCACTTTGCTCTGTGGCCCCCGCACTCTCTCTCACTTTGAACTCTGACCTTGCATCTGCACACATCTGAGTTTTGTTAATGCAGTTAAAGCAGCACTGTTCATCTCAGGCGCTTGATGCTTCACACCTCACACACTCGATTGTAATGGGTGCACTGGCCCTTCAAATCTGCCTATTCTGAGTCCACTATGATCACTGTGATAAGAGCGGACAGCGCTGGAAAGCTGATTGGATGCATTGTGACTGAATGGGGCAGATTATGAGGATGTGCTGCCGCAGGGACGCTTCAGTTCTGCCGGAAACCTCTCAGCCCCGTTTCCAACAAGAGCCCATTTCATTTCAAATATCCGTAAACAGCATATGGCTCTACAGGACAATCCAACATATAAACAAACTAGCCTGAAGTCTGTTGTAGGATTATGTATTTTCATCAGCCAAAATACCTGATATTTGATTGTGGCATCCGAGTTTTGTGTCCTTTTTTGTTTAAAGGTTCTCCAGTTCTTCAGTTGCAAGAAAAAGTAAAAAATAATATATATACGTATATATATATGAAGATCCATTATAATATTGAATCTGATTTTCAACGAAATCACAATAGACAAAGAGTCTGCTTGAACAAACAACACACAAATAATGATATGATTTCATGTACACTACAAGTCAAAAGTTTAGGGTCATTAAGATTGTTAAGATTTTAAGACATTAAGATTTGTTTAAAAAAAAATGTTTTTGAAAGAAGTCTCTTATACTTACCAAGCTGCAATTAATTGATCAAAAACAGCAATATTGTGAAACATTATTACAAACTTTTTTATATTTTAATATATTTTAAAATGTAATTTTTTTCCTGTGATGTTAAAGCTGAATTTTTTAGCCAGTCTCCAGTCTTCAGTGTCACATCCTTCAAACATTTCTTCATCTTATTATTATCATCAATGTTGAAAAAAGTTGTGCTGCTTAATATTTTCAGTAGACAATTCAAATGAACAGCATTTATATAATATTGAAATCTTATGTAACATTATAAATGTCTCTTTTGATAAATTTAATGCATCCTTTCTGAATAAAAGTATTAATATCTTTAAAAATATATTTTTAAATTCCATTGACCCCAAACTTTTGAAAGGTAGTGTACATTCTATGACCAACTCATGCAAAAGTTCATGGTAAATCCAAGGGTTCACTTACTTTTTCCTGTAACTAGAACAAAAAAAAACATAATTTTTGCTACTTTGTTGCTGTTCTATGTATTAAATAGTATTATGTAATTGTATGGGTCTGTGTTGTGTGGTAGAACTGGACGAGCTGACAGGAGCCAGTGGAACTCACACTGAGAGAGACGAGAGGGTGAGACTCACTTTCACACACCAAACCCCTCTCATTCAGGCATTTAATAAAGAGAAGTACATTTTAAGCTCATATTTAGCAATTCATGAGTATGTGTTCAATTTAAACCATTCATGAGTATGTGTAGAATGTGTCAGGTTTTTATGGTTACAGAATACTCCATTAAAGAGGGCCTATTATGCCTTTTTTATATTTTCACCTTTCTTTAGTGTGTAATGTTGCTGTTTGAACATTAAAAGGTCTGCAGTTAAGCACAAAGTCACTCCAAAGTGAGTTATTTTCTATATCAGTGTCACTGTTTCTGAACTCCCTGAAACGTAGTCTTGAATTATAAAAGGGGGACGAGGCCTGGTTGAGTTAGTTAGTAGTATGTTAAAACTCACAGTTATGGTAAGGGGGCGTGACATTTCTGAAACGTGCTCAAAGCGGTTGACCAATCACAACACACTGGCCCAGCTGACCAATCAGAGCACACTCTGCTTTTCATAAGGAGGGGCTTCATAGAGAGGAACTAAACAGAGCGTTACTGACAGACTGGGAAGAGAGGAGCTGCAACAATGGAGAATAATGTGTTTTTGAACATTCAAGCATGAAAACCTATTCTAGTAGACCCCAAAATAAAAAATAAAGGCTTTGTAAAAGGGCACAATAGGTCCTCGTTATCATTGAATGCATTTCTGTTGGATGGTTGGCCACAGTTGCTATTTTCTCTATTTATGGTCAAAAGTAATTGAATTGGTTCTCTTTTCCGACAGTAGTTCTTATGTGGAATAGGATCACAAAATAGGGGGACAGCTAACACGTGTTATTTGTACTCATTGTCATTCTTGAATGGTGATATCAAATTACAAATTATTGTCACTGAAGGGTTTTTCAGGTTAACTGAGAAAACATTGGTTACATGGTATTCTCTCCCGGATTCAAAAGTCACACTGTGTGTAGCTGTTGTAGGTGTCTGTAATAACCACTAAACGCCTCTGCAGAGAAACAGAAGGAAGTGCTGTTGGGTCAGAAAAACAGTCAGGAAACAGCTTATTGTTGCAAAGAGCTTTCTTTCTTGTATGTTAACCCCCCCTCCCCTCTCTGGTTTCTGTCTGTAGGGCTCTGGGTCTCAATCCTCCAGAGTGTCTGGTGCCACAGAGGCTGATAATGAGGGTAAACGCACCAAACCATTAATACCTGATTATAGGGCTCAATTACAGGCCTAATGAATTATGCTTAAGGCCTGAGAGACACAAGAAAGAAAGAAGTCCCAAATGAGATGATAATATAACAAGAGGAACAGATGAAGTAATGAGTATTGCATCTGTACAGTAAATGTTGTATCTTGTTGAATGCTGATTTTCTCTCAATGCATGATTTTTCCACAGGCTCTTCAGCCAGCCAAGATGAGAAACATGGCAAAAAAATACTAGACTTGGGGTACGTTGGTGCTAATTGTTCATTTGTAAATGTGAATAAATATACAGTATACCTTTATGTAATTGCCAGAATGAATGCCAGGCTGTTTTTATTTGGTCATAAATTCAGTAAAACAGTAACAGTAGCAATATTATTACTGTTATAATTAATATTATTACAATTGTCAATAAAACTGTTTTCTGTTTTAATATATTTTCAAATGTAATTTATTCCTGTGATGCAAAGCTGAATATACATCGTCAGTGTCACATGATCCTTCAGAAATAATTCTGATTTGCTGCTCAAGAAACATTTATTATTATCAATGTTGTGCCGCTTAAAGTTCCATAAAAAATGATCAACAAAAATACAAAATTATAACATTATAAATGTCTGTACTGTCACTTTTGATCAATTTAATGCATCCTTGCTGAAAAAAAGTATTAATTTCTTTAAAAAATATATATTTCTTATGTCTCTGGTTGGAAAATGTAACAAGCTTCTGGTAATATTTTCAGATCTTCTCTGAGGAAACGCAACGGGAAAGAGCAGAATCTAAAAGGATCTCCTGGTAAAAGGTACATAGAGCCTCACATCCCTAATATAAGTGGCAAAATGCAGCCTTCCTGATTATGAAAGGATTTCAGAGATCGTTTTCATAGCAGTGTCAGAATAAATGCATTGTAGTTGAAGTCTAATGAATGTGAAGTACGTTCCCAGGTGTGCCTTAAAACTGAGGTCTTCTGGACTGCAAAAGGAAAAAAAGGAAAAAGAGCTTCCACACTCCATCCAAGGGGATGTTTTTTTTTTTGTTTTTTTTTACAAAATCTATATTAAGAGGTCAATATGTGCCCAAGTGTGACTGATGAAAAAGGAACTGAAAAACTTTGTCACCTCTTTCACTGAGCACTTTTTATGCACCTTTTGGCTTTTCCGCTTGGATTTAATGTGCAAGCTATTTTTTTCTCCCTTTTTAATTTTTCCTGAGCATACACACCTAATTCATATGGACTGGGTTGGACATCTCAGCTGTGCCAGACTGCAGAACGTACACACACATTTCGCATTTGAATGAATCTTCACTGATTCAAAGAATTGCTTAATCAATGATAAAGAATTGCTCAGCAGAAGTGACATAGTGTTACAATAACCAGTAACTTATCTTTAGCTCCACAGGGCCTTCAGCAGAGAACAGTCTGGAAAGATGCAAGAGCAAGGTAAGAGAAAACTCACACAGACACTCACACACACCCACATATACTGTATATATATTATATATGTATATATACACACATTTAGCATTTGGGGTCATCAATTTTTTTCTATTTAAAATAAATGCTGTTCTTTTTAATTTTCTAATCATCAAAGAATCCTGAAAAACACTTCCACACCTCATAAAGCAACACAACCACTTTCAGGTAATAATAATAATAAGAAGAAAAGAAAATGTTTCTTGAGCAGCATATCAGAATAATTTCTGAGGGATCATGTGACACTGAAGACTGGATAGATGAGGATCACAGGAATAAATTACATTTGAAATTGTAACAATATTTCTCACTTTTTTTTTTACTGTATTTTTGATCAAATAGCCTTTGTGAGCAGAAGAGACTTCTTTCAAAAATATTAACAAATCTTATCAACCCCAAATTTTGAGTGGTAGTGTTTGTGTGTATATATATGTAGTGTATATTGATAGCTGGTTTAAAAGAAACTGCAATCCGTTGTTTTAAATATGAATGCCTACTGCTTGTTTAGTGACAAAATCTCCCTCTGGTTTGTTACATTTCCGTTGAACAGAAATCTCTTTCCTGGCCACGCTTCTTCTCCTATTCATATTACGTGGTACTGTATCACGTCTTGTTTGTTCAGATCCAAGTTTAATCAGATAAAACTTTTTTTTCTTTTTTTTTTAGCTTTTAGCTGTTGACATAGTTGCACATTACTGTTTTATTTGCTGAATTATTATAGAGATTCACATATTTAAAATGGACTGTTTTGGACCTGAAATTGGGGAATTTAATTCAGCTGCATGCATTCTGACTCTCATGTTTTTCTTTTTTTCTTTTAATGTTTTCCTCTTCTAACACTGTACATGAATGTCACAAAAAGTGACCTTGCTCAGGCTGTGCTCTTGGGATAAATGAAATCTTGTATTAATGCTTTGTGCAAATGTCTGAAGGAACAAGAAAAACTATGGCCAGCTACCAATGCTGAGCCTAGGCGTTAAATTAGCTTTGAATGAATCATCTCTGTGCCAAATAATAGTGAATAGTCCAAAATATTCAGAGTATTTTTATAGTCAGGCTTTGAGATGTTAGAGGCTACATCTTGTTAGAGACGTTTGTTTAAAGAATGCATTCAATGCCCTTTTTCAAAGTCTTGATTTAGTTTTTGGGGTCTACGGTTTTTACGCTTGAATGTTCAAAAACACATTATTTTTCCATTGTTGCAGCTCCTCTCTTCCCAGTCTGTCAGTAACGCTCTTTTTAGTTCCTGTCTCTATGAAACCCCTCCTGAAAAGCACAATGTGCTCTGATTGGTCGGCTGGATCAGTGTGTTGTGATTGGTCAACCGCTTAGAACGTTTTTCGGAAATGTCCCACCCCTTACCATAACCGTGAGTCAACCAGGCCCGTCTCTTTAGTTTGTGTATGCCTTGGGCGGGAAATTATTTAAATGAGGAATATTGTGATGTGTTCGTTCCCAGAAGAAAACTCAAATCTACAACAGAGGCGTTTCAGGGAGTTCAGAAACAGTGACACTGATATAGAGAATAACTCTCTTTGGAGTGGCTTTGTGCTTTGTAACTTTTGTAGACCTTCTTCAAGCTCAAAGAGCAACATTACACAATAAAGAAAGTTGCAAATGTAAAAAAAGCATAATAGGACTAAAAAATGCAAATCAATTACTCAGTAACAAATTATCACGATCAGCATTTAAGTGACTGTATCAATGTACTCAAAGCATTTTGTTGGGTTGTTACAATAATTTTAGGAGACTTAATTGGTTTAACTGTCAATCAACTTTAATTACACTGATGATCCTTTGTCACAATCAATAAAACAATCAGAACGAAGGCAAAATAATTGCATAATTACCTCTCAAGTAATTGAGAAACAATCCATGCCAATCAACATGGTAAAAGGGTAACCGTGTCAATCAGAATACAATGTTGTCTTAGGGTGTATCTCTGTGTGTCTGTGTTCAGGGTCCTGGTGTCTCTGATGACCTCAGCCTCAGCAGCACGAGCTCCACAGAGATCAGTGGTGTCCTGACCGATGTGAAGGTGTCTGGCCCATCGCAAACACTCACGCTCTCCTCAGATGAGGTGATGTTTGTACATTTAACCTTATGTCTGTTTAAAGGGATGCAACAATGAAAAATCTGTCGCTCCAAACCTTCTTTTATAAACGGAATTATGGTGTGTTCACACTTTTAGTTTGGTTTTCTTGGTTATTTTGGTCCAAAAATGATACATTTAGTCCTGGTTTGCTTAGCGTTCACACTCACAGGCATTTCAACACCTAACCTAAAGAAAAAAAAACTGTTTTTACGACATACATTTTGCATCTAAACCAATGCTGTGCGCTGGACTGAATGCGCTCATTGTATGTGTGTACATATGATGGTATTTTTACCAGCTGAGAACTCATGAAGAGCTTATAAAATGTGTAAAGGAGTCAAAACAGCGGCAGGAATTCCTTCAGTACACAAACAAATGAAGATCTGCTGCAGTGAGACACATGTACTGAACTGTAATGTATCGACTATGACCTTTTTAGGGTTGAATCTTGTGACATCACATCCTGTTTTGGTTCGTTTAGATGTCTTTGGTTCGTGTTGCGTTCATATTTCAGTCGAACCACACCAGAGTTCGTTTGAAAACAATTTGGATGGCACTATTATTCAAATGAACCGCACTAACAGAGCAATCGCACCAGTTTATTTTATTCAAACCAAACTTGCCACGTGTGAACACACCCTAAAATATTCACTTGTATGCTAAAATGTTCTGCCTGCAAAGTTTATACTATACATGATCAGCAAATGCTGAGTGTTTCTCTTGTTATTTATGCTGCGTTTATTAGAGTGTGGATATGATTGAAGATGAGGTGAGTTTGAGTCCCAGCATGACTCTTCGTCCCAGTTAAAACACTTATAGGTCTGGCATTCATTGTAGGTCATTTGTGACCCAAACAATCATTTTCTTTATTAATGTTTTTTTCTTGGATTCAATTTGTTTCCTCAAAGTATATTAACTGTGATCTGTGTTCTAGAAAAGTACGGTATGTAAAATTCATGAAAGCCAATTCACATGAATGACTTTGTCCAGCCAGTGCCATAAGTTAGTGTGTGTGTGTGTGTGTGTGTGTGTGTGTGTGTGTGTGTGTCAGATTCTAGATGACGGTCCGCCTCCGAAGCCGTATCAGTGGCAGAACCGTAGTGTGACTGAATGGACATGTCAACAGGTGTCATGTTGGCTCATGGGTCTGAACCTGGAACAATATGTCTCTCTTTTTACTGCCAAGAATGTGGATGGAGAGCACTTACTGAAGCTGGACAGCACAGCACTCAAAGTGAGGAATGAATTTGTTGGGATAATTTAGTCTCTATTCATAGCTTTCAGCCACGTGAACAGGAGGGCAAAACATCCATAGAACTGCAGCACGGTTCTGTCAATTATCAAGCCACGAGTAGTTAGATCACTTCTCAAAAGAAGAAAAACAAAAATATGTTAACAAAATGTTTTAGATCCATATACAGCACCTGCTGTAGTATTTACATCACTAAAAACAACTCTTAAAGTGCCTTAATGTACTAAAACAGTGATGTTAAAAGATCACATTCAGCATAAACCTTATTGATGATGCATACTATTCAGCGGCGAGCAGATGAGCCCAGAATATGAACACAATGCGCTATATGGTTAAGTGTTACGAGACAAGAGATGCACTTATAATGCTTTACGAGAAACAGCGGATTGCATTTATATTCTGGGTTCATCTACGTGCCTGAAGAATATAGGATGCATCATCTATAGGTGTAAATTGAAATTGGTCTTTTAAGATCTCTGTCTTACTACATTAGTACTTATGAATGTACTTAAAAATGACTGGCGGGCAGTGGAGGAAAGCCTTGGTTTGCCCTCCAGGTGGGTGTGATGTCATGTGAAAACTTTGATGAATATAAAATGCTAAATATAAATAATCTTGATCACACTACATGCTGTTGGTAAATTTAAAACTTATTCTGGCATGATATTTCCCCCTACAATTCAACAGCATTTTATTTATTTATGCACATTTAGAGTTATATAAAATGTGTGTATATTAAACAAATAAATTAAATAAATATTTAGATTTTTTTATATTATGCATTGCATCATTATCTACTCATTTAAATATATCTACATTTTTAAGATTATCTACAACAAAAGCTTTGATTCATTTTGTTAATTTTATTTTGATATTTTTTAAATAATGAAGTCTATTAAATGTGTGCAATAGATGGTTATGTTTTAGGTAAATCTGCTTCCAGCCATTTGCTAAAATGTCTAGAGTAATGTCCCATCTGCTTTCCCAGTGATGAGAAAGTTTTCTTTAAGAGATTAACATAGTTTCTTAAGACGCATCTGAACATATCGTAAGTGTGTTTGCCTGTGTTTTTGGCAGGCTCTGGGCGTTGAATCCTCTCAGGATCGGGCTCTGATTAAGAAAAAGCTGAAGGATCTGAAGTTGTTGATGGAAAAAGCTCGCAGAAACAGAGAGAAAATGGAAAAACACCGCAAGAAGGAACTGGAGCAGGTTCAGAAACAAGTCCAGAAAAATAGCAACTCCTCCAGACCAGGAGAGGGCGCTACTGATTGACAGTACTTTTGAACCCTCACCACTATCTCACCATTATAAGAACAGATGAGATGAGTTCAGCAATTCAAGAGACTCGAAGTTCAGTGCAAAAGGGGCTTGTTTGCTATTGAGCTGCCATTGGATGAATTGAAACCAAAATGTCCAGATATGGATTTTATTTTTACCGAACAATATTCAGGTTTTTTTCTTGTTTTAGCAGAATGATGACTGCTTTTTGGTTTCCTGTGTTTTATGTCAGATTAATATCTATTTATTTGCATATGGAGAATATGTATATGTTAACCAGAGCATATCAGCTCATAACTCATCCATGGCAGTTAATAACTCTGCATTACAAGCACCTTTAGACAATGTACATATGCAGAAAACCTAAATATGAATATGTATAACGTGCCATTTTTCTATCAAAACCAGGATAGTTTGTTCAAGGAAATCGGAACGTTTTTAATACGACAAAGCACAGGTCATGGTGATGGACAGTGTTGCTGTCGAGCGTCTCTTCATCTCAGACTAGAGTTTGAGTGCTGCTCAAAAGAACCACTACAGTCTGACGCAAACCTTACTGTGATGAGAAGAAAGCCATTCCGGGAAATGGGATATCACGGACCCTCATTGTGGATATTTCACTGTATACTTTGAACCTACTGTTCGGATCTCCTTCAACGACCTGCCAGTATTCAAGGCGAATACAACTGACGTGGACGTTCTTCTGCGAGCTTGACACCTCAATGATCTTTGGAAGTCACGTGGTGGCAATGCGATACTAAAGGATTTCTCCAAAGATGCGAGACTTGTACTCTAAAAGAAAAAAGCAAGAAAAAGCCCCTCTGCTGCTTCTGTTCCACAGCTACCTGCTTCAGTCCTCTCCATCTCTGTGAGGTAGATTCTCAGTTAGACCCAAGTGCTGCCTTTTGAAGTGCTTTATGGTTTATGGTTTGAGGTTACAGTCTGGATCACGATTGTGTGAACGCACGTCTATTTTACCGGCATCCAGTAGAGCAGATGACAAATGTGCACTTAAAACAGAGCTGTATCTATATACACTACCAGGGCTTGACATTAACCCCTGCCAAATGCGGGTGTATTTCAGCAGTGGCGTGTAACAGTCACTCCTACTAGCCAATTTGCCGGGTTGAATTTTTTATATATACATTTTTCAATTGTAGTCTTTTTTAAAAGGCTTCTGAAATAAACTAAGTGCAATGTAGTGTTGTCAAAAATATAGATTTTTCGATGCTTATCAATACTGAAATATCTGAAATGCTTCCAGCGCTAATTTCCCGCAGAATAGATACACGAAACCAGCTGCCTGTCTTGACGAATGTTCACGTAAACACAGTCAGTTCTGTTTTAAGTGAAAGTAAACAGTTGAGAAAGAAAACGCACGTGTAACAGTATGATGGATTGTGTGTCAGGTATTAAAGTGACAGCAGCCTAATATTCCTGCTGCCAAATTATGAGATAATATTCAAAATATCTATATGGCAGTTTCCCCTCTTGGTATCGATGTCAAAATTGTGGCAAGTGAAAATGCTGAGTGGATAATAACTTTGGAAAACCACTAGCCACAGTAGCTGGTGAGCAAAAAAGTTAATGTCAAGCCCTGTACACTACCATTCAAAAGTTTAGGGTTAATAGTATTTTTTTTAATACTTGCAAGGATGCATTCAATTGACCAAAAGTGACAGTAAAGACATGTATACTGTTTTAATCATTGATCATAATAATAAGTGTTTCAGCATATTAGAATGATTTCTGAAGGATCATGTGACACTGAAGACTGGAGTAATAATGCTGAAAGTTCAGCTTTGATCACAGGAATAAACTTTTGAATGGTTGTGCATGTTATTTTATCAGTATAGACTTTATTCAATTTGATCCCATTGTTTTTTTATCAGTATTTGTCACACTCACAAAGAGAGCACCGTGACGTGGTAAATAAGTCTTTTATAATGTAATTTACTGCATAGAGTAACCAACACAGCCTCTATCAATTTATCCTGGGTTGTATTTTAAAATTTATGCAACACATTTCCCTTATGTATCCATTGCAAGTATACAAAACACAGTAGCCTACAGACTTCGCTTTTGCATTTTAGATTCAGCTTTGACGAGTCGTACAGTATTAACCCCGCGTTCCTTTCACTGCCCAGGTTTTATCTGTCCATATCACATAAACATGCTGTTCTCCCATCTGTGATGATGATGTTCATGTTTACATTTGAATTACTGGTTATTTCCATAGCAACACGAAGGCAGCTTCAGTGGTACTCACTGTACAGAGAACATTAGGCAGTGCCTGATGACCCTGTGGATTTATTATAAGCACTCAAATGGGACTCAGATTATATTCATTGTTACTTACTGAATTATTTATCTCTAATAATTTGAAGTCTGTCATAGTTTATTTATTTTTGTTCCCAATCAAAGAAATGTTTCTAAATCAGTTCACGTTCTTTATTTATGAAGCAAAAAAACACTTTTACATTGTAATCACAAAGTCAGATAATTAGTTTCTTCATTAACTCACAATGCTCTTGTGAAAATATCTTTATATGCTCGTCTTAACATTGTGAAATCCTTTCTAACTGGTAAATAACCTGCTGTAGATCCATATCTAACCTGCCTATCCATTTACGATATACTGACTTTTGTATGTGAAAGTTAAAGCAATAGCTTTTTTAAACTTCCATGAGGAGACCGAAGACCGGGTCTGTCTGTTTGAATATGTCCGTGTGCAAGGATAATCATGTACTGATATGAGGACAGAAATGTGGTTCTCTTTCGTGGGTTATTTTGTTGTTTCCACCATAAAGCATATTCAGTCAGGACTGCACGCAACGTCTGAGAAAAGAGTGTTAACCTGTGTATTTTCTTTTGTCATACTCGCATGAGGGACCTTAATGTGCCATAGCCTACCCATTCTTTCCAAAATACTCAATTTTATCTTATTTTTGTTCATGAAAAATTAAAAGCCTTGTGAAAGTTTGTCATGTTGGACTGTAAATACACTTCAAATGACACATTTGGTCAGAGAACTACAATGAAAGATCATTCCAAAGTGTTACGAGTTGTTCATGTGTAAGAAGTTTGATTCAGGTGTGGATGTTTTGAACATTACAAAATTACATTTTGGCAAATTGGTTCTGAACTTGTATGAGAAATAAGGTCATTCCAAAAGGTGTTCATGTGCAAGCAGTTCATGGATACAGATGTGTCCAGTTGTTAAATTATTACACATGTGATTTGTATGACCTCAAATTAATCTTATCAATTTGAGACTATCAATTTGTTGCAGCATCCCCTGAAATCACAATCAGGAGTTGTGTGGCCTTTAGTCCCTGTGTGTTAGCTTTGAGGTCACCTATAAGGTTGTAGCCTTATACTGCTAAAAGATTTTTTGTAAGATTTTGTCTTCCAGGAAAACAAACAAACTATTGATGACTCATCATGTATTACACATATTTTTGTCTAATCAAATGCTCTCTAGAATAAGAATGCTCCGCCCCCTAATACCACCTGCAACCGATTAGCAAGCTGATTTAAAAAAAAAAACACAAAAAAAAAACTTTTAAAAAAAGGATATTTCCTGCCCCAAATGTCCTATTTTAATATGAAAACACTTAACACAGAAATGGCCTTGTTACGCAAACCTTGAAAGATTCTAATGTACAGGTCCTTCTCAAATAATTAGCATATTGTGATAAAGTTCATTATTTTCCATAATGTAATGATAAAAATTAAACTTTCATATATTTTAGATTCATTGCACACCAACTGAAATATTTCAGGTCTTTTATTGTTTTAATACTGATGATTTTGGCATACAGCTCATGAAAACCCAACATTCCTGTCTCAAAAAATTAGCATATCATGAAAAGGTTCTCTAAACGAGCTATTAACCTAATCATCTGAATCAACTAATTAACTCTAAACACCTGCAAAAGATTCCTGAGGCTTTTACAAACTCCCAGCCTGTTTCATTACTCAAAACCGCAATCATGGGTAAGACTGCCGACCTGACTGCTGTCCAGAAGGCCATCATTGACACCCTCAAGCAAGAGGGTAAGACACAGAAAGACATTTCTGAACAAATAGGCTGTTCCCAGAGTGCTGTATCAAGGCACCTCAGTGGGAAGTCTGTGGGAAGGAAAAAGTGTGGCAAAAAACGCTGCACAACGAGAAGAGGTGACCGAACCCTGAGGAAGATTGTGGAGAAGGACGATTCCAGACCTTGGGGGACCTGCGGAAGCAGTGGACTGAGTCTGGAGTAGAAACATCCAGAGCCACCGTGCACAGGCGTGTGCAGGAAATGGGCTACAGGTGCCGCATTCCCCAGGTCAAGCCACTTTTGAACCAGAAACAGCGGCAGAAGCGCCTGACCTGGGCTACAGAGAAGCAGCACTGGACTGTTGCTCAGTGGTTGCATGTCATTCGGAAATCAAGGTGCCAGAGTCTGGAGGAAGACTGGGGAGAAGGAAATGCCAAAATGCCTGAAGTCCAGTGTCAAGTACCCACAGTCAGTGATGGTCTGGGGTGCCATGTCAGCTGCTGGTGTTGGTCCACTGTGTTTTATCAAAGGCAGGGTCAATGCAGCGAGCTATCAGGAGATTTTGGAGCACTTCATGCTTCCACCTGCTGAAAAGCTTTATGGAGATGAAGATTTCATTTTTCAGCACGACCTGGCACCTGCTCACAGTGCCAAAACCACTGGTAAATGGTTTACTGACCATGGTATTACTGTGCTCAATTGGCCTGCCAACTCTCCTGACCTGAACCCCATAGAGAATCTGTGGGATATTGTGAAGAGAAAGTTGAGAGACGCAAGACCCAACACTCTGGATGAGCTTAAGGCCGCTATCGAAGCATCCTGGGCCTCCAGAACACCTCAGCAGTGCCACAGGCTGATCGCCTCCATGCCACGCCGCATTGAAGCAGTCATTTCTGCAAAAGGATTCCCGACCAAGTAGAGTGCATAACTGAACATAATTATTTGAAGGTTGACTTTTTTTGTATTAAAAACACTTCTTTTATTGGTCGGATGAAATATGCTAATTTTTTTGAGATAGGAATTTGGGGTTTTCATGAGCTGTATGCCAAAATCATCAGTATTAAAACAATAAAACACCTGAAATATTTCAGTTGGTGTGCAATGAATCTAAAATATATGAAATTTGTATCATTACATTATGGAAAATAATGAACTTTATCACAATATGCAAATTTTTTTAGAAGGACCTGTATTGATTTAGTACTGAAGAAACAAGCACATCGGAAATGGTTGCTGCTTAATGACTTGTGGAAACAATACTGAACATCTTATGTCAGCTGTATGGTGTTTATTTTCATAAATGCAACTTTACGACTATAATTCACTCATTTCATCTATCCAATAGTTATCCTGACACAGTTTCGACAAGGTAGGGTTTTGCCAGACCAATGAATGTGTGACCTTGGTAAACTTTTGGTTAACGTTTGCCTTTTGTTGAATGGTTTTGCCCAAAATAATATAGCACACTTATGGTAGGCCTAACTATAATAGCCTATCATAGTAAACCAGTATGGCCTCTTCTTCTGCAACCATTACGTTTACTCATTTAGCAGACTTACAAATGAGCAATTCGTTTTAAGGAGGCATAACAGAAGTGCTAGAAACAAAGTTTCAAAAACCGTCCAAACAATCTAGAACGTGGAGGGAATCGAGGGATTAACAAATTGTGAAAGCAACGAGGCAGGCGTTTGTTTGTAGCAGGATGTCGTTATGGATATCGAAGACTTCATTTTTTTTTTTTTTTTTGTCAAGGTAAACTATAGTGTTTACCCGGTTTAGTTGACCTCTTCCCCTATTAATAGTCAGACTGTGACTAGCTCCACCGATTGTGTTACACAGCTACGCTCACCGCCGGATTTACTTGGCTTTTGGGGATCCATTTCATTTACTGAAAAACTGTTTCTTGCGGATTAATCGGTGTGTATGTGTGAGATATGAGCGGGCCTCGAGCAGTTCTCGGTTTAGCTGAGGAAGATGACCGGGATTTGTCACGGCGGGAAGCAACGAAGCTTTTAAAGGCACGCTTTCTAGAAGCGCTGACGCGTGACGATGCAGCGGAGGTTTCTAAAATCCTTCGCACCACCAGCATTGACATAGACGCTGTGTTAGACGTGGAGGACAGCGATATGACTCTTGCCTCGTACAAGCAAGGTAATTTATGATGACAACACAACAGTCGCTCTTTTACTAGAGAAACCATTGCACTGCATGCCTGCAATTAGTTATCCAGCCACAGGGTGGAGCCAGACTTCCAGTAACACAAAAATAAAGATCGTCTATGAAATCTCCCTCAGTGAAGCACTCTGAATAAGCGTAGGCTACTTAAATATAAACCGTGTCCTGCAGTGTGATATGCTATGCACTATATTTAATCTATAACCTTTTTTTAATTAGCATTTGTTCAGTTTTATAATCATACAGGTGATTTGTATATATCATAAGCTTTTTGTACTAAATTAGTCTGTCACAATATCCCCTCAAGTCAAAATTAAGGAGTTTAATAGCCTTTTAGGCTTTATGTGTTAGCTTTGAGGCCACCTATAAGGTTGTATACTGCTAAAAGTTCACCTTTTTGTATGATTTTGTCTTCTGGGAAAACAAACAAAAAATATTGATGACTCATCATGCACTACACAGATTTTTGTCTAATCAGATGCTCTCTAGAATAAAAAAATGCCTTGCCCCCTAATACCGCCTGCAACCAATTAGCAAGCTGCTTTTTAAAAGGATATTCCCTGTCCCATGTGTACTATTTTTATATGAAATATGTGAACACACTAGGTTATTGGCTACCAGGTTATAAATTGGAGACATCCTGGGCGATGGGTCTTCACGTGTGTATGATGTACAACGCTTTGGATAGTGCCATAATCCTTCTGCAGAACGGGGCAGCGGTCAACAGGAAACCTAATGGGAAGACCCCTCTACATGTGGCCTGTACGGTGTCTAATGCTGACTGTGTGGAACTTCTGCTGGAATGGGGCGCACGGATCAACAGCATGTCCCTGAGTGGACACACACCTTTACACTACTGCGTTACTTCTGAGTCTTTGGACTGTGCCAAACATCTTACTCTCAAAGGTTCGTACAGTTTAAAAGTTTTAGATTACACATCTAAAACTAAAATTATTATTTAAAAAAAAAATGTTAACTGAAATAAAAATAAAATACATATAAAAAAACAACCCTAAAACTTATTTTTATTTCAGCTAAATCCCAAGGCAATATTTTTCAATTTCATTTCGTTGAATTTAGGCCTGCATGGTTTCACAGACAAAGTTTAGATTAAGCCAGGATTAAACCTTAGTTCAACTAGGACATTCAAGTAGCTTTTTTAAACGTGTCTTAAAAAAAAAAATACTGATCTGCATCTTGAGACAAAAAAATGGCACTGACATAATTTAAGATTGGTTGCTTTCAGTAAGACAGCTTAAACAAACATTTTAGTCTGGGACTAGCGTAAGCCTTGTCTGTGAAACTGGACATTAATGCACTACAATGTACTGTACTGACATAAAAATTATTATTTACATATTTAAAAAGTTTTATTTATTTAATTTAATTTATTTATTTCATTTATTTAGACATATTTAAAAAGTAAAATAGACAACACAACAAAATTACTAAAACTTTAACTGAAATTAAAATGAAGATGGAATATATGCACATAAAAACTAATTTAAAATAATTAAAACTATAATAGTATCTCAATGATATTAAAATAACACTGCTTAGTTCATCTAAGAATTAGAATCTGTCATTATTTACTTATCCTCATGTCTTTCCAAACCTGTATGACTTACTTTCTGCAGAACACAAAGATTTTAATTGTGTTTGTCCATATAATGAAAGTCAATGGGGTCCAAAACAACATTGGACCCCACTGACTTTCATTGTGTGGACAAAAAACACACAAAACACTTCTAATCTGACTTCAGGAGCAAATGTCAACATGCCCAGTGAGGAGAACCAAGACACCCCTCTGCACACAGCGGCCCGCTTCGGTATCCCTGAACTGGTGGCTTTATATATTGCTCAAGGAGCTGATATTAATGCAGTCAACGGCTACATGGAGACGCCTCTGATCACTGCTGCATTCTGGGCCATGGACATTCGTGAGCGAACCTACAGCTCAGACCACCATCTTGTCTGCCGGATCCTGTTGGACCACAATGCTAACTTATATTTATATGAGGAAGACAAGAAGACGGTGTTACACAAAGCGTGCTGGAATTGTGACCATGTGCTTATCCAGATGTTTCTGGAGGCCGGAGCTGAAACTAACACTATGGATGTCAATGGATGCGCAGCTATACAGTATCTTCTGAAGGTGACGCAGATCAGGCCGTGGGCCATTCCTGAACGCTGCTATCAGCTGCTGCTGAACTACGGAGCAGCCCGAGTGTATCCGCCACAGTTTCACAAGGTACATCACACACACTTTATTATTTTGGTATATTTTTATGGTCAACTGGAAGCTGTTGGCACTTAAAGCGGGTCTTAAAATATTACCGTTGTTGTTCTTGGTTGGTAAGTAGGTGTTGCAGGCCTGTCATGAATACCCCAGCGCAGTGGAGGTGATGGTCAATTCTTATGAACATATCAAGTCCACTAAAAAATGGAGAGCTGCCATTCCTGAAGCTGTATATGAGGTCAGAAACAAACTTTTTATACAATGCAACTATTTAATCATGCTTTTTATTATTTAATAAAAGATAAGAGGATCAAATATCATAAAATACATAATAAAATATATTAGTTTTATTATTATTTTAAAATATTTAAAAATAAAACAATTATTATTTTAAAATTAGTGTGAAAATAAGCTGTTGGAATTTTGTTTACAAAGTATTTAGAAATGTTTCTTGAGCATCAAATCATCATATAATGATTTCTGAATCAAGCGACACTAAAGACTGGAGTAATGATGCTGAAAATTCAGCTTTGACATCAGAGAAATAAATTACATTTTAAAATATAGTATAATAGAAAACATTTTTAAATTGCAATATTTCACAATATTACTGTTTTTACTGTATTTCTTATCAAATAAATGCAGCCTCGGTGAGCATAAGAGACCTATTTCGAAAACATAAAAATATTATTGATCCCAAATATATATTGGGCTGTGTAAAGAAAACAATATTTTGTGATGTTTTTACTTGAAAATGAGACAAATACTTTTTTTTTTTGCAAAGTGTCTTCCAGTTGTTGGGCGTGTTATTTTCTTATGCATTTCAAGATATAAAATATTCAGACTTGACATAAAAAAAGCAAAGAATAATTTCTCTGTTGTATTTTGTTGCCCTGCAAGCCTTAAATTCAAGAAGTCCATTAATGAAGTGTTGCTTTTTCAGCCGTATCTTTTCTTCTTCATTTAGCGGCACAGGAATTTCTATGACTCTCTGTTTGCCGTCTGCACCAACAATCCACGCTCTCTACAGCATCTGGCCAGATGTGCAATACGTGCCACATTGTCGAATCGCTGTGAATTGGGTGTCCAGCGACTCATTCTTCCTTCATCAGTGAAGAAATACCTTCTTCTGGAGCCTGTTGGAATCATATACTGACATCATATTCTGCATTACAGACATATGACTGCTGAAGAGTCACCATCTTTTACATAAATCCTCCATACATCATGTTTGCTTGTCAAACATTCCACATAATTCCAGTCCAAGGTTGGCGACATTAGATGTTTCATTTACATATTTTTGTTTGTTGGTTTCCAGGGCTTGCTTGCTTTTTGTTGTTAAAATATTTTCTTTATTTGATCCAGCAAACAATAGTTCTGATTTATTTCACATTTAATATTAAAAATAAATATGAAATATGAAATATAAACAATGAATAATTTAAAGGAATGCAAATAATATTATTGCATTCCACACATCCATAAACCTCATGTCTATCTGCGCTATGATGAAAGTCAAGTTTTAAGCTTGTCTGCTGAGACTGTTGATCATTTTTGAGGGGGAAATGAACAATGGAAAGCCATATTTAGCATAAGAGGATAATATCATGGAGTACGCCACCAGCACATTACAGATAACAGCTGAATAGGATGAGATGTCTAAGCCATTGGGCCTTTGGTCAAAGGAAAAACTGAAGTGCTTATCAGGCTTTAACCCTGAATAATGAGAGCTGACACAATAGTCATGGATCCTCTTTAGAAGAGCCTCAATTAATTTAAGCTATAAAGGGGGTTTAAAGGTCTTTCTTTTGGACAAGTTAAAATGGTAGAATCCAAGAATAAGAATAAAAGTAGCAGGCCTATGGTTAATCTGGATGAATGTTCGGAATTTTGTGGACTACAGTTTTAAACTCTTTGTTCCAAAGAGCCACAAGACATTATAGAGATTATAATATTTTATCAACCCAAGGACTACTGTTTAATATATTAATAGTAGGCACCCGAGTTTTAACTAACTTTAAGATGAACGAATCACTCTCCTTCACTTCCATGCAGCGATTAACGGTGTATTGTCTATTATAGGCTATAACATTAATTATGTTTTTTTAAGAAAGCCCTACCTGTTTTTCTCTGTCTTAATGTTCGTCTCGGATTCCATGACTCACTCATAACTCATAACAATATACAAAAGACTCGTTTCGCCATCTACTGGCATAATTATGGAACCAGACGTGATTCATGAATAAACTCGAAAGAATCGTTTTGGTGAAAGGATTCAAAAGAATCGAGTCACTGAAATGAATCTAATCCCTCGCTATACAATATGAGTTTACATGAAAAATGATCGACGACCGTCTCTATAGCTGCTTGTTACTAGCCATAATATTTAATAAACGAGCTCAAGACTTTCTGGAAATCTGCTAATACTGGATTCAGGCTTTTAATCAGTGACATTGGAGGTTTGTGGACATCAGTGACCTCAAGTCATTAGCCTCAGCACTTGGTAACTATTTTTGATAAGGGGAGATGGGCTTTTCATTCTAGTTGTCAGCAGCACTAATTGGAGGTATTAAGGATGAGTGCTGTGATTACTGGGCCCGAACTTGCTTACTTTTGTGCAAGTTTAGGGTAAATGATCTGTTCTTCCTATCTTTCTGTGTCTGTACCTCCACACAGTCGACCTGTCACCTCGAAGCATTGATTCTTCCCCTCAGAAAGGCTATTTCCACTCATTCTCTACAGAAGAGAA
Organism: Meda fulgida; assembly: GCA_030578275.1. Classification (NCBI taxonomy): domain Eukaryota; kingdom Metazoa; phylum Chordata; class Actinopteri; order Cypriniformes; family Leuciscidae; genus Meda; species Meda fulgida. Next base: position 4,091,442 of record CM060634.1, on the reverse strand, counting down.
ACAGCAGCTAACAAATGAACCTCTGACCCTGAAATGGTATAGACCGACTTTTAGTTTGATCTTGCTTTGAATGAGATTAAGTCAAATTATATTTTATTTTTTAAGCACATTAAAATTGATCATCTTATAATCAAGTCCACAATGTAGAGAAACAAGCACTGGTAGTTCCTATGGATATTAGGGACTAGCAGCAGTTGTGTGGTTTTAGAAAGAGGGGAAATTGTGTCAGTGACTGACAGGTCAGGCAACAGGCGTCCAGTCATGGTTCTTAAAATAGCACTATTTTCCAAAGAGAGCGGGACTCTGGTGTCACAGCCACCAGATCTAGGCTAGTGCTGTTAGGAAAGACTGGTAGGCGACGTGCAAAAGAAAAGATGGATCATTTTGTTCCCGTCTTACGGCTACAGGCCAGAAATAAACAGAGGATCTGTGCCAATATCCTGGCCTTAAGTAAGAGTGTAGCTCTGTGAGACATCCCAGGCTGGGTTACTACAGTTGCAACAAACTATATTGCTATAAACACCAACTCAGAATAATCTAACCAAGTGAATTGTGACACTTTCAAGATGGTTTATACAATTAAAAAATCTCTCTCTCTCTCTCTCTCTCTCTCTCTCTCTCTCTCTCACACACACACACACACACACACACACACACACACACTTATTCTAACCCTAATTGATGGAGTATGTAGCTTTTAATTTCTTGAAGACCATTGCCATATTCCAGGATGACAATATCAAGATTCATCAGGCTTAAACTGTGAAAGAATGGCTTGGAGGGATCATGAAGAATCATTTTTACACAATTGGAAATAACATCACAACATTTTTGGGCAAGATCTTGTATTGACAGTGCAAGAGTCCAGCACTCTGTAAAGTCTCCTCCAGCACATCCTAAAGACTTTCAATCAATTTAAGGTATGGACCCAGAGGAGCCAATTCATGTGTGAAAATGATTCTTCATGCTCCCTTCGAAATATCCAAACTGAAAAATGTCCAAACTGGACTGTTTTTATATTTTTAAATTATGCTAAATGGAAATAAAACCAAAAGGAAACCTTGTTTTCTTCATTCATTGTTTTAATAGTACATAAAATGGCACTCTCTCACTGAATGTGAAATTGAAATACAGTTTCATGAATAGTTCTGAGCATTCATTAACACAGTTGCTCCTTTGTGAATACAGGATTGTGTATCTAAAACACATCAAGAAGCAGGCGTGATTTCACAAGGACGGAGATATTGAGGGATATGACTGCAAAAAAATTAAGCTTGTGAGGTATGAATGAATAACGTCAACATGGTAGATGTCAGTTCTAGATTATAACTGGAAATGTGCAAATGATCTACAGAGGTTGTCTAAGTACTTCCATTTCTGTATGAGGCAAATACATGATAGCAAACTGCTAGCAGCTAAAACACACACAGAGTTTGATGAGTGTCACTTGACATAGAGCAGCTGCTCCCACTTGAGTGCCCTTAAAATTCATACAGGTCCTTCGCATTGCTTTAAAAAAACAACAACTTTACAAATATTACAGTGAAATTAAAACAAAACAACAATAAAAAAAAATTAAATGATTAAAAAAACTAGAAAGGCAAATTTGCACAATCCTGAGATATTATATTTTAAAGCAAGAAATTCTTTCAACAATTTCTTTCATTTATACGCAAATGAACATAAAAATATTGCCTCTTCAGTGTTTTCATGCTAAGGAAAAAAAACTTCTATAGTGCTACATGTCATTTTTGTTCATACAGAATACCTGAAATGTTCAGCCAGAGGCTGTTGTCACAAAGAACAAATTATTGTGGTCATAAAGATTCACACATAACAAAGATCAACATCTAGCCAGTTTGAAATAAACCAACACTATAGTTACTAACCTGGGCCCAAACTTTGTCGGTTCCTTGTGACAACTCAATCTTTTATTTTTTTATTTTCATTACATTAATGTCAGTGGAGTAACTTGGATGTCATCATGACAACTTTTGTTGTTCTTACTTTGAAAATGAATTCCGTGTTAACATATTTTTAAATATATGTTTATGAAATGATCTGGCCTTAATGTTAGCATCACATTTTTACATTTAAAATTAAATGGAGTGTTAGACAGTAGGTCCAACTGTTAAAGGAACATTTCAAGCTCACAATCAAGCAAAACATTGTGAATGCATTTTCTACCAAGGAAATAAATAAAACCTTGGTTACTAGTGTTCTTGCGGGAGATACATGCTATAAAACTCACACAAAACTGGTAACTTGGCCCCACTGACTAAAACACCAGTTCACATCCTCAAAAACACACTTAAAGAATCAGTTCAAATCCGTGGTAATGTGTAGGAATCAACATGTTCAAACAACCAGTCCGCTTCAGAACATTCAACTGAAGTCTCTGACACAGAAGAATTAACATGTTGTACCGTGTCCTGTGAAACTATGAATGAAAGAGTTAGCACTGCAAATGAAGTGTGTGGTGTATTATAAGCAATGTGAGATGTGGAAGACAAAAATGCCCTTGTTATTCAGCCTGTAACATTCATATGAAGACCATTATCAACCCTTTGATAATTCCATAAATCTGAAATAGCTAAAACTAGTCACATACATAGTTAGCCAAAATAACTCAAGGCCTCCACTATAGTTCAGTCCTTATGGATATCATATGAGCTTCTTCTCCCTCTCAAACACTGTACTCGTACTTTCCCAGTTTCTTGGGTTCACTGCTCGGGATGCACCAGTCATCCGCCTCAATGCTTGTTTGATAATGCCGTAAGGCTGACTTGTTGAACACAGGAAGCCTCTCTATTGATTCAGTGGATAAAGCCTGCAGAGGGTCAAAGAGACAAAATACACAGTGAATTGAACATTTTTAATATATTAATGAATTTTAGACTCACATTTACTGTTGTTCTATGAATTTTTGTGGGCGAAATCCAGTCATTTTAAACAGGAGTCCACATGATTGGGAGTTTACTAAAGGATTTCCTGGCAGATTTTGTAACTGGTTCTAGTTGGTGGCACGGATTCGCCAATGGACCTCGTTAAATTTGTGACTGCAAAACTGCCCACAAAATTTGTGAACGTACCTTAAAAATGACCTATTATGCCCTTTTTCAAAGTCTTGATTTTGTTTTTGGGTTCTACTAGAATAGGTTTTCATGCTTGAATATAAAAAAAAACGCATAATTTTTTCACATATTTGACATTGTTGCAGCTCCTCTCTTCCCAGTCTGTCAGTAACACTGAGTTCCTGTCTCTATGAAGCCCCTCCTTCTGACAAGCGCAATGAGGTCTGATTGGTCGGCTGGACCAGTGTGTTGTGATTGGTCAAACACTTTCAGTGTGTTTCGGAAATGTCACGAGTTTCAACACACTACTAACTAACTCAACCAACCCTTTTTTAATGAATTATTTAAATGAGGAACATTGTGATGCGTTTGTTCCTGGAAAAAAACTCACGACTACAATGGATGCGTTTCAGAGAGTTCAGAAACAGTGACAATGATATAGAGAATAACTCTCTTTGGAGTGACTTTGTGCTTTGTAATTTTACAGACATTTTTTTTATGCTCAAACTGCATCAATACGCACTAAAGAAAGCATAATAATTCCTCTTTTAAAGGTATCGTCCACCCAAAAATTCTGTCATGAATCCTGTGGAACACAAAAAAATATATAAATATTTTTAATAATGTTGGTAACCAAACAGTTTCCCATTGACTTTCACTACTCAATAGGAACCAAGACTGTTTGGTTACCAACATTATTAAAAATATCTTCTTTTGTGTTCTGCAGAAGAAATAAAGTTATTCAGGTTTGAAACGACATGAGGGTGAGTAAATGATGACAAATGAGTAAATTCACCTTTAGGATAGTCACAAATTTTGCAGGCAATTTTGCGGTCACGGATTATACAAAGTCCAATGAATTGTATGTGTACCTTTAGGTATATGACTGCCGATGTGCCGTATCCCTCCATTGAGTACAGCTGCAGATCTCCCTGGAAGTACTTGGCATAAAGGCGGGAAATAGGAAGACCGTAGCCAAAACCAGCCTGCAAAGAATACAAGCCATAGTGAGTGTGTGAGAAAAAGAGAAAACATTACAACTGCATTACAATACTAATCTGGTGTAAACAACAGACTGAACTGTTAGTAATTCTGCTCATTTATAAATCTGTAAGCTCAAAGCTCACAGAAAACATGACTGTGGATCAAAGTTTTACCATGCGGTAACATTGCACAACAAAGACTATCTGCATACAGTGTGCTGAAATAGACAACCGTGTTACCGCGGCTCTTACCAGGGGAGCATTGCGAGTGTCTTCAGTCACAGGACTCGGTGCAGTTGAATACATGTAACTAAAAAGCCTTTCGATTTTCCTCAAAGGAACCCCCCCTCCTCTGTCAGACATCTAAAATAACACAAGAGTCATTACAAAAACAAGTTTTGACCCTCACTGCTCTTGCCAGCATGTTGTGAGTTAAAACAGAGATAAAATATTAAACTTATGATGAACCGTTAATCTGTGAGTCTAAAGCCCCATTCACACGCCAGCGACTGTGTAGCGGTATGTCGCAGTCTCTGTAGTGTGATGCTTGTCGTTCCTAGTGCTGTCGCTCTATTGTTATTGGTAGACTGCACATCATGGCCATATTTCCCGTAAAATTAATATATCATTCCAATCTGACTAGGAATTAGACTTAAAAGAATTAAAAGTAGCATAGTTGAGCCCTGATAGGGGGAAAATTGCTTAGACTAGTCATCCAATTTCTAAAGTTAGTCATCCAATTTGATTGGTCCTAACTTTTTAGAATCGGTAACATAAGGTAGATCGGTTTAATTTGAATCAGGAAAGTAAGACTTGACTAATTTCTAGTCAAATTAGTTCTTAAGACATAGTCGAGATGGTGATGAGCTCACTGACAGTCTTCGCTCCTATTGGTTGTCCCTCGCAAAATTCACTGCTTATTTGCATAAAGTTCAATTTTTCTGAAATTTGTCGATTGACAGGCCTACATTCTGTCACTAATGGCCACTGTCACTTGTGTCACCAGCACTACATTGAAAACTAACGGGATCATGTCGCTGGCGGTGGGAACGGGGCTTGAGTGTTTGTCAAAGCTCACCTTGATGGTCAGATCTTCTTTTCCTAGAGAAACTCTCACTTTGATTGGTGGGAGATGTAGGCTGGTCTCATGGGTTTCAATAGTTGCTCTCATTGCATTCTGTTATGGAGAAACATCTTTATTATCTTCAAATGCATGATGGCCATGTCATTCCAAACCCGATGGGCTTTCTTTGTTCCATGGAACACAAAAGGAGATGTTTAGCTGAATGTTCATGCTGCTCTTTTCCATATAGTGATGTTGGTAACGCTTCCTTTTACAGTACAGTACTTACAGTGTACTTACCTAGAAAGTACTGGCTAATATAAGGTAAGTACATGGGTTTAGGGGTAGGTCAGGGTTAGTACCTAGTTATTACCCAGTAATTGTAATTACTAAAATAAGTACAGAGTATGTACATGGGTAACTGGACTGTAAAAGGAAGTGTTACCGTGATAGGGTTAGTGTTGGGTGTAATGCCTTATTAAGTCATTAAATGCTGTAATTGAATGACTTTTCCATAGAAAAAGTAAAGGATTACTCTTAATTTTTCTGTTATTTAATTACAATTACTTCTAATGTAATTGCATTAATTACAGTATAGACAATAGAACAATTCTATATAAAACATAGTGGATTTAACATCTAATGTTAAAATGTATGTTTAGAATGTAACCATCTACCTTTAAATACTTGATCAGTTCAAGAATAATTTATGCAATTTAACATTATTTTTTTGAAAGAATTAAAAGAGCAGTTTCATGGCTATCCTTGTATTGTTTAACGGGTTGAGGTTGATATGTGATTTAGAAAGTAATAAGTAATGCAATACTTTTTTAGAGAGAGAGTAATAAGTACAGTAATCTAATTACACTGTTGAAGATGTAATTAGTAGCTAGTAATTAATTACTTCTTTAGAGTAACTTGACCAACACTGGTGATGTTATATAGGCATCATTTTCTGTTAAGCTAAAAAAAAAAAATCACCATAAAAATAGTCCATACAACTAGTGTGTCATATTCCATAACCTATACGATAAATTTGGATGGGGAACGGACCCAAATTTAAGTCATTATTCATTGAAAGTCTACGTCTTAAATCTTATTTGCGCTTGTAGATATTCTTGTTTTGTAAAACCTTTAATTTTGTGTTCTGCAGAAGAAAGAAAGTTATACAGATTTGGAACGACATGAGGGTGAGTAAATGATGACAGAAGTTTCTGCTCTTGTGTTTCTATAAGACTATAATTGTGCGTGGGCTATAGCTACAAAAAAAATGATTCACGTACCTTGAAGAGCTCAAAGAGCATGTGGTACAGATGAGAAGGCACATAAACTATATGTATAGGGTCATTGGGTCCTTTAACTGCAATAACAACAGATATATTGATTCAGTAACAGTTGAGTAAACCAGAAAGCGAGACCATAGCATGCTATCCCACATGAACTTATCATTTTAAGAATGCATTGAAGAAATCAACATTGGCATGCTGACCAAAATAGTCAGCTATGAAGCACATGATAGAGGTTTTGCTGGCTAATTTGTTACTATGCGTTGATAAAACAGGAGACCAGCTGCAGCGGTGGTCACTCAACCTTGTAGGTTCTCTAAGCTTGACAAAATAATACACTGCTATTTACATGACTAAAAGATAAACAGTTAAACATTGGCAAAAAGTTGGCATGATCTCACAAAGTATACAGCGCAAATCATATCATCCAATATTTCTCCATAGAGACACAGTGATAAGATTATAAAGCACTATTTCTGTCTGCACGGATAGGCGATTCAAGAACTTACTCAATGTGTTGCATATTAGCTTAAATTTCTAGTCAAATTCAAATACACTACACTATTATTGATATATACACTATATTGATTTTTTAAGCAAAATCAAATACTTTACACTATTATTTCTTACTATCTTAAATTTTTCTGTACATATAAATGTACATTACAGTTACACTACTCTTCAAAAGGGCTCAGTAATATTTTTTGCCGACCTTATGCTTATCAAGCCTGCATTTAATTGATCAAAAATGCATTAAAAACAGCATTATCATGATATAAAATAACTGTTGTCTATTTTAGTATATTTTAAAATGTAATTTATTCCTGTGATGGTAAAGCTGAATTTTCAGCATCAATACTCCAGTCTTCAGTGTCACATGATCCTTCAGGAATCATTCTAAGATGCTAATTTGCTGCTCAAGAAACATTTCTGATTATCATCAATGTTAAAAACAGTTGTGCTGCTTAATATTTTTTTAGGAACGGCTACATAAAAAAAAAACCTTACTGATCCCAAACTTTTAAAAGGTAGGGTATTTTTAAGGGCAAAGTTGAATTCAAAGTCATGCTTGATTGATTAACATAATTGCACAATAAAGAGTCCAGGCGTGTTTTATAGCATGGAGGATAAGAATGTGGCATTTTACAGCATACCCATAATCCCCACCCAACACATTCTGTTGGCACCATCCCACAATGTCAAACAAATCTATAGATTAGCATGGCATCAGCGGTGGTGTAAATAACACTGTAGAGTGTAACTTCGTTGCAGAGTTCAGCTCAGGACTCATGCTCAGAGCACACAAAGCCTGAAAAGCTGGAGAAAGCTCTCACTCACAGTTCACTTGTTTGATTTCCACTTCGGGAGAAGTCAAGTAGTACTGATCACACAGCAACTTGGCACTTTCATAGGCGTCTAGGGAGGGAAAGAGCGAGACACAACTTGAGTCGGCCAATGTAGGACATATAATGTCAATTTCACTTGCAGTTTAGTAGTGAAAAGAATGTACACAGGCAAGAAACATGGTTAATTACCTTTTACAACCTCCACAGCATCACAATTTGGGTCGATACTGCCTATGTGTTTGGGGTGCGCTGGATTGGTGCTTCCATCAAAGATTAACGCTAAAATTAACACATTTTTTAAGTACATGTTCTTTGCAGGGATGCATGATATATGGGTACTACACCGATTATTTGCTAAAATAAATGATTCTTAACTAACTTTATTGTGGAGCTAAACTGGATCTAAACTACCTTGCAAAAGTTTGGGGTCAGAAAGTTGTTTTTTTTTTAAAGAAAATAATACTTTTATTCAGCAAGGATGCATTAAATTGATCAAAAGTGACAGTAAAGACATTTATATTGTTAGGAAAAATATTTATATTTCAAATAAATGCTGTTTATGCCTAAATCCACTTAAAGTATTTCAAATGATTTTAGTGTTTTAGTTTTAATGTATATAGACCACATAAATAGTACAGAATCTATTTGAAATATATTGTCTATTTATCAGTTATGCAGCTATGGTACATTACATTATCAGCAGATTTCTAGTCTATTGTTTCAGTTAAGACAGAAATATCCATCGCTGGCCAGGGCTTTAGGAAACATCCTGAACACTTACTGTGCTGGTTCATCAGCATGCGTGTGGAGATTCGGCTCATGTAGAAGCGGTCCAAAAAATACTGGACGTTCTGATTGGTCACAGGATCCACGCCAAAGGCCTCCTTGTACTCCAGCACTCCCTGTGCCATGGTGGGCACCACATTATTATGCCTGTTCCTGACATTAATCAGCGTTTCTGTGAATCTAAGAGACATGTCATCCAGTTAAACACACTATTAGAGGTCATTAAAGCAGGCTGCAGCCAAGTTAAACATGAGATAAACTTGTGCAAGTTTCATGAAAGACTATTATGCCCTTTTACAAAAAAAAGTTGTTTTGGGGGTCTACTAAAATAAGTTTTAATGCTTGAATGTTAACATGTCCACAAAGTCCTCATATTTGACCTTGTACAGTGTTTAGTTCCTGTCTTTATGAAGCCCCTCCTTCCAAAAAGCGCAATGTGCTCTGATTGGTCGACTGGATCAGTGTCTTGTGATTGGTCAACAACTTTAGGCGTGTTTGGGGAAATGTCACTTACCATAACCGCAACACACTACTAAAGCAACTCAGTCAGGACTCGCCGCCTTTATTTTGCGTATGCATTGGCCAGGAATGATTTAAATGAGGAATATTGTGACGTGTTCGCTCCCAGAAGAAAACTCAAGACTACACTGGAGGCGTTTCAGAGAGTTCAGAAACGGTGACACTGATATAGAGAATAACTGCCTTTGGAGTGACTTTGTGCTTTGGAACTTTGCAGACATTTTTCATGCTCAAACAGCAACATCACACACGAAAGAAAGTTGCAAATGTAAAAGCATAATAGGTCCTCTTTAATATTGGACTTACTTAGTCAGGATTTTTTTATCCTCAGGATCTTTCTCCAAAAAGTCAACAAGCTCCATCAGACTCTGCGCATACCTGTCGTGAACAGTAAACAAACAGTCAGGGTTTATCTTTAGACATGCCTATATGAGCTCAATTTATTGGGTTATAATAAGAGGCATAAATTAAGATAAATTCAAAAAATTCTAAATAAATCAACATCGAATCACAGAATCACACTGAATTGAGAACTTGTGAATCAGAATCAAATTGAATTGTGAGATCTGTACCAATACGCAGCCATATTTGAAAGACTACCATAATACACTGCACACATTAAGTAATTCTGTGTATTATTTCCTTTGTACAACAAAGCCAATATAGTCATTTGTCTGACTGGCTGAAGTGAGCTGTATAGCACTGGTGGGTATTTACTCTAACCACTGATCGCTTCTTTACGACACCTGAATGGTGAATAAATAGTTTTGCAAGGATAATTTAAAAGTTAGAGTAAATGGGAGACATGCTGCACTGGAAACAGCTGTCATGTGACACAATAGACATACTGTACTAGCTACCATCCACCAGTGTTCTGTGTCAGTGTGCTGCACTGTCAAAGAGGACTTGTTTACATTTCAGACCTTTAGGAAGGTTACAGTGCACACTTGTTTGTGTTCAGTGTCTCATGATATTCGACACTGCATAGCATTTCGATGAACACATTTGAAAGTTACATTTAGCTCAGGGTTTGATCTCAGCATGAGTCACAGATTCTACAGTCTTGAGGACAAGGACTCTGAAGCACACAAGACTTTCAAAGTCAAGTTATAAAAATATAATATTATATATGCATTAAATAATTTGTACGAAAATAAAAAATTTGAGAAAAGAATAAAAAAATTATTAATTTATTATATTAATTGAATATAATAACAATAATAATAATTTATAAATAAAAATTCATTTAAATGTAAATAAATAAATGTATATATAATAATAAAAAAAATAATATAAAAATATATATTATTTTGCCTGTACTCTGTGTTATGTTTTTTATATGAGCAAAATCCACTGGGTTTTTAAGCGGCATAAAGTAAAAAGTACTAAAATTAAAAATAAATGTAATTTTTTTTAAAAATGAAATAAAAAATAAATAATTTATATAAATAATAATAATAATAAACAAAAGCATTTTTTGATAATTTTGTCAAATGTGAATGTTTGCTTGTTTGTGATTCGCCTGTCCCCGGTGTCACTTATAGTTTTCATTTAAAAAGAAACGTAGCCTCTAAAAATAAATCAGCACATTCAGTGGAAAACATAGTTTACATAATGCCCATAATTACATAACTTTCAAAGCATTCCAGTTGACTTGTTGAACACAAAGCCTCTGCCAAACCTTGTAAGACAAAGGGCAATAACAGCTCAATTTGAGTTTATAAATCATTCTGTCCTTCAAAATCCTGTCCATTCAGAACTTGTTAAACCAATTCTATTCATAAACTGAAAAACTTTCCATGCCGAACAACATGTTTAAATAAAAGTCCTTGTTGTTTTCCTTATTTTCAGTATCTTTTACCCATGATTTGGTTTTGATTTGAAATGTACTTGGCCAATTGCTTTTAATAGAGAACACTTGAGTGACGAAAGTTTACGGGACAGGGATCAGACCCCGGCACACTCGTTAGATCAACGACTCTTCCTGGCAGTACCTGCTGCGCTGCACGTATACAGTATTTTTGTCAACTTCAAAATGGCATACACCTACAAAAACTTGTTTCTAATCTAATATATTTATGTTAAGCTAACTAAGAGAGATTGTTACTTGCCTGCCTGTGTCAAATGACTTCTTTATGGTGTAAAATGATGTAAACAACACTAATGTTGTCAAGATGTAAAAAACACTAATAACTTTGACCTCAGGTTTAAATTTCTGAAACATTATATATCTGTGTGCATGTTAGATAAACAGAAATATACTATCCAACCTGAACTATCCAACCTTGCTAGAATAGCAGCTAAATACTAAAAAATGCTGACGAAGGTTGGTGGCATCCTGCGATTTTGCTAAGAGGTATAAACAATGTGCTGAATCGACATAACTACATGTGCAACAGCAATATACTTCATAAACATATCATTACTCCCTGAAGGAATGCATCAGCCCCCGACTACTTTTTCAGCAGCGCTGGATACGGAAGTATTTTTCCAATTCATTTCTCTCATAAGAATTAAAAAAAAGTCTTTGTTAAAGTATTCGTGAATAACAAACAATAAATTATATTTTGACGTTTATTGCAAAATAAAAAAGCAAAGTAAAATAGGTATTTTGAAAGTGTAGGGAGACCGACTCATTTGCAGTACTTCATGGGAGTGGGCGGAGCTAATGAGATATTTTCTTGCATTTTACTTGTCGAGACTCTCTGATTGGTCCAATTTTCTGTAAAAGCATCATGGGTAATGTAGTTTCCACGAATTCCGCTATTAAGCACAATTATTTTAAAAAATTAGTAGAAATAATGCGGGCTGACGGCTTCAACAGAAGCCAATACCATTGATTAACAACCTTGTAGCTCAAAGTAGGGCTGTCTTTAAAGGTTATTTAAAGTTATTGTAAAAAAAAAAATCTATTTATTCAGTCTGGAACTGACCTATTTTTGATCATCATGAACAATGAACACTAAAAACAAACAAAAAAGTCAAGTCCTTTTAGCCTATTGATTTGTATAAGTAAACAACTTGAACTTTGGTACTTTTTAAACTCAATATGCTGTTACGATATTCCATATAAAAGTCTGGCGCCGTGTCCAAAATCGCGTACTGAGTAGGTACTACATTTGAATTTGAATTTACTTTGCGACCGTTAAAAATGTACACTCTATATAGTATTAATAAGGGTAGTATGAATGAATTTCGGACATACTACATCCGCCATGTTGTTACTGTCATGTGACCTATCAGTGTCATCAATGTCATTCATAAATCCCCTCCCACGGCCCCATGGGATAGTAAAGTGTCCATCGAATGCGCACTTCAGAATCTCAGCAGAAGTAGTAGGTCATCCAGGGACTTCTCGCCTACTGTGTTTCCGAATACCATGATTATTTTGCCGTTCTGTTTTTCGCATACTATATAGTAGGGAAGAATTCGAATTCGGAGTATTTGACTTCATTGAGAAATTTCATTGAGTTTTAGTAAGATGAGAAATCTGTCATCATCATCCCTCAAACTACAATTTAATGTCTCGATTAAATGTGCAATTTGATGTGCTCTGCAACTTTAAAGATCCTTTTCTAAAAGAATTCACGGTCACTTCTCTTTTTAAGTCATGTGCAGCAGTGCATTAGAGGTCATATATGTCATATGAGTTGTAAACAGTTAACAGAAAGTCTACAATAGGCTGGGATTCATCACACTGCTCATTTGGAGCACATGTCCCTGAACGATGTACAGTTATGGACCTCACCAGCTTTGAAGAAGCTTCAGTGAAGGAGTGCTGAGCAGTTTGTCTGGGAGGAAGTCTATCTCCTTCATGATGTTGGCTAACCGGACGGGAAGTTCTTGCCTCAAAAACATAAAGGAGGTCTTCTCACAGGCATTGGCAGATCCTGCGAGTAAGACAGGACTATATTAGTAAGAATTTCACTCTTGAATGATTATATATATATATATATATATATATATGTGTGTGTGTGTGTGTGTGTGTGTGTGTGTGTGTGTGTGTGTGTGTGTGTGTGTACTGTGTTCCTGATATTCACTATACAGTTAAGTCCAATATTTTGGCTTGATGCCTAACTAGACATTAGTTTGAACATAAACAATGTTCGGTTGTTAAGAATAAAATCTGGTAAAAAAAAATGGTCAAATTGTTTGGGGAGGAGATATAAATAATTATTATTTAATATCTCCCAACAACAAACAAGATTGTTTATGTGCTGTCACTACCAGATAACAATAGAGAAAGGTTGCGTCTCAAAACCTAGTGAGCTGCATACATAGACAGCCGTATTCAGGTGAAGTATGCATTTATGATGCACACAATGCAGTAAACCGAGTAGGCTGTTTTTACAAAAAGTTCTATGGTTATACCATGGTACAGTTTTGGTCATACTGTGGAATTTTAATGTTATATAACATGCAAACCTCCATTAATTGCCAAAGTACCATGCTGACATATCATGCACTTTTTTGTTATTCACTATGAGGATACCATGGGGCAGTTATACTATTGTACTTTTATAGACCATGCATAGTACTGAATGATTTCTCATATTTATTTACTACGGTTTTTACATTGCGCCCATATAGTAGGCTACTACAAAAAGGTCATGGTACTTTTTGTAAGTGCGCTCACTGGGTTTCCGTACACCACCACAATGAGCTGGACACATTAGATCCATTTCTAACAGGTAAACAACTTACCAAAGTCAATGAACTGCTTCATTGACAGCGGGGACGGAGAGAACTTGGAAAATCTGTCCACCTGTTTAGGTATGTTCAGCTTTGAGCTGTTCTTCAGCATGATCTGGGCGAACTTCATGTTGATCTTCAAGTGAAATCCGCGGATATTGAAATGTTCTCACCGAGTTATTGTTGTCCTGGTCTCTCATCAGACGCAGTTCGCAAAGTTTGACATTCTAGCACAGCCTTACTTCATCGTAAAAATGAAGATCTCCGCGGAAATCCGGTGTGATCCGATGGAAGAGTCCTCCTGAATGACTTTGATTCGGTTTATTTTGTCATTGAGTCAAAATAACTGGCCAGCACAATGTACAAAACAGGGTACAAACATAACAAGAGGGAGGGGAGAAGGGAGACTGTTACTCCACTCTGCATAGATATAATATAATAGAATTTAACCCACACATCAAGCTATTTCGTTCCACTCTTATCTGGAGCTAGAAAGTAATCATGTGATTATACAGATTATATAATAATACGTACTGTACGATTTTATCATATGCTGTTCCTAGCGCAGGCAACAGAGCTGGGCACTGCGATCTACAAACTGCACATCTATATCGCCCTGCTTGTTGACGCATGCGCACAGCGGATGTAGAGTAAAGGTCTTTGAGAGTGTGGCTGAGACCATAGACAGTAAAAGAAAGGCTGAGACGCATTTCAGTGGTGTTGTACAGTGTGTTCCGCATCCTCTAAATGACTGACAAATCACTTACTGTAACCTTTAATTGTTTCCTTAATTACACAATTTAATACAATATAAAAATACACTTACAGGGTTAGTATCTCCACATTTTTTTAAATTCTGTCAGTAATCACTCTCCCTCATGTCGTTCCAAACGCAGACTTTCGTTCATCTTCAGAACAAAAATGAAGATCTTTTTGATGAAATCTGAGAGCTGTCCATCCATTGCCAACTAACGTTATACGCAACTACTACTTTGACGCTTCTAAACGTTCATAACTATACTATTAATTAACTATTTCAATGTCAGTGGGATTGATGTTAATGGAATGAATGGTAATTGCTGTTACTTGCAAAATGTTAATAATTTGTTTTAAATAAAATAAAATAAACATTGTAATTTTCTGAAGAGACTCGATCGCAATATGATGAACAGATATAATTGAGGCTTATATTGACCTTTAAACATTGATCAGCATAAACAGAAGCTCAACCGATCTGTTGAATCAAAAAGAAACAATTTTGGCCTACTACATTTTGGTAGCCTATTCCTGTAGTGACCTATTTTTAAAATGTGTGAAATCACTTTTTGGACCATTTACAATTTTTGGACCATTTGACCATTTACATTTTAAGCTGTCAGACCATCTTGAAGCTCAGCCTAAGCAAGCAAACCATAGGCAGATTTCAGGTATTTTTAGCAGCTGAATGACAGAAGGATAAACCAGAGCCGATGAAAAACATATTTAAAGGCTCTGGGATACACCTTGCTCATTTGGACTATGGCTCCATCTAGTGGCGTTTAGCGATTGAAACCAACACTGTATTTTCATGTTCAGATTTCATATGGTTTGTTAAATGAGTGATTTAGCTAAACTGATTGTCCAAAACACCTTCTTTATTTACACATTTTTGAATTTCTTTCAAATTAAAATAAAATCAAACCACTTTAAAATTAGCCATGCTCATTCTCTATTCTGTTTTAAAGGGGTTTGGGCTAAGATGAAAGCTAAGATGAGCGCCATGGTGAGAGAGACCCAACTAAAACCTGGTACTAATACAAGATAAGACCAGTTAACCATTTTAGGCTGGTTCAACATGGGTATATCTCAGCAAGGGTAATGGAGTTAGATTGTGAATATTGTTTTTTGGTCAACGTGGTTCGACAGTTACCGACAGTAGAAAAGCGGCTAATGTTTACGTTTGTCCGTCAGTGCAATATACGCTAGGTGGCGCTGTTGTCTTGTATTCATTCATTTCTCTATTAACAGTATTTGGAAGGGGGTAAAGCGAGGGGGGATCTATTAGTTATCTCGAGGTAGCAAGGCGGTGTTTGAGCATCTGCTTCCTCTGAAAGATGTAGGCCATTAGCCTTACATTTTGCCAACAGCATCGCTGCATTTCTAAACGATCGTACCGTATACTCTCAGTCATGTTTTAAACCTAGGGTCGTATTAAAGCTGGTGGCAGATTGTGTACATCAGCAGTGATACAGCATATTTACAGTGGACAGCAGCATCCACACTGGAGCAGGTAGGACGTGTCACACACACACACCGGGTGCATGTTTCTGTGAGGTTTCGTACGTGTGTTTTGTTGAAATGGCGCGCTGTGTTTCATGCTTCATGCTTTATGGTGGATGACTTCATAAACGCATATGGATTATGACGTCATTGTGCTTTTGGTACCCAGTGTTAGCAATAGCCCACTGATCTATATAGAATATAGAATGACATTATATAGAATGACATTGTATCTATATAGAATGTCACTATAGATCAGTGCAATAGCCACACTGACATCATTTGCTCATACAAATGTATCATGGACATCTGTTTAGTATAACTGGATTTTCAATACGTCTCTGTAATCGATATGCATCTATTAAAACAGCAAAATTAGCATTATGATCAATTATATTCAACCTAATGTAGCATCCATTCACAACTGTCTCTGTCTGGACCTTCTGAATACCACCTGTCCACATCATAAATGTGACGTTTGCATGCAAATTTGTAGGGATGTAACATACCCTCATGTCACAATTCGATACATATCACGATACTGAACTCACGATACGATATTATTAAGACACTCCAAGACATATGTGAAAAGGTACAAAGGACATAAAACAAAAAATGTACTGTTGATTAAAATGCTACATTTGGTTTTACATTGTGTGTAAATGAATAGGCTTGGACATGGTGCTGGAAACCCAAAGCACAGGACAATAGAGACCCCAGAATAAAAATATATTCATGATTCTGAAGCTGAAAATACTTAATTATTTTAGACGAATATACTTCACTGACTAGATATATTTAAAATAATGTAGGCCACTTTTTACTGGGAACATCAGACATTTGGCATTACCAGGCCCCACAAGTATTCCCCCATTGCATTATTATACATTATATTCAACATTATATATAGTACAGTAGTTAACATTGTGGATCAAAAATTTTCATCAAAGTTACACATGAATTTTGACAATGTTGACTACTGTAGTTTAATGTAGTACTGACACTAAAACTTGAATTTTTTCCTCACACAGTAACTTTTATTTTGGGCGACCTACACACGATACATATTTTCACTATCCACGATACATTGTTGCAGTTTTGTATTGCGATATATTGTGACACGATATATATTGTTACACCCCTACAAATTTGTATTAAAACAATGTGTTTTTGTGTACTTTTCTATTTTATTTTTTATTATTTCATGTATATCCCCCAAATGCATTTCTTTTTGTATGCCATTTATGGTGTTTTAATTATGCTTTAATAAAAAAAAAGATTCCCCCACAATTTGATATTGTTTTGTTTTTATTACCACTCCATTTCATCATATTTAAGCATTTATCATTTGTTAAAGCTTTAATCAATTATTATTTTGAGAATTATTATTTATAGATCCAATATATAGAAATCTCCCACACCCTATAAACAATAGTATTTATTTCATGTTATTTGTGCTGTATTACATGATAAAATAAATGCCTCATAAATACTTATAATTAGTTTCCTCATGAATTTATTATATTACAAGGATTATCCTGTTGAAAACACAAATGGGCCTTCAAATTGTAAATAATTTTCACTGCAGCAGTGAATGCTTAACAATTGCCATCACTGAACAAAGAGTCTAAAAATAGTTCAACTTACTGTAGTCTCCATACGGCCCTGCTTACACTGGGACAAAACTGTGGGTCTGTGGTGTGTAATTATTTTGTACCAGGACAAAATGGCTGATAAGAGTGACCTAAAAGCCGAACTCGAGCGCAAGAAACAGCGCCTTGCTCAAATCAGAGAGGAAAAAAAGAGAAAGGAGGAAGAAAAAAAGAAGAAAGAGGTGAGATGACATTTTAATGAGACTCATTCAGGATGTGAGAACGTAACATGAATATCTGCCTACTGTATGTGTGCATTTCTAAACGTGAGCAGTCAGAGACTCAACAGAAAGCGGAGGCTGTTCCTGAGGACTCAGATTTGGACCGCAAGCGCAGGGAGACGGAGGCCCTCCTCCAGAGCATTGGAATCTCACCCGAACCTCCATTAGGTACAGTACACAGATCACTGGACCAGCACTGAAATATACATCTCACTCAACAATGCCTGCCATCAGAACGTTGCCTTTTTACCTTTGCCAAGATCAGGCTGAGTTATATTCTGGGCTCGCTTCATGGCTTTGAATGGGACTACATCCAAATCCCTTATTCTGTGGGCTTTGCCCGGTCATTTTGCCTCTTGGATTTTGCCCTTAAGTTTTTACCACACTGTAGCCTACTGTACTCTAGGCTTTAAAAAAGACACTTCCTAATGCAAACATGAGCAAGACCTAAGACCTAAATTAAACTCACCCTGTGTCGATTTTGTGAGTGGTTGTAATCCCTTTCTCTACTACTATCGCCATCTAGTGCAGAGCCTTGCACATTACAAACATGGGCTCCATACTCGCATTGCCTTTTTAAATGAAATCTAATTGTGCATTGACTTTAGTTCAGTAGCCTATACATTTTCCAACTTTGGAAAAAAGGAACAAACATGTTTTTTTTTTATATAAAGGAATATTTAATAACATTTTTGTCTCTACATAGTGCCGACACCAATGTCTCCATCAAAGTCTATGAGCACACCCAGCGAGACGGGCAGCCAGGACTCTGTGGACGGAGCAGCAGCTGGCAGGTATTTCACCAACATAAATATATAAAGACCATTTATCTAGACATAAACATTTTTACAGTATTTGAGAAACAAACTAAATTTCTCCTGTAACAATTTATTTTTTAGTAACAATTTGTTTTAATTTATTTGTAATATTTTTTCATGTTCATTTTATTTTTAATTATTTATATACACTACTGTTCAAAAGTTTGGGTTTGGTAAATTTTGTTATTGTTTTAGAAAGAAGTCACCAAGTGAACAAAAGCTCACCAGGGCTGCTTTTATTTAATAAAAAACACTATTATTGTGAAATAGTATTACAATTTAAAATAAGTGTTTTAAAATATTTTAATATATAATTTATTCCTTTGATGGCAAATTTTCAGCATCATTACGTCTTCAGTGTCTCATGATCCTTTAGAAATCATTCTATTATGCTGATTTGCTGCTCAAGAAACATTTCTTATTACTATCTTACGTTGATTAATATTTTTTCAGGATCCTTTGATGGATATAATGTTCAAAGGAACAGCTTTTATTAGAAATGTTACATTTATGTAACAATGTAAAAGTATTTACTGTCATTTAAAAAATCTATTTAATTTGTCCTTGCTGAATAAAAGTATTAATTTCTTAATTTTTTTTTTTGTGTAAATTTAAATTTGAAATTTTGATATATATATATATATATATATATATATATATGTATACACACACAGTATATAGTATCATTTGTATTATATATATATATATATGTGTATATATATATATATATATATATATATATATATATACAGGTCCTTCTAAAAAAAATTAGCATATTGTGATAAAGTTCATTATTTTCCATAATGTAATGATAAAAATTAAACTTTCATATATTTTAGATTCATTGCACACCAACTGAAATATTTCAGGTCTTTTATTGTTTCAATATTGATGATTTTGGCATCCAGCTCATGAAAACCCAAAATTCCTATCTAAAAAAATTAGCATATTTCGTCCGACCAATAAAATAAGTATTTTTAATACAAAAAAAAGTCAACCTTCAAATAATTATGTTCAGTTATGCACTCAATACTTGGTCAGGAATCCTTTTACAGAAATGACTGCTTCAATATGGCGTGGCATGGAGGCAATCAGCCTGTGGCTCTGCTGAGGTGTTCTGGAGACCCAGGATGCTTCGATAGCGGCCTTAAGCTCATCCAGAGTGTTGGGTCTTGCGTCTCTTAACTTTCTCTTCACAATATCCCACAGATTCTCTATGGGGTTCAGGTCAAGAGAGTTGGCAGGCCAATTGAGCACAGTAATACCATGGTCAGTAAACCATTTACCAGTGGTTTTGGCATTGTGAGCAGGAGCCAGGTCGTGCTGAAAAATGAAATCTTCATCTCCATAAAGCTTTTCAGCAGATGGAAGCATGAAGTGCTCCAAAATCTCCTGATAGCTAGCTGCATTGACCCTGCCCTTGATAAAACACAGTGGACCAACACCAGCAGCTGACATGGCACCCCAGACCATCACTGACTGTGGGTACTTGACACTGGACTTCAGGCATTATGGCATTTCCTTCTCCGCAGTCTTCCTCCAGACTCTGGCACCTTGATTTCCGAATGACATGCAACCACTGAGCAACAGTCCAGTGCTGCTTATCTGTAGCCCAGGTCAGGCGCTTCTGCCGCTGTTTCTGGTTCAAAAGTGGCTTGACCTGGGGAACGCGGCACCTGTAGCCCATTTCCTGCACACGCCTGTGCACGGTGGCTCTGGATGTTTCTACTCCAGACTCAGTCCACTGCTTCTGCAGGTCCCCCAAGGTCTGGAATCGGTCCTTCTCCACAATCTTCCTCAGGGTCCGGTCACCTCTTCTCGTTGTGCAGCGTTTTTTGCCACACTTTTTCCTTCCCACAGACTTCCCACTGAGGTGCCTTGATACAGCACTCTGGGAACAGCCTATTTGTTCAGAAATGTCTTTCTGTGTCTTACCCTCTTGCTTGAGGGTGTCAATGATGGCCTTCTGGACAGCAGTCAGGTCGGCAGTCTTACCCATGATTGCGGTTTTGAGTAATGAAACAGGCTGGGAGTTTGTAAAAGCCTCAGGAATCTTTTGCAGGTGTTTAGAGTTAATTAGTTGATTCAGATGATTAGGTTAATAGCTCGTTTAGAGAACCTTTTCATGATATGCTAATTTTTTGAGATAGGAGTTTTGGGTTTTCATGAGCTGTATGCCAAAATCATCAGTATTAAAACAATAAAAGACCTGAAATATTTCAGTTGGTGTGCAATGAATCTAAAATATATGAAAGTTTAATTTTTATCATTACATCATGGAAAATAATGAACTGTATCACAATATGCTATTTTTTTTACCTGTATATATATATGTATTTATATATTATAATAATTATATTAGATTAGAAGACTAGAAGCATTTTATTGTGTTTACGCAGTTATGATGTAACACAAGTGTGACTGATAGTCATGTTTCTCTGTCTTTTTATATGGGATCAACAGATATAGGTAAGAATCCCTGTCTGTGGTTCCTGTAGTGTGTTTCTTAGTGCTCATTTCTAATTTTCCACTTCACCCGTCAGCCTTTCTCAAGGACAAGGTATAAAACCTAATATCACTGGTACTGAATGAAGAGTGTCTGAGACTGCCTGATCAATTTAATGGGCATGTAAAAATGATAATCAACCAGAGAACTGCCTGTTAGATACATATTTGTAAGATAAGATGATCGATTTTGACCATAAAAATAACAGCCAAGAGTGTATCAGTGAGGGTTGTTAACAGGCTCATTTTCTTTCTCTGAAATCTAGACAGATAGCTGCAGTCATGTGGAAAGGGAAAGGTTGATTCTGGCCTGTAATTAAGCCTGAGTAATGCAGACGTGCCGCACGTTTGACACATGATGTGTGCGTTTGTCCCTGTCATCGCTCCTTGCAGGGGGCTCGGCTGACAGTCAGTGGACTGAAGTGAAATTTACAAGACTTCATTTCAGATAAATGAGTCGGACTATTGCCTCGTGAAAGCATGATAGTCACAGATGTTTTTGTGAGTTGTTTTTGCTCCGAGGTCAGGACTGTGTTTTGTAACGGTGTCCCGCTCTTGGTCAGTTCACTCAAAGAATGATAACCATTACGATAAGTATATTAGCTTCCACTCCAGGACTATATTTTTTTTTCTGTTTATTCAAATCAGGCACTCTTTATTCCTCTGACGCTTTTAATGCTCGAGCTCTTGGCAGAATGGATTCCGATTGGCTGTCCGCTAGAGCTGCACGATTAATCATTAAAAGACCGCGATCTTATTCCTAAATTACAACGGTTCGTCTATGTCTAATAATAACCTTTGACAAGTACGATCACAGCAAACGTTGAAATCTGCTTTGGCGCTACTACTGAGCCAGAGAGAGCAAATATCATAAACCACACAGTATCAGTAGGCTATTACAGTACTGGGATAAAAGTTTATAGTTCGGATATAAACACTACAGTAGCGTTTAAAATAGAGTAAATCACATTTTGAAAGTAACTTGACGCTTCAAACATCAATTGCATCGTTACACCAGTAGGTAGCGACAAGTGACTTGTATAGCCAATATTGTATATTGCTGAACTCGGAACAGCATATTAATATACTACTCTCTTACAACATTTACCACAATCTATGACAGAAGAAGGCAAGGTTAACTAAAAAAGCCTGCTAACGCTGACCAGAGGCCGTTAAAAAAGAGGTTGTCAATGGAGGAGGCTTCGCTGAATAAACTTAAGCTTTTGTAGGAAAATGGTTTATCATTTAATGAATCGACAGCCCTTCGCCTAATCTTTAACATGTTTGCTCTTAAACGTTCGTTTTGGATTTATCTCATTTTAGAGTTTACACCGAAAAAAATGCTGTTTATTAGAGAAGTCACGGACAATTGCTCTACAGGTATGATTCAGTTTACGGCACTTCTCATTCATTTCTTTGGTATCCACAAATTCATGAACTTTTGTTCATCTTCAGAACACAAAAGATGATTTTTTTTTTTTGATGAAATCTGAGAACTTTCTTTCCCTACATTGAAAGCTACGCAACTACCACTTTAAGACTAAATTAAATCTGTTCATCATATAAAGCAATTGAGTCTATTCAGAAAACTTGGACTTCATTTTTGGGTGAACTATCCCTTTAAGTGTCTCCATCTACAACTCTTATCCTCCACCAGTGGCATTATAAGAACAAAAAGGTACACACACAATGAAAGGTATGCATCCAAACAAAACCGTAACCCAGAATCTCATGAACCCCTTCGAAGGGGTTGTGTTCGCTCCGCTATTAAAGTCAGCGCACACTGTATTTCATTGGCAGTTGAAAAAAGCAGAGCAGTTTAGGTCGTTCCCCCCGGTGTGACTGCCTGATGCCTGCTGTCACCTTGAGCCTCGACTTCAACAATTCCTCTTGCATGGTTAAATTGGAGCCATTTGCAATGATGTGAATGACAATATGTTTTTTTTTAAATGTCATCACTGGTAAAACAGTGTCAATTTGACACGCTACCTCTCTGACTGTGTAAGTTTAGTGGAAAAAAAATGTAATTGGCATGTTTGTGACGTACTGAAGGTTGAGGGAAAAAGTTTACAAGGACAACACCCTTTCATTACTTGTTTCTATATAGGATAAAATATTCACGCTTTGCCTACAGGTTTTGTGGGTGCTGCTTTTATAGAATAGGCCTACAAATACAGAATATAAATATTTTGTTTATATACGTCTGTCTTAATGTACAGTATATCTCACTCTGTGAAACATATACTGTTTTCGTGTTTATTTATCTTTCTAGTCAGCTTAATGTTGAGCTTATGATCATAGCCTTTACAAAAAATGTACTGTCTGTGGCATTACTATGGCATACTAATAATATCAGATGATACTTTGAATTAGGCACTAAGCAATAGATTCTATTCACGCTAAGTGAAAAAAGCTTCTATTTACACCGTAAAAATAGCAGTATTTTCTTTGCGATAAGTGTAAAAAGTAGATGCATTAATATTGTAGTCTAAGAAAGACTTAGTGATTGTTATTATACTCTCCAATAATTTAACATCATTTTAATCTTCTACTGTATCATACATGCCAGTTCTACCATCTATCCTTTGGAAAGTGTATAAACATGAGTATCTTATTTGTACATGACGCTTAAACCTCCTTAGCATTGCTTTGAACTGCATCCCTGTGTTGATTTGATTGGTCCTTTCACACTGCTCTCCTGGCTTGCATGCGGTGTGTTGTTTGATGGCGTGTGCTATGATATTTATGTTTGTGTGTATGATGGTGTTGTTTCTGCTGAGGTTAATCTTGCATGTTTTCTCCCTCCTGTCCCCTGCGTGACACCCCCTGCCGCCCCCTTCAGGACCTTGCAGTGGGACACTGACCCCTCTGTTCTTCAACTGCAGGCTGACTCTGAGCTCGGGTATCTCCTCCTCTCTGTCTCTTTCTTTCTCTTTTTACGCAAATCTGCTGACAGTTTCATGTACAAACATTTTTCAACACGCAGATGTGTATGCATTTCTTTGGACACCTACAGTACTGGCTTTTTCATATTTAGTGCAGGAAAATGTGATTGAATTGGAATTGGGTTAAAATTTTAAATTTGAAAAAGGAGGTGGAATTAAAATGCAAAATGCAAAGAATATAACTTAGAATTGAAATTTAAATGCAAAGAAATATGACTACTTTGTATAAATACTTTTTACAGCAAACATTGTCAAGATAAAATTGGCTTGACAAAGTCTTGTTTAAAAGTTTGGATGGATGGATGGATAGATGATGAATGCATAGCATAGAGATGGATGGATAGATGCATAGATATATACAGTAGATAAATATTGTGAAATATTATTACAATATTAAATATTACAGTTTAAAAGGAATAACAAAGTTCAAAAGAACATGCATTTGTTTTGAAATAGAATTATAAATGTCTTTACTGACACTTTTTGATCAATTTAATGCAAGGTAATTTTTTTATGAGTTTTATTGACCCCAAACCTTTGAACAGTAGTGTATACATTTCATCACATTCAGTAAATAAAGTTTAGCAAGTGTTAAGACATTCAGTGAGTCAGCTCTATAGAATATTTCATTCTGATTGGTCAATCAGTTGCTTTGAGTATATATCATGCAAATCAACGCAGGTTAGAATAGCTAATAGGCATAATCTTATTATAGATATAGATATAGGCTGGAATAAAAATGACCTGAGAGGAAAGTATTTTTTTTTATACTGTATATTGTGAGCATAAAACTTTTGAAACATGGTTATAGGCTCAGAAGTTACAATTAAAAGCAAGGAAATTATAAAGATAGATATAAAGAACTGCATGTTGATATGAATTAGAGTGAAGGCCCATTAACACCAAGAAGGATAACTATAAAGATAACTACATTAGCGTCCACACCAGCGGACAATATGTTTTGTTTATTTTAAGCGTGCGTTACATTTTTGTTTGTCTACCTCTTTAAATGCTTGAGCTCTTTAAAACAGGATGGATTCTGATTGGCTGTCAGTGTTTTCATTGTTCCGATAACGATATCGTTATAGTTGTGGTGTGGACTCTGCTATTCTTTTATATATATAGAAAGATTTTTAGAACTATATCTTTATCGTAATAGTTATCGTTCTAGGTGTGAACGGGCCTTTTTTAGACTGATTGTGTTCTAGTACCCTTCTAATTTCTATTTCTCATTTCTTTGTACATTGATAATCTACATTTACATATCTGTGTGTGTGTGTGTGTGTGTGTGTGTGTGTGTGTGTGTGTGTGTGTGTGTGTGTGTGTGTGTGTGTGTGTGTGTGTGTGTGTGTGTGTGTGTGTGTGTGTGTGTGTGTGTGTGTGTGTGTGTGTGTGTGGTATTTCATTGCCTTTGTACTGTAGCGTACCATTGTGTATGCAACTTTTTCTTTGTTCCTCTTGTTCTCCATCATTCTCTTCATTTCTCCTTCTGGCTCGCTCCCTCTATCTCATTCCGCTTTTCTTTTATGTTTGTCAGGTTCAAGTGTTTTCAGCTGGTCACTCTCCAGCTGTGTGCCCAGGGCTGTATGTGACAGTGATTGATGCACCATGCCATGTACTGAGAATGCTTTAAACATTAGTTCTAGCAGTCAGTCGAGGGTCATCCAAACTTACAATCTGTTCATAGACCTGAATAATGAGCCCTACAGCATACTGAGTGCAGCATTGTATTCTGTCTTTGTGATGCACTGTATGTATTTTAAACATGCATGCTAGTGTGTGCACACGTGTGTCAGGTTGCAGGACATTCATAGGCCGTTTTCTCTCTCCCCAGACGCCGAACGCACAGATTGGGACCTTCTAAGATAACTCAGGTGGATTTCCTGCCCAGAGAGTTGGTTTCCTACTGTAAAGAGACTCAGACACCACTAGCAGCTCATCAATCTGAAGGTAGATAGTTACAGTAATAGTCTATACGTTCTGCACTCTACAGTGTTGAGGATGCTTCTTTAAAACTCTACTGTAGCTTGTGAAGCTGCTAGTCATAATGGAAGTAGTGTATCTACCAACAAAAATGGCTGATTACATTTAAATATTTAAGAGGGCAATGTCTCATTAAAATATGGATGTGAGATAATATAAGATGAGTATAGTGAATGTCTCATTTAGGGTGACAGCATTGACAACTACATATACATTAGTGGTCAAAAGTGATGTCTGGAGAGGATTTTTGTTCTTAATGACCCTATAAGTTCGATCAAACCATCAAAATGTGAGGTTTTTTTTATAACTATGAGGGAAAAACAAAATGCTAAACTTGGTTAAGGTATTTGTCCGACAAAATCATTTGGCAAAAAAGGCAAACTACACCTATAGGTTTTATTTAGCAAAAAAATTAATAATGCAAAGAAAAACAAAAAGCTCACAGGAAGAATAATAAATTGACTACAACATAATCAGTTATTAATATTTAGTTGGTTCTCTCTTGTTTATGCATGTGTTCATAATTTCTTTGGATGGCAGGCTGGCGAAACAAGTCGATTTGCACGATTTGGCTTGTTTCATTGCGTTATCACAAATAAAACAACTGACTCCAAGAACATCTACACAATATGCTTACAAAAGAGTGAAGATTTCCTAGACCGGACTTCACTTTTCCCCTCTACTTGTAGTGGAAGTGTTGATTAATTCCAGTAACACAAATCTTTTGATTCTTTCAACCAAAACATTCATTTTTGTTTAATAATTTACAATAATTTAAAAGTGATTGTATAACAGTGGAACACTTGATGATAAACGGCAGCATTTAACTAAAGATTTCACTACTAAAATATTCTGTTCTATGCATTAACTCAAATTCTCATGTGAATAATTTTTGAATGAGTTCATTTGCAAGCACCTTCTGATGAACTGATTCACTGAAATGAATCTTTTTAGGAGTGCCCGTGTGATTCAGGTTCGTTCAGCTGTGAAGCTGCGTGTATAATATAATGTGACACACTTTAAAAACAGCACTTTATCACACTGCACCGCTACTTATTTTAAAGCTATAGTATTTTGAAAGGAGCTGAGCTTATGTCACTAATGAAAAATGTCGTCCAACTCTAAGCTCTAACCACATGAATTGTGGAAGAAAAAAATAATGCTATTAACCAATTTAAGTTTTAAATCAACTAGTGTGAGGTCATAACCTATGCTTAATTCGATAAAAAAATGATGTAATTGTTTTCATAAGCACCATTTTAGAGTTGGAACTATAATTGCTCGTTGTGTGAAGTGATATTTACGTAGCGCAAAATCAGACATTTAATTACAAATGTACATGTACTCACCTTGTCAGTCACAGTTAAGATCTACAATAACTTACTTATGTAGTTTTATCTGTACTCAATCAAAATAGGCAATTTGGGATTTCATTGTAAAACAGCTTAGGACAAGCTCGGAAATTGAAACGGGCTGCTCAGTGAAGAGCTTTGATTTTCATGGCTGTCAGGTGGGCTGTCATCCTGACCGCCTGGTTCCGTTGAAAAGCTCCAAACCTGCGCAGATTAAGATTCATTTGACCAGCCGCGGCCTCCATTTCCTGAGAGGGGAGCTGGGGGGACGGCTTTTTTGAAAAGAGATGCCTGCCCATCAGTGGCTCTGCTTGAAATGGAAGAACAGTAATGGCATTGAGTCAGGCTTTAAGTGGATGCAGACGGGTAATTCAAGATGGCTTCTATCATCAGAACATCACTTGGAGTTGTGCCTGCGCCACTGCTGAGGGCTACCAGTTTACTTTCGGCTTTCTGTTGAGATTGTTGGGTCCGCTATCTGTTCATGTGCATGACATTTCAAAAGATTGGATGTTATAGATGAATCCTTTATAGAATCCATCTATATTTAAATAGTAATACACTTCCTTAAAGGCCCAGTTCACAAAAAAAAAAAATCTATCATCATATATCATTGTATATTCACCCTCATGGTGTTCATAACATGTATGATTGTCTGTCTTCTTTGGAACATAAATTAGATATTTATTTTGTCGGGAACCAAACAGTTTTTGGTGATCATTGATTTCCATTTGTATGGGGGAAAAGAGAGAGAGAGAAAACTCTGAAACATTTCTTAAAATATACTCTTTTGACAGAATTTCAAATTTCAAATGAATTATTCCTTTAAAGTCAAGACCTAATAATAAGATTTATTTGTTTTTGTGCTGGCTTGGGCAGGACAGTAGTATATATTATTTTCTTGCCCTGCCAACATTTTTACCACATAAATAATGCTTTATTTTTTGGATATATATATATATTAATATTATTATTATTGTTATTATTTTGTATAATTTTATTTAAAGTTTTTTTTTAAAGAAAAGAAATAGAAAATTTACAACAAATAATTTTTTAGATTTTCCATTTGCAGTAGTAACTTAAAAATGTAAAAATTTTGAAAGTATTTCAATTATATATATAATTTTTGCAAACAAGAACATTTAGGGGAAAAAAAACGTGATTTTTTTATTTGCAGCAGTAACTTGAAATTATACAGCTTAAATGCGTTATTTAGAACCATGGATATATTATTTAGAACAGCAATATTCAAAACAACACTGAAAATGATGGTTAAGCTTGCATGGCACAAAAACATAATAACAATAAATAGTTAAATAATAACCTCATGTAGCACGAGACCGTATTAATAAAACTCCTCGAGTTGTTTGATTTATGAAATGTGAAAGTGCTTAATCAAAGCCACTTTTGCTTGTTTGTAAAAGAATAATGTCAGGGTATTTCTCCTTATTAGTTTAAGTGTGGTTCGTACCACAAAGACTTCTTGGCTTCTTCAGTCGCTAACTCGACACAGCACTCAGCGCTGAGCCACCCTCTTCCACAAGTGTACTCTAATGTACTCCATTGGCTTCAATCATATATCTGAAATCAATCACATTTAAAGCATCATATTTCAATTACATTTTCTAAATTTATAGCCTTGTTAAAATGAAGCTCACATAGAGCTCGGCTAATTTGATTGCATCCCCCAGACTCGGGAGCCAGGCCTGGTATAAAATGCAGATGGTTTGAAAAGCACCCTAAACATCTCCATATGGACGGAACCCCTTAACAAGCGGCTTTTGGTGTATTTGCATAACATCGCTGGTAGTCGTGATGTGAAGCACATCTTTTGCTATTTGGTTTCCTCTTTTTTTTGCAAGCGGTGCACAAAAAAACGAGTATTTTGTGACACACAGGCTTTACCTCGCTTCTTCTCATTCCCCTCAAACTCATCTTCTTTTTTTTCCATCTGCATTTCGCACCAGAATCCCTCCATCCTCTCACGGCTCCTTGATCCCTACGTTGGCAACAGCTGCTTGCCATGTGATTGGAGACTTCCTGTCATTATAACTGATGTGTTTTTATTCTTTCCACTTCCTTGAAGCCTGATCAGAATTAAAATTGCTGGTGGAATTTCCTGTCAAGGCAGGTCATTTATTCAGCAAGTGCAACCGCTGACAAGCCTTTGATTGGCCGTTGCCCTTAGCGCTCGCACTCTGTACAGTTTATTTGTTTTTTCCTCTCGCCCTACAGATGCAGGCTGGGCTCGCAGCTGTCTGTAGGTACAGGTTGTGTGTGCAGGGGAGATCCTGGCCCTGTGAGACCTCTCACATGAGAAAGAGAGAGGAAGGTTTAATAGGTCTTTCCACCACCTGCTACAGCTTGTATTCTGTGTTTGTTCAGGCCGGTGTTGAGGTTTCGTCCATTGATTGGTGAAACTAAGCAGATGCCTTTTTTCCTTTTCTTTCTTTTTTTCTCTCTGACCCTCTCTCTTAGTTGGGGGGATCCAAGAACTTCAGGTGTTAACCCCCCACCCACAAGACTGCACTATAACACTGTCAGGAAGGCCATCAGTGCCTGCGGAGAGCCTTGTACCAGCAGCAGCCAGCGTGTAGTTTAAGCTCAAATTAACCAGAGCAGTTTAATTATGCCCTCTACTTACTATAGTAAAAGATGTGCATGGTTAAATGTCTCCTAAAGGCATTATTTCACTATTTCTATCGTATAAAGCAGTTGTCAGTTTCATTTGTGTGTGATACTTTAAAACTTAAAACTGAGAAAGTATTGATTTGCAAAGACCTTTACTTCCTTCATTTGTTAGACTAACTAAACTTTAATACCGGTATTGAGCATTCTTTTCCACTCTTACACTATTGTTTAAAAGTTTATGGGTTAGTACGATTGTTTAATGTTATTGAAAGTCACTCGTGCTAACCAAATCTGCATTTTTTTAATAAAAATGTCTCTAATTTAATATATTTTAACATGTAATTTATTCTTGTGTTGGGAAAGCTGGATTTTCAGCATCATTACTAGGATCTGAAATCATAATATTTTAAACATTTCTTATTATTATCAATGTTGAAAACAGTGTGCCGCTTAATAATTTTATGATGAATATGATACTTTTTTAAGATTCTTTGATGTGTAGAAAGTTCACAAGAGCTGCATTTATTTAAAGGTACACTATAGCCGCGTTTCCACCGAAATTACCCGGAACAATTTGACCCAGGAACTTTTTTTTGCCCCTGACCGGTTGCTTTCTGCGTTTACACCGCGGTCTAAAGTACCGGGAAGATTATGCAAATTAGTCTGGTGACGTAGAACTGCGCGTGACTGCTCCTCCAGTCTGCGACGGAGAGTAATCATTTTTGAGCGACACGTGCTTTTGTTTGTGATGTATTGGTTTACTAACGAGGTAATTCATCGCCAGCAGGGACTTTCGGAGGGGGAAATATTTACCCGGAACTTCATTTAGATCCTGGTTCCTGTGGTGTAAACACACAGAGTACCACTCCAAAGTTCCTAGTTCCTGGGGAAAGTTCCTGCGGCGGATACATGGCTTATGTAACTTTTGGCCCTCTAGCTGTTAAAAACAAAACTGCATGCATTTTGCAGAAGAACATTGTTTTGGTTGTGCTTCGGCTCTGTGGGACTGTGTGGATGAATATAGTTATCCTTCTGCTCATAAAACATTCACTACCAGACTTAAGAGATATAACCAGTTTAGATGGAAAGGATCTAAAGCTGACTAGCTGAAGACACTACTGTAGCGCACACGGCGCTACAATAACTATATGAAATTACCCTTTATAATAGATATTGCTTTACAATAAACTCTGTTAGAGAGCTACATTTGGCAATTTATCTGTCCAATAAAATACCTTACTCACCTGTTAATTAATAAAAACGCTTCGCTTTTAGTCCCTCAGTCCTCGCCATCTCTGAAAAGTTCACCTTTTATTACGAGCTTTGTCGTGTTGTCTTTTTGCAAGCAGAAGCTTCACTGTTTGCCTTTTTAAAAAAACAAAAAACACTTATAACGGGCTTACCATAGTAAATCAGGGCAAGACGAAAACAAGTTATGGAAGAAGGATTGTTAGTGTATTGTAAATTTAAATTTGAACAAAAAAAGTTACATCGTGCACCTTTTAAAATAATCGTCTTTAACATTATAAATGTCTTTACTCTCACTTTTGATTAATTTGATGTACCCTTGCTGAATAAAAGTATTAATTTCTTTAGAAAATAAAACTGACCCCAATTCTTTTGAACAGTATGTTCTTTCAATGTTGTTTTGAGTGCCATTGACTTTCTTTGTTTGGACAAACACCTGACCCTTTAAAAATGTAAAAGTGCAGCCATCATCCTTTTATTCAAACCAAAACAGCAAGTTTTAGGATTTTTAAAACCTCAAAAACAAGACATGTAAAATCAATGAGAAATATTTAGAATTCTACACTGTCTAGGTCACTGATCAGTCAAATTTGTGACATTAATCATGCAAATTCCTTTCTAAAAAAGGTCAGAAAATCTTGCTTTCTTTGAAGTTTTTTTTTTTGGGACAAATATCTGATGTTTTTGTCTCAACACACTCACGCACGAGTCAGAGCTCCTTGATGGATCCAAAAAGTGTGTGGCATGTGTTTTGTGTTCATCAGCTGGTTGTGATGTTTTGTTGACCCCAGTTTAGCCCACGATGCAGGTTTAATCTTGTGCAGGTTCAGCTCATGTGTTTCCAGCAGTATCTGATCCCTTGATAGATACGGCTTCATAAAGATTTTGGCTGGTGGTCTGGGAAAACCTGATGGAAATGAATGTCAAACCTGTTAGCCAATGATTCATTCGTGGTATAAAACCCTTCTAGATCTCACCATCAGAGGCAAAAGACCTTAAAATGACATGATTGTGAAGCAACAGCATGGGATGTGTGTTCGAATGTAGTCATGACTCAGCAGAACTGGTCACTCAGGGGTTGTGACCCATCTGAACTTTTGACCGCTCTGAGAAGCCTATTCTCTCAAGCTTTAGTTTGTCTCACATCACTCTAAATGTGTGTGTTACTCTGTTTAGGGAAATTTAATTTAATGAACTGTCCGTTTCCGTCTCAGCTTTGCTCTAATGAATATGGGTAGTGTGATATGTGTCCAGGTTCTTGTCTGTTGGTTGGTCAGAGATCTGTCTCTGCTAAGTGTACATTGTTCTTCACTCAATCGAATTACTTGCCAATCACTGAACGCCATATTCAAGGCTCCAGTGGACTCTCGGCGACATAATTTGTATGAAAGAACAGGCTTGTAATTCTTAAAGGCTGATGGGAGTGGATAGCATTGCAAAGGCATGGCTCATCCACGGGACAGTGCGTTAGGGGGTTCTGGGAAAGTTGGCTATCCAGTTATATATACTTTCCTCTGGTTCTTTGTCATTGTTGGTGCAACGTTTCACACTGCATATTTGGAGAAAATGACCCCTAAAAATGTGTCATCCATGAGTGGAGCAAAGGTCCAGTTTATAAAAGAATGCATTAGATCTTTTGAGTCTCTCTGTTCTGAGTGGAAACAGTTTTTCATCCAAAAGGGATAGTTCACTTAGATAGATCATTTACTTATTCTCGTGTCATTTTAAATCTGTATGGCTTTCTTTCTCTGCGACTCCAGACTGCCACACATTAAACAATGAAACAGAAAAAATTAAATAAAAAGTTACTACAGTAAATTCTCGAAACAACAAACACTAATTGAGCCGTGATTATTAATAGGTTCTTTTTAAGTCAAAAAGTCAAAATGATTCATGAAACCGCCTCACACTTCCTCGGAACCTAGCCGTTTGAATCGTTTAAAGGGATAGCTCACCCAAAAATGTTTATTTTGTCATAATTTTCTCACTTTCAAGTGGTTCCAAACCTGTATGAGTTTCTTTCTTCTGTTGAACACAAAACATTCACATAGTTTTATTTTAATAAATAATAATATTATAATAATAATAATGATGGTAATTAAAAACATTCACATATTTAAAAAAAAAATTAATTTGGTTTCTAAACATTTCATTTTGGGAGCCTTTTTTTTTTTTGTATGGTGCCAATTTTGGGTCAAATTTTCTTTTAATCAAGGGTCTTCTTATACATCACACATAGCCTTTAAACCCTTTTCTTGGTGTAAGTTTTCCGATCAATAAAATGTGGTCCAAATCAGCAGAGCTCGGATCTCCAAGTCAGCCATAAGACTTAAAAAGCCTTTGCAGGCTCTACCG
The DNA here is from genome assembly GCA_030578275.1 of Meda fulgida. Lineage (NCBI taxonomy): Eukaryota > Metazoa > Chordata > Actinopteri > Cypriniformes > Leuciscidae > Meda > Meda fulgida. Next base: position 4,057,724 of record CM060634.1, on the reverse strand, counting down.
CTAATTACCATCGACCGATAAGAATTGTTACTGTTAAAAAAAGTCCAAGTATTTCAGCTGTGCAAAGGCCCTTATGAAAGATAACGAGGCCTAAGGTTGGTTCAAAACCATAGAACTTTGTTGCAACCATTATGATACTGAATTTTGTCATTTCTGTACTGCACTCGGTCCTGGAAACAATCTCAAGGAAGTTGAACAGTTCAGAAGGTCATGGAAATGATGTGGTTCTTTGTTTCTCACAATCTCTCTCTTTCTCTATTTAACGTGCACACGTACATTTGTGTGTGTGTGTGAGTGTGCATTAGGCTTCTTTTGCTGGAATTTTTCAGGGCCATTAGCTCTGGGGGTCTCCAGTGGGAAGTGGTGATTCACTTTTTTACAGTCACTTTTTTGGTAAACTTGTGGTGGTCCTGTAATGGTTCCTAATTGCAGGCAAACTGAGTTCTAACTAACTGCTAATTTGAAAGACATTACAGAGACTTTGCAGAGACCACCGTAACCAAGCTGTTGAAAACAACCGAGTGAATGTCAATTGATCCCAGCCGAGCATTTTGACTCAATTAATTAATCGTGTTATCGGGTCAATGTTTGACCACTGAATATCTCAAGAGTTGAAATAATCACAGTGTTTGATGACAATATTTATTAACAGTCATGCTAATTGAGATTATAATGATTTTTTTCAGGTCATTCTCAAGAGCATCTTATATTCACCTTGAATGATGCTTGAAAGGGGGCCTAATTTAACCACTTACAAATATTTTGTGTTCTGGCACATGCATCTAATATCACTGTTTTGGCTGGTTGAGAGTGTGTTGCAGTCTACGTCTTATGGATGGCAGTTTTCAGAGGACCTCGTGATAGTTGTAGTCACGGCTTTTGCCCATAGCCTTGCCATTCGGCACCAGCTCGTCCTCAATCGCTGATGTCTGGTTGAGCCGGGCGAATGGGTCACATATGGAAGCGCTTCATGGCGGCGTGTTGTTTTAGCTCTTTAATACAAGAGAAAAGCTGAGGGTGTCAGTGTTCACAAAACTAAAGGTTAGCCAAAAATTCGCTTTCGTACAACAGTGGTTGCAATTTTCCCTCCATCTCCGTCATGTCGCATTTAGATACTGTTACATTTACTCTCTTTTGATCTGCAATGTCAAAATTAATTGGTGGCATTAGAGGGGATGTCTGTCTTTTCTCCCTTTGCTGAAATGCTTAGACTTTGAATTCATCGCCATCATCTGACTCTGGTTTCAAGTCCAAAAAGGCCTGAATCCCAAATGGTTTGGATCGAGGCGGGATGCCAGTCAAAAAAAACCCTGATATCAGACAATACAATGTCTTTCACAGTAGGTGGACCATGCCAATCTGGACCCAGATGATTACAATTTTCCTCTCTTACCGCCACATAATAAGATACATGAAACCACCTCAGCCAAAAATACGGCCCTTGTCCACGGAGCAACTATCATAATATTTGCCGTCTGATGTGTGTTGAACATCAGATGGGATACTGTTTCATTCCTTTGAACGGTTAAACTTTTCCCATGTAGCACACAAAATTTGAAAGTCCCATATTCCCTAGGAACTTCTAAGATCATTGTAAAGTCAGGTGAGGTCTGGGTGGTCCTAGGATTGCTGCTCCAGAGGGTTTCTATTATTCAAGCATTTCAGTTCTACACACACACACACACACACACACACACACACACACACTACTAATCAAAAGCTTGGGTTCATAAAAAAAATATATGTTTTTGAGAGAAGACTTTTCTGCTCATCAAGGCTGCATTTATTGGATCAAAAATACAGGAAAAACTCCAATATTGTGAAATATTATTTTAAAATGTAATTTATTCCTGTGATGACAGAGTTGAATTTTCAGCATCATTACTCCAGTCTTTAGTGTCACATGATCCTTCAGAAATCATTGTAATATTCTGATTTGCTTTTCACACACACACACTACCGTTCAAGTAAATTCTACATCATATGTATATATATATATATATATATTACATTTCAAAAGTCTTGTTTTCCTACAAGAACCTTATTTACCTTTGTTTGAGGTGTCTCAGATTGAGCAGGGAAATTTAGCTATAGTAAATTTAAATGTTCAAAGATTATATTTATTAAAGTTACATTATGTAATTTATTTGCTGCAATTTTATGGAACAAAGTTCTTGTGACTGATTGAATGAGTTGTTTTGGTTATGTCCTACAGGGGACATTAGGGGGCACTCTTAGCACATCAACTAACAGAAACTGCAGAAGTCTTCAGACTTTTGCTGCTATGAAAAAACATGAATTGTGTACTTACAGTAAAAACATTACATGATATACTTTATTAAATAATTTAAATGTCATTCCGGGCTGTTTCTCATGTATTACAAATAAGTGTATTTCACTGCTGAACGATATAAATTGGTTTGTTTTATCGCCCAGCTTGTGATAGATTTCTTGTTCTGAATACTGAATGAAAACATGACTTATTTGAGACAAATTTATCCAAGTGCTTAAATCTTGAATTCGAAGAATTTTAGCCAATATGCCATCTCTGTTTTGTGACTTGTTGAAAAGCGAGTTTAGCTCATTGCCTGGGTTGAGCTGGATTTTGACAGGCTTGGGTTTGGAAAGTTTGAAGTCATGAGGTTTAATCATGCTCTGTGGCCAGTCTGTGCATGGCGTGGCATGATGACTCCCTTAAAGATGTGGTTCTGGGAGCAGGCCAGCTTCACTGGCACCACATTTGCGGGCCAGAGACCCGTTGCATAATGTAGGTTCATTACCAGACCAGAGTCTTGGTAGGTCAGGAATACGGGATCTGGAACAGTAGACGCTCAGTAAAAGGAGGAACTAATCATTTTCATTAGCGTTTGTGATTAATGTCAGTGTGATGCTACAACGGATTCATTTCACATCACGTATAGAATTTCATTGGCAGGGATATTTAGGCAAACTAAAATACCTGGAGGTTTTGGGAGGTAATAGAGCTAAATAAAAATTACAGCATTGTTTCAGTGGACAATTCAGTGTGTGTGTGTGTGTGTGTGTGTGTGTGTGTGTGTGTGTGTGTGTGTGTGTGTGTCATTATGTTTATGGAAAGTCCCCACAAAACATGCAAACTCAACGTGCGTGCGTGCATGCGTGCGTGTGTGTGTGTGTGTGTGTGTGTGTGTGTGTGTGTGTGTGTGTGTGTGTGTGTGTGTGTGTGTGTGTGTGTGTGTGTGTGTGTGTGTGTGTGTGTGTGTGTTAAAAAACCGAAGTAGGCAATCAACAACAGCCAAACTAGTTAGTTTGGTTTGGTCGGATTGTTAACGTAAGCCTAAAACAGTATCTAGTTTCTTATTGTTGGAATTAGTAGTTTTCATGGCATTTAGCAATGAGAGTATTTCCTAGTTTATATCAATTTACTACTTCTCATCTTAATTCATAACACTTTGTGGTAATAACTGTTTTAAAATGACAATAGTTGAATCTAAAATATGTACTGTAGTAGCCCTAAAAAATGATTTTAATATTGTTTTACTATTAAAGGACTGCCAAAAAAATCAAGTGAAATATAAATCATTTAGAAATAATTTAGACTTTAAAAATAATAATGGTTTTGTCTAATTAATTATATCAAAGTTCAACAAGGAGAAGTGCTGGCACACATAACATAAAAAGATTTCTTACAAAACAAACTTTATTTAGAGGCCAAATGCTAAGACATTCGATTTACATAAACAACAACACTGATGACAATATAAATCAAAAACTTTTGCATTTGGCCTCTAAAAAAAAAACTTTTTGACAGGCTTAAAACCTTCGAACTTTTAGCTTTTAAAACTGCTTCAAACTTTTAAACTAACTCGTTTGTGAGTTAGTCAAAGAACTGCTAATAAATTCACATGAACTATATACAGTAAATGTTTACACATTATCAAATGAAGTTCCATATAAATAGTGGAAATTACTATAAAATAGTCAAATACAATGAGAACTGTAAGAAGGTGGTAAATTCCCCCCATACACACACACTTACACATTATTTAAAATATTCAATCCAAATCTGAAATCTACAAGATTTCCTGGTCACGTTAGCAGCGCTTCAGAGCAGATATCTGTTCAAAGTGTTGGCTTTCTTTATCTGTCCCGACTCTGAGCATTTCCAGACCCCAGAGTGCGCCTCAGTCTCTGAGGGGAAGGCAGGTCTGATCCGCGCGGCCTTGGGCTTCAAGATAGCGGTGCTCTCAAAAGCACTTCGTGATCAATCTCAGCCGTTTGTCATAATGATGTCATAATGATGACAGACGACAGTGACGAGGAAGGCCAACAAAAGGCCGTGCCCAAATGTGAAGTTGCTTTTCCAGTAAAGATTCAAAGCATTATTCGCCACAACAGCAAACTTTGAAGATCCTCAGAAGAGGAGAAGAAAGATAAGGGTTGCTATGATTTATGTGTATGGTTTTGATGATGATTTTCAGCGTTTTCTCTACCATTTGTCATTGTGCTATTGATACATTCATCTACCTCTCGCTAAAGTTTGATTCATTATTATTATTTTAGATTCAACTTTATTTTCAGAGCCAATGATATGCAACTAATTAGCAATGCAAGTAGAAATTTAGCACTTAAATATATTATGGTAAACTGTAAATAGGGTACAAATGATAGTATAGTGTAAAAATTATTGTATAATAGAGAATGTGGTTCAGAGAAGTAAAATATGCAGTCAATGTTTATAGTAAAAGTCAAAAACAATATAATAATTGTCGGTAATAATTGTTAATGTTTTTTAAAGAAATCTATTACGCTCACCAAGACTGTCACCAAGACAGAAAAAATAAACTGTAAAATTGTGAAATATTATTATTAATTCAATGTATCTGTTATATATTTTTAAAATGTAATTTTTTTCCTGTGATGCAAAGCTGAATTTTTAGCATCATTACTCCAGTCTTCCAGACTTCAGTGTCACATGATTATTCAGAAATCATTCTAATATGCTGATTGGCTGCTTAAGAAACATTTATTATTATTATCGATGTTAAAAACACAATTCTTTGTTGAATAGAAAGTTAAAAAGAAGAGCACTTATTTAAAATAGAAATCTTTTGTAACATTTTAAGTGTCTTTACTGTCACTTTTGATCCACTTAATTGTCCTTGCTGAATAAAAGTATGAATTTATCTTAATTGTGTGTGTGTGTGTGTGTGTGTGTGTGTGTGTGTGTGTGTGTGTGTGTGTGTGTGTGTGTGTGTGTGTGTGCTTGTGTGTGTGCTTGTGCGTGTGAGAGAGAGAAAAGTCGAATATTTTTAGATTATTAGAACAGGTCTATGCTTGGGGTGAGAGATGTTATGATTTTACTTTTGCACATTTATTTGGACTGTAAATAATATAATTTTTTTTCTTTCTTCATTGTGGCTGCAGGGGCGGAAACAGCATGGCTGGTTTGTCAGCCATCCGTGTGGTTTGTAGTTATGAAATGCAAACGCAGTCTCCACAGCCATGGGCTTTCACACACACACACACACACACACACACACACACAGCTGCAGGAGGCCGAGAAGAGTGTCGGCTCAAGGACCTGACTCCACTCTGGCCTGTGCTCTGTGTGTTTGATGAGCAAGTAGCCAGGAGTCACAAGTACTCTCTCCACAGCTTTTTTCCATCTGATTTCGGAAGACAGTCTGACACTCTGTGTGTGTGTGTGTGTGTGTGTGTGTGTGTGTGTGTGTGTGTGTGTGTGTGTGTGTGTGTGTGTGTGTGTGAGTGAGAGAGACGGGAAAAGGAAAGAGAAGAGCTTTTGTTGGCTGGATGGGTCACAGTTTGCAGACTGCAGCGTGTGCGGAATCTATCATCATGGCTCAGTCCAGTTTGATGCGACTTATTTTCCTGTTACTATTTTAATATTTGCATTGTAGGTTGAATTTGTTACATTTGCATCATGTGTATGCATGTGGCATTCAGTACATTTTAACAGTTTTGTATTTCACCAAGGAATTGAACCTTTTTGTATTGCTAGCACCAGGCATAGTTACTGAAGCTGAAGTGTGTAATTTTGAAAAGATTAAAATGTTTTCTTCTAGCTCTTAAACTGGTACACGGGATGCAGAGACAGAAAGAAATCGGTAGGATGGTTTGGAAAACATGTTTAGCTGTTGAGTGACTTGAATCCAGCACCATGAAGTCAAAATTGACCGTTCTTATTTTTTATGGAATGTTGAAGTATTTATTATAAATGATTTATCTGTTCACATCATTCTTTTTTTAATTCATGTGTCCTCATAATCTTTAATCAAAGTAACTTCCCCTCCCTCTCGCTGCAACTTCTCTTCTCTGAAGACGTGTTTTCTGTCGTGAGGGCGGGGCAAACTGTCACTCAAATCAGATCGACCAATAGCAAACCACAACATCCAATCAACTCCACATGAACAAAATCAGGTTCCGCCCTACATTTTTTCTTGTTCGAGAAGCCGTTTCACTTGGATATACGTCACAATAGGGAAAAAAGACTATCACAACTTCGGTAAATGCCGACTTTATATTAGCTAAGACAAGCAAACTGGCTTAAAACTAATTTGTGTCAAATTCAATATGGCATCTTCCCTGACTGAGGTAGATTAGTGTGTGAGAATGTGATTTTGAGGATGTTTTGTGCCATGCAGGGGTGCGACAGATAGATAGTGTTTGTCTCATGCGCAGTTTGTCGTGCCAGTTCCACATTACAGACCTCTTTCATGTTCCTGTTGCCGCCTCCTCAGTGCTTTGACTCAGTTGTGGTCTGCAGGCTGCTCGACACCCAACTTCTGAAGCCTTATTTCAGTATGTCCGTATGTGGTGCTTCTTAAAAGAGGGCGACACTTGTATGAATGTAGGCCTCAAAGTGTGTCTGATATATTTTGCGTGTTCGTGGGCAGTAGGGGTGTCCTCCCTTCCTTGTCTCATGCCCCATATGGAAATACCCTTGGCCCTCAGTTCAAGCTCTCTGTGTTTCACAGGCCTTGTGGATAACAGACACCCTCTGCCTTCTTACAGACAGAAAAAAATCCCCACTTGTCAGATGAGGGGATTTTTTGATTGTCTAATCATCTCCATATCCCAACCCAGAGGCCTGGAGCTGTGCAGCTTGGTCCAATAAAATGCTGCATGAAAGACTGAGGTGCATCCTTCTTCCGTTTAATCGATGGCATCTTATACTGCTTTTTGCGGCATTTTTTCACCCCTATACTCCTTTATACCATGCCACGTGCCTTTTAAAGAGGTGCTCAAAGCCCTTCTGTGTGGAAATGAGGGTCGACTCGTCGATAATGAGCTGTTGGGGGATCGGCGGAAGACTTGAGAGCTTTTTATGTAATTATTTTATTATTATATTTTAAAGACTGTTAACACTAATTCATATTAGACAGTAACTTTATTCACATAAAATATATATTAGTATATTTAATCTGATTTGACATATAAAAAAAACATAAATCATTAGATTAATCATGATTGTTTTATTTATTATTTAACTTATTTCAGAAATGTATTAAAAGTGCTACAGAAATATATTAAATTGAACTGTAAATGTTTCTCTTCAAGTCTAGGACAGTGGTTCTCAGCAAACCTTTAAAGTGGCCGCATGATAACTTATTACTTATAATTATTATTATTAATATAATTAATATTGTTATATAATAATACAACATGTAATTAATTAATTACTGTTAATATTATTATTGATATATTAATTTAATATTAATGAATATTTCGTGTTAATAATCATTTTTATTATTTATCTTAATTAAAATTATTTAAAAAATATCTAGGTAATAAAAATTAAATCTGAACATGCAGTTTTTGAAACTTCTGGAATCACAAAATTAATTGTGGTTAATTAATTTAACTATATTGACAGTTTCTTAGTTTACTGGTAACTCTTTAGGGTCCAATTCTCACTATAAACTAGTTGCTTATTAGTATGCATATTTCTAGGATATTGGCTGTTTATTATTACTTATAAAGGAGAATCCCTGATTTCAAATGAACCCATTTTAAGATGCTTTACCATCATGAAAACTGAATGGAAGTGTGAGCCTGACAAGTGCACCGCAACTCTCCTTTAACACTGATGTTTCCAAGACCACGTCCATCTGTGAACCATTTGCATCTGGTATATCGCGTGCAGTGTCTTAACAGCGGGAAGCGCTAAGATCCTCTTTACCACATTCAGAGGCATTCTCTCTCGCACCCTCTACTGCGAATCAAACCTTTTCGGGTTTCCACTGCGACTCTAATATGTGATAAGCAGAACTAATCTTTCACACACCCTGCACCCAACTGTTGCACAAATAGTGATTTCTGGTGCTTAATTACGCAGTTAATTAGCTGGGATGTCGAGAGTCCTACAGCCTGAGATAAGCTTGTGGCTTTAAGGTTTTGATAGACGCGGCTGCTGTGTTGGTCATTACAACTAGCAGCTTGACAAGCGATGGATTTGGATTGCTCCGAGCAGCTTGAGGGAACTGAGAGGAGATTGAAGCCTGGTAAGATAGAGGGGGATGTTATTACCTTGCAGGGCACGTCCAGAGTTTCATCAACCTGGTGAACGGGGGAGATGGTTCCTAATGTTCCTTCCCACTGAGTGAACCCGTATTAAGCGCCAGGGTAGAGTGTGTTAAGCTGTCTTGTTTGTCGTTCTCGAAGCCTTCCAACCGATCCCTTGATGCCATGTGGGTTGCCGTCACCTCATGGGAAGTGCAAATAAACATTTTGACGTGGATGGGAAGGTTTGATGCATTAAAAATGGATTTAAGGGCATCATTTAATTTACAAATTGGTTTGAAAGTTCCCTGGGATTTGGCCCACAGTGTTGATGTTTTGCAGAGCGATATGGGGTGTCACGAAAACACGCTTTTAGCCAGGAAGCCACAGGGATCTGCTGATATATTGCGAGCCTCTTGAACGTTGTTTGCGAACCTTTCGACCACAACCATGAATCAGGACTGATGTTGCTTTGTCCTCCGTCTGTGTGGTCAACACTTCTGGTGGCTTCCTGTGAATGACTTTCCTTTAGTCCTGGTTATATCAGGTCACGTCCTGCTCCCCACGTGCACTCCCCACCTTCTGACATAGTCTGTCTAGCATTTTGGTCTTCTGGTATGCAAGAGGTGTCCCGTTCTCTGCCTGTGCTATTTTCTGTCAGGCCCCAGAGGGAAGGAACAAACTGAAAATGAATGGCAGGGCTCTTTCTTCCTCACAGGGCAAAAACAGATGAGTGAGGTAGAAAGAGAAAGAAGGCCAGTGTAGGCCATGTTGTTGTGGTCGGCCTGGGCTGGCTGGCTGCCTGTCTGGGTCTAAGGACTCCTCTCTTCCCCGCTGGTCTCTGGCTCAGAAGCTCAGTCGTATTCAGCAGCTAAACCACACTTGCTCCTGGCCAGACTCGGCTCACATCAGTGATCCACATTCAACCTCTGGGGAATCAATTGTCTCAGCGCTTATACTCATATGCTATGGATTTAAATCACAATACATACTGTATTAACACAAAGCGTTCAATTATTATGAATTCAACATACATTTTATATTCTCTGCACATTGTATTCAAAGCAAAAACGTATGTATTTTAAGAGGGAATGAACATTTAGTGTGCAACTAGTCAAGGTAGATGCAATATTTAATAAGACGCAAATGAAGAACAGATTCTTGAAGTGACTTCTCTTTAAAAGGATTGCCCACCCAACAATTCTGTCATAATTTGCTCACACTTATGTCGTTCAAAACCTGTATGCAGAATATAAAAGAAGATATTTTGGTTACCAAACAGTTTTGGTTCCTATTGACTGAAAAAATACATTTGGTGTAGGATTTACTTATATATATATATATATATATAGAAAATATATAGCTGCAAGCAGCAATTAACAGGGTTCAAGCGCTTTAAGGCCTTGAAGCACATGTGTAAAAAGGCTCTTTACTTTTAACTTTTAACGTTTTGACATCCGCAGACGTGAATCGAATCGACGTGAATTTTTTACAATTAGACTCTACATAATCTTTCTGCAATGGTTTGGTTCCGATTTGGCAAAAAAACTTAGTACTAGTTCGCAAAAGTAGGTTTTTCGAATAATCCAAAATACCCGAACATTTCGTGTGACGGTCGAACCATCCCTCAAAGTTTCTCTACGACGGTTTGGCCTGCTGATCCTTGGAAATTGGAACAAATGATTTCAAAGAAACCAATTAAAACATTAAATTAAACATGAAAGTTTGAAATAGAAAGACTGATATTGTATTTTCTTGTAAAACACTCCAATAATCTGTTTTATTTATAACTTTGAAAAATATTTTTTAAAGTGTACGGACAAAAAATACAATGGAAGTCGATGGAAAACAAAACTGTTTGATTACCAACATTTTTCAATATATCTTCTTTCATGTTCCATATGACAGAAAGTCATAAAGGTTTGGAACGTTAGTGACCAATTAGCAACTCTAGTCGTTTGCCATTGCAAGCTGATGCTTTTTCTTATGTAAGCATATAGACAATCTTTGTGTTTGGATAATTTTAAACACAATTTTACAGAAATTGTCCAATAATACTGCAATAATGCTGGAGATTCACTTACAGTATTAGGTATTTTCATTGGAAACTTTAGTGGATCATCAATTAAATATATATATTGTCTAAGTTTTTTTTAATTATATTTTCTTATTAAAAAGCACTGTATTTCACGTCCTAACGCTACAGCATGCCTAGTTAATATTTGCTAATTTTATTAAAAATTAATTTAAATCTCTTTAGAAATACAGTAAGACTAGTAATATTTTGAAATATTGTTGCAATTTAAAGTAGCTGTTTCCTATTTGGATATATTTTAAAATGAAATTAAATCCTGTGATCAAAGCTGAATTTTCAGCATCATTACTCCAGTCTTCAGTGTCACATGATCCTTCTGAAATTGTAATATGCTTATTTGATGCTAAAAAAAGCATTTCCTAATATAATCAGTGTTAAAAACAATTGTGCTGCTTTTTTAACGATTACTTTTAAATGGTAGTGTGCATTATTGCTAGCTTTCACTACGAAAAAAGCCTAAACATTTTTCAGTCCAGAACCCATTGGGTAAAAATGTATATATACGAAAAAAATTATTATTGTTTGAGATTAAACACCAATAAGGCGACAAATCTGTCATACTACAGCATAATTCACAACAATGTTAGCGAATGCATTCTTGCAATGCTTCAATCATTGTTGAGCGCGCCTCCAGGCCCTTGCCTCCTCCCTAACTGGTGTGAACACAAATACTCTGGTGTTGAGAGTCAGCAGCAACACGTCTAGCATGATGGGATCACTTCCTTCTGCAGACTGGGCACCCACTGTCAGCCCGACCTCGGATAATTAACCTCTCCCACTGGGGTTCAACAAGAAAACAATCCCACAGAGCTCTGTGTGTATGCTAGCGTGACTGTGTGTGTGCCCCATCTACAGGTGCCTCTGAGGGTGTTAAGCGTCATCCTTCTCGCCATCTGTAGGCATGGGGCAAGGTTAGGAACACATGGCCAGCACTTCAGGGCCGAGGAGGGGTACGGACGGCGTAGCAGGTGGCTGCGAGCGGGTAGCACTAGGCCGAGGTCTTTGACTGGGGTGACTAGGTTAATTAAGGGGTGAGACTTCAGGGCCTGGGGGGCCCCGGGACAGGCGTTCGGGGGGTTTTGGGGGGTTGATCGAGTGCAGAAAGAGGCCACGCCACTCACCAGCTCCCTTCCTGTGGGGTATCTGTGCCTTTCCATGAGCGGACCTCTGGATTCATAAACTCCACGCACACGTGTAGCACACATGTTCTTAGGGACCTGAGGGAAGTGTCTTTTTAACTGACTGTGTTGTTTCTCTGGAGCTCACGGTTGTGAAAAAGCAGCTGTGCAAATCCCCATCGAACCGAAAAACAACAGGCCGTGTTGATCCAAAACAAGCCGTTGAGTTGAGCGCATCTGATAAGTAAAGAGTCTGATTGTGAGTAAAATGAGTGGAAGTCTTTCGAGTCAGTGTCTCAGAAGATCTGTAAGCTATTATTATGGGTCTCAGGCTGGGTCACACAGGGAGGCAGTGGAGTTTTGGCAGGTGTCATAGAACAGAAACTGAACATGACCTTTTTTGTGTGTGTCTTTTCAGAAGATGAAGAGGAGGATGAAGAGGTCACAGAACCGAAAGCTGGCGCAGAAACTGACCTGCAGGAAGAGGAAGAAAGCAAGGAAACAAAAGAAGGTAAGAGTGGGTCTGAGTGCATTTGCTTGGTTAGCTAACGGTGCTTTCACACTCCAGGTTGGAATGCCTGGTCCTAACTCGAGTTTGATTGATCCCTCTTACTCTGCCCCAGCTGGACTGAGTCCACATTATATTATTTGGGTCCAAACCGCAGTGCATTTTCATTTCATTTTCATTTCTGCTTAAGGTAAGCAGATTCTCTCTGCTTGTAGTGCATCAGTCACGCTTGTTAGGAAAGTGAGTGAGAACACAAACACAGTTTTATCGAATCATGCGTCATCAATAGCGATGCACTTCCCTTATTTAGTATGATGTCATTAATATAAGCAGCGAACTGTACCGGAGTTTACGTGAACCTTATTCAATTCAACTTTTTTAAAGTTTGTAAAACGTTTTCTTTTAGACCTAGGGTTAAAATTAGTAATTATAATTACCTTTAAACTAAATGTTTTATGCATATTAATAAAGCTATTACAAATATCGGTAACACTTTATAATAAGGTCTCATTTGTTAACATTAGTTAATGTATTAACTAACATGAACTAACAATGAGCAGTACATTTGTTACAGTCTTTGTTAATGTCTGTTAATAAAAAATGTTCATGTTCATGTTAGTTCACAGTGCATTAACTAATGTTAACAAATACAACTTTTGATTTTAGTAATGAATTAAACATGAACTAACATTAATAAATGCTGTAGAAGTATTGTTTATTCTTAGTTCGTTAACTAATTTTAACTAATGAAACCCTAAAGTGTTACCCAATTTTCACCCAATATTATATTATATTAAATGATATTATATTATATTTTAATAAAAACAATACTACATTAAATATAGAACATATTCTTTAAGTGTTAAGGTTAGCCTGTTGTATTTTTAAAAAATGTATGTAAAACAAAACAAACAAAAAAATTCCCTACACCAACAGCCTCCACCTGGCACAAATTTAGCACATTTGACTTCTGTATGTCGGATGTTACACGGAACAACATCTGCTCAGTTCAGACTCCACGAGAGAGACGTCTCTTTACAGTAAATCCTGGCGTTGAGACGCATGTTCCGCACACATGTTCCATAAGTGCCAATAGAAACCATAACAGATTTGTAGAAAAATTACCCAGCTAAAATGACATTCAGTGTGGCTGTTCCACAAGGGCAATTCCTTCTGTGTTGGCATAGCTGGAATTTTATTGTGGCCTTCGTTTGATGTTTCAAAGGGAAATGCATCCTGTTAGCAGTTAATGAGCCATGGGTGGAGTGACATGACATCGGGGGGTTTATTAACATGACGTAGCACCTCGAATAATTTGCCATGTGATTTACAGCTTGCACTGTTATGCAAGCCATTCAATGTAAAACCTTCCGCCAGTGAAGTAATGTGTGTATCTTACAATTACAGTATGTATGATTTAACTTATTTACAGTGACAAAAGATTCCCAAAAAGGTCATTTAAAGAAGACCTATCATGCTTTTTTACATTTTCAACTTCTTTAGTGTGTAATGTTGCTGTTTGAGGATGAAAAAGTTCTGCAAAGTTGCAAAGCACAAAGTCCTTAAAAAAGAGTTATGCTCTATATCAGTGTCACTGTTTCTGAACTCCCTGAAACGCCTCCATTCTAGTCTTGAGTTTTCCTCCAGGAACAAACACATCACACTATTCCTAATGGAATAGTGATGGAATTAATGCTAGATGTTTTGCTATAAATTACGAACATGGCATGGACTATTTCTTTCTCAGTTATTTAGCTTTTCTTCCAGATTCAATCATAGGCTTGTTCTTCGCACATGCGCACTCTTCAAAAACGGTGCTAAATATCTTGCCAAACTAAAAGACGTAAAAGATTGTACTGAATGTCAGCTTGCTTAATTTACTCAAGATTTGCTCAAGATAAGGATTTATTAAGTCCACATGTCATGTAAACTAGAAACTATGCTTCTAACCATGTCGTTCTAGAATGCTAAACTATGCTTCTAGAAACTTGTCGTTCCAACCACACAACTTTGCGATACTGTTTGTGAATGTTCGTTGGAACGATGGTTTCGGGAAACACTGACTCGTTGAACTATGCTGATAACAAGGGAACTTGCGACCATTGTTGGCTAACGATGATTTTGGGAAACGCACCCTAGAGTGTTACTGACAGACTGGGAAGAGAGGAGCTGCAAAAATCTCAAATATGTGAAAAATAGCGTGTTCTTTTGAACATTCAAGCATTATCGGTATCGGCAGATATATGTACATTTTTGTATGTTATCGTTATCGGCCCAATAAGAAAATTTGGCAGATATATTAAAGCTGATAAATAATGGTGTATTTCCTTAAGCTGAGACACTTCAGATGCGCACTGTTCGCCATTATGCTTTTGAATTGCTTGAAATATTACTGAAATCACTTCAAAAAGGAAAATACAGATAAGTGCAACATGTGCAGCACAAGTCTGTCATTTATGTTACATGAAATTATAATGAGAACATTAAAATTTTGTGCTTGGGACATGGCTTTTAATGGTGAGACTTTTGCTTTTGTAATTTGGCTCTCAAAAATAATATAAACATTTGGATTTAGATTTATCGACCAATATATCGGTTATCGGCTATCAAATATAAAGAATAATCGGTTATCGGTATCGGCCAAAAATGTCATATCGGTGCATCCATAATTAAATCCCTTCTTTTAACAGGTCCTCTTTAAAGCTATGATTCAAACAGTTTCACTACTGAACAAATCACTTTTGTTGTCAACTACCTGTGCTGATTTTACTAGTCGTTGTTTGGGCCTCCCACACGTCAAATTCCCAAAGTCACTAAACAGGATCAGCAGAGCGTTGAGTGGCCACTCGCGTGTGACCCCGCAGCCGTATCAGATGGCATTCTCACTGGCTGGGGGCTGGGCTTATCGGGCCGCGGCATTCTGGGTCAGGCCTGATCGAACTTTAATGTCACTAGACCCCAGCAAGTGGACTTCAAAGCGAGTGTAGAGTGCATTCTTTGTGCAAGTGTACAGGGTAAATAACTAGAGGGAGGCTGGACAGAGGCAGACTGTGAAAGCATAGAGGGCTTTGACTCCATGCTGACTTTGATCACGCTTTTGTCTTCCTTATGAGTCATCAAAAAAGGCACGCAAATCAAGTGGGCTTGGATCAAAGGAACGGGCCCCTAATAGTCTGGGAGAAAATAGAGAAACGCAATAACATCAAAAAAGGAGGAAAAACTGGGCGTGTTGTCATTATGGAAAGATGTTCTAAGAGCCGTGTGTGTTCGTTAATGTATTTGCTTATTCATTTAGTTGTTTGTTTGTTGTTTTTTACGCCCATATCTCCCTTCTAATTGGCTTAACTACCTTCAAAGCTTGTTGGGAGTCAGGAAAAAGAATGCGGGCGAGTTTGTTTAGGTTCAGTTTGTACAGTTACTGCTCATCGTTATGCTGTACGGCCATGATTTTGTCTGTGGTTAGATCCGTTCGTTAGTGTTATTGTATGTAAGTAGTAGGTATAAACACGTAGGCCATCGCTGCGGTCGTGACGTGTGCTTTTGTGTGTTTGTGTATTAAAACAGATGTCCTGTTCTGTGTTTATTTACTCTGCAGCTGTGTTTACGCCTTAGTTTTGTTGTGTTTTGTCTGGTGTGTGTATCAGGCCACCCGCGGGAGCTGACGGAGGAAGAGAAACAGCAGGTTCTGCACTCTGAGGAGTTCCTCATCTTCTTTGACCGCAGTATTCGTGTGATGGAGAGAGCTTTAGCTGAGGACTCCAACATCTTCTTCGACTACAGCGGACGAGACCTGGAGGATAAAGAGGGGTGAGAATGTGCTGAGTAACACAAAAACATGATTTCTAGGTATTTTATCTATTATTTAAGGTTTTTTTATTTTTTATTATTACTTTTATATAGTATTATATTACTTTTATTTATTTATTTTATTGTTATATTAAACATTTCATTTAACAACAATCATACATTACAAATTATCTATTGTTATATTAAAACAAACTTGATTGTTGTGAGAAGGTTGACAACAATGTCATCCAAATGAATCTTCACGAAATGGAATCAAACCCATTCCAAAACCATAAACTGCCTAAATCATCTGGATGCAGTCAGATTTGTATATTATGCTAATTTAATGTTTACATAATAAATATTTTTTATGCTATGGATGTGTAGGTTGCTCCAGTGTTTTATGTTCTGTCATAAAAGCCTTTTGAATTGAAATGATCACATTTATAGTATATTTAAATATATATATATTTTAAAAACACATTTGTAGTAATTTTTTTTTTTTGCTGAACTCAGTGAGATAAAATAGCTAAATTTGGTAAGGTTTGTGCTAGTCAGTAGTGTTTATAATTAAGCTAATATGAAAACAATAGAAGACTCTAGTATGTCCTCGGTGTGTGTGTGTGCGTGTGCGTGTGTGTGTGTGTGTGTGTGTGTGTGTGTGTGTGTGTGTGTGTGTGTGTGTGTGTGTGTGTGTGTGTGTGTGTGTGTGTGTGTGTGTGTGTGTGTGTGTGTGTGTGTGTGTGTGTGTGCGCGTGTACATTTTCTTCAAAAAAATTCCTGCGTAAGTATGTCATCTACTGTATTAACAAGCTTTCAATTTGCTTTTCTGTGTGGGTAATACAAACACACTGTTATTTTTGTGATTTTTTTTCTTATTTTACATTGATGTTCTTTTTTATATAAATAGATAATACAATAAAATATTTTTAATAATTTTAAAGTATTTTGATACACCATAATATACACACACATATATACATTTATATATGGTAAAGTGTGTATATATATTAGTAGCTAAAGCAAATAAAAAATATAAATATATATAATTGTAATAATATTTAACAATATAACTGTTTTTACTTTATTTATTTTTTCAAATAAATGCAGCCTTAGTGAGCATAAAAGACTTCTTTCAAAAACATAAAAAATCGTACAGACCCCAAACTTTTGAACGGGACTGTATATCATTTTTGATTTGCTTTAATATGTATATATATGTTATGATATGGTTTAATTACTATCGTAAATGGATAAGTGTGTATTAAAAGCCCAGAGCTCATGTTATCAGTTTCTCCCCCTCTCAGAGATCTGCAGGGCGGCTCCAGTCTCTCTCTCAATCGTCTCTTCTATGATGAGCACTGGTCAAAGCATCGGGTCATCACCTGTCTGGACTGGTCCCCTCAGGTAGACTGACCTCCTTCTCTGACCTCTCCCTCGATGTCAACACCTGTTCATTTAAAAGGGGGAATCTTCCCTCGCTCTGTCTCTCAGTCAGCTTTATCATTCTCATCCTCTTCTCTGTTCTCTCTCTCTCACATCTTTCTCCTGCCCTCTCTATCTTCTCTTCATCTTTCCATATTTCCAGTACCCTGAGCTCTTGGTGGCCTCCTACAACAACAATGAAGACGCTCCTCATGAGCCAGACGGTGTGGCTTTGGTGTGGAATATGAAATTCAAGAAGACCACACCAGAGTACATCTACCACTGCCAGGTGAAAACCCTTAACACAGCACTACTTCACACTCTTACCCTGCGAAAATCACGTCACACAGAATATTAAAGGAGTGCCGGAGAGTGTTAAAGGGATAGTTCGCCCAAAAATGAAAATTCTGTGATCATTTACTCACCGTCATGTTGTTCCATATCTGTATGACTTTCTTGCTTCTGCAGAACTCATCTCAAAAGAACATATTTGGAAGAATGTTGGACACCAAACAGTTTTGGTGACCATTGACTTCTATTGTATATCTAAAAAAAGCTCATTTCTAAAAATATCTTGTTAATGTTTCTCAGACAAAAAAATCATATAAGTTTGGAAACATGAGAAAATGATAGAATTTACAGGCCCCACAGAACATCCTACTTGCACTATTTATACTTTAAAAACTAGACCCCTTGAAATGACCTCTTGCATTTTCAGAATGTGCAATATATGCACTTTGGGTTGATTCACGTCGTATATCAAGTGAACAGAGATATTAATAACACCTTTAAATCATTTTTTTTTTTACTTGTGCTACACAGTTAAGACATTTTACACAAATTTAGATTAAAATGGAAAATAATCATTTATTTTAGATATTTAATTATTCACTGAGTTCAAATATATATTAATCGTTATGTTTATCATTACATGCTATTTAAAAAATATTATAGGCAGCAGGTAGTGCATACTGTGCTGTAAGCAGCTCACTAGAATATACGCATTGTATTCTAAGCACTTCACAATAAATGTATACCAAAACGACCTTAATGGAAAGCCATGATAAAGGAAGTGGTAGCTTCAATAAAAGGGAGGTCTAATGGAGCGTACCACTTTAGATGACGACATGGATTTAAATGAGTGTAAGGTGATATTTAATTAAAGGTGCATGCTGGCCTTGGAGTACCGCAGCGGAACAGAGCACCTTATTACGGTGTGTGTCCGCTTGGGTCAGGCCAAAAAAATCCTGAGGTTTGTGTGTTAAACATATCTGGTGTCGGTTTTGCCGCTAATTAGAAAAGACTCTGGGTTGGGAGTCTTTTCAGGGAGACGACCAAGTAAGCAAGTCTGGGAGGCGACAGCCTGGTGCGAGGGAGAGATATTAGAGAGACATTTCTATAATAAAAAGATGTGGCTTACCACTTCCTAATCCTAACAGCCGCATATGTTTGCCCACCCACATGGACTGCTCATGCATGTGCCGCTTTTCCAATGCCCAGCACCTCTCACACACACACACACACATGCTCGTTTACTCACACACTTACAGTACAACCCAAGCATACTCAGACAAGCCATACTAACACATGTTCATAAACAGCATTTCATTTCATTTTTTTCTCATTGACTTTATAATTTAATATAATTGAAAGTTACTCTAAAAAAATTACTTGCTAATTACATCTTCAACAGTGTAAATAGATTACTGTACTAACTACTCTCTCTAAAAAGTATTGCATTACTTATGACGAATTACTTTCTAAATCCCATATCAACCTCGACCCGTTGAACAATACAAGGACTGACACAAAACTGCACTTTTGATTCTTTTAAATAAACAATATAAAATTGCATAAATTATTCTTCAACTTCACAAGGGAGAAGGTTACATTAAAAACATTTTAATCCATTATTGTTTTTATATAGAATTGTTCTATAGAGAGACATTTCTGTAATAAATGTCTGTACAGTATTTAATGCCATTTCATCAGAAGTAACTGTAATTAAATGACAGAAAATGTAAGAATTACTTTTCCAGGGTTACAGTAATTAGATTAATTAGTAATTAATTATACCCAACACTGACCATGCTGAGGACATCAGTGTCTTACAGACTGCAAGGTTTTTGGCCACTGGTTTAGAAATTAAAATTTCTGAGAGATTTAAGGTCTGTATGATTGGAATCATAAAATAAGATTTCTAGATATAATTTTTTAATTTGGCACCTTTTAAAAAAAAATCACCCCTGAAACTTTAAAAATAAATATATATATATTTTCCCTTTTTTAGCTAATTTTTTAGCAAATAAAAAAAGTATACGGGACACTAAAATGTATGTTATTTGTAAAAAGTGCTCTTGTGTATTTGATTGAGGTGTCACATAAATCAAGACTCACTTTGAGCTTCCTCACTCTGTCCTTCTGTAGTCTACAGCTCAGTGGCTACAGAAAAGATGGGACGTATAGAAAGTATATATAAATACAAGATGAATAACACACAGTGGCATTTCACAGCTTTCCTTCAGTGTGTCCTGAGGTTCAAGCATCCCTTTTTCATCATGAGGAGAGAAATGGAGAGAGAAGCACAGGATCTCCAAACATTTTGCCGTTGGCTGAGGATGAAAGATGTTGGGCCAATTTGCCGAGATATTGTTTTTCGCTCTGGGCTCTGTTCTAAAAGGCGGTTCTCCCCTCTCACTAGACCGGGAATCTGATGGCTCTTAATGTGCGAGCATGTTCTGCTGCTTAACCTTTCCAAACCACACTGATCTTATTCCCTCTGAGGTACACGCATGCAAGAGCCATCTACTCATCCCCCACACGCTCCTCTCCTCTCTTCTTCTCCCCTCCTATTCTCCCTTTGCGGCTTCCCTCACTCTTGGCAGGCCGTACGGTGGAGTTCAGCAGTTTTGCAGTCGTTTTTCCAGATTTACCCACAGCCGCAACTTTCATGTGCTGGATACTTCAGAAACCCCCCCCTCCAGCACCGCCGGCTCCCACTTTTCCCTTAGTTTCTCTTTTTGCTGTTCCAACTTTTACCTCTTTTTGCCACATCTCTTTCTCCATCTCTCTCTCCTTATACTTCTTCTCACATTCTAGCTCTGTTCAAAAAGCTCTGCTCATCACAGATTCTCATAAGTGAACATATACATTGGCGGTACTTCCACACATCACATACATGGGAGGCAATTGATTTGGGTCACACTTTATTTCGATGTTCTATTTTACTAACTATAAGTAACTTTGCAACTATAGTACATGTTAACTAAATCTCAGAGTATTAGTAGGGTTAGGTGTTAGGGTTCGGGTTAGTAGAATAAGTTGACAGTGACACGTACTTGCAACTTTACCTATGTGTCTGTTAGGGAGAAAAAAACAAAGTGTTAGCTGATATTAAGCAGACAGTCTACTAATACTCTAATAAGAGTTAGTTGAAATGTAATTACAAAGTTATTTATAGTTAGTAGAATGGAGTTTGCCTTTAGCAAACAAAGTGATTAGTTAATAACAATAAAAAGACAGTACATGCAGATATTAGTTAAAATACTGTAGATTTTTATTTTTAGAATAGCATCTCTCCTGCTTTCTCTACCATTTTGGATTTCTTTTTTTATTGCGCTCATCAGTGCATTCTGGGATTGCCATCTCCACAATGGACACTTTGAATCACAATGCAGTCTTTGAAGATGGATTTGAATGGGGTATATTAATAGGTTGCATACTTGAGTTACATATACATTACTGTTCAAAAGTTTAAAAAGTAAATAATTTCAATGTTTTTGAAAGAAGTTTCTCACCAAAACTCCATTCATTTGATCAATATTTTTGGAAATATTATTACACTTTAAAATAACTGTTTTCTATTAAAATATTTTTTTTGTAATTGTTTTTTTCCCTGTAATTTCGAAGCTGAATTTTGTATTACTCCAGTCTTCAGTGTCACATAATCCTTCAGAAATTATTCTAATATGCTGATTTGCTGCTCAAGAAACATCTATCATTATTATCAATGTTGAAAACAGTTGTACTCCTTAATATTTTTGTGGAAACCTTTTTTTTTTTGCCAGAATTCTTTGATTAATCAAAAGTTCAAAAGAAGAGCATTTATTTGAAATAGAATATTTTGTAATATTGTAAACGTCTTTACTGTCACTTTTTATCAATTTAATGCGTCCTTGCTAAATAAAAAAGTGTTAATTTCTTTTCTTTCTTTTTTTTTAAATCATCCTGACCCCAAACTTTTGAAGGGTAGTGTACATTTTAAAACTTCACGTCTGGAAAACGCTTTAAAAATGCTGCCTAGGAAGACAGCACAGTAGGTTTTGAAACGCAGCTTCTGTTCGTCTTTATCCTCTCCTTCTTCATTTCATGGTTTCTCTGGCTTAGGATGGTTACAAAAGGCCACTCCTGTTCAGACAGTGGTGGAATATTTCCGAGGTGGTTTTGGTTTGTTTTGGACTCTCTGTGGCGTGATCTTGGCGCCCTGCTCTCTGCTGTTCTTTCGGGCCCATCATCACAGCAGGCCCAGCTCGCCAGTAACATCACGTGACCTTCTAAAGCGGGCTGCCTCTCGCCACATCAAGGGCACACCCCGAAAAACTGCTCACCGATACTGTCAGCCCTCATCTGCATCGCCTGTATTTTATTGATATCATTTATATATTTTACCCAGGATGCCTCTGTGTGAACCCCTGCTGGATGCCTGAGGCTCGCTGGCACAGAGGAAGATGTGTTCGCAGGCTTGGAGAGATGCCCGCTCTGCATAATGCTGGTGGATGGAGTTGCATGTGTTCATAAAGCTGAGTGTAGAAAGGCTTCAAAACCACTCACAGCTTTTGAGACCGGAAGAGCAGAGACCTCCAGTCCGTTATGGTTTTACTGCCGGCTCTTGTATCCACAAGTAAGCATTAATGTAGATAGGGGGATGGGTCATGATGGTTGACTAGTTTATTTGGAATTGTTTTTCTTCTTTTTTAGTTTTTTTAGGTGCTTTATCAGTGCTTTAATTAGAATACTGTACATTAGCTGTAACAGTTTGCATGGTAAAAAGTGCACAGAAAAGTTGCGTCTTGAATCCCTTTTTAAAGAGGACCTATTATGCCCCTTTTCAAAGTCTTGATTTTGTTGTTGCTCTCTACTTGAATAGGTTCACGCTGGAATGTTCAAAAACATTATTTTTGACATAGTGCTCTGTTTAGTTCCTGTCTCTATGAAGCCCCTCCTTCTGAAAAGCACAATGTGCTCTGATTGGTCCGCTGGATCAGTGTGTTGTAATTGATAACCACTTCCGGCGTGTTTCGGAAAGGTGACGCCCCCTTACCATAACTGCTACTTTCTACACACTAATGCAACTTTCAGAGAGTTCAGAAACAGTGCGCACTGATTTAGAGAATATAGAGACTTTTCAAAAAAAGATCATAAGGCCCATTCACACCAAGGTCGATAACTATAATGAAAAAGATATCGTTCTAAAAATTGCTCTAAATAAAAAGTCGTTTAAGCAATCCACTTAACAGACCATTTTGAAATTATGTAGTAGCACTAACTGTAGGCCAAAAGTGAGGGTCTATAGGATTTATTTAGGAATTAATGGGATAGTTCACCCAAACATTTAAATTCTGTCAAATACTCACCCTCATGTTGTTCCAAACCTGTATGAGTGTCTTTCTTCTGTTGAACACGAAAGAAGATATTTTAAGGAATGTTGGTGACCAGACAGTTGACTGTAGCCATTAACTGTCATAGTATTTTTTTTTTCCTACTATGGTAGTCAATGGCTTCCGTCAACTGTCTGGTTACCAACATTCTTCAAAATATCTTCCTTCTGTTCAACAAATGAAAGAAACTCATACAGGTTTGGAACAACTTGAGGGTAAGTAATGACTAAAAAAATCATTTTTGGATGAAATATCCCTTTAAGTGTATGCAGTCTAAAGTGGAATGATGTAAGTTTGTGGAGCAAGCTGAATTTGAGAGCATGTTGACTAAATTGTTAGATTTATGTATTTTGAGGAGGAACAAATTCACTTTTATAAGTGCACTACCAAATCAAATGAAAGTATAAAGTATAGAGTTGCATTTCATCCATTTTTGACTGCTAAGAATACTGTTCATTCATATTGACTGGGACACGGCCGTTCTTTCCTCGTCCGAAGGTAAAAGAGAGAGATCAAACTACTCGCATTCACTGGCTTCTCCTCCATTGTTCTTTGAAACGGAGATATGGTATTACAAGGCCTGTGCCAGTAACCGCAGAGTGACAAAATCCGTGGGGTGCCGTTTGGGAAAAAAAAGAGGTAGGGAGCGAAGGATGCTTGTGGAAGACAGAGGAGTGCATCTGGAGCTGATAAGCTTTGCTGAGAACCACATGATTGTGGTGCTTCAGGAGGAGGCGGCAGTGAATGTACTGTCTGTTACACAGTCATCTGCTCCCTGACAAATGGCTCCGACTTTTTTTCCTCCTCTTTTCCCTTTTGGCCCGCAAAAAAAAAGGGGGCAACAAAGGAGGGAGTGTTCCTCATGCCAGGGTTAGTCTTGTGGATTATCCCATACTGAACCATTCCCATTGATATTATTTTGTCCGAAGCACTTAGTCCCAGTGAAACCAGGAAGGTGTTGTGGGATTGTCTTTTCACTTTCATTTGACTTTTCTATATGACTTTCATCAGAGCTTTGGGTTGTTAGACGTCAAGCTAAGCTTTGTAATGTAAAATATTCTCAATTAAATCAGTCGGTGAAATGACTGCATTGACGAAATGGATGAAATAGTGAAATTTTAACAAACTTGACTGTACCAAGTTGCTACCATGGTTTTATTGGTCATGGTACTATTGTATTCTTTGAATTAACTTGAGTACGAAGTAAATTTGGCACATTAAATGATAATCCGTATTCTTTTCACATAATAGCCTAATTCTGCCACAATACTTTTTGTAATGAGTAATGTGTAATTTTTGTAACTCAGTGTAATGCAGACAAAGCTGTATCTCAACTTCCCTTGAACAAACTAAAACCTGAAATGGATTTATTATATTGCAATTCTACTACAGACCTGAAAAGATCACAAGCCAACAGTTGTATAGGACAAAGGCCTCGTTTACACTGCAGATCTTAATGCACAATTCTGGTTTGTTGCCTATATGCGATAGTTTTGACCGTCCGTTTACATGTTCTTTCAGTTGTGATCCATATCCGATTCATGTGTTTACACTTGCCATAGATGTGAAACATCGCGCATGCTTAAAGTGGGTTCATGCACAGATGGACGCGCAATATGCTTGATGCTAGCTGTGCTATATATGCGAAGTTCGCCAAACATGAAACATCACCATAATTCTGAGGCGGAGTAAAAGGGCCATCATTGAGCCTGCGCATATGCTTCAGTTGTTGTGTGCGAGAGATCTTAGGACTAGTGGAAACACACAACAAGATCTCATGAAACTGCGTATCTATAGCACGAATTATATTTCTCGTGCCATTTATACGCCAAAAATAGATTTTGCGTGCATGATACGCACTGTAAACCCCTTGGGTAATATTAGGGGTGTGGAGTGCCTGCGTATTACACACCATAAAGTGCGTATCATATGCATAAATGATACACGAGAAATAAAATTCGAGCTATACGCACTTTCATGAGATCGTCTCGGGCTTTAACGAGGAGCAGTGGGTCCGACATTTTAGGATGAGCAAGCCAACCTTTGATATGTTCTGTCACCGGGTCCACATTCTCTCCTACGACGACACGACGTTTCGCAGACGCGCGTCGGGTTTCTCTCGTCATCAAACCGCGGAGACGAAGCCAATGCCTCAGAAAATCCGATCTGCCTGTTAACATGAGTCGCATTGACACATATCTGATTTATATCTGATTTATTTCCACATATGAACGAGGCCTGAAATCGATCTCGAAATATCCGAATGCATGCGTTTTTTTCCTGTTTACACGGTCATAGAACACATCCGATCTGTGCTGTGACACATGAGCAAAAGATCGGAACTGGGTCACATTTCACTGACAGTGTAAACGAGGCCAGAGTGAGCTAATTCCAGTAGCAAAAGCTTGCATGTGGAGCACAGTGCTCGAATAGTGTTTGTGGGCTTCCAGTAAAACTGAGGAGGTGATTTCAGAAACCATGCGTTGAAGATAGACAGATCTTAACTTGCGCTCTCCATATGGTGTGAATATACAGCCTTTTCATCCAGTTTCCTCTCTTGCGCCTTTGCCATGTTTAGATTATGACTTTAAAGAGAGTTTAAATACTTGTCATATTTCTCTGCGCTTCGATATGGGGCAAAAGGTCTCTATGGATTTATGTGGTTACAGTAATGAGGGAAGAATACATCTGATGTTTTATAAACTGAGATTGCCCTATGACATGTTATTCATCATTAAAGGCCTGTTCACATCATGTCAGCATTGTCCAGTGCATTGAACTTTATGGAGTGAAGCAACTACAGTGTTACCCCATAGGCATTGTCATCCAGTTCTCCAATTCCAAGCTATTTTGGGTTTTGACCTCTTTGACCTTTTCAAAAAATATATACTTTGGACCTACAGAATGTAGCCTAAGTTTGTGATTTTCACACATGATTTTGCCATCAAGAAACTGTCATACATTATGCCTCATAGTATGCCTCAATTTTTTGCCTTAATCTCTTTTTATATAATTTATATTTACCTTACTGTTTGGTATATTTTTATTTATTTAATTAATTTTAATTTAATTTACTAACATTTCAGTGTTTGTTTTGTATGACTTCCAATGAAACATTAATTTATCAAATTTGTTTTAAATTAAATTATTTGGGGATTAAAAAAAGATCCAGTATTGCCAAGGAGTCATGTGTATTTTTAGTTTTTAATTTTAGTTTTATTATAGTTTTATTAATATTTTGAATTTAATTTGCATGTTAATTTAAGATTAGTTTTTAGTAATTTTCTTATGTGCTTTTATCATTTTATGATAGTTTTTTATTATTATTTAAAATATTTCTATTTAGGTTTAATTTATTTTTATTTCAGTTTTACTTTATTTACAGTTAATAATTTGAGTGCTTTAACTTCAGTTTATTGCCATGCCAATGCAACATTTTTAATTTTTTTCAACTAATATTTATATTTTATTTAATTTCAGCTTTATTTCAATTAACAGAAATGTTTTTGGTCACACTTTAGATTAGGGTCCAATTTAGTATCAACTAACTATTAACTACGACTTTTGCCTCAATAAACTCCAAATTACTGCTATTAGTTAGTAAGGTAGTTAATTTTAGGGATGTAGAATATGGTCATGCAGAATAAGGCATTTATATATGCTTTATAAGTAGTCTAATAAAGATGAAAAACCGCACTCTCTAGTTATATCTCATATATTTTTTTTATACCAAGTCCACACAGACGCGTTTCAGCCTAAGCCATCATCAGTGTTCATCTTTATTTGATAACTTATTTATTACTCGCTCCCATAAACGGTTTTGGAGTTGAGCGCGCCGGTTCTCAGCATTATAAGTAGCCAACTAATAAACAGCCAATATCCTTATGCTAATAAGCAACTATAGTTAATAGTGAGAATTGGACCCTAAACTAAAGTGTTTCCATGTTTTTAATAGTTTTAGTTTTAATTAAAAACAAGGAGTTGGTCAGACTTGTTGTCCAAAGACAGTAAAGTTTTGTAAACGATTGAACAGATACATTTATACAAATCAGCTTATCTAATCAAAATGAATCTGTTATGCTATAGAATTAGCATGTTTAGGAACAGTAGCGGAGGGATCGAGACGGTCTTCAGAGGTTTCTGCAGGACAGTGATGATACCACAGCAGACGAGTCTGATAAAAACAATGGAGAGGCCAGGGAAGCCTGTGATTGGCTGTTGGCTGGACTGCTCTCCTGAGCTGAAGTTTCAGGTTACGATACTTCATTAAGTCTCTGATTAATGGCTTCATAGTAGAGTTATTACCCTCTTGTTGTGGTGACCCCAGCTCATGTTCATTAGCCCAGTAATAAAGCGCTGGTCTGGGGAGCGTGTCCCTGACACATGACTATAGGAGAGAGAGAAAGAGACTTGGTTCAGAGGTCGGCTTGTGGCTCTGATTGAAATAGCCGTGTATTTAAGCAGCAATGTTCCCCTGTCTCTCTATTAGTATTCAGGACTGACTGATCATTAATCACCGAACAGAGATCCTTTTCCAGCGGTACTGGCAATCAGACTAATCAAGACTTGAGTGAAACTTTTCAACCTCTTAAAAGATACTAATCAATTTATTAACTGAAATGTTGGCTTTTGATGTCCAATGATTGTATTATTGCAGCCGGTGTAGTAACTTGCAAGTATCTGCTTTCTATTTTATTTCTACCATAATACTGTAGTTAGGGGTGGGAATCATAATAAATTAGAAGCTAATACATTTAAATCAGTTCTTGCAAAAGGTGACTTTTTAAAGACTACACTCTAAAAAATGCTGGGTTGTTTAAACCCAACTTTGGGTCAAATATGGACAAACCCAAACGTTGGGTTACATCTTTATTTAAAAATGTAACCCAACGGCTGGGTTTGTCCATATTTGCAATCCAAATAATCCAATATTTGCAATCCAAATATTGGCTTTAACTGTAGCTATTAAATAATACTAAACAATCAAAAAATGTGGTAACTTTTCATTTATAAAATACCATTGATTTCAGGACATGTAATGTGTATCTTAAACGACATGTTATAATATGAACAACCAGTCAGTGGCTATACTGATTTAAGTCTCATGAGTAAGTTGTTAGCTCTACGTGTTCACTATGAAGAACCAAATGATTCACAGTAATTTGTTTGTGAATCATTTGGAATACACTTGTGCTTTATGGTTTTGATTCACTAAAAAGAATCGGCTCAAAAGAGTCATTTGTTCATGAATCGTTTGGATGTACCCTGGGTGTGTGTTGTATGGTTTTGATTCACTATAAAGAACTGTCTCAAAAGAGTCAATTGTTTGAGAACCCTTCGGATTTGGAATACCCTGGTTGAGCTGTATGGTTTTGACTCCTGTATATAAAGTTCCTGTATTCTGTATTCAGAAACAGCTCAAGAGTCATTCGGGAATCGGGCTACATGAATCACCGATTGCACTCTGTATGTTTTGCGCTGTAGATTAAGTAGCAGTGTTGCAACACCGCTGAAAAATAGTTCCAGAAGTATTTGTTTAAAAAAACTTGCGAGTGAAATCCAGTCGGCATGAAACAGAAGTTGCGATTGTCTTTTCTTCCTTATTGTGATATCTATCCAAGTAGATGTAGGGCGGGACTTGGTTTTGTCCATGGGGAATTGATTGGATGGTTGTGGTTTGCTATTGGTCAATCTCATGTGAGTGACAGTTTGCCCCGAGTCTTTCTGGTAGAAATACGAATTTTGATTTCATGGTGACTTTAACGAAACATAACGTCATTCATTTCTGGTATGTAAATGAAGGGAATCATTTCTGTAAAGAACCGGTCTTTGTATTTGTGTAGTATTTCTCCATCAGGCCGCAGTCAATCACACAATCAGTCAAATAAGCTCCAGTCCAACCATCAAACGCTTTTGTCTTAATGCGTTTAAACTTTAAACCAGATTTGCCTGCGTGTCCCGAGTGTAAATAAACTCAACTCGCCTTTATTTTTACCCCTCCAACTTGGTTTATTTTGAGTCCCTTTAAAAAACCACCTCACATGTGAAGCTGCTCCCGAAGCCTCTCAGAAGCTGTATTTTTTTAGAGGGGGGAACGAATGAAAGAAAAGAGAAGCGTGTTTTCTTTTTCTCTGGTTTGTTTTCCAGTCACTTTAAAATGAACTCTGTGTGCATGACGGCAAGTCCGCAGATGGTGCGGTGCATGAAGGGAGACAGTCCTAGTCTTTGCTTTACTGACGACTGGAGAGCGCAATGAAAACACACTTTTTAAACACTTCTGTCACATCACCACGAAAAGGGCAGTTTTGCAAGTAAAACAAAATATCGTTGTCTCCTTGTTGTCAGTAATTGGTCTCCTGAGATAATTGTGAAAGCGCTTAGTAAGGCCGCTGCAGAGAATTTTGTGTGAAAATATGTAAGCATTAGGGCACGTTTCATGTGACAGGCACTGAAGAGGAACCAAAAACTCAATAAAAGTGAAGATGGAGGGAAAGGCTGTCACAACAAAAGCCTGTGCGTTTCGCTCTAGTGCACTCTGTTTATGATGCTGTAATATAAAACTGCTGTTCCCACAATCCTTAGCATAGTTTGGTACTCTGCCCACCCTTCCTCCTTTGCCTTCATCATCACCTTCATCATTCTCTCCTTCCTTTGTCTTTTTGTCCTAAAGATTTTGTCTCGTCTTGTCTTTTCCAGTCTCCAGTGGTGTCGGTGGGTTTTGCCCGGTTTCATCCTAACCTGTTGGTGGGTGGCACATACTCGGGGCAGATTGTTCTCTGGGACAACAGAAGTCACAGAAGAACGCCGGTTCAGAGGACTCCCCTGTCCGCTGCAGCGCATACAGTAAGAACGCAGATACAATCATATATCCAGATACAATCGAATATTTCCTTTCATGCACCATGTAATATAGCTGTCTGTGAATGTAAAAGGTCTGCAAAGTTTCAAAGATCAAAGTGCACAATAAATGGAGTTATTGTCTAGAAATTGATCCGCTGAAACGAGTCGTCAGCGATTCCAGTCTCAATTCCAGTTACATACCTATGTTACAAATTTGCATAATACCAGCCTTCATTGGCTGTCTGTGAAAAACGTCTACTTTGCTCCTCAGATGGCGCTTTTCCACTGCATGGTACGGTACGGCTCGCTTCGGCTCTTCCAAAAAAGAAATGGCTGAATCGTGGTCAGTGGACGAGAAGCGCAGACGTTCCTCTTGTTGGTTGACGAGGAGCGGATACACTATAACGATCAGTCATAATCCCACCCACTGTGAAGCGGTACTAACTGCAGTGGAAAAGCAACCGAGCTAAAGCGAACCGAACCGTGCCGCGCTGAGCCGAACCGTACTGAGCCGTAACGAGCCGCACCATCCAGTGGAAAGGCGCCAAAACACAGTAGTTGTAGCTGAGGCCTGGAAGAGATTGGTTCGTGTTGTCGACATGTCAAGAAGACATTGTTTTCAGCACTCCAAAAGCAAAAGCAAATACACTTTACATGCACTTCAAAAGCATGAGGATTCTGGCTCTAAGGCTTCGTTCAGACTGCAGGCAAATGTGGCCCAAATCCGACATTTACATTGTAAACGGCACAAACCACATGGAATCTGCTCTTTTCAATTCCGATTTGTGCCACTTCCCTATGTGGTGCTAAATCCGATACAGGTCAGATGTTTTACACTGCGACCGCCGTCTGAACGGTCATATCGGAATTCATGAGACTTTTACGTCACTCTAGAGCAGAGGTCGGCAACCTAAGGCTCGCATACACTGGCACGCAGAGGGTTAATCGCTGGCACGCAAGCAAATGCGAGAGAAGTGTATGTATTTCATTCAGATAAAGTAGCCTACCTCGTACCTGCACACAGATATGCATTTTGATGTAATAATTCCTCATAGTAATAGCTTATTTTATTAAGTTAGGAGTTTCTAAATACTATTAAAGTGTAAGAATTAAACTGTGGAAGTCAATGTAAGCGCGCAGCTCTGACAAACCATTAGCGCGACCACTGCACATCACGCGCGCACACGTTACCGACTGACAGCTTACAGCTTGTTCCGCTGTAAATAGTTCATGCTATAAATTTCAATCAAGTAGAGTCCTTATTAAACATTCCACACATATTAAAATGGCTGTGGTGCATGTGGAAACTCTGTTCATGCGTACCTGGTCACTTCATGTGTTTTCTCTGATCGGAAAGCTATCCAGTTATTAGGTAGCTAAAGGCCCTCCGACAAAGAGGACACTTTTTCATATTCCAGATGAAACTGGAAAAAAAAAATGAATCTGGTTGTCGAAGTCACATATATGTAAATTGTACTCCCAAAATGGAAAAAAAATGAACATGTGAGAGTGCGTTATAACGGCTCCCGGAGGTGATGAAGAAATGAGGTGATGTGCAATGTATATTATAAGAAAATTAATCAAGAAAGCAGTCACCCCTCAACATTTTCCTGACCTCGTCTTCTCTCTGTGCAGAAGTCTACCCAGGGCTAGACTCCGTCTGTCAGCACAGTCAGGCTCAATGAGCCCCATCTAACTCCTTGTCATGCAATAAAGACAGTACAACCTAGTAGCAGAGGAAAGGGACGTCCATAGACCCTTATTGTGCTCAGCTGCCACACACACGGCCCCTGAATGCCATACATGCTGAGGGTTTAAACTCCCGTGCCCTCAATAATGAAAGCCTATGTCCCGACCGCCGTCTCACCACTCCACCGGCTCATCTGAAAGAGCCCATTGTTGGTCAAAAAACAAAATCAAATTGACGGCAATAACGACATAATGGATTCACACAATCAACTGTATTTGCAGACGGGCAGATGCCCGAGCCATGTTAGTTCACAGACTAGGTATTGTGTCTGTGTACACATTCAGTTCATAGCTTTAATTTTGCAACATGTTTGCTGGTCATACAGTAGTATTCTTCACCGTTTATTCAAATATATATTTTTAAATTGTTAAAGATTTTGTAAGCATGTTGCATAGTTGTAATTGGAGTCAATAACTTTTATCATGAGAATGCAATGAAACATGCCAAATTGTGTGACATAATTCTTGGCCAGGTTGTCATACAAAGAAATTATGAACACATGCAAAAACAAGAGAACCAGCAAAATATAAATACCTGTTATGTTGTAGTCAGTGTATGCTCTTTTTTTTTTATATATAGTAAAATAAAACCTGTTTTAACCACTACTACTATATACGAATTTGTATGTGACATACTGTAAATGTTTTTTCTCAAAGCACCCAGTGTACTGCGTCAATGTGGTCGGCACCCAGAACGCCAACAACCTGATCACGGTGTCCACAGATGGACGTATGTGCTCCTGGAGCCTGGATATGCTGTCACAGCCTCAGGTCAGTTCTGGCACATCTGATCAACACCTGACACTCCAGCATCCATCACACCTGTATACAAGTCTGCTTGCTCATTTGTAGGAGAGCATGGAGCTTGTTTATAACAAGTCTAAGCCAGTGGCTGTGACCGGGATGGCCTTTCCCACTGGAGACGTCAATAATTATATAGTTGGCAGTGAGGAGGGGACAGTGTATACAGCGTCCAGACACGGCAGGTGAGTGGCACACACACACGCATACATTTGACACACTGGCCATGATAACCCTTAAGGCTCGCTCACACTAAGAACAATAACTATAATGATAACTATTTTAGTGTCCACACCAACACACTATATGGTTCTGTTTATTCTAAGCTCGTTATGCCGTCTATCGCTTTAAATGCTCGAGCTCTTTAAAGCAGGCTGGATTCTAATTGGCTGTCAGTGTTTTTATCATTCATCAGCTGGAAAAAATAGATCTGAAAGTGATTCCAACGATGTTGTTTCTCTGTGCCGTTATTGTTGTAGTTGTGGTTTGGACTCTGCTATTCTTTTACATTTTTAGAACTATATCTTTATCGTTTTTGTTATAGTTATCGTCCTCGAGTGATCCGATCATAAGTGGTCAGACATAAATGAAATATAAATAAACAATCACTTAAACCAAATTCAGAGGTAGTCGGAAACGCACGTGGCCACATTTTCTGGTGGCGTTTGTAGTGATGTTCGTCCCAGACAGCAGCGAAGGACCGCCTACTCACCTGTCAATCAAAACAAGGGTTCTAATCTTTGCTTACATATGGCTTTCTGATCAAAACATTTGGAAAAGCATGTAAGAATCGTTAATGTTTTTAAAAGAATTATATGCTTACCAAGACAAAGACAAAAATACAGTAAAAACAGTAATATTTTGAATATTATTCAATTACAATTCAATATACCTTTATTTATATATATTTATATTATAATGTAATTTATTCCTGTGATGCAAAGCTGAATTTTCTGCATCATTACTCCAGTCTTCATGGTCACATGATCCTTCAGGAATCATTCTAATATGCTGATTTGATGCTAAAAAAATATTTCTTATTATAATTAATGTTGAAAACAATTGTTAATATTTAATGCTTTCTACTTAATACTGAAAAAAATATATAATAGTCCAAATCTTTGATGAATTGAGAGTTGAAAAGAACAGCATTTATTTGAAATATAAATCTTATGTAACATTATAAATGTCTTTACTACCTATTGAAACTTGCTGAATAAAAGTAAAATTTCTTTAATCTTACTGACCCCAACCTTTTTGAGCAGTAAGTATATGTACATGCACTAGACTTACTATTTGTTTTTGACCATCTCTTTGTGTTGCTCCACAGTAAAGCTGGTATCTGTGAGATGTTTGAGGGCCATCAGGGGCCAGTGACAGGCATCAGTTGTCACAGTGCTGTGGGCCCTGTCGATTTCTCACACCTCTTTGTCACCTCTTCTTTCGACTGGACTGTAAAATTGTGGAGCACAAAGGTAAGACAGAGTATCCTGTACACCTCTTTAGAGTACCTCACCACACTGCAAGATATTATGAACAAATGATGCATGACTAACCATCAGTTTTAATGAGACACATTGCCGGCTCATGGACTGGAATGAGTCGCCATTCTAACATTTACCAGTGTATCATTAATGAATTCATTCAAGAGTCTGAAATTTTGTAGTACTTCTGTTAATTCACTGATATTTTAATATTTAAACATGCAAATATTTAAACCATGCCATCTAACAGCAGAAAACAGTTTTGTTTGAGGGTTTTGTACGCTCAAAGTACAACATTAATATTGAAATGGCTCGTCAGATAGTTATCCTTTTCTTAATCCATATTGTTGTTGTTTTAACAAATATCTCAAATCAAAATTTACTTTAAAAAAAAGTTAAATTTTGTAAGATAATTTTTTGGTAACTCTTTAGTTTAGGGTCCAATCCTCACTATTAACTAGTTGCTTATTAGCATGCATATTAATAGGATTTTGGCTGTTTGTTAGTACTTATAAAACACATATTAATGCCTTATTCTGCATGACCATATTCTACATCCCTTAATCCTACCCAATACCTAAACTTAACTACCTTACTAACTATTAATAAGCAGTAATTAGGAGTTTATTGAGGCAAAAGTCATAGTTAATAGTTAGTTGATACTGAGAATTGGACCCTTATCTAAAGTGTGACCATATTTATTTGTTAAATGCATTTTTGTGTATGAAACCCTAAAATTTAACGTACTAACTAGGCTAATTCAAAATTAATGTAGTCTTATATAAAGGGCATTTTAAGGCCTGCTTTGTACATGAGGACAGTGTCTTTTGGCAGTGTCTCGTACTGTACATGCAAGTAAATGCGTTCTGTGTCCAAAGCTTCGAGACCACCGGACAGTGGCTTTTTGCCTTGGAGCTTAATCTGCAAGTTCAGAAATGAATGATTGAGTCTCTTGATTGGGGTTCAAACCACATGGACCAAAGAGATTGAGCAAGAGCGTATGGACATGGTTGTGCTCACAGATACTGCAATCTGTGTCTGGAGATACTGGCTCAGATCACATTAACCTCAGAGTGAGGGAAGCATGGAGGCCAAGTATGAATAAAAGATGGACGTAGAAGGAGTGTTAGGGGAGGAGAGAGGCACAAATAGTAACAAAACAAAAAAAGCTATGGAAAAGTTGAATAGCTTGACGAAGAGATGTCAATGACACAACCCTGGTAGGAGTAGTAGTTAAAGGAATAGTTAGTCCAAAAATGAAAATGCTCATAATCTTCCAAAACCTGTATGACTTTCATTTCTGTGTGGAACACAAATTGGGAAATGTAAAAAAAAAAAAGTGCTGGTTGCTCTTTTCCAATTACAATAATAAAGACTGAAGGTTTCAAGCTTTAAAAGGGGCTATAAAAGTGCTCTGAATGTCTTGTTTGTTGTATTTAAAGTCGTAATAAGATTTGTGTGAGAAACAGACCAAACATGAAGTAATTTACAGGTTTAACAACAGTATGATGTGTAAATGATGATAGAATTTGCAGTAAAAGCATTTACAATGTTACAAAAGATTTCTCATTTAAATAAACGCTGTTCTTTTGATCTTTGTTCATCAAAGAATCCTGAAAATAAATCTTGCTTTTTAAAAATATTAAGCAGCACAACTGTTTTGAACTTTGATAATAATAATAAATGTTCCCAAATCATCATATTATAATGATTTCTGAAGGATCATGTCATGTGAGACTGAACACTGGAGTGATGATGCTGAAAATTCAGCTTTGCATCACAGGAAAAAAATTACATTTTAAAATATATTAAAATAGAAATTGTTTTACTGTATTTTTGATCAAATAAACACAGCCTTTTTGAGCATAAAAGACCAAAAAAAAACATTTAAAAATCTTACAGACCACAAACACATTTTGTGAGAACTGTCCCTTTAAAACGAGTTAACAAGGAGTTAAAAAGCAGAAAGGGGCAAATAAACTGAAGTAGATGGAGGACACGGGTCATTTAACAGGGAAAGCGGCACATCTACTGCCTCAGGCCCATGCGATGGTTAATACAGCTGAGCTTCATGAATGAGAGCCACAGTACATGTATCATGTTCTCACACTCGCTATCTATGTGCACAAGCGTACGTAAAGTGCTGAGCTTCCCGAAACCACAACATACCGTCCTGTCTCTTTAACTTGTGCTCCATGCATTTTCTCTACAAGTCTTACACTTGCATTCTGACAGATATTAAAACATTCCTGGGATGTTATGGATGTGCATGTGTTATTTTTTGGGGACGGGGGAATTCCATCCCCTTTGAGGAGAGCCGCAGGAATGCAGGCCTGTCTCTTTCTCCTGTGTGTGCTTGTGAGCACACCTTAGCTTGGGTCTGAGCACCCTGTGAGCCTCCACACATCAGTCACATGCAATACTGCCAATTTCAAATGACACATGGCTTCCTATTTTTAGACATTGACGACTTAGCATTTGTCATTTTATGTTATAAAAATGTTATATTTCAGTTGTATTTATTACATTTTTTTTAAAAGTAGCAGGACAGCGCCAGTATTTTTAATAATTTTCACAAAATGTTCATGGCCCCCCCCAAAAAAATATTTAGTAAAATGAATATCTGAGCATGCAACATATCAAAAGAAAGAACAGGCTCTCTGCTTTTAAACTAAATCCATAACATGATCTCATGATTGGAACCCTTAAAATGTCCAATGCACTGTATGAAGCATCTGACAAAACCTTTTAAAGTAGAACCTTTTCTTCTAATGGTGTTTAAAAAAGGAAAAACCATTGGTATTTTTTCCACCAAAGACTGCTCGGAAAACCCTCCTCGTGCCCTAGTTTGTGTCCTCAAGTGCCCATGGCGAGCCCTTGATGACTTTTCGATCTGCATGGCGGCCCTCATCCAGGTCTGTGATGGCGGTGACACGAATAAGCACCATTTACAGTGAGTACTAATGCTAAATCCCATCACTGGGTCTCTACAGAGGCATCCGAGAGGTTATCGAATGAATGAGAGGCTGAGGAGTGCGCACATCACGCTCTGTTCGAGGGAAAAAAATGCTCTGCAAACTGATCTGTAGTCCTCGGGGAGCGCAGAATCAGCACTGGCGCCTTCAGGATTTGGATTTGTGGCCGTGGACCCTGTGGATCAGATCGACTGTTGAGCGTAGTTAAACTTCTAATTGGACCTCTACTGGTTTGATCAAAACATAAGTAAATAACAAAATTACCATAGCGTCTCATGACATACTCAATGTGAAATGGAAACCACCATTCATTTCATACTGGATTTTCCATAGGTTTCCTCACAGCCTTAGTTTTATTTGCATCAAATGAAATATGCTCTCTATGCTATCTATGATTTTGTAGGCATGCATTGGAAACGTTTCCTGACTCGAGCTCTCAAATGCAATGACAATCTCTCTGTTTTGTGGAAGTTGATTAAATCAGCATTTTTCTGTAACTGTTGAAGAAGTGGTTGTTTTCACTCAAATGGTGTTCTGTCAATATTTAATAAAAATAAATATTTACTTTTTTACTGTTATGTACTTCAGAAATATAATATTTATACATAACACGGCTGCTGTACTCTTGGTGTTCATTTACACTAACGATCAAAAGTTTTTAAAGTATTTTATGTTCACCAATGCGGCACTTATTTGATCAAAGTAAAAGCAATAAATGGTGAAATATTATTACAATTTAAAATAACTGTTTTCTATTTTAATATACTTTAAAATGTAATTTATTCCTGTGATCAAAGCTGAATTTTCAGCATCATTACTCCAGTCTTCAGTGTCACATGATCCTTCAGAAATCATTCTAATATGATGATTTGAGGATCAAGAAACGTCTTAGATAAATAATCTTATCAATATCTTATCAAACATCTTACTATTTATTTTAGGAATCTTTGATGAATAGAAAATAAACAGCATTTATTTGAAATAGAAAACTTTCGTAACATTATACATCTTTAAAATGCCACTTTTGATCAATTAAATGCAAAAAAAAACTACTGACCCCAAACTTTTGAATGCTAGTGCCTATAAAAAAGGTTTGTTTATTCCTTCATTCATATTTAATGTTTTGTGTATGTTTTTCATTATCTTCATCATTTCCCACACTTGTAATGATTGTACCATGGCAGATTGTGTTAATTTGGAAAGAATGCAAAAGATTTTCGGATGAAGTACGCGCTCTGCCTGGTGTGTTGAGTCAGGTCACATTCTTCAGCGTGTGTCTGTGAGGCTCATGATCGTGCTGTGGTCCGCCCAGCTGTCTCCCTCGTACCTGTTCGGAATGCATCTCTCTCTTTTATATTCACTTTTCTTCTAGGCCACAGACAGCTGTTACACTTAGGTTACAGTACACCTTGGAGAGACTTTCATCTAGTGTTTTTTTATGACACTGCTTGAATGTGCAAAGGTTTTAATTAGGCCAATCCCAGACAGGCCCCAGGGCTGCAGCAGCGCCACTCTGTCTACT
This sequence comes from Meda fulgida, assembly GCA_030578275.1. Taxonomy (NCBI): domain Eukaryota; kingdom Metazoa; phylum Chordata; class Actinopteri; order Cypriniformes; family Leuciscidae; genus Meda; species Meda fulgida. Next base: position 4,019,262 of record CM060634.1, on the reverse strand, counting down.
GCCTATGCCACTCTCTCATTCTCTCAATCTGCCTCTCTCTCGCCCTCTTCCTGTTCCCTTAAAGCCCACCACCTTCTTGCTTGTCCTGTTTGCCCTCTGTTTATTTCACCTCCTTTTTCTCATGTTGTGTCCCCCTCAGCAAAACAAGCCGCTGTACTCGTTTGAGGATAATGCCGACTATGTCTATGATGTGATGTGGTCACCCGTGCACCCCTCGCTTTTCGCCGCCGTGGACGGCATGGGTCGTCTGGATCTGTGGAACTTGAACAACGACACTGAGGTGAGGTACCGCTCTCGGTCTGGTCCGCCAGATCACGCCAGGCCAAAAAGATGCATCAAAACAACAACAAGTTCCTTTCTGTATGGGCGTCTCCCCACAGGCCGCCTTTAAATCAGCTTTCTGACAGCACCTCACCAACAGCTCGCAAACAATCCAGCAGCGTTCCTTTCCGCACACACATAGTCTGCAAGCTGAAGGCTAATTACTCCGATGTGTGCGGATTCCTCTCTCTCCACCATTCCAGAGTCATTGAGTTCCCATGGGCAACGGCACAGCCAAGCGGTTTAACCTGGTCCTCTAGGGCCACCGTCTCTCAAGACCTTCAGTGACTGCGCCGTGTCACAGACGATCACTTATATTTTTCGATATTTTTCTAAATGTTCCTAAAACAAGACACATTTTTAGGGTTTTGAAGAACACTTTATGCCAAAAAGGCTCTAGACAAGGAGAAATATCTTAAATAATTGCATAATACTTTCATGCTTAACAGGTTATTTCAATTATTTGTTGTGATAAAGTATGTTTACAAGCTGCTTAATTCATAACATGTAAAAAATGTATTAATTAAGACTAAATCCATAAAATGATCCCATGATGGGAATCCCTAAAAGGTTCTATATATGATGTTCCTGGCAGAATATTTATATGATAATTATATGAATTATAGAAATATATTAAAGAAAATAATATTTATGATATAAATGTAATATATATATATATATATATATATATATATATATATATATACCACATATAATTCATATGATTAATTATTATAATTTATTATTAATATTTTATTAAAATATATATAAATGTATTAATATTTTACTCCACTGGAATTTCTTTTAATCTTGTTCCAAACATAAGCTTAATTTTGATAACTCTATACTTTAATATGCAATAAATTTGATTATTTAAAAAAATAAACTAATAAAATATACATATATGGAAAAAAAACATTTGATTAAAAAAATTATAAAAATAATAAAATATTCAAGATATATTCTCTTTAAACAAAAAAATTGCCTTTGAATAAAAAAAAAACATTATTTAAAAAATGAACACAATTTGTAAAAAAAAAATAAGAATAATTGTATAAGTACAAAAAAATTATATAAAACACAGAAAATGAGTCTTATTATCTTAAGGACTTTTTCTAAGGATATATATATATATATATCAGATGATTTTTCTGAAAAAAGACGAGACCGAAACGCTGATTTTGGCTTACAGACTGTAGAATGATGAGGTCATATTAACTGTCTTATACTGGATCCAGCAGCGTTTATCACTGATAATGGAGTGTCATTGTGCATCACATGTTATGATATTGTTTTATGTGACAGTTGACTTACTGCTACATGGACCGTTCACACAATACGTCATATACATACAATACGCCGGCCCCTGAGGGCACAGCTCAAGTGTTACATCTGTCCTGTGTCAAATGAGATCTGTTCTGACTGACACTGCCTGTCCACTGAGGAATACACACACACCCACTTTAATTACACACTCACCCATCTCTCTCTCTGCATGTGTGTTTGCTGGAAGGTGACCAACAACAAGCTCACTGATTGTAAATCATATATAGTAAAGTCAACTTGAAATCAGGACTGACCTTGAATGATGCTTGGAAAATAATGCTTGTCAATTATCTTTTATTTGTCAAAATTGTCTTCTTTTTTAACCAAGCCCTCTTATTTTTCTAACCAGCTGTCATATAGAAACCACTTTTCATGCTCCTTTCACATCCTAATATATAAAATCAATCCCATCCTATATAGTTTTATTTTCAATATCCTGTTTAACTCCAGTAAAATAATTAAAGTCTTTGGTGAATGTGGACGAAACATGAATCTGCTTTTATAACCACTTGGTCCCTCTACATTGGGTACTTCGATATATACCATGGTAATGAATGATTACCATATTGTATAGGGATGCGCCGGTATCGAAATTCTGGCTCATTCTGATAAGCCAATAATTATTTGAATGTTCTGGCCAATAACCAATATTAAAACTCTAAATTCTAAAATTCACACAATATTATAATGAATGTGGGAAAAATGTATAATTATTTAGCTAATGATTACTTTTAACAGTGTTAATAAATGAATAAGTGAATAATGTCAGCAGAATTAGTGTAAATGCAATATCAAATATTGGTCAACATTATATAATATATCAGCCAATATTTGATATTTTCCCTGTTTTGCTCTAATGTTAATGTCTAATGCTGATATTCGACATGCTAACAATATACACTCTTGGAAAAAAAGGTTCAATGGGATTCTTTACAGAACTCGAGAGTTCGGGACTCAATTTTAAAGAGCCAAAAAGGGTCTATATAAGGAAAAATGATTGCATAATACTATCATGTTTAATCAGTTATTTAAAAAAAAATAAGTATGTTTACAAGCTGTTTAATTAATAAAAGTTGATCAAAATTAAAAAATGAATAACAATAAAAGTAATTAAAACAAAATCAATACAATTATCCTTTGATGGAACCCCTAAAAGAATATATAAAGCTTTAATGCTGAAACAATTATTTTCTTGCTCATATATTTGTCTTGATTTCCAGTAACAATATCTAAACATTCTTAAGTCAAGATACATTTACTTTAGAAACAAAATTGCATAAGTTTTTTTTTAAAAGGTCAGTGGGGTGAGAAAAATAATAAAGTTTTCCCTTTGAATAAAGTATTCTTCTGGCCCCACTAACATGTATTATTTCTTGTTTTAAACACTAACAAATTTAGATTTTTTTCCCCTCCAGAAAACAGGACTTAACGTTTATTTATTACTTAATATAAGAATGTTTAAGTATTGCTGCTGGAAATCAAGACAAAAATACTAAGAAAATCATTGTGTATTGTGCATTTTTATTTATTTATGTAATGTGGCATTTACATGGTACTCTAAAGTATCTACAAAGAACTTATGTCCACTGTGGTGCCTTTTCAAAAAAAACATTGGTTCTATTAGTTTTGAAAGTATGTCTTTCATGTATAGCAGTAAATTTGGCCTTTCATGTCATATCAGGAACCTTTGACCCTGATCTATGTAACTTGTGCCCCTTCTCTGTCCTTTTGCATATTCCAGCATCAACAGCTTGTTTGGTCTGTTGAGAAGAGATAATGAAAGAGTGTGTGTGTTGCCTCAAGAACAATGCATGTTATCCAAAACACCAGGAGCCCCCAGTGCTGACGCACACACCGACACATGCGTAAACAGCCAAAGATCTTGTGCCAGAAAGCAGCCAACAGTTCTCCATTGTCAACTTATAAAGAAATTCACCCATAACACCATTAACAGACTGCGGGCTCGCCTGGTTCCAATTTACGCGAAGAGAAGCTTGCAGCCAATTGAACCTTGCAGTTGACTCTCGGAGGAAGCTGCTCGCTAATAGCTCTCAGGCTGTGGTCAGCCTGTTCTGAAGCGAGGAAGCGTTTGTATTAGCCAGCGTACAGCTTCCATCTTTGCTGACAACATGTGTCAGGCCAGTCTTAACTGCCATAAGTAATAGGCAGAAATCAACCTCACACGCGCACAAACAGAGCCTGTGTATCGCTTTAATGTGTGCAGCGCAACTATTTATGATTTATGAAATCATTAAAAGCGCTCAGCTATTTCCAGGATTCATCTCTTCTTCCTATTAGAGCTCAGCTTTGACTACACATCCTAACAACATCATTGATGTTTTATGAGTCATAATATCTAATAGGAGTTAATGCATAAACTGAAGGCACGTTTTCCGAAGGGAATTCAATTTAAATTTTATAATACTCAGATTCATCTTGTTGTAATTTGTATTTATCTATATTCTTCCTTGAATTTGAAAATTTGAGGTATCATCAGTGGAAGTCAAATTTTTCTACAAGAATAACAGGTTGATATTTTTAAAAAAAGATAATGTTTCGTAGCGCTCAGTTATGTTTTGTTTTCCTGAATTTTTAGGCTGTTAGCTGTAAATATTTACATTATACAATTACAAAATTACACCCGTCACGTTTTCAGATCACCAAATATGATTCAAAATGTATAAATTTGGCAATGAAACGTAAAATACCGTCCAAACCTTTGGAGGTCAGTACGTTTTTTTGTTTTTAAAGAAATTATTACTTCATCAAAAGCAACAGTGACATTTATAATAATGTAATAAAATAGTTCTATTTCACATAAATGCTGTTCTTTTTAACTTTCTATTCTTTAAAGACTCTTGAAAAAACAAATGTCTCACAGTTTCCACAAAAATATGAATATAAGCAGCACAACTGTTTTCAACATTGATAATTAGTCAGAAATGTTACTTGAGCAGCGATCATCATATTAGAATGATTTCTGAAGGATCATGTGACACTGAAGACTGGAGTAATGATGCTGAAAATTCAGCTTTGATCACAGAAATAAATTACTTTTAATAATATTTCACAATATTTTAGGTCAAATAAGTGAGCATAAGAGACTTTTGAAATCAAACTTTTGAGTGGTACATTATGCCTAAGAACTCCATTAATCTCCTGAGCTGTGAGAGAGCATCATTCACACACTGTTGGCTGTATTTGATCAGAGGTGTGTGTTGTGCAGGTTCCCAGTGCCAGCGTGAGCGTCGAGGGCTCCCCCGCTCTGAACCGCGTGCGATGGGCCGCCGGGGGCAAAGAGGTCGCAGTGGGAGACTCCGAGGGCCGCGTGTGGATATACGACGTTGGAGAGGTATGAATCTTTTGTCAGTAATGTGTGAAATTACTGTTATTATTATTCTCTCGGGATTCTCTGTACAGGAGCTTCACGAACATGCGGAATGACAGTGGAAGTGAAATGAAATCTCAGAGTTTGGTCTGCATGTTTACCGAGCTCTCTGCATGGATAGCTTGTTTTTGTTTGAATCTTTTTTTATTTTAAGGCCGTCTCCACATGAATGAGTCTCCGCCACAGAGCAGCAAAACCACGAGGACTCCCATGTTCACCATGTTCTTTTCGGGCTCCTCATGTGTGGGGCAGTGCTAATCTTAGCGCAGTGTATTGTGGTAATTGGAGAGTGCGTCGGTGGAGCATGTGGGCTCCTTGGGCTGATGATAATGGTGGGTCATCAATAAAACGAAGTGAAGGAAAGTTGAAGGGTTTCGGTGGAACGGGGGCTTATTTACCAAAAGCCCTCAACATGGGCTCCGTCACCAACATGAACAGCACCACTTCTGACGACTGCCAAGATCCCTTTGTGTTATATTTAGTTGACTGTGTTAAATATTTGCTTTGGATCACCACCGCATGTTTTCACCACGCTCGAGTCGTATTGCGTAAAGTTCAGATGTCATTTTGAAGTTAAAAAGGTTTTGTTCTTCAACTGCGGGTCGTCCCCTGTAACAGAGGGTTTTAAGGCTAGAAATATCTTGTCTTTACCATCTTGCTTTGCTGTAGTTCTAGCGGACCATAGAAGAAGACAGTTTATGTGACTGTCTGTTATAGTGCCTCTTGTGGCAAAACAAAGAGTCGCGTTACGAATTCTGTTCAGGTATTTCAGGGTGTTCCTTTGCGTTCATATTTTTGCATAGATTATGTTTCAGACCAGACTCTGTTACTGCAGTTCATAGATACAGTGATTTACTCTTTTCTGACCAGAATTAATTTATGATTTAAAATTAGTTTTGTTTTCTTTTTTAAAGAAACAAGCCCAATTTGACATCTCTTTAAATCTTATTAAAACCTAAGTTGTTCAACATAACATTAGTTAATGCATTGACAGGTTAATAAATACTGTAATATATGAAATATATTGCACATTAAATGTTCATTTTCATGTTGGCTAACAACTAATGTTAACTGATACAACTTTTGATTTTAACAATTTATTAGTAATTAACTAATATTAATATATCCTGTAGAAGTATTGTTCCGTGTTTGTCCATGTTAACTACTACAGTTAACTAATGTTAACAAATGAAACCTTACTGTAAAGTGTTACCGAAAAAAATATTTTAGAATAATTGCTTCACTTATTAATATTCAAATAACTTTTGTCTGCAAAGTCAAAATCATGTGCTCCAACCAACCTGCAGGAAAAAAAAAATGATATCATAGAAAAATTATAATGAAATCATAGAAAGGGCCCCATCAGACCATAATGGTGTCAAGTGTTAAGCTCAGTAAAATATCAGATATTTTTTTGACAAGGCAAGTTTATTTCAGTTCGCAAAATGTCCATGAAAACGTATTTATTTATACTATGTATGTATGTATACTGTATATATATATAGTAATGAAATCCCAGTGCTATAAGGTCATTTATTGATGAAGGCTTCTTAAGACCACCTGCTGTACTATAAAAGAGCATGATTTGGCCTTTGGTTTGGAAGTGGCTGTCATCTCCTCCCACCTCTCTATTCCTGTTTAATGAAACCCTGTAGATCTCTCTCTCTCTCTCTCTGAGCATGGGCGGCAGGCAGCCTTCCTTTCTCGTCTAAGCGATCCCACATCGTCACCCAGCCGGCCCATAGTCCCCATCTTCCCCTTCCTGAGAACTGACACGATAAATATTCAGCACTCAAAGGCCAAACAAGCAGCTTTATTGTTCTTTCTCTGAATCACAATGTGTGGTGATCTCTTTCCTCTCCCACACTGTGACAGCACATGTAATGCGTAGCTTTGCTCTTGATGTGGCATTTTGGAGATGTGGGAGGTGTTTTTGGCACTGGATTTCTCAAACGCTCATCTGTTGCAGCTGGCCGTGCCCCACAGTGAGGACTGGACCCACTTCGGACACACACTGATGGAGATCCGTGCCAACCGTGGGGATGGTGAGGAGGAGGGGCCTGGGGAACTGACCACGTAGACACGGATCAGCGTTATCACAAACCTAGACTGAGCCTGATGCAACACACGATTAGCATGTCCACTAGTACTGTGCTGTTTACCGTTTATCCGAAGGGACCGTTTATCCAAATAATGAGAAATGTTGCATTGTTTAACCACATACCCTACCTCGCTGCTGATTTCATTGTTCAATCATTCAAGAAGATTTCAGATTCAGATGCATTCAGTTCAGGAACATCATTGGTGGATCTGATCGCAATCTATCAGGATTTGCTACCAATGCTATAGTGAGGTTAGGGTTAAAGTCAGCATGAAACAGGAGTTGTGATAGTCTTCTTCTGTAATGGCGTCCACAGATAAATCATTTATAATAAATACTCCAATATTCCATAAAAATAAGTCCATTTGATTTCATTGTGACTTTAGGGGTTAGTATTTGTTACACTGCTGTGTAGGCAATGTGCACTGCGATTAACATGACTGATGAAATCAGAATCGGCTGCGGGGCGAGGATCCTTCTTAAAGGGACAGTTCACCCAAAAAGGACAATTCTGTCATCATTTACTCACCCTCGTGTTGTTCCAAACCTGTATGAGTGTCTTTCTTCTGTTGAACACAAAAGAAGATATTTTAAAGAATGTTGGTAGCTAGAGAGTTGACGGTAGTCATTGACCTATAGTATTTTTTTCTACTATGGCAGTCAATGGCTTCTGTCAACTGTCTGGTTACCAACATTCTTTAAAATATCTTCTTCTGTGTTCAACAGAAGAAACAAACATTGGGTGAACTATCCCTTTAATATTTTTTTTTAAGGGGTTAGCATAAAAATATAGTTTTTCCGATTATTTGCTGGTAGCCTAATTCTTAAAATACCAAGATCAATCTTTTACTCTTGTCTATTTTCAGAGGCAGCGTGGCAATGTGGGCTATTTGTACAGCGCTGTGTTTAGCAGAAACAATTCTGTCAACTCAGTTTTTTGTTCATTTTTTTAACTTCTATTTTGGGTAATTTAAGAAGTTAGAAGGTTCCTAGTATTAAATTGCCACTCCCCTATCGCTGAATATGAACTGAAATATTCGAAAGTGAGTGAATGACAGTTTTCATATTTAGGTGAACGATCCCTTTTAATATGGTTGCTTATGGTAAAATAGTTTGCTTGTGTGCAGTTTTTGTTGTGTAAGAGTTAATTGTATTTTTTTATGTTTCGTCTCATTACATTGATAGCATTTACTGCTAAATCAGTCCATTACATGTTTGAAAATGTGAATTTGAAATAACCTGCTGCTAGGAAGGCTTTTTCGACGTTGGTTGGTGGTTATTTTTTAGTATACTTGAACAGTGTGTGTATATTTTTGTACTGAGCTCCCTGCATGAAGTATTGACAAAGTCATGTAAGTTTAACTGTCAACAATAGTGGCTTTCTCATCAGTGTTATAGCAATGCAAACCGGTATTGTGTGCTTGCTAAAAGATTTCACATTTTAGAAATTAGAAATTATGTTATGTATGATGAAATGAAGTGTGTTGCTAAATACAATGAGTATTGACAAATAAAACATGCTAAACCAGTTTGGTTTTGATCTTTTAATAAATCTTTCTTTCAATCAGTGCATCTATAGTTGCCATACTTAGAGTAAGGCACAATCTTTACACATTATATGTACAATCAGCTCTACTGTACAGCTCAATATAATGTCTTCACCGCAGGGGTAAAGAAATACAGTACTAACATACAGTACATTATCTGTAAAAACCTTACTTTGGAGTCTCCGGACTATAAATCAGCATTTCTTGTATGTCCTCCAAACACGATTCAAACATAAATATGAAAAACTATAATGAATTCAAATGTGAGTGTTCACATCAGTAATGAAATGAATGTGAGTAGTCTGTGATTACATAGTCTTATGGTAAAAGGAGAAAAGAAAATGTAAACAAGTTACACATCTATCATTTAAAAATAATAATCTTGGTTTAGTTTCAACTGGATATGCTTGTACTGTCACTCTGCAATATGCATTAAGTGTTCATTATATAAATGAAATAAAGGGGGATCAACTTAAGTAAATCTAACTGATCAGTTACATGAAATGACTGGGAAGGTCATAACCATTTAATAATTTTGGAAGTTTGTTAAAGGTAATTTTTCAGGTAAATAAATAAATACAAATACAATAAAATAAAGAATCAAATGAAAAATGATTTACATTTAAAATAAAACAGTCACACGACCATCTCACTGAAGAATCCAGAACTTTGGTAGATCATCCCCATCTACTTTAAAGCTGTAATATGCATTAATAATCGCATAAAACATCCTTTGCAGTTGATCTGCTGAAGGTTTAATGAGATTTATAAGTGTGTGTTCGTTCCAGTGTAGGGTAGCGTCACCCCATAGTGCAGGCGTTTGCCTCAAGCGTGGGGGGCGGCAGGCGCTCGGAATCGTGGTAGATGCAGTCCAAATTTACTCTCGATGCCAGCAAACGTGGCCACGGCCAACCTGAAGCCACCGATGTGGTCAGGATTGGGCGCCGGGAGGCTGATCCGAGACTTGGGAGTAGGCTCTGCGCTAGCTGGTTTTCTGTGGTGAGGAGAAAGCGAGAGAGAAGATGGATGAGGAGGAGGAGCAAAGGCAGACTTCACATTCTGCCCTGTCCTGTCCTGTCCTGTCAAACAAGAATAAACAGCCTGCCTGCATAGTGAAAACAAGAATATTTTCCCCTCAACTTATGGAACGCAAAATAAATGAAAAGACCAGAACTGGTTTCTTGTTTTCCTTTAAAAAAAAAACAAAAAAACTTCCATTTAGGACACAAATCCTATTTTAGGATGTCGTCTTAACATTTCAGCTTGAATGAAATCATAATCATGTAGTAGCTCAGTCAGTCTGTTAAAGCACATAAACCAGACGTGAAGATAAAAACAGTGTCTGTATATGCATGTGCTATTTTCTCAGATTCTTTATTTTAGCATAACTTGGTTCTGATTATATATTCATATTTTGGTCAGATTATGTCAAATTATGTCATTGTATAATAATAACTGTATATTTGACGATCGTTCAAAAGTTAGGGGTTAGCAAGCTTTTTCCTTTTATTAAATGAATGCTTTCATTCAACAAGGACACATTAATCAAGACATTTATAAAATAACAAAAGATTTAAATTTCAAATGAACGATGTTCTTTTGAACTTTCTATTCATCAAACAATCCTGAAAAAATTTCTCATATTTTTAAAAACATTAAGCACAACTGTTTTCAAACTTGATAATAATCATAAATGTTTCTTGAGTATTAAATCATCATATTAGAGTGATTTCTGAAGGATCATGTGACACTGAAGACTGGTGTAATGATGCTGAAAATTCAGCTTTGACATAAAACGTTTTTTTGATCAAATAAATGCAGCCTTCTTTCAAAAACATCTTACTGACACTAAACTTTTAAACAGTAGTAGGACTGTAAGGTGGGGCTAGTTTCATGTCTAGAGATGCACGTCTCAGAACCTTATTGGTTATTGCTAATATCATCCTTAAAAATAAAAATAAAATGTATATTAGCCAGTATTGGCTATTTAATTGTTTCAGCCTTTTTTTTTTTTTATACTATGGAAGTCAATGGACAATCAACTGTTTGGTTACCCGTATTCTTCAAAATATTTTCTTTTGTGTTCAGCAGAAGAAATTCATTCAGTTTTTGGAACAACTTTAGGATGAGTAAATTATGACAGAATTTTCATTTTTAGGTGAACTGTCCCTTTGAGACCACGGTCTCTTTTAAAGCATTCCACAGGTCTCTCGTCTATAAGAATGAACATTATAATGTTATTATTTGATTATATTTATAGAACTATTGGTCATCACTTAACAGTCATCACATGAAAGTAATTAAGTATCAGCTAGAATTTCAGTATTAGCGCATCCTCACTTTTTCTTTTCACAGAAAATAATGTCAACTCAAAGAAATGTTTCCGATGTTTCAGCTACATGACTGTATGGTTTCACGCTGTCCTAAAACACAGTCTGTACCCTGAATGGAAAGGTTTTGAGAAAACACATTTATTTTGTCTTCCATAACTTGAGGAAAATATTCTTGTTTTTACAATTGAGTCAGGCTGTTTATCTCCAGTAAACATTTCGATATGACAACACGTGTTTAATAAAGTGCTCACTGAGCCACATGAATCAATATATAAACAGGTATAAAAACAAATCCACACATAGGCCTATATATATATATATACGATGTTCTTTTATATGTGCCTGTGGTTCCTGGCTTTCAGGACAGCACAATGTTCCATGGGAAAATAAGGTCATTCTGTCCAGAACTGGAACAGACTCCAGTCGAAGCAATTCTCCCCACCTCAAATCACTTGGACACATGGAGCCATGTGGCTATGCAAGAGCAATTCTAGAAATGTCACCTCCAGGCTTCAGTGAGTCAGCTGACCCTTTCTAAATCATAAAGCGAGAGTGTTTTTAGCTTCAGCAGGAGATGATTTGCTGCAGATAAAGATGCCGCAAACAGCTTTCAGTCCAGGCATTCGACGCTTTCTTGTATAGCAATTATTAGGCCTCCCTGCCTCAGATGTAACAAAGTGGCCGTCGAAATGAGAGTCTTTGCTACAGAGCCAGCCCTCTCTAAACAGCTATTAATGAAATTTCAGGGCATCTGACATTTCAGTGCTCTTCAAATTCACACCGTGTGCCCCAGAGCTTTTGTTCCTAATGGAAAAAAATCTAAAGAAAGTGTTACTATAACATTTGAAAGTTTTAGGAAGTGTGAGAGTCTTACTGTCCACCGAAGTCTACGTAAAACCACCTCTGCAGAAGCTCATAGGTCACCAGCGTCACTCCGAACTGAGGCGAGGAGCGAAACACACGTGCTGACAGGAAAAACAAACACAATCACATTCATGTGAAGCATCAGCAAGCGGTCTGAGCAGATTCTACATTTATTAAAAACGCTTTAGAAGAAGGTCATGTAGGAGTGCTAATACACACAATTATTAACACAAAAATCATCTGTTCACCGTATTGTCAGATTTGCAAAAGTCTTAAAGGGATAGTTCACCCAAAAATGAAAATTCTGTCAATCATTCACCCCCATGTCGTTCCAAACCGTAAGACTTTCGTTCATCTTCAGAACACAAATGAAGATCTTTTTAATGAAATCTGAGAGATTTCTGTCCCTCCATTGACAGCTACACAACTATCACTGAAGCTTCAAAAAGATCATAAAGAGACAAACTAATCCATATGAATTGAACAGTTTAGTCAAAATGTATATGCTTTATATGATGAACAGATTTAATTTAGGCTTTTATTCACATATAAACATTCATCAACTCATCAGTTGTGGTAAACAGAAGCTCAAGCATGTTCACTTGACGTGTGAGAACCAATAAGGGTTCATTCTCGTGTTACGCATCACGTTTGAGCTTCTGCAAGAACCAATGAGGTTTGTTCTCTCGTGTCAAGCAGGTTCGATTGAGCTTCTGGTAATGTTCGCTGATCTATGTTTATATGTGAATAAAAGCCTAAATTCAATCTGTTCATCATGTAAAGTGATCGAGTCTCCTCAGAAAATTTGTATTAAACCGTTCAATTCATATGATTAGTTTTACGATCTCTTTATGAACTTTTAGACACCATAAAAATAGTGCTTGCAGAGTTTTAGGAAACAAGCTAAGCTAATTTGTTTATCTGAAAAACATTGTTCAGCCACTTATTCTACTTGGAATGTGCGTTCCAGGTCAGAATGTTTGTTTTGGTCTGTGTGATCCCACCCACTGCCAATTTACCCAATAGTATTCGACACACTGGTTTGCCAGTCGGCAGAAAACACATCTTATTTCAGCCATGGAAGCCAGCAAATGAACTGGGTCAGAGATTGCAGATTCTACTCGACCTAAAAAGCCTCGGCATCCATCTAAAAATCTCTATGACCATATTTAATCTTCCCTTTCCTTTATCAAGTGCGCTCGTTCCTGTTGCGTGTATTCAATCCGGCAACCCGCGTGAGCGTCGAGTCTGAGGAGGAGGATGCGGGGGAAACAACTCTCAAATATTTGAAATTTGGACTGCAGTACCCATTCCAACCGCTAGCGGTCAATATTACATACTGCACCTTTACTATTATAAGGTCAACTGAAAAATCCTTTGGAGCAAAACAAACCAACATTAGCATGACTAGTTTCAGGTAAGTTGGCGAGATATACCTCCAGCTCCTTTCCAGAAGGCACGAGGTCCCTCCTCCTGAAGAATCTTCCAGAAACAGTCAATGAGTCCATTGTATGTGGTCTGACCTGCACGGGCAGCCACTTGTAACCGGGTCTTGATAACATCAGCAGGGGTCACCAGGGATGCGGCAGGCATGCCTAAAGAAAAGTCACACACGTCATTTGAAAATTGAATAACTTCAATCGTTTTTGAATACATTTGACTCATATATCACACAAATATAATTTAATTCAGTTTTCAGGCCAGGATTAAAATATTAGCGTATGTAAACTCTGCGACTATGATTAATGCACAGCGTGCCATGAATTAGTTCCACCAAATAAATACAGACAGCCTATTTGATCAAACATTATAAATAGCTCAAGCGGAAAGCTCCATTTATTCACCATTATGCATCGTTTTTTTTGGGGGGGGTTTTCAGGTCCAGACAATGCCTAATAATGAGGCTGGCATAAGCCCTGTCCCACGCTGTCCAGCACAAAGGCCGCCGTGGCACCAATTCAGCTCTTAATAACCTAAATCAGAGTTAGCATTTAGTCTGAGCAGCCACACCGCCATCACACCGACTCCAACACATGTTCAAGAGCTTCATTTTTACACCTAAATAAAATACTTGCATCTGAATAATTACGTGCCTTTCTCTCTGCTGACCTGCTTCAATGAACAAACCTTCACTGGAGCACAAAGAGCATAAAAATGAATTACTGAAACTAAACTCAAATTATTTTCATTACCGAAAAATAAAACTGGCAACAAATTACTTTTTGTTTTTAATGGTGAACCCTTTACCAACTAGACAGAAATAACACTAGATTGCACTGAGAAATTTATGAAATGCTGTTAAACATTTTTTAATTAAGCCATTTATAACAAAAATCTAAAAGAAACTAGAAAACTGAAATCAATTAAAAATAAATATTGTAGTGTGAATTACAGATCATAGATATAGAACTGTAAAAACGAAACTGTAAAGACTGTAAAAAATAACATTGAAATAAAAACGCAATACATACATGCATTTCCACAAGAAGTAGAGTATGGTCGATGCCCTAGAAGTCTGCCTGCCTCACCAATAGTGGCACACAAACTGAGCGTGTAATTAAATTTCCCGAACGACTGTAAATCACTAATTGCCTTGAAGCTCGAATCGCTGATAAATGGTAAACTGAATGATACATGCCATAAGAACATACCTAGCCATAAAAAGTTGCTTTAAACCATCTGACAGATATAAAACATTGGGAAAGACAGGAATGCTAAGCTCTTTCTGACCATGTATGGCTTTTCAATCTCGTATCACGCTCATGTCAAGAAGCAGTAAATCTAAAACGGCAAAAAGGATTAGAAATAAATATTAATTCTCTTTCACTTACATTCCAAACCATACTGGCTTGGCTAAAGACGTGGCCTTTTAAACAATGTTTTCTTAAAGATGAACCTCAAGAGTAAAATATTAAAAACAACATCAGATCTGGATCGTATTTTACATGTGACAAGGAAAGAGAGACTTGTAAAAATATTGCAAGTCAGATCTTGGATGTGTTGGCCTGGTCACGCCGGTATCGTAGGATCTGTTTATTGCTCCTGCAGTATGCCTACTTTGGGACTTTGAGATATTTTGTTCCTCTTTTAACACTCTCAAAGCTCAAAGCACAAACTTCCAGCTCCTTTATATTAAACAGTGGAAAATATCCAACCCTTGGCAGGCGCGCTGCACTTCAAAACACAGCCTAAATCACTGA
Organism: Meda fulgida; assembly: GCA_030578275.1. Taxonomy (NCBI): domain Eukaryota; kingdom Metazoa; phylum Chordata; class Actinopteri; order Cypriniformes; family Leuciscidae; genus Meda; species Meda fulgida. The sequence goes on along the minus strand of CM060634.1, from coordinate 4,004,182 downwards.
GCACTCTAATTACGGCCAACCACAATGGAGCCAGTGGTGGCAGGCGGCTACCGGAGAGTGTGTGGTGGCTTACCCGCCAGCGCCCCTGCCAGCAACAGCCTGCCAGGTCCCACTCGCCCGTCTCCGTCGCTCAGGGCCGCCTTGATGTGTGCGTAGCAGGGGAAGTAGATGGCCGAGAAGGGGATGTCTCTCAGGAAACAGGCTTTTGCACCCTGGGGGCCAGAAAGATGGACACGTGACGTCAAGAGAAATATTACAGAGATGTCTTTTTAATTCAGGGACTGCGGTAATGTAGCATTGTGAGGTATTCTGGGAGTTCGGTTTATGGTGTGTTAATGTCAACCCTTCGGAATGAGTCTGTTTTGTGCCTTTTCTGACTTGTCACTTCAAATAAACATTCACCATGCTTTTTGCTTCGAACGGTTGCGGAGACTATTCTTGCGTCTGTCACCGCAAACAAAGCCGTACCTTCAACGGGATTGTGTTTCCTCGTCTCCAGCGAGCTGGCGAGCAGCCAGGAGTGAAGAAACAGAGATTTTCCTCTCAGCAGAACGCTTTAAAGCCCGGCTGAAGTGCGCTTTAGACAGGCTTCATTAAACTCGCAAGGTTAATCTGCAGCGTGTACACAGGTAGCGCAGATAGCCGAGGTATCTCTTTCCTGAAGCGATCTTTGTGCTCTCCTGCGGGCCAGGGCAGAACGCCTGCTGCGAAACCAGATCAAAATCACCCCGCGTCCAGAAGGCCAGGCCTGGCTCATCTGCTAGGCGGTGTTAATGTGGGAACATCTGGATCCACTGGCATGATAACTCGACAACAGCACAATCGCAGGTGTGCGTGTGTGATATGAAGTGTGTGTGCTGAGGCTCTAGGTTTGGGAGTGTTGGTGGAGGCCCTGCAGCAGCAGAAGGGGAGAGGCGGGGTAATTAGGCTGACAAAGACAGCTCTGTGCCTGGGCCGGACCCTGAGGAGCCAGGCCGTCTGAGAGAAGCAGGCTGCAGCGCGTCTCCTGCACTCAAAGCACATTGTCCGCGCGGCTCAGGAGAGACACAGATGGAGGGGAGGCACCGGATTCGACATTCTTACACACACAGGCTGTTGTGTGCCATAGTGACCCCCCTCCGACCATGACTCTGAAATAAAGGCTTCTTTCCCACGACAGGCTGACAGGTGAGCCCTGGAGACTTACCTGCCTCGGCCAGACAGGAGCGCAGGCTTTTTTCCAGTGACCAGCCCTCTGATTTACTGATAAGTGAAGCACATTCTACTGTAATTTACTGAGTGATATCGAAAGTGTATGAGAGCTATTGATACTTAAAGGGATAGTTCACCCAAAATTGAAAATTAGCCCATGATTTACTCATCCTCAAGTCATCCTAGTTCTATATGACATTCTTCTTTCAGACGAATACAATCAGAGTTATATTCAAAAATGCCCTGACCGTTTCTGTTTTGAAGTCATAAAAGTGCATCTATCCATAATAAAAGTGCTCCGCACGGCTCCGGGGGGTTAATAAAGGCCTTCTGAAGCGAAGTGATGCGTTAATGTAAGAAAAATATCCATATTTATAACTTTATGAACATTTGGATTCGATTTAACTGTAAAGCGCAACTTACACAAGTAATGCAACGCACTGCTAATATTTATGCTACGTCAAGACTCACTACGCTACTTCCAACGTCACATGTTGCGCTTTAAGCGCAAGTAGAATGCGTATGCTTGTTTGGCCTGAAGCTAGAATTTTACTTTGTAACGTATTAAATATTAATATTTTTCTTACACAAACGCATCACTTCGCTTCAGAAGGCCTTTATTAACCCCCCGGAGCCGTGTGGAGGACTTTTATTATGGATAGAGGCACTTTTCTGGACTTCAAAACAGAAACGGTCATTCACTGCCATTATAAAGCTTGGAAGACCCAGGGCATTTTTGAATATAACTCCGATTGTATTCGTCTGAAATAAAAATGGTATATACACCTAGGATGACATGAGGGTGAGTAAATCATGGGCTAATTTTAATTTTTGGGTGAACTATCCCTTTAAGAGACAACCTGAGAAATAAAAGGCTCAATGTAAAAGAGCCGTGAACCTTGTGTGGGCAAAGTGGGTTTGAGTCTGACTTTTATACATACATATACATATATATATATATATATATATATATATATATTTATTAAGCAACTGTTTTTACGATTATTAATAAGAAGACATTTTTCTTGAGCAGCAAATCATATTATACTGATTTCTGAAGCATCATGTGACACTGAAGACTGGAGTAATGATGCTGAAAATGCAGTTATTATAAATTGTAATAATACTGTACTGTACTGTATTTTTTAATCAAACTAATGCAGCTTTGGCGAGTATAAGAAACTTCTTTCAAAAACAAAAACTAAACTAACTGACCCCAACATTTTTAACATTATGCATTTTAACATTATTCTCCCCATTATTTACTGTCCTCTCTACTGCCTCTTTAATTATTTAAAAAAAGAGAACATCAGTTGTTTTTATTACAGCATAAAACAACATCAAGCATCTACATATAATTAGCACCACACATAACACCTACGCAGAGGTGAACGTGCCTCATTAATCTCTCTCCAGCTGTCCATTAATGTCAGAGAGCCACTGGAAGACGTATGACCCAACGCCATCATGGCAGTCCCCACAACGCTGTTTACACCAAAACACTCGCTCTCCGCAACCTCCTGTGCTCCAAGCCTCAGGAATGCAGCCCTGCAGCCCTGCTCAGATGCACTGGAGATGTTCTCCTGCAGTGCTGCCGAGCCTCATGGGAAAACAGGACACAAAAGCAGCACTGAGGGAGCTGATCTGAGAAGCTGGTGCTACCTGGCCCGACTGCTACAGCAGCCCACAGGGGGTGGATTGAGCCATGATGGAGTGTGTGTGGGGGTGTGGAGACTTGCTGGAGCATGACTGAGGTACTCTGGGATATAAGAGGGAGTGCAGGGAGTGAATCCACAGGTGGAAGGCGCTAGAGAGCTGAGGATGCTCCTCTGGGTCTTTAGTGTGGTACAAAGTACAATATCTTCGAGATATATTTGAGTAGATAATAAATATACAAACTCTTAAATTTCAAAACAACAAAAAACTATATACTAAATTGTTTTTTTAGAACAGTATGAATAAATAATCGATCATTGAAAAGTTTAGGGTTGAAACGATTTTTTATGTTTTTGAAAAAGAAGTCTCATGCTCATCAAGGCTGAATTTATTTGATTAAAAATACAGTAAAACAGTAATTTTGTAAAATATACTTACAATGTAAAATAACTTTTTTCAATTAAAATGTTTTTTAATCAAATTCAGCATCATTACTCCAGTCTTATTCAGTCACATGATCCTTCTGAAATCATTCTAATATTCTGATTATTGTCAAAACCATGATACATTCTTTTCAGGATTCTTTGATGAAAGTCCAAAAAAAACAGCATTTATTTCAAATAGAAATCTTTTGTAACTCTTTTATAAATATAAATAATAACTAATGTAATGTAATGAGCATACTGAATTCAACCAAATGCTGACATTTACAGTACATGAAACACTTCTGCGACATATTTCCAACTCATTTATATTGTTTACTAAATAAGCAAAAGCATGTACCAGTGAAGTACATACCTCAAGCGCATAGTAGATGTGTCTGATGTATGAGAATTAGGTTTCAGGCTGTTTTGTGTGAGTGAGACGTACCTTGTACAGGCCGAAGAAGCCCAGGTCACGGATGACAGAGAGAGCGCTGACGCGTGGCCCTGTGGTGATTTCTCCTGCCACCTGCAGTCGGATCTTCACGATCTCCAGAGGGTTTGTGAAGATCACCTGAGATCCCCCAGCCTGCAGATCAACAACACAAGCATACAGGTTTCCACAGAGCTTCATAGACAATCATGTTTTTGAGTGAGAAGTGTAAATAAGGGGGGGGGGGGGGGGGGGGGATATGTATATACAGATCATCTGAGGCAAGTTACTATTGTATATATGTTCTGATGAACTCAAAGTGGAAAAACAAAAATGACAAGAGGGAAGTAATGTGATATTCTCATTGTAAGAGGACAATGCTTCAAGCTGGGCCCTGAGAATGATTGTGCTATTGTCACTCTTTGTAGGAGGAGGAGGTTGAACCTGCCAAAGACAGACGGTGGCTGAAACATCACACAGAACGCAGGCCCCAGGGGGCCTCTCAAAAAACAACCCCTTGTCTCCAACCTTGTACTTGAGGCAGATAAAAAGCCTCTGCAGGTTGGAACAGGTTCCTCTGAGTTCTTTGAAATGGTTCGAGTTTGACATGACAGCATCTGAAGCTGCAACAGAAGCATTTAAACGTGTCTCGCCAAAGAGGCTGTCCGCTCGCCGCCTCCGTGCCCTATCTTTCCTGTTGCTCATAGTAACTGAGGCTGCACACAGAAAAACAGAGCAGTGTAATTAGATGGAAATCCGTTTCCATGGATTTCTTCTCCTTCCCTCAGCCCTCCTTTTGAATACATAAGGGCCTTACTGTTTGTTTGTTGTTGATTTTATTCCTCTATTCTTTCAGAGATATTACCGTATGGGGTCGTATAACGGGAATCTGGTTAATGAGTCTCGAATCTCACAAGTGTGCGCATTTAAAAATCCCACTGAGTACGAGGCAGCATATTTAAAAATAAAGATCATTATCATCTCATTGAAGGTGCTCTTTAAATAGGATGGAGCAGATTGACCCACAATTCCCTTCCAGAGGAAATTACAGCTCGACATATAGAGAGATCAGCCTACCTTTCACAACTCACAGCTACGACTTGATAGTTGGCACTTTTCGTGAATACAGTTTATTTTGGTGTCCAATTATCTTTAGTATTAAGTATTAGAGACAATCTTGTAGAACAATCAGAAATATTAGATAAACTGTTATCTAACATAAATTAATCTAGCAAGAAGACTAAAATAGGGACTTGCTCTGTCTTGTCCCACCTCAGGTCTTGACCTTCTCTATTGTATCTAACAATTGAAATTGTTTAAATCAAGTACATTTTCGTCGCAAGATATTAAAAACATGGTCATTAAAAAAAAACTTTTTAATTTTACATACTAAAAACATTTTATATATATACATTAACAGTATAATGTATACGGTATATATACGGTATATGTATAATGTATACAGTATACATATACATTAACACACAACACATGTATACAAACATACACACACACACATATATAAACATACACATACTGTATATATATATATATATATATATATATATATATATAAACCCTGTTACCCAAATTATGCATATAACATTTTTTGTTGTTTAATTTTGGGAAATATAAAATTTCTCAAAATGCAAGTTGCAACCCTGTTAATTTTTTTAATTGTGTTTATTGCTTAATCACACAGTCACAATCAACATTTTCTGAAGGTTAAGCACTTCCTATCACTGAGGGGGAAAAAACATAGTTACGAGTTTCACATCCTATCTTGTACCCTATTCATGGAAAATGCCACTTATTTATGTGGAAAGTAATCTTTTATGGTTAATTATGGCATCAGGGCTGAGAGCAATCCTTTTTCAAACTTGTTTTGGAAAGGAGTAATGCACTAAGCAGAGGGCCAGGTTATTAGCCGCATTAATTGGGTACTAATTGGACATTTAAAAAGTTACACAAAGAGAACAAGCAACAAGCAAACAAGAACATCGGTTAGAGAGAGACAAAAGATCAATCACCTCTGGAGGAGAGGCAGTTTAAAGAGCGGGAAGCACGTGCTGCAACGTGACTGCAAGAAATGCGATGTGAGTGCAGAGTGAGGCAGCGTCGGCTCGATAATTCGGTGGTAATTACAAGGCAAGGTAATCCCCAGAGGCACTGAGAGCGTGTGTGTGTATACCGAATACACGCTCTACTGGCGAGAAGATCGCAGCTAAAGACAAATACTTACACACACCAAGCGCGTCAGCACCACACACATACACACAAAACACTTCTGTCTTCTAAAAACAATAGCTCAGCGCCAGACACAAACATTAGCCTCCCTTCATTAATGCTCCCTCACATTCCTTGCACTTAAACGAATTACACAAGCATTTTTGCGTAGAAATGAAAGCATTGCGATAAAAAAAAGGTTTCGCAACTGACTAACAAACCGTTACAAATGCTGAGAAATACAGGACAAGCTAAATTACACAGCTCACACTGCAAATGAACAAAGCGTCACTGTATGCGTGCCACGTTTTTTCCCCGCTCTCTACGGCACTTTACGTTGGCTAAGCGAGTATTTTGAGAAACCCAGCCCTCAAATGAAGGCCAGCAACAACCAGATAAGAATCCAGCCAACTGCTCGGCCAGCGAAGCATGCTGTTCTTACCAAATGACCAACTCTTGGCAACTGTCAAGGGCCTAATTCAGAGGATGCAATGTGAGAAGAGAGCAGCTTAAAAAGTAAAAAAAAAAAAAAAAACTTCTAAATCACAGAAGTTCCATAACCCTCACCATCGTTTTCTGTGATTTTTACTCTCCTCCTTCAGACAGGAACATTCATGGTGCACAAATCAGCAGTCCAGTCTTTTCCCTCTCAAACCAAATAAATAGATTTGATTTGCCATCTCGCAGTGTCAATAAACACGGCTTTGAGCGAGCGGCGCGTGTACAGGCGTGAGAACGGGAGCGGATCCTGCCAGGCCAAACACTGGGGATTCGGTCCGGGATGAAAGGAGCTGTCAGAGAAATCAGAGGAGGAAAAACACATCTCCGTGGCACAAGCCGTCTTTCTGAGCTGACTTCAACCCGATGTTTCCGTGGCCATCTCTTTTCAAATCTCAGAGCAGAGATCGTGTGGGCTAAATGCACTAATGTTGGTATAATCGAGACTCGCAATCCTCTAAGAGTCATTTTTAAAAGGAAACCCATGCGTGTAGAAATGTTCTAGCGATCACTGTCATGTGAAAGAGGCTCTTTCAGTGTCCTGGGCCAGGGGAGACATGAAAAAGCAGGGTCTGGTTTTGACAGGTCTCAGGTATGACTACAGGAAGGCTACTACTCTCTGAAACCTGAACTGACGGAACACAGATCTGACAGCTCATGGAAACGATGTATTAATAACGTCAGTCGCTTCTAATGAAAAGGGTAAGTGATCCCCCCTCATGCTGGTGAGGGGCAGGTTGAGAACAACCGGCAGCCGTGGGGCGGCAGACTGTGATTTAGAGGTGAGATGACAGAGGAGAAGTGTTTTATACATTTTTTTAAACACTGATGGGGCTGAAGTGTCTTTTCAATCACCTCACAAAAGGAGAGAAGTGTTCCCTCAGGCCAAGGCTTAGACCTCAAAGTCCACTGACATTCAAAACTAAACTCCTCTTTGTCAGTGTACTGTTACTGCGTGATGTGTGGATTAAATGTTGGCGTATCAAAGCAAAGAGCAACTCACACATCCGCCAGCCAAGATTTCAGAAGGTAGAGGAATGCTGCCATCTTTTTGCATAGTCTTTCCTCTCACAAAGTCGTTCACCTGTGGAAAAAAACACAATGAAGCATCAGCTATAGTTTCTTCAAGGAAAAAATCTGCATTGCAGACTTCTACACCTGCACATTTGCAAATTTGATCAGAATTCGAACGCCTCTTGCAAGTTGTTAGGGGGTTGTTTTAGCACTGAATTCAAGGAATTATACAAAAAGTGTCTTTATTTAAATGGGCACGACTATAGCAGTCTACACTATAGTGTCTGGTTAAACTGGATTGCAGGTGGTCAGTGAAGGCGACGGGCTTTTTACATATTCTCAAGATTTTCAGATTAAAGCCTTTTTTTGTGCCTCAGATTTTAAAAAATTAATTAAGCGATATAGTCACAATTACAACAATTTGTAGCAATGATTTGATATATTGAAGTCACAATTGTAATATATAAAGTCAACACTGAGATATAGAATTTGCACTTTTGAGATAAGTCACAATTATAACAAAGTGGCAATTGTGAGTTATAAAGACAAAACTTTGAAATATCAAGTTGAAATTAAAAGTGGCAGCTAACAGCTGTGAGATGTAAAGTCACACCTGAGATATAGTCGCAATTTTCAGATATAAAGTCACAATTCTGAGATATAAAGTGGCATCTGACAGCTGAGATATAAAGTCAAATGTGAGATTAAAAGTAGCAATTTTGAGGTATCCAGTCAAACATTTTATATAAAGTCACAATTCTGAGATTTAAAAAAATAGCAGCTGACAGCTGAGACATAGTCAAATGTGAGATTAAAAGTAACAATTCTGAGATATAAAGTGAAATGTGAGATTAAAAATATCCAGTAAAATTTTTGAAACAAAGTTGCAATTTTGAGATATAAAGTAAAAATTTTGAGATATAAACTAGATGTAAAGTTGCAATTGTGACAATGTCATAAGTATAAAATACATAATCGCGAGATGCAAATTCACGATGGTGAGATAAAAAGTCACAATTACGAGAAATAAATTATAAGTGAGCCTGCTGATGCCCAACTCAGGAATGCAAGAATGTCTACCCCTTTGACAGGGGATCAAACAGAAAACAGATTCTCTTCTTTTTCAAGGGGGTAAGGCGAGGCACTGAAGTCAGGCAGCGGGCGGGCGAGACAAGAAGAGGGGTGTATTTCTGAGGAGTTAAGGGCTTTGGTTTTCGGAGGCCACGCTGATGTGGTGAAGGGAGAGCACTTACTGTAAGCTTTATGGCTTTCTCGGGAGCCACGCCCAGAAGCTGCGGTACGAGGCCTATAATTAGAAAACAAGTTGATTAAAAAAGACAGGGGTGAGGGAAGCACGACTTTCCTCAATATAAAAGCTGCAGCGCTGACTCCAATTCCCTATCATCCACGCACTAATGAACACTATTGATGTGGAGTGCTTAAATATTGGAAACTTAACAGTACTACAAACTCTATTTCCTTTTAAAAACAGCCTTAACCAAAGTTTACACAGCCCTAAATTACAACACAGATTTCTGGCTTAGACAAAAATAAACTAAATAATCTGATTTAAAAGCGATGCCCACCCCCGGCAGTAACAAACAAACTCACTAATGTGGGCATACTGTAAGAGTCCAAATAGGCCACACAGCTAGATGAATACAAACATTTCCTGCGTGCATGGCCTACGGAGCGCATTTGTGTATATATATACAAGCAGAGAATTAGAAAAAAATCTATTTTTTCCACACTTAATCCTCCATTGAATATCCCGTAAACAGTTATTGTTCTCGCATGCTGCTCATTTCTTTGTGTTTGCCAGGATCATTGGCTGTTGACTTTACCAATTTCTGTGTTGACTTTTATTATGTGATGAAATGTATAAGTAAATATGTTTATTACTGCCCTGCATTTCGGAATCTGAAAGCAGACATGCTAAAGAAGAAAACAGAATGAACCTGTAAAAAATAAAATAAAAATCTTTTTACTTACAATAATTGTTCACCTTAATCATCAAACTTTTATTTTTTTGAAGTTACTCAAAATTTCACATCAAGCTACATTGGGAAAGACGCTTGTGTACTGAATGTACACTAAACTTTGTGTTAGTCTTTAAGGTATTTTTTATGCATTTGCTAAAAGCCTGGTCTGCCCACTTGTTAAAAACTAAACTACTGTATTTATATGCAAAACAAAAGCACTTTGTGCTCACTTCAAAAATAGTGCTCTGTGTCATAAAGCACTGATATGCTCTGCTAAAACGAGCACTGAATGTTCGTACCATCCCGTTATAATTCTGCACGGGTGATGAAGATCTCAGCCTCTCTTTTGTCAGCTTTATGATTGACAAATACCAGTAGTTAGTGTTCTCAATGGAGGTCACATGGCAATTGCACCTTGCAATCACAATTTGAATCTGTGACCTCAAAGAATGCTTTAAAAACTCATGTTCCAGCTCTAAAAGCAGAGCAGATACTTATTATCTGAGCGCCATTGACTGCATAGAGCATTCATGTTCTTCATTGTTAAGTTCCTGTGCTGGTATGTGCCCTTTCATGCTCAGCACATTGTCCCCTCAAGCAGCAAAGGTAGACTTAATCTCTTCAAAGCAGGTAAGGTCAGAGGGAAGATGACCTGCCCCTGGCTTTCATGAAAACGCTTTTTGTTGGTGTGTCCCTGATGGCCTGGCCTTGTGGAGCCACTGACCTCTGTAGAGACCGAAGACGCCCTCGTAGCGCACAACCTTCTTGAAGCAATCAATGCTGTTCTTATACATCAGCTCATCCACGAAGGATCCTGAAGAACGCTGGTTCTGCATGCGGGTCTTCACCAGGTCGATGGGGTACACGGCAGTGGCACCCACGGCTGTCGTGAGAGAAAATTTTGTTTAAAACTACAAATGATATGGAAAAGCATTTTACAACATTTTACATTTAGTCGTTTAGCAGACGCTTTTATCCAAAGACTGTTAAAAGAGATGCACACCCAAGGGGGCTGATGAAGGACACATCAAACAACAATTGAAAAGACCGGATGGGAAGTCAGGATACATTTGTAGAGCACATCAGTCAATTCTTATCTGCCAACTTTGGGGTGGACACAAAGGGAATACAGCACCGACAGGCTTAATTAAAGAGTGAGTCGCCCTGCACTACCTCCTTATTACCTTGTCTCCTCCAAGAGAGCCAGTCTGGAGCCAAACACAGGCCCAAGCACCACCTCCTTACGTACACACAGACCAACACACACACACCTCTGATCACTCACAGGTACAAAAGAATCCACCCAGGAGGTTCCCATGGTGCACAACCTCATTAAACGAGAGAAATAGCTTCCTAAGAAGGCAATAGGGCAGGCTTTGTTTTTCTTTTTGTCCAGTGCAGCTATTTCTCGTGTGGAGGAGCAGGTAAAGAGTTGGTGCACAATGATCCGTGACTGACTCACCTCCAGCCACAGAGCCCAGGGTGAACCTGTACGCCGACTCAGAAGCCTGAATCAGAACCGAGCGAGACTCGTCTCCACCAGACTGCTGCGGTCAGCAAAAAAAAAAAAAAAAGACAAGAGAATCAGACCTCCCATTATAATATAATATAATATAATAGTGGCTTTTCCAGCCAATTTTAATATAGAATAGAATATCGCTTATAAATAAAATGTTGCAACAGTGTTATCAAAGCAAAGAGTGGCTTTTTACAGAAAATGTGTATATGTTACGTATAAAATATAATACGTTTTCAACATCGATTATAAAAAGAAGAGTTTCTTGAGCACCAAATCAGCAGACACTAATTAGAATGTATCATGTAAGACTGAAAAAAATTGATTAACGGCTGCTGAAAATTGTATACAATTTTGAAATATATTAAAATAGAAAATAATTATTTTAAATTGTAATAATATTTCACAATATTACAATTTTTATATAATTGTACAGATTGTTTTTTGCTTATATAACTGAAATCTGGTGTTTTGAAGAAATTTGAAGTTTGAATTTAAAATATCCCCTTTCATTTGTGTCATTTCATTGTTTTGATGAAATTACTAATATTCTAAAATGAACAAAGAAAATAGAAGATCGAATGAGTAGGTATGCCAAAACTAAATTAATAACTGTCACTAAAACATACTAAAATACTTCATTTAGTTTGATCCGACCTCCCATGTAATGAGAAATGCCATTTTTTAGCATAGTGTTAGTTGAGACGAGCAGAAACCACAGTCAAGCGAGTCCCGCCACGGCTGTAGGCCCACAGTTAGAGAGAGCACAAGAAATAAGGCCAGCCAGAACCATCCAAGCGTCCCATGCTACATTCCCCGCCGGAGATACAGTCGCCCTGCCTACCTGGGACCACCTGTCAGGAACCTCAAGGTAACTGCCCGGACTGCCCCTCTCTCAGGCTCACTGAGGGGTTAAGGGTGTAGGATAAACTGTGTTTGGGGGGGAGGTGGTGAGGGAGAGCTGGCCAGCAGCCCATAAGGCCAGACCACAGCCCAAAGCGGCTCATTGTGGTGGGACTGGCGTCTCTGTCCCGGGCCCCCGCTTCGAACAGCCCTGCGCGGAGGAATAACTCAGCCCTCAATGTGTTTGGAGGCAGAACTTCTGATAAAATAAAGAGGGAATATCTAGGCACAGACACATTCTCTTTCTTTTTCCTGTAGAGTATTCAAGCCTTTCTGTCTGTTTTCATTTCCCCTCATCTCGCCATCAGACGTTGATAAGTTTCATCGACTGCTGGGCTTGTGTTTCATTTACAGCTTTTTATATGTGCGTTCTGTGTGCCGATGACAGATTCAGATGTTCTCTTCTTTCACTGCTCTGGTCAAAGCGAAGGCTCGAGCTCAGCAGTGGTGGATGAAAAATTCCAGAGGGGCTGGAAATGATGCGTTGATCAGAAGCACGAATTTATAAACACAAGTTCTCAAAATATATCTTCATCTACCATAAAAGCAACCAAGACATTAATAAAGATAAAATTGAACAATCCGCTCCCTATTTCTGTTGTAAGTCTGCTAACCAGAGAGTCAAAATCACTCAAGTGCTCAAGCATTTCAAGAATGCAGAGTAAACGCCACTACATTTACTTATGCTGTCATGTCTCTTTGAGAATTTGAGATTGCAATGAGTGCAAGTGTAAATGCGTGAAGAATATGCCTCATTTTGTTTGTAATTATCCTTTATGTATCTCTTTTCGTTATTATTTATTTATTCATTTGTTTATACACTACTGCTTAAAAGTGATCAGTAACATTTTTGGTAACACTTTACAATAAGGATTCTTTAGTTAAAATTGATTAACTACATTAGTTTACATCAACTAATAATGAACTGCACATCTACAGCATTTATTAATCTTTTTTATATTAATTTCAACATTTACTAATAGAATTATTCAAATCAAAAGTTGTATTTGTTAACAATAGTTAATGCACCGTGAACTAACATGAACAAACAATTAACAACTTTATTTTTTATTAACTAATGCTAACAAAGTAACGGTAAGTTCATGTTAGTTAATATATTAACTAATGTGTTCAAATTAAACCTTATTCTAAAGTGTTACCAAATTTTTTTGAAAGAAAAATTCAGCAAGGACCCATTAAATTGATCAAAAGTGACAAAGACATTCACTAGAATAGGTTTTCATGTTCGAATGTAAAAAAAAAAAAAAAAAAAAAAAAATTCACATATTCGACACTGTTGCAGCTCCTCTCTTCCCAGTCTGTCAGTAAAGATCTGTTTAGTTCCTGTCTCTATGAAGCCCCTCCTTCTGACAAGCACAATGTGCTCTGATTGGTCAACCGAGCATGTTTGAGAAATGTCCCGCCCCTTACTATAACACAAGTTTCAACACACTACCAACTAACTCAACTAGGCCTCGTCCCTTTATTCTGCGTATGCCTTGGGCCGGAATTATTTAAATGAGGAATATTGTGACATGTTCGTTCCCGGAAGAAAACTCAAGACTACACTGGAGGCGTTTCAGGGAGTTCAGAAACAGTGACACTGATATAGAGAATAACTCACTTTGAGTGACTTTGAAGCTCTTTTACATGCATAAACAGTAACATTACACACTAAAGAAGTTGAACATGTAAAACACAAGATTACATTCAGTTTCTGTAGCTTACCTGTCTTTGAATCTCAGCAAGGTTGTAAGGAAGAGCTCCCTCCTCCAAAGGAGCAATCATCTCAATGTCAACTAAACCCACACGCCTGTAGAAAGCAAAAACACAGGCAAGACATATTACAACGGTTCAACAGATTCAAACTTTTTTCTAACTTTTCAGAGCACATCTTCAAGATGTTTGAGGAAGAGTGGTAGGTATAGTGTGGCTCACAAGTAACAACCTCACAATCTTAACTCAAAGAGAGTCGGCCAATTACAGTATCACATTGCAAAGAAATAATAATGTCCAAAAAGCAATTTTAGATCACCGTTTACTCCAGAAATATTTTAATACCCACCCAACAGAGCCATAAGTCAGTTCATAGGTCAGGGTATATGACTCTACAAAAATGTTCATGTGATATTCTTTGGTTTCCAAAAGATGGGTTTAGCTCACCATGATTGTGGCTCAGAGCAGATATTTAGTAAATATACTTCCAAGCTCATTACAGTTCTGGTAAGAACTTTGCAGCAGTTACAGTAGTGTGGAAACATGTGTGCTCGCTACATGCTGCAGAAAAGCTAGAACAAGCTGGACTGTGTTCAAAACCTCCCGCTGTACAATAATAGGAAGAGTCATGTATCATCGACTATGCAATTGCCAGAACAAGACTCAGAATAGAGACCAGAAAACTTTTCACATATAATTACAGAAGTCAAACAATGCCGTTTTTAGAAGGCGAGAGTGGCTAGAGGGCTCTGAAGCACAGAGGCTGAGCTGAAGTGTGTTATGGCTGAGCCTCGAACCCTCCTCTTGATGGGGAGAGGCTCTCAGACGGTGACTGTCGCCATGGTGACTCACCCTCTTGGCTCAGACAGGTCGGCCAGCTGGAACAGGATGTCCACTTCCATAGGGGTCACCTGGCCAAACCTTTGGGCAGCGATGATGAACTCCTCTGGAAAACAGAGAAAGAGAGAGAATTTATTATTGTGTGATTTGTATAAATTAAATATTAGTCACAAAGATATGCAGAGAAAAAGTACACTAAGATTTTTTAAACGTTTTAGTGGCTAATGCTCACCTAGGCTGCATTTATCTAATCAAAAATACAGTAAAGACAGCAATATTGTGAAATATTATTACAATTTATTATAAAATATCATTTATTCAGCAAAACTGTATTTTCAGCATCATAACTCCAGTCTTCAGTGTCACATGATCCTTTAAAAAATCATTTTAATATGCTGATTTGCTGCTCAAGAGGAATTTCTTATTATCAATGTTGAAAACAGTGCGGCTTAATATTTTGTGTGGAAATGTGATACATCTTGTAACCAGGAATCAAAGCTCAAAATAACAGCATTATATATATAAATTCGGGTGTGTATGTGCATATATATAACTATAGTTTATATATATATATATATAGTTTGTTTTTTCTTTGTAGCAATGCAGTCTTTATTGTCACTTTAATTAATCCATCCATCCATACCAAATCATTTCTTGAGAAAGATCTTTTTCACCCCAAACTTTTGATTGATACTGCATTTGACCACTTAAGCCACATATAATATAAAATATATGACTAAATAACAATATTAAATCAAGTGGCATCAGCAAACAGATGATGCAAACCTTTTCTCAGTCGTTTTTGCAAGTTCTTTGTGCCAAATGGTTGCAAGGTCATTTTAGTGGATGTATGAAGTGGATGAATTATGTTTGAAAGTGTCCTACTCCCTCAGAAGGGCAGAGCACTTGAAGTAAACACTCTGAAGGGTGCAGGACGGCACTGTCACATACACCCTATATCAAGCAATACGTCCCTGACACTTTATTGTCAATTAGAACATTACCTTGGAAACGCAGGAGCAAAATTCTAATTTATAGCTGTTAAAAGTATTCTTTCACGTCAAATATTGCCTGTTAATGTCTTTAATTCAACATAAGTTTAATTTGTGCACCATCTCTATTTAGAACATAAATATGTTAATAATATTTTCAACTAACAGTCCTTAGGTATACTTCGGTACACAATTGAGGGTTTAAAGTAAACCTCAAAAGAATTATTACCTCAAAACGAATGAATGCCACTCAGAATGACATGATTATAAACAGTAAAATAACTTCCTGAAAGTGGCCCTTCACTAACGGTCTTGTTCATGGAGGGATTCAGCTGATCATTTTCTTTTAAAACGACCCTATGTGCACCATGCCTTCAGGTGTTTCATTAAAATAAAAGCTACTTGAATTAAAGTTTTGTTCATAGAGTTTTACAAGGTTTAAGCAGTCCAAATATATAAGTGCGCTATTGTACTGATCACTGTTCTATTAATAAACTATTCTTTTTACATATTTTTACATTAGTCTGACTTGTGATGCAGCCTGGAATCAATGCAATATCAAACACCATGTTTGAACTCAGAACTGGCACCCCGACTGAGCTTGGTTTTTCCCAAGGGTTTTTTTTGTGTGTTTTTATGGAGTTTGGGTTCCTTGCCACGGTCGCCTTTGTCTTGTTTAGTTGGAGACACTTAGTATTATTGATTTGACTGCTCTGAGAACTGAACTCAGCTGGACGATGACATAACTGCTTTATAGATTAATTGAACTCATTCCATAATTGACTCACTTTACACAGTTCTTGAATCAAACTGAATCAACGCTCATCTGACTTCAGCTGAATTATAACACTATTGTCTTTTTTTAGAGCAGAGTTGAATTCTGTTTGCATCATTAATCATTATTTTCCTGTTTATCACTGTAAAGCTGCTTTGAAACAATCTGCATTGTAAAAAGCGCAGTATAAATAAAGGTGACTTGACCTGACATCCACAGATTCCTACATTAGAACTCATTCAGATATTTAGTAAATCACTTAGTCCGGGAATGTATTGGGTATCAGTTGGTTGTGCAGGTTAAGTGCAGAGTGGTAATGAGCAGAATGAACACAGGCCGGTTAACAGTGGGATTCCCACTGCACTGGTATAGAGTGACTAGTCTGAAAAAGGCAGCAAGTGTTCTTACACAGAGCCCTATTGAATGAAGGCCAGCTCAGCTTACCCCGGCCTTAAACACGCTGTGAAGTGTGAAGAACCCTCCAATCAAAGATCACGCAGGGCATCGGTCTCTCCAAAAACAAACACAAGCTACCGATAAGTGCAAGGAACATGCCGCCAGGAGCATTGGACGTGCCAAAAATCATATTTAATTCTACAAAAAAGTTGGCCTTTCAAGTATCTGAGTGGAAAAGTAACTCTGAAAACACGTAGGCGTGAGCGGTAGCGATGAAATTCTGCTTTAGAATGGCCAGAAAAACCGAGCCACATTGAGTGTTTTTATACATTTGTAAGCTCTTTTTTCTATCCGCGGCCTGTGTGCGAGATGATGTGTTCCCTATTTTCCCCAGGTGGCGAGCAATCGCTGTTGCAATGACGAAACTATGCTTCGGCGTACCGCTCAAAACATACGGAACCAATCAGCTGAGGGTCAACAAGAGAAGTAGACATGGAAATTCGCACGCACAGGTCCCACCGGAGCCCGATTGCGGCCTACAGCCTCTGTGGGAACAGCAGGGGTAAATGTAGCCTCCCCACCCCTGGCCCCGGTCTCCACACGGCTGATAGCATCGCAGCCGGGGTGTGTTCATCAGGAGTGTGTGTGTCCAAGACGCAGAGCTCCATTGCAGCCAGACTATGAGGGCTGTTTCACAGGTCAGCAGTTGGCCAGGGAGACACAGACTAAAGGTTTTTAAGGTTTTGGGGGATTTGTTTAAAAAATACACTCCTTGGTGGGCTACCGACAGCGTTTTTCAAAGTTATTTCTCTTCTTTTAATGAGCTAAATTTTAAATTAGCAACAGCAAACTGATACAATATATTTATATATATATATATATATATATATATATATATATATATATATATATGCAGTATATATATATATATATAAAAATATATATATAGAGATATAGATAGATACAATTCTATATTTATTTTAAATTACACAATTTAAGTGCATGACAACATATATAAGAAATATGTAAAAAAAAAAAAAAGTGCACAAGATGTACTATTTAAATACTATCATTTGTATTTATATTAAATTACACATTATATAATATAAATAATTATATTGCTTTAACAACACACGAACAGGGATATCTACCGCAATGCATTGTGGGTAACTGATTTTTTTCGTGGCACATCCACACTACGTCCGGAATCGCATACTGTATAGTATTAGGTTTGAAACTTACTTCATAACCATTAAAAAAATGATACTCTATATAGTATGAATGTGCCATGTACACATTGTCATGCATGCGTCAGTTGCGGCGCTTCACCGCCATTCACAAATCCTCTCCCGTGGCCTCATGGGATATTAAAGTATCCATCCTATGAACACTTCAGAATCCACCGGAAGAAGTAGGTCATCCAGGTACTTTTCGCCTACTGTTTTATGAATACTATGAATTCGGGCATACTTCTTGGCTCATTTATAGTTTTTTGGTAACACTTTATTTTAAGGTGACAGTTACACTTTACTACATGTACTTACCATAGTAATAACGGTAAATTATGCATAATTAAGTAACTAGCCCTAAATCAAACCCTAACTCTATAGTAAGTACATGTAGACCTAGTTAATTATTATTACTCAGTACTTATTTGAGTAAGTACAATGTAACTACGCCACCTTAAAATAAAGTTTAACCAGTTTGTCACATACTATACATGGAAGAATGCATATTCGGACGCAGCGCCAGTCAGTCTAATCAGGGAAGGGAGGACAAGTCAAAACAAAACAGGATTAAAAAAAAACACTAACCTTTAGTAACTTCCACATCTCTGCGGTTGCCTGCCAGGGTGGTGTAGATCTTCCTAATGAGCTCCATGTTGTTCAGCAGAGAGTTGAAGCCATTAAAGTAGGAAAAGCTGACCTGATGTGACGTACTGCCACCGGCTGCCTGCAAAATTGGCAGACGCACACACAGACATTTGCACGAAGACATCCTTTTATGAGGGACAGAGGTGATAAATAGCTGAGAATTCTTTTGAGTGCCAAACATTAATCAAGCAACAGTGCAGCGACATCTTTAGCACTTCCACCCCACAGAGCGCTAAATAAATACATGTGTTTCCCAGAGAGCCACACTGGCAATTTCAGAGAGATCCAAACTTGAGGGCCATTTTTAATTTAGCTGTTTTATGAGAAGAGGGACATATAAAGTGGAAAACTAACATGAGGTAAATCTTTAAATAGCATCTGACAGAACGCTTGGTGTTAAAGCTCAATCGGCCACTCTGATGGGAGAAAACAGGGAGGAAAAAGAAAACTAGGCAGTGACCAGACCAGCTAAAATATTAAGCAGTCAAACATTGAAATTCTATATTTTTCAAATGTATTTGATGACTTTAGAGACTGGCTGAAGTGTAGTTTAGCTGAAAGAGCGCTTGCATAGCTGTCTTCTTGAGGCCTGAGAGGGTTTGGGCGAGAAAAGCAGGAGCGGATTGTCTCTCACTAGATGGCGCTGTGTGCTTTTGCAGAAATGGTGACGTCCACCTGAAGCCACATAAATCAGACCTGCTCTGAAGTTTCCTTAACCAATATGTTATTAGTAAAATCCCTGCATAAACCTGGCCACAAAAAAGTATAAACCTTTATGTAGATGTGATAAAATGTTTATACCTCCTGTCTTGTTTTGCAAGGCATCTAAATTAGAGGATTGAGTGTATAGACTGGGTCTGACGAGCGTATTGTCTTTAATTTATTTCTAATGGCCTTGAAATTGTGTGTTTACAAACATCTCCCAGAATCCCAAGGTTTATGAGTCACAAATCGTGGAGAAAATGACAGACTCCATGGAGTGTGTATCAAACAGACTGCTCAACCACACACACACACACACCTTGCAAACAAATATCTCCCGGGGGTTTATGTGAGAAAAAAAAAGTCTATCCCGAAACTGTCATGCAGAACAGACACTGTTAATTATTAAAACATAATTAAAACTAAACTCACTGCAACTAAGCATTCCTCCACAAATGGTGTGAGCATGTGGGGTCTGATGGTCACCATGATGTCCCTGAAGTCCAGAGCCGTGATGGCGCCGGTCCTGACCTTGTCTCTCTGCACAAAAGCCTGTCTGGCATGTTCAAGCTGCATCTCCTGCAACACAGTGAATGTCAATCTGTATCTGCATGCTGGTAGTTTACTGAATGCTGAACTGGAGAAATTGGTGCTGCAAAAAGAACAACAAAAAAACAGATATAGATATATTACATGCATGTGACTATATAACATAAACCAAGTGAGATGCAGCCTATGCTGTACAGCTGGCATTTATTATGTAAAAATGCAAACAAATTTCTTTAAAAAGTCAAATCAGCTCCAGATGATATTTTTAAAAAAATGTAATATACAAGTTAATAAATATATAAAGATTAAATGAATCCTGTGCATTGATCTGAAACAAAATGCATCAATATGTTTAGTTTAAAATATAATATAAATGTATATTAATTCTAATATTTTCAAAATCATAAATATTTTATTTATTTTATTTACAACAAAAAGACAACGCTTTTTGGGATCAACAAATTATTTTATTTTTTTAATTAATGCAAACAAATATATACAGTCAAATAAAAATGATTAAATTATTATTCATGATGTTTCCACAACATACATATGTTATGTATTTGTTTATTTTGCTTTGAGACTTCTGATGGAGAGGAAACTCTCATTTTGTCGTTTGTCAGACTCATCTAGAACGGTTGCAGTCTCACATAAAGAGACGAGAATGACTTTCTTACACATCTCAGGCTTTTAAAGAGAGTTGTTTTTCTCTCTCCCAGCATAATTGAGCAGCCGGTCCAAAATACTGGAAATATAGCTCTGCTGTGCGAATATGGATGTGTCTTCGTATAGAAGGAACGCCTGCGCAAAAAACACTATTAGAGAAAATGTCAAAGCTTTGAATGTCAGACTCCGTGCTAACCTATTTCTGATATTATAGAAATGTCACTCTCCTCATAAAAATACTAAAATAACAGTTAGATTGTTACTGGTAATTTCTCTATTATTAACCTATTTTTCACATCAATATACTTATTTAAATATTTGCAAATCAGATGCTGGAAAAACAAAGACGATTTATTTAGGAGAAACACGTTGTGTACATGCTCCTGTGCCTTTCACAAACAATGTTTTAAACAAGGAGGAAATGCCAGTAGCACTGTAAATAAAACACGAGCAGAGGCAGAGGTAAATAATATCTGGCTGCAGATTTTCCCTGTCTTGCATTGTGCTGCTCCAGCCACAAGCATGTGGAATTGCATAATAATTGTGGCTCTGAACCTTACAGTTTACAGTTAGTCTCTTAAAACCTTAAATTACTGCAACTGTGAGTGTTTCAAAAGCATGGTTTTTATTTAGGTAGGAGAAGAACAGAACCTCCTAAAGCCAATATTGAAACCGCCATGGCATTTATTGTGCCTTTAATTGTCTTTGGATCCAAATAAAAACATTTGATGAGCCACCTCTGTTTGGGTCAATTATTTCAATTCAAGCGCTGGCATTAAAAACGCATTTAAACAGCGAAACGGTCTTAAAGATCTCATCATCAATGTTCAGGTTAAAGAAAGAGCAAGGTGTTACACCTTTGGCTAAGACACAGTAATGCCATTTCTGACGGAAGAGCCAGATTTCCGACATGTGATATTTGTTTTAGGACATATTGACACAATGTCAGTGTTGGAAAGCATCCATTCATTAAGGAAAGGAAAATAATTTCGAGAATTTGTGGGTTTCATTGAGACTAAATGTTCTCATCCGTGAAGCTGCTGGTTCATTTTTACAGTGCTGCATGATACTGCATCAATTCTGGAGTGGATCAAATCTAACACCGGTTTTTAAAATCATTTCAAATGACCATAAAAAAGTTGCCGATTTCAAAGAAAATGAAATAAATGAAACAGGAAATGTGTTTTTTCATCATTTTCAAGTTCCAAAAACAAAATTAATCCCGTCTTGGCCACAAACACAATATCGGCATGTTTCTTGTAGTTTCCCAAAAACCATCTGGTCCAAGTTAAGTTTAATATAAAAAGCTCATTCAGATATAGCGAGCGTAGATGCAAACTTGGCACAGCGACCCCTCACACCCCCTCTGCCCACTCTCAGGTCTAGACGCTATATTGGAAAATTTCTAGCACACCACAAATACAAAAGGAATACTGCTATTCTTCTAGCAGGAGAAAAACTTTACCTGTTTTAGGGGAATCGCTAGACTGCTCTGAGGTTACGTCACCTAATGAGAAACAAATGCTGGCGTAGGAATATAACTCCAGTGTTTCATTAATGACTAACTAGGTCAATATGCCTCGCTGTGCTGCGGGAAACCGTGCCCAGATCTGTGTGTCAATCTAGGCGAGACCAGGCACAAAACACACCAAACAAGACATTACATCGATCCGAGCTCTGCGGCGGTGAAGGAGAGTATGTGATGGGGACAGTATGAAAGTGAGTGCGTTTGGGTGTACGTGGGGGGAAAGGTGGGCAGAAGAAAGAGAAATTAGACAGCAGTCATATACCCACCAGCAGAAACTGAGTGAACTCCCCGTAGTTAAGGTGTTTCTTCCTCTCCGCGCCAAAGTGAAGCTGAACAAATTCTGAGTTCCAGTTAAAGGGGATGTGCTGGTGAATAGTGGTCTGACAGAAAACTTGTTTCACATCCTCTGAAATCAGAGATAAGCCTGGCATCAGAAATGTCATTGTTGATGTTGAGTTACAAAAACTATGCATTGTGAGATTTCTATGATTGTACCAACATAACACATCTAAAAGCAAAGCTTTATTTAGGAACACAAGGCATCAAACTTTTTTAATATGGAAATACGCAATACGCAACATTATGTATTGTATATGTATATCTATTTTAAGTAAATAATTACTTTTACAACATTGAACGTGACATTGTACAGAAAGTCAATGTTCTTGCTCTTTGAATCATTTCAAATCATGCCTAAAAATATGATCATCAGGTTGTGGCGTTCATTAAATAAAAATAATAAGAAAAACACTAAGACATTGTGATAATCATGTTCATTTTTAAATTCAACTGTTCACTCATGCTAAAGATATAATTAGTAATGGTGCTGTCAAATCGATAAATCGCGATTAATTGAATCTAACAAAGTTTGTAAAAAAAAAATATATATATATATATATACATATACACACACACACAAACATTTATGTAACTGTAAAATGCGATTAATCAATTTGACAGCATTAGTAATGAAACATTTTTATTAAATTAGAAAAAAAATAAAAAAAACAGAAGCGGTAAAATGCATCATTGAATTGAAGAACATGACAGTAAAAGCTAAAAAAAAAATGGGCTTGAACATTTTGCCGAGAAGCATTCCTCATGAAGCGCAACAACCAGCTTTTTTCCCATTTATGGCAAATTATATACAGTAAGCTAAGCAGTCGTACAGTAGATGCTTTTTATAGTATTACAACAGAGTTCCACTGTGGAGCTACTCCAGACCTTTTATTTTATCAGTGTTTATGAACCTGTCAACACTTCTCTCGTAATATCGCTTTGGAGTTGCATGGCAGCCTGCAAGTTTATTACCTCTAATTCACCTAATTGAAATTGAAGGGAGGGGAGGGGAGGGGGAATGCTAGACATTCATTAATTAAAACCTAAATTTTCCAAACCCTTAAAAAAATAACCCTTCATAATATGACTTGCAATGACAGGATTTATTAAATGGTGAAAAAAGACTGTTTAATGTAACAGCAAGAGACCTTTAATGCTTTTAATGACATTAAGAGGGTTATAAACAGGAGGCTCCTGTTCGCTTTAACACAGAGCGGCATTTCATTTTCCTAACCTCTGTAGTGCATCACAATAAAGTGATTTTGACATGACCATAATCTTAGTCAGAAGTTATTTGCCTTTTATGCTGAGGTGACTGCAGCAGTTCAAAAACAGGTGAATGAGACAAAAACTGCCAATACATTCTCATTACAGCTCAACCTGACGACATGAGCAACAAGAAACCATTGAACAGCAAATCGAAACAACCGCGTCATATGTTTATGAAATACGCATATGTGCATGCATTCTCTGATCTTATTCCCTATTGACTAAAACAGTTTGATGAAAGTCTCTTTCTCTCCGCCTAGGCACTTTGGGTAGTGCATTTGAAATGAGCTGATCTGACAGGTCTCGCCTACCAAAGGCAAATTAGACTATTTAAGTCAATTAGGGAAATTTAACGCATGAGACACACATGCATTCTTCTTGTGCCAAGTTCGTTTGTTACATGAATGTAACTGTAAATGCAGCATCTCATACTATTGGTGTATTAAAATCCTCTGTTGTTAGTCTGAAATCAAATAACCGCAATGAATGTACAGCGGAAGATTATACAGTGTTAGAAATCGATCTGCGTTTTAAAGTGGCTGAATAAACCGGCTAAATAAACCGGATTAAGAGTTTTATCTTAACTGATTCTGTAGAACTTCGCTAAGTGACAGGAATCTGTGTGTCCAAGCAGGAATTCAGATTAGACTACTTCACATTAGGCCTTTGTTTTGAGGCCGGAGACGGAACATAAGATGCTTTGGAGTTAAACTCGATAACCTAATTGATTTAGGCATTCAGCTGATACAATTAGTGATAATTAGGCCAAAATATGGAAATTCATGTGAAGGAAATTCAAATGAAATGAAATTCCTGTAAAGAAACTACAATCTTAAACTAAAATATACTAAAACATCACACACTTTTTATCATTTAAATGTGCAAAACAAAACAAAAAGTGTTCTTACAGAAAGTGAAGTACCTAAAACCTTTAAAAATACAAAAAACATCACACTTTTTATGGTGGCACTTTATTTTACAGTCCTGTACCCCATGCACATACTATGCACAATAACTGGGTAATAACTAGGTACTAACCATGAACCTAAACCTAACCTTAACCCCTGTAGTTACCTTATATTACCCAGTATTTTCTTAGGTAAGTACACAGTCAGTGCATGCAAGTACATGTAAAATAAAGTGCAGCCCTTTTTATCATTGAAATATGCAAAACAAAACCAAACAAAAAACAGAACAGAACAGAACGAAACCAAACCAAACCATTGTTACATGTAACATTGTACATGTAAGTACACATACTGCAACCCTTTTATCATATCATTTAAATGTGCAAAAAAAAAAAATCACAAAACAAAATGAGTGTTCTTACAGAGAGTGAAGAGCCTAACCACTTTTAAATGTGGTAAATTCACTGATCCGCAAGGCTTTTGAATGGCTAAATAAAAGACACAAATGTCCAAAAAACATTTATATATACTATTAATAGCTAATTCTCGTAACTGTAGGCTAGCAACACAGCAGCTAGGCCCATTTTTACAGAATGTGCGCGGACACAGGTGAACTTTTATCAACATTCAAACGCAGCTCATCCAATCAGAATTTCGAGCCTCAACTCTGTTTTAAAGAGCATTGTACACTTACCAAAAGTGGCAATGCCTTTTCCAGTTTTGTCGAAGAGCTGGAAGGCGACCACGAAGAGAGCATCCGGAGCACACAGCACCGACTCAAACGCCGCAAACTCCTGGAAGGAGATCAACCTGATGGAGACAAACAGACTTACAGCCTACATATTGTGGACACTTCACTCCACCAGCCTGGCATTACATTATTGAATGATGAGAGGGTATCACTCGCTGATTACTGCTTCTCGTCGCCAAACAAAAAAAGGTAGCACATATTTTCATTGTGAACACTTGACACTTGAGTGATTTGTTCAACTGTAATTATCAGCCTAAAATTATGATGTACAAAACATCTAAACACACAGTCCAGCTTCAATTCTAGGCCCAGAGATTAAGTGAATGACAAAACAATTTGACATAACAGGCTTTTCAATGATCCCAATCTTGATTGAAGTGCTTCCAATTTGACTGTCAAATGTCATTACCCTACTGAAAATGGGACCAGTTCATATAAAACCCCTAGAATGGTTGGGAACTCAGTAAATTATGTGATTACAAGGGAATCAACCAACCAACAAGTCATGCAGCAGTACAGTAAGGAAATGATGTACACTACCAGTCAAAAGGAGACACAATGTTTTGATGTACAGGTTTATACTTAATGTCTGAAAAAATTAATATATAGATATATATAGTTCAAAATATATTAACTATATTTATTTAAATATATTTATAAAATAATTGCATAAATGTAAAGAAATTCATACTTGAACAGATTTGCTATCAAGTAAAAAAGTCTAAAATGATTAGGTCTGCTCAAACTTTTGACTGCCAGTGCACATTTCGAGAAGTCTTCATACATTTGGCACTATTTTACGATTATTTCATTAGTTCCTATATGTGTGATGATTTTACAGTAAATGGGTGCTATTGTTCGACAAATAATTAAGTAAACCAGCAGAAAGATTAAAAAAATAATATCAATAAAAGGGGAACACTACGGCACTACTTCTGCAAATGACTAAAAGTTTGAATCATAATGGAGAGCATGACATCAGAAAACACATAAACATGCACACAAGTGCGCGCACACAAGCACACACACACGCACACGCACACACACACACGCCTATCTACCTCATCAAATAACCAATTTCAGCATTCATAGGAAACCCTGGGGACCATGCAATCTAGTCTTTATTTAAGTGCAGTTCAAAGTTGCCTCAACTCCATTATGAATTTCACAAATGGATACAGCAATTACTCGAGGTCACTTCTAACGAGCAGTCCCAATGCATGCATCTCTAATTTTTTTCAATTTCCAGGGAGCAATGATTACATTTTCGTGGCCACTCTAATTAATTTTGTTACTGATGAAATTCAAAGGAACTGAGAATTTGTGCGCTTCCAGCATGCCAAATCAGACACATTGTGGAGTCAAGAGTAATTGTTTTATTAACTAAGCTGACAGTAGGAGAACAGGAGCCTGCTGTTCCAGAGTGGGTGGAGAGCTACAAAGGCGATCCGCTGGGCTCAGGCGTCGATGATTAAAACAAAAAGCAAGGAGAGATGATACAGATGCTGATGCTTTTACAAAAAGAAAAGTCTGACAAAACTCAGTGAGTGATTATACTGCCTTCACGTGCAAGTCACGTCTTCACGTTATCAGTTTCCTAGTTAAAAATTGGACATGAACGCCCTCTCAAGGCGTATTTACCACTGGGAAGCTCTGGGATAATGCTGCCTTCACGTGTTCAAATGACTTTTCATATATGTGGCTTAAATATGCACTACTACAAGAAAAGACGATGTATTAGAATTCGAGTCACAGTAGCACTCCTTCTCCCCTCCGTTTATGCTTATGTCTCCCCTCACTCAACTTAGAAACTTGGGAATCAAAATTATAAAGCTTCCAAGTGGTAAATATGACTTGAGAGGGCGTTCATGTCCAATTTTTACCAAAGAAACTCATATTTACGATAATTTCGATGGTACATAAAGGCAGCATAATTGTGAGTTACTGAGTTGAGGGGGCCATAAACTTTAAACATGGTGGAGGGGAGAATGACTGCTACTGTGATTGGTATTCTTTAATAGTTTTTTCCACAACAGCTATATCGCATTGCCTTGTCATTAAAGTAGTGCATATTTATGAATAATCCTTGGAAGCATTTTGTATGTTTTATACTCAGCGAAAATAGCCTGTATTTGTCCAAAATTCCAGCAAGCTGACTATCTAGATAGTGCAGTGAATGTTTATATGGTTGTCAATGAATGGGACACTAAATAGCATTTTGCTACTAAATAAGATTTTCCTAATAAATAGGCAAGAATAAACCTGGTGTCCTCCATGATTCCTGTTCTTTCCGACAACAAAGCACCGAGCAACAAGCTCTTAATCACAACTTTGGAACTGGGAAGTAGGACATTTCCAATAGCACGTGAAGGCAGCATTAAAACGCATCTCTGACACTGGAAACCATTTGAAGGCAAGGAGGGACTTCTAATCACCAGATGGTTTTCATTTCAGATCAGCTTGATGGTCACTGTAATTGATTTTGGAGTGTATCAGCATTAAATGCCCTCCAATCAACATACACAAAAATGAGTTGTGCATGTAGTTTCCCCAGCGCCATGCCAGACGTGAGGCTTATGATGGTTGATTAGCAGTTCCTTGACTACTAGAGAACAATTACACTGGTACACAAACACACTAAGATGCTGTACCCATGTAAAACAAACTAAACCGAAGCTCAAATAAGCCTGACAAAGAACATTTTCCAACCATCAACTAAAATGGCACAGAACCAGAAGTGTAACATGGGGAATGCAAAAAGTTTTATGTTTCTCAAATATGACACTGAAACGATTTAATAATAAGGACAATTCATGTGGAACTTTGTTTTTCTAAACACAAAAAAAATGGAAAATGTTAAATATGCTACAATTTAAAAGTCTGGGGTCAGTAAAAAAAGAAATTAATACTTTTATTTAGCAAGGACACATTAAATTGACAATGAAGACATTTATAATGTTACAAAAGATTTATAGGCCTAGTTATTTTTAACTTTCTATTCATCAAAGAATCTGTAAAAAAAAAAAATTTATCATGGTTTCCACAAAAATATTAAGCAGCACAAGTGCTTTCAACATTGATAATAATGGGAAATACTTTTCGGACACCAACTCGGATCACGTGACACTGAAGACTGAAAATTCAGCTTTCCATCACAGAAATAAATTACATTTTAAAATATATTAATATAGAAAACAGTTATTTTAAATTGTAATAATATTTCTGTAATAATTTTACTGTATTTTTGTGCTTGGTGAGCATAAAATACATATTTCAAACATTTAGAAGAGGAACGTACTGTAGAAACCAATCTTGATATTTTTGTAAAATAAAATAATATTATGCTGCTTTTAATTTCCCATGTTTACGCTAATCAAATACAGATACAGAAATACGTTTGTACAAAGCATCTCCTTATATCTCCCAGCGGGTGCCACGCACCTTTAAATTGTGTTGTTTCTAAAACCGAGAGGTGCTGGTAAACACTGTCCTTAGCAAAAACACTATTTACAGACTTATTATTTCAGTGGTTTAGCGTTGCAGCTTTTATCCATGACAGGTGAAGAGAGAGCACCTTCAATAAGCTCTGGCCCTGTCATTGTCACTGACAAGCGTAGATGCGGAGGGACGCGGGCTGGTTTAGCTTTCCCTGAGTGCATACCTCAGACCAGCCTGAAACCACATGGGCACGGACTGCCATTTTCTCAGCATGCGCTCTTTACAAAGTTTTAACCCCCAAGATGCTACGGAGTTTCACACTTGAGGAGTTTTTCCATCAAAAATGGAGAGGGGAGAAAAGATAGAGGCAGAAAAGAAGAGAATGTCTGGCAGATCTTTGAATCAGCAGGGAAGTCTACATGTGTTGAATGACTGATTCAGAACCGTTGGCAGGATGCCGCTCAAACAGGGCTGAGTGAATAAAGGAGAAGTGATTCAGTGCCTGATGGATGTCACCATATCACTTGATTTATTCCAGCTCAGGAGGAGGTAGAAAATGCATCATGCTGTTTGTATCCATCTCATGAAACAGAGATAACCTGTGAATCATCTCAATCAGATGAAAACCTACCTCGGCTGTAAAACACTTGGTGTTCAGCAAAAACATTGGATTCGGCACCCACACAAACAGAGCTTTTAGCTCTTGAAGCTTTATGATTTTGAATACATTTCAATATTATAGCAAGCTTCACAAAAATATGAACTGCTGTTAAAGCTTTCTCATTGCAATTCTGGGACGAAGGCCTCAAAATGAACATGTCTTCATTTGCAACATTCCGCAATCCTGACGGCATGAAGGTCCTGACCACAGCCGCCACTACGACCAAACCTCAGAAATCCATATATATCCAGATCTTTCTTTAACTAGCTCAGTAACCTACATGCATTGTGTGAATAATATTTTAAAAATCCAAAGATAAACCGAAAAGCACAGCGCTTATATTTCCATAATGTTGATTAAATCAAACAATCCCCCTATTTTCTTCCATAAAAAAAAATAGCAAAGCCCTGCAAATAAATAAAAAAATTTAAGCTCAAGCCATGATTCCCTAATAGTTATCCGTTAATAGCTGAGATGCAGCAATTTATCCATCCTCAAAGTCGCACAAAGCACAAGAGCTGAATGGCACAGGCAATTACAGTGCGTGTGTACCTCTCCCGGTCTATGGCAGCCCTAATAATGCGTGCTGCATGACCACATGCACGCGGCCCGCTGGTTGCCATGGTAACGCACAGTCTTTTTGGATTTACGATTGCGTATCATTGGCCATCATTATGTATCATTAAAAGCATACATATTAATGCAAAAAGGGGTTGAGCCGTGCTGCCTGAAAGGAGCAGCACCTGAACAAAGTGTGCTGTGTTAAGATGTCTGACCCTTCATCCTAATGCAGGATTAAAAGCAGAAGATAACGCTGCATAATCCACATCCATTTCACAGCAGACGCTTTGTTTATGAATCAAATGAACTATGAACTGTAATTTACACAAGTCGTGAATTATTAATGAAAAACACAAATTTACACTGTGTGTTGCTCATTGTTGTTTGGTTGCACAATTTGATTTGTTTTCAAACTAAAACCTGCGGTTCAAGTGAAACTTAAACTTTTAGAAATCTTAAACAATAGAAATAAATACTAACCCATCTTTGGTCTGGTCCAGAACACCTGCCAGTAGAACGGTGGCCTCCTTGGACAGACTTATGTCTGTTTGTGCATGGAGGAACTTGAACACGAAGTCCTCGGGGGACATGTAGTGCTCTCCATTCTTCTCCACACTGGCATGCTGTGAAGGAAAAGAAAACTGGGCTAATATTATATATTTAATGCTGAGGCCACTTCAGTACAGAATATATATTGTAGATAAAAATCTAATTAATATTAGATATATAATTGATGCATTTTATATAATAAACCAGCAAACTCAGAGTCATTGAATTAGTCACTTAATACAGTGCCTTATACAATGTAGTATTCCATGAAATGTGGCCAATCACATCTCAGTTAAAATCACATATTGCATCGATCACAATAGTAATCATAAATGTTTAGTATTACAAACCCGAGACAGAATAACCAAAGAAAAAGTATGTTCACAATTAAGGACAACATGAACAAAAACAACATAATTTTACAATCATCCAGATGGTATACCAGATATAAGAAGGCAAGAAAAAGGCTGATTATTGAAAGGAATATTAATTAAGCATGTGTTAGTTTTTTTCTATCATTTGCTGTTAGATTCATTACTTAAAATACGTTGTTCATGCAAAGTTTTTTCTCATGCTTTTAAGGAACTCTGCTTCGTATATTCATGTGAACTTACTAGGAGTTCCATACAGTTCTCGATGCATTTTTAAATTAATCCTCAGGTTTTCTTTCTGTAATGAGAAATTTATTAAATGGTTACATCAGATAGAGGTATATCTCATTGACACCAGTGCTTAGATGTTGGGCTACGTTGCCATCCTTTCATTTACAGACTCTCAAGGGAGATACAAGGTGACATACCTTCAAGAAAATGGACTTGAGCTCTGCTGGATCAGCCCTCTTTATCGTTACCTGTAGATATAAACACATTGTGATCTACATATATGACGGATCTACATGTATATTACGCCCAGTGCTGTCTATTAACATTATTTTAGGATAAGTTTTTATATATATATATATATATATATATATATATATATATATATATATTCCACTGGGAATGATGATCATTGGTGTTATTATTATTATTAAAAGCATCTTTATTTTCAAGAAACTTAGGAATGTTTAGCATCCTATAAACCTCATGACACCCATTCAAACACTCCAGCAGACAGTGGACAGTCTATCTATCTACAGGGGTTTGATCCTTCATCAGAGCTCACTGAAGTGCTCTTATGTCTCAATGTCATTGACAGACGCTAACATTCACCCAGGACATTAGCAGGCTAACTAGCTCTGTCACACCGGCTACTGTGTACTGAAGGTTATCAGTTAATCCGCGTTTCCCCAGTGTCTTGCGATGCTGTTTTCTGGATATATAAATATGCTTCACGATCAAACACTGCGCTCCCTTCGTCGGCAGAAAGCGACTATGTTTCAGTGCGAAAATAGCGCTTACCTTCGCTGCCATGATCAGCTAACGCACAACTATAGCAACAGGAAGACTTCTAGAGCTTGATGACGTTTCCATGGAGATCACGTGCGGGACTGTAGCGGCTGGTGCGCGTGGATGAATCGAAAGCGGATGAATTTGAAACACTCTCGTCGGTGCAGTCGTAAATCGTGTCCCTATCAAATATTACTTTCTTTGAATAAAATAAAAAATCACTGCTTTGGTTTGAGCAGATGACGTCATTTTCTGGGTGATCACTACGCTAACTTTTCACAGGAATTTTTTTAAAGAAATAGTCTTGGTGTTTTCAAATAAAACATTAGGTATCACTTCATAGGTTTTTTCCCCTGTGGCCTCAATTTAAATCCGTATAGTCTTGTAATATTTAATAAATTAAAACAAAAAAAAACATTCTTACAAAAAGCCTAAACAAAAAAAGCCATTCATGGCAGCATCCTACAGGAAGTGATATCATTTTGGTAAGAAATCAATTATTAGCAGTGGAGTTGATGAATATGTTTTGCATTACTTGCTTTGACTCACTCTAGCATACAATTACAGAAATCAGTGTGATAACATAATTTTCTCTTGATAGTCTTTCTTCCTCATTCTATATATCTTCATAAGCTTTTTTTATTCAACCATCGACTATTGAGCAAAAAATAAATGTATAATTTTCTTTGGTATAAAAAAAACATTTAAAGGAGGAAAAGGTCAGGGGATGGTGTTCAGAAATAAAATGCGTTTTGTGCTGAAAATAATTCAAAGTGTTTTTCTGGTGTCTTCGGGGTTCTGGAGAACCAGTAGGAACCACAGTGTTTTTCACAGCAGGCTTTCTCTGTCACTCAAATGGGCCTCACAGAGGAAATTCTCTCCCCCCAAATATCTATGGCACCTGCTCTGTTTTTTATTCAGAAATATATCTCAAAAGCGGTTTATGTAGTCATGCATTGTGTTAACATTTCTGGTAACTTGCCTATTATATATATATATATATAAAGTAAGTTCAATTAAAGGGAGAGTTCATGCATAAATTACAATTCTGTTATCAATACTTAACCTTAACCTAACTTTCCATTTGTTTGCACATTTTGAAGAATGTCAGAAACCAAACAGTTTTGGTAACCATTGACTTCCATTGTAGCCTATATGGACAAAACAAATAGTAAATTTATTTAAAAAGTATAGCTACATGTTAATAATACAACCTAAAATATCCTTTATTTACTACACTGATAGATTCTAAATATATGAAATAATGGATAAACGTCTGTGCTTGGACTCCCCTGGTTGGATTTGTTGCTGAAGCAGAAGACCTTTGACATGTCTTGGCCAGGGTCACCGTCTGCCTCTCCTGGGACAAACACTTCTTTGAAGAAAAAGACTGCAAGGCTAGACGGACTTCTTGGGGCAAAACCCTCCTATTTTCAGTTGTCTAAACTAAGAGTTTTAAAAATAGAACTACTTATAAACAAATGATTGAACCACTTTGTCGCTCTTTACCACTGGAGTGTCTCTAATAATGGTCAGCGACTGGGGACTCAGAGGTCTCGGAGGTTAAATACCTTCTGTTTTAAGTAACACAGGCATGGAGATGTGGTTTACAAAGTTGTGTCTATTTGAGATGTTGACAGTTTAATTATAGTCTTTCAAGCACTGATGAGGATGACTGACATGATTTAACTTCTTGAGCTCATCTGCATCCTTTAAGCTTAGAATATTTATCCTTTAAACTTCTAAAAGTTAGACAATACGTCATGTGTCCAGGTTAGCTGGTCGATCTATCGATCTGTCTGTTTGTTGATCTATCTATCTATCTATCTATATCTCTCTCTCACACACTCTCTCTCTCTCTCTATAGAACAGATATAGATATATCTGTATATATATATTATTAGCTGGCAACTTACAACAGTTCCTTTACTGCAAATTCAATGCAAATCATGGAGATAACATGTATGTAAATATTTTGATTAGTAAATTATAGAAAATTGTAAACTGTAGCACATTTAATACTATTTCAATTGTTCTTTTTTTAACCCTGAAACTAGCTCACTGAGACATTTTAAATTTAAAATAAATTGCACATCCAAAAGCACAGTATGCCGTTGCTTTTTCCCTTATTGGACGATTTGTCAGCACTACAACTCTTTTATTCTGTTTTTCAGTCTGTCTCTAATTTCTCTTTTATTTTTCTCTGAAAAGAATCAGACGGCAATCGGATGGTACATAGAATCTCACTGACAAAAGCAGAATGAGCATTATGAGCCTTGACAGACACAAAAATAAACATGTTTGAACAACATCACACTAGCTAACTCTCAGGCTTGTGTAGGTTTGCCGAAGACAAAGACAAGGGAACTTCAAAGTAAGTAATTTACAAACTAGACTTTCAAAAACATAAGAACACGGGAAAACACTCCAGGACTTCAGGGCACACAACCATACATAGACGACCGACAAACACTGAGGGAAAACACAGGGCTTAAAAGAACTGGGGCTTAACGGGATAATTAACTAGACACAGGTGAAGAAACTGAATACAAACGAGGAGCGGGAAAAACTAACAGGACTAAACCAAAAATCACAATAGAAAGGGGGAAACAAGATCACAGAACAGAACACATCAACACGGGACAGACGCCGGCTCAGGGACAGACGCCGGCTCAGGGACAGACCGCCGGCTCAGGGACAGACGCCGGCTCAGGGACAGACGCCGGCTCAGGGACAGACCGCCGGCTCAGGGACAGACCGCCGGCTCAGGGACAGACGCCGGCTCAGGGACAGACGCCGGCTCAGGGACAGACCGCCGGCTCAGGGACAGACCGCCGGCTCAGGGACAGACCGCCGGCTCAGGGACAGACCGCCGGCTCAGGGACAGACGCCGGCTCAGGGACAGACGCCGGCTCAGGGACAGACCGCCGGCTCAGGGACAGACCGCCGGCTCAGGGACAGACGCCGGCTCAGGGACAGACGCCGGCTCAGGGACAGACCGCCGGCTCAGGGACAGCAGACACTGGCTCCGGCTCAGGGACAGCAGAGACTGGCTCCGGCTCAGGGACAGCAGACACTGGCTCCGGCTCAGGGACAGCAGACACTGGCTCCGGCTCAGGGACAGCAGACACTGGCTCCGGCTCAGGGACAGCAGACACTGGCTCCGGCTCAGGGACAGCAGACACTGGCTCCGGCTCAGGGACAGCAGACGGGCTCAGGCTCCGGCGGGCAGGCGACGGGCTCAGGCTCCGGCGGGCAGGCGACGGGCTCAGGCTCCGGCGGGCAGGCGACGGGCTCAGGCTCCGGCGGGCAGGCGATGGGCTCAGGCGGGCAGGTGATGGGCTCAGGCGGGCAGGTGATGAGCTCAGGCGGCTCAGGCGGGCAGGTGATGGGCTCAGGCGGGCAGGTGATGGGCTCAGGCTCCGGCGGGCAGGTGATGGGCTCAGGCTCAGGCGGGCAGCTGATGGGCTCAGGCTCCGGCGGGCAGGTGATGAGCTCAGGCGGCTCAGGCGGGCAGGTGATGGGCTCAGGCGGGCAGGTGATGGGCTCAGGCTCCGGCGGGCAGGTGATGGGCTCAGGCTCCGGCGGGCAGGCGACGGGCTCAGGCTCCGGCGGGCAGGCGATGGGCTCAGGCGGGCAGGTGATGGGCTCAGGCGGCTCAGGCGGGCAGGTGATGGGCTCAGGCGGGCAGGTGATGGGCTCAGGCGGCTCAGGCGGGCAGGTGATGGGCTCAGGCGGCTCAGGCGGGCAGGTGATGAGCTCAGGCGGCTCAGGCGGGCAGGTGATGGGCTCAGGCGGGCAGGTGATGGGCTCAGGCGGCTCAGGCGGGCAGGTGATGGGCTCAGGCGGGCAGGTGATGGGCTCAGGCGGCTCAGGCGGGCAGGTGATGGGCTCAGGCGGGCAGCTGATGGGCTCAGGCTCCGGCGGGCAGGCGATGGGCTCAGGCTCCGGCGGGCAGGCGATGGGCTCAGGCTCCGGCGGGCAGGTGATGGGTTCAGGCGGGCAGACCGGACTTGGAACCGGTTGGAGTGGGAGATCTTCCACGAGGTATGTGGATCCACACGCCCACAACGTGTGATCCACAAATTCCATGAAGGACATATTTAGGTCCTTTACCAGAAGTATCTGGGCTAGCGGGTCCTTCAGTCCACCCCAGAAACTCTGTGTAAGTTCTTCCTCCTCCAAAGTCACATCATCATAGAGACCTAAATAAAGCCCTGCATATTCCTCAAGTGAGCGCTCATGTTGGAAGAGAATTGGTATTTCCATGGGGCTCACGTTCTTGTTATTCTTCCTTCTGCTCATTTTCTGTTTTTTTTTTTTTTTTTTTTAAAGGGTCGGTCTTTCTGTCAGGCTTGTGTAGGTTTGCTGAAGACGAGGACAAGGGAACTTCAAAGTAAGTAATTTATTTACAAACTAGACTTTCAAAAACATATAAGAACACGGGAAAACACTGCAGGACTTCAGGACACACAACCATACATAGACGATGACCAACAAACACTGAGGGAAAACACAGGGCTTAAAAGAAGAGCAGGAAAAACTAACAGGACTAAACCAAATTTACAATAGACATGGGGAAACAAGATCACAGAACATAACAGAACACATCAAAACGTGACACTAACTTAGTCCGTCTGGTTCAATGTGCAAAACAATAAAGAGCTCTGACAATGGACAAATGAGCAGTAAGCAACTGTTACTTCCAGCTAGATTCTTAAACCTGACCAAGGAAAAGCCTGACTGTGCTGTGGACAAAGTTAAAGAGTAAAGCTGTTAACTATTTCATTGCCCATGCATTTACACTTGTACACACACATCTGCACGCTCCCGTCACCTGAACCTACTCACTCCTCGTGGAGTCCGGCTCCTGAATGATTCTGTTTAACATCTTTCAGTTCAAATGAGAGACTACACTAAACATGCTTTGGGCATATGGGATGGGCTGAAATTGCCCCTCTGGAGGGACGGCGGATGCGCCGGGGCAGTTTGAGAAGGTCCAGGCAAGCAGGCTTTAGCCATTTCCAAAAACAAGAGCCCACACTCAGACCTGCAACCTGAGAGGACGAAGGGTACCCCTCCACATAAGTGAAGCCAGATGCAGGCCGCGAACACTGCAGAGCCCGGCCGAGGCTCTGGACCGCCGATTCCTGCTCTTTCTCAGAGCTGATGATGTTCAAACGCACTGTGGGAGGGAAATGATCAGCCTCGTTCGTCTTTGAACAAAACAAGAACACCAGAAAATCTTTAAGTCTTTTCCTTTTCCTTCTCCTGAGGACATAGCACCTGGCCACAGATCTAGATGCAGGCCCTGCTGGAAATCTGGAGAGTTGTTGGCCGCATTAGAAAAAATAACGGATGCGTTGTCAAAATATGGGGCAATATTTATATATAAATTCAGGAATGTTGTGGCCAATTTAGCTAATTATTTTAATGTTATGGACTTACAATATACAGGACACAACCGTTCAAACAATTTGGGGTCAGCAAGATAAAAAAAAATTTGTCACAAAATAAATTTATTTATCAAATAAATGCTATTTGCCAGTTTCCATAAAACAGTTTTAACATTGTTACATAATAATAAATGTTTCCAAATCAGCATATTAGAATGATTTCTGAAGGATCATGTGACACTAATTTGTTTAACACACAAGTTGTTTAAATTTTTATAATATATCACAATATTACAATGTTTTACTGTATTTTTTGATCAAATAAATGCAGCCTTGGTGATGCAGTGAATTTAGGCATCATTATACTGTATGAAAGGCAACATTATTGAAATCTTTATTAATATTGAGATTTACTAAACAATAAATGTAATAGGTGTTTTTAAAGATTAACTTTCAGTTAGTGTTAGATGCAGCAAAGGTTATCAAATATGGCAATTAAGTATGCACCATTACATATTAATGATAATACTGGCCAATGTATATATCCAATATTAAATGTTAACGATACATTTACTAATATATACACTCAAAAAAATTACTCTTTAAAATAACTTAATTCAATTATGGACAGTGGTTCCACACAAGTAAATTATGTTATATTAACATTAATGGATTTTTTTGAATCTATGTAAGCTCCTTGTGTTAAGACAACCAAACTGAATGAGGAAGGATCTATGTGAACTAGTAATGTTCAAACAAATCAATGGAATTGCTTCCCTGTAACTCAAAGTGGTTTAGTTTAGTGAACATTCTCTAGTTTATTTAAAAGAGCACTGAATAAATAAATTGAATTGGTTTTACATATTTTTTCAATTAAACTTCTAAACTATAGCAAGCTATTAGCTAATAATAGCACTTACTAAAATCTTAAATGTTAAGATTGATATGCTCCTTCAGCCATAGAAATTAAACTTATTTGAATCAGTCCACAACCTAACCAAATGCTCCACACTTCTTCACAATGGTAACCCACTGTAATTTAAATGGTTCTAATAATTCCAATGTAATTGAACATTAAACACAATTACACACTATCAAGTATTCCTCTTTTCTCATTTTCTCAAAAACACATAAAATAACACTTAATTTTAACATTTATTCTCTCTTTATTCAGCCATATGTAAAGCATGCTGGGAACTAACAAGCACCGCCCTGTGTTTCAGTTAATGCAACACAAATCATTCATGTAACCCAACACAAATGGATTAAGTAAACTTAAATTGTACATATATTTAAGCAGATTGAACAAAATCAAATTAAGTTTGGACAAAATGTATAGCAATTGTGTTGCTTAAGCTCATTTGAATGAAGCAATTTAAACAAGCTGCCAAAATAAAAAAATTCTGTGCAATATATTAAAAGCATCCCAGAACAGACTTTACAAAATAAAACAGAAATGAAAGACTTTGCCTTTAGATTATCTTTATATTTTCTTGGCTGATACTTCTAGCTCTGACACCATGCACCTTTCCAACTTCTTTGCACGCCGTCCTCATCCAATATGTTGGAAATAATCACATCCGTTTTTTTTTTGTTGTTATTGTGAAATTAAACCCTTTACATTAGTTTAACGAATGATAATTAAGTATAGTGGATAATGATACAGATTAAGTTAATTAAACGCAATACAATAGTGTTTTGGAGGTAAAATAAATATATCTGTGTTACTTTAACATAAAATATTTGGGTAAAAAGAACAGTGCCACAAAACCATTTTTTTGAGTGTACATTTACTTCTTTTACCGATATGGTAGCCTATATGATATACTGCTTCCCTATGGTGAAAACGTTTGATATGATGTTTTCGAGATTTTGACAACATAAAATGCACATCTCATGGATGAATGGATGTGCATCAACAGATAGTTCTTTTCTTTTTATTGTGACATCTGCATTTTGGATGAGGAACAAAGACACTGCATACTGCGGTTCTCATGGCTACAGAGTGGCCCGTGCAAAATACAAAACATAAATCACCAAGGATGCATCATGTTACATGTCACTCAATCCATTTCAAGCAAAAACGAACAATCCTGTTCACTGTTCTGTCAGAACTGACGAGAGCCTGTAAGATGAGAGGACAAAAAGTGTTCTCATACATGGACTAAAGAGATGAGCCATTCCAAATAAAAGAGAAGAGCTATTATTTTCTTTATCTGATGTCAAATAAAAACCCATGGAGATCATAATGGAAATGTTGTGTGATATAATATCATTAGCATACTCCAGGAAAGTCTGTGATTCTTCTATTAAGGTTTTAATGGCGCACTGCAGTCTGTGGACTCTTCACAGTTGTGTATTCTGAGGAAAACGAGTGCGACTCCACACACTCTGCTTCCCTTAATCAGCGGATATGTAACCCAGCACAATAAGCAGTGATTCAAAGCTCATGACAGAACAGCGTCCCTTAGCAGGGAGCCCTTCAGTAACACGTGTCACTTCTAATTTCGACGAGCTGCGTGATGGCCAGCAGACACCCCATCATGAAACACACACCAGCTCTTTGTTTGCTTATGTGTTTCTTTCATTTCCCAATCCCAAACACAGCGCCATGAAACAAACTGCACATTTTCCATTCCATTTCAGTAGGCGTTGCCTGCTTTGGCTCATTTTAAGGAAGTTTGCCACTCAAAGGACAAACGGTTAAATTAAAGATGACTAAATGATGACTACATTTCCCAACATTGAATAAAAAAAAAGCTTGAGTTTGCTCTTTGAAATGAGGTTGACAAATGTAAGATTTCGGTTTTCCCATCCTGCATTTAGAAGGAGAAAAAGCGACGTGAATGGGTCATTAATTTGCCATGTTAGGAAAATTACCAGTGAAAGGACTGAATTATTGAATCCTGAAAGAGAAGGGGGTGTTTTCAGTGCATATTCCCATTAGGATGTATAGTAAGGAATCAGGGGTGCTTTAACCACCTGTGTGTGTGTGTGTGTGTGTGTGTGTGTGTGTGTGTGTGTGTGTGTGTGTGTGTGTGTGTGTGTGTGTGTGTGTGTGTGTGTGTGTGTGTGTGTGTGTGTGTGTGTGTGTGTGTGTGTGTGTGTGTGTGTATGTGTCCTGCCTGAGGGTGAGATTTGGAACATTGTTGTTGTCTCGTGAGCAGACAGCCGCTCACACATGATAAATTGTTTCCGTGTTGAGCTCGTACTATAAGCCTGTTCCTCCTCCAGGCCTCCCAGGCTCTTAAACCCCAAAGCTGCATTTTCCCAGATTTTACAGTTGCACTCCACATTTCATTTGTTCATGAGTCTATTAGGCCTGCGCACAGCTACCACTTTATCCTTATTTAGCTGTCAAACTTAGCTATGAAAGCAATTCAAAGTTGGAAAAAAGATCAAAATCATTACCATTTTAGTGGAGATGTACCAGTATTTCTGCATAATTTCAGCTTTAATGAAAATTATATTTATATCTATATGTACATATACAGACACAGACATACAATATATAAATATACATTTAAAAATATATATACACACAGATATTATGTAAACACAAACTTTTATGTTAGATGTGATTACTGCCACTCTATACGTAAGTATGTGTGTATGTATATGTATATATAAACTGTATTAAACACAAACTCACCTTAAAAACCTTCTAAAAGTCATAATCTTAATTTATATACAAAACATTTTTGTTTTATATATTTATTATTACTTTTTTTGGTGACTACATTATTCCAATACTTCAATGTGTGTTGTTTTTTGATAACTTCACTATTACTCTAAAATGTGATCAATATTAATAATCAAC
Organism: Meda fulgida; assembly: GCA_030578275.1. Taxonomy (NCBI): domain Eukaryota; kingdom Metazoa; phylum Chordata; class Actinopteri; order Cypriniformes; family Leuciscidae; genus Meda; species Meda fulgida. Next base: position 3,963,223 of record CM060634.1, on the reverse strand, counting down.
AATGAGTAGGTGTGTCTATTCACTGGTAGTGTATGATAAGATTTTGTGTATACATTCTCACACACATCAGTCATTTCACCATTATAACACTTACTCTTTAAAAGCTGTTCGACAAACGTGAATGCTTTGAGAGAAACCTAAGGTGTATCACACATCTAAAGGTCATTACAGTTTTTGTGGAAATGAGAGACATTGAGTGAATGAGATGATTAATTAATAACAATTATCAGAGGTCTGATAATTCACTATGAAGATAACATCAAGAGTGCTTAATTGCCCTGAGGAGTCTTAATGTGCTTTCCTCCAGACTGTCCGGGGTTATTAAGTGCGGTGAGTTGCCTTGATATGTTGGGCATGCTTAAAATATGATTGCAGGACTGATGGAATAAAACCAACCTGTAATTGCTGGGTATCGCTGAGCCTGAAGATGATTTAGGAGCCCAGTGGGGAACTACATAAATAAAGAAATAAATAAAACCTTTTTACATATTGAAATAAACCACTAAGACTATTCCTAGCTAATTATGACAGTAGAATTATTTAACCATTATTATAGCTCTTTATTTTGGATTTGGTTCTTTTTTTTTGTTATCAATTAGCCTAAACAATAACATATAAAACAACAGACTTTTCAATGTTCGCTGAGTTGAGCTGATAAAACCTGCTTTCTGTTATGTTTTACTCAATAATTTCTCCTAATTTTTACATTAATGTCATTTAGAAATTAAATTGGTTTGTAGCTGTGTAGAATTCAGAACACCTAACTAATACTTCTGATAAAACAAATTCCCTTAATAGTTTGGCATAAGCTGAAATAAACTTAAAATAATTTATTGATTTAGTAATGTAAATTAGCAGACATTATATACATTTAGAAATACATTTTAATGATGCATATATAATTTGATACATTTATTTATTATGTATTTATTAATAATATATTGTATAAATGAATATATAAATTATATATTTAATAAAATAATATATATACATACATACACACACACAGGTATACATTTTAATGATGTAAACATAATATTTTATTTAAATATACTGTAATCTATAAAGAAAGATATAATTAAATATTTAATGAATAAAATAATAAAATACATATGAATATAAATATACATGGGTTAGGGTTTATATATTTATATGTTTTAATATCAGTGACTTTAAAACTTTTTCCAACATCTTTGGGAATAATTTCCTATGGAGAAGTCATCAAAATGTCTCTTTGCAAAATGGCGTACAAAACAAGGCTTTGCTTTTGTAGTGACAGCAACACTGTGATATTTCCAAATGCCACGATAGACTCTAAAGGCAAATGAACAGCAGAGAAAACAAAGTGTAACAGCCAATAACACCATAAATGACACCTTTTTTTTAGTGCCATGGTCCATACATTGGAAAAAGAAAGACAGACAAAGAAATGCACATAGAGAGAAAAGGGGCCTGAAATGAGGTTAACACACTCACTTACACTGATACACATGTCCTCTTAAGGTCTCTCAATGGGGGAACCCTCATCTGTGTCTTCAGAAGTTTTTTTCCACCCTCAATAAACAGGCCAACCATTGTCACATGGAGGGCTCTCGTTATTATTTTTTGAAGTAATTACACCTTATTATCTGTGTTTACTTTAGCGAGGGCGAGTGCAGGTGTGGGACAGGGAGTTGTGGGTGGTGGTGATGGGCCGCACTGCTGAACAGTTGCCCCTGTGAGTCAGGGTTTTTTTTACTCAAGGTTTGGGCATTGTAGCTGTGCTCTGCCACTAATTTCAGACCCACAAAAGAAACGTGCAATTAGGCCTATTATTGCAGCAGCTGCGCTCCCTGCACGACGGCCCCCTGTCTTCTCTTGGCTCATGCTGGAGATGCTTGCTGTGGTCACAAACACCCAGTGCGACCGCAACACCCATCCTATGTGTGAGTGACAGAAACACCAGTGAGCAAATAATCAAATTTAGTATATCTCGATATAGTACATCAAATTAAAACTAAAGTGAGGGTGTGAATTCATTTTTCATTATAATAAAACATTAATTTTAATTCTATTTTCAGATATACTGGTATTGATATTTATTGAATTAACACATATAGCATATACCATGTTGTAATTGATCAAAAGTGACGGTAAAGAAATGTATAATGTTGCAAAAGCTTTTCTTGTAAATAAATGCTGTTCGTTTCATTTGTCAAAGAATTCTGAAAAAAAATTGTATCACAGTTTTCACACAAAAAAATGAAATAGCACAACTGTTTTCAACATTGATATAACTAGACATGTTTCTTGAGCAGCAAATCAGCATATTATAATGCTATACTATTCTGAAGGATCTTGTGACACTGAAGAATGGATTAATGTTGCTGAAAATTCAGCTTTGACATCACAGGATTAAATTACATTTTTAAATATATTAAAAACAGAAAACAGTTATATTTTACATTGTAATACTTTTGCTAAGTATTACTGTTTTTATGTAAATAAATGCAGCAGATGTGCAAAAGAGACTACTTTCAAAAAAATGTAAACAGTAGTAATTAATAATGTTTAAATGCACTAAAATTCACCCTATTTCAACTGTGAAAAAAATTAAGTTCAGTTGCTGCTTTCAATTTTTTAAGTATGATCAAATTGGCTGATAAGTCATGACAACTCATTTCAACAAGTTGAGTCTAATATGTATTAAAAAAAAGTTGAAATTGCTTTTTGAGTTAAAGTCATGTAAAAACAAGTTGCTATTACTTATAGCTGTATTTTTTTTTACATTGTTTAACGTTTACATATATTAAAAAATATCTTACATTGTTTATTTTTTATTATCTTACATTATTATATTTTAAAGCATTGCACCTGGCTGATTCATACATTTAAAAAAAAAAAAAAAAGTTTTAGATTTGTTGCCATTGATTTCAGGTCAGGACGAGTGACCTGTTGACAGAATTTAAAAGGATCCAAATTCACTATCAATTGCTAACAGGACAAAAGAAATAATATAGTGGAAAATACTATATGCGTTCTTAATCACACTCTTGAACTGTGAAACTGAATTTTTGGGGAAGCCACAAAGACCCACCTTGCTCAAACACAAGAGGCCAATCTTCCGCCTTCAGGCACAAACAAAATGGCCCTGGAATCTCCAATGTTGCTCTCACTTAGTGATTTTCACACCTCGATGGCTCTCCAACAATTAAAATAATGATCCAGCGCAGAGCACTTATTTTGAAGGGCATGGGTGGATTTACATGTTATGATTGTGTGCGCCTGCAAGATGTGGGTGTCCCTGATGTCAAAAAAAGAGGATGTAATCATAAATTTGACATCAAGTCATTAAAGTCAGAACCAACAACTCAAAATCTATTAAAAAACACATAGTTTAGCAAGTAGATGCAGCCTCATAAATGTACACTTAAGGGCATTTTACATTTGAATTAGTTAACCCTGGGTCATTCTAAACCCTGGGTAAACAGAATCCCGGGTTAACTTTATTCACGTTTCACTCTGCTTCTACTAGACCAGGGGGTTAACAATTAATTCTTGGTATTCATAACACTGTACTTTCCTAAACCCCGTCCTTATTCGTGGTATGAGCTAAATTTGGACGAACACGGCACGCGACTATATTTACATAAAGGCTTTAACATTGCGCATCCTCATATTATATACTGCCATTTATCAAGTTTATCCTTTTCAGACTATAAAGGTAAGAATGAAATTGATGCATTTTCTGTAACCATCTCACTTTTTCGCCTAAAATGCTGAAACTGCTGTTTATACGAGGTGAGTTTCCATGACTGCAAAAAGCACATGAATATGAGGCATGCGATTGGCTGTCGATTGCTAAGCATGTAGCCTAAACACTCTAACGCTGCATCATTTCACACTGAACAAGTTTAGCGCAGATCAGTGGTTTAGCACCGCAATGCGGGGTTAACAGCGCAAAAGCAGTACTAACTCTGCTCCGGAGCTAGATTTCATAACCCATTTTTCACAATAAAAAGCGGAGCTAACCCTGCTTCTTAATCACAAGTGTGAAACGTTCCTGTACCCAGGGTTAAAAGTGGGATCTAGAACGACGTCAATAACCCAGTGTAAAAAGCGCATGGCTATAATAAACCAACTTGATGTATGTCAAACAGGCATCAAACAAATTATTTAATTCATTTACTAAATATATTTTGAATTTTGGGGAGAGAATATACCAATTCAAGGCCTTAAAACATGAGCAAAATGATGGTAGACTCCTCTGCGGTAGGAGATGCCTTATTGGCATTGATTTCAGCTCATTATGTCCTTGGAACGTACAGCCACAAATCCAGAGAAATCATTTTGCTAGGGGGGAGTGCGGCTGGGCAAATTGGCTTCTGGTTCCGTGTGGGAGCCCTCGCTGTGAAGAGCAAAAGAGCAGGGCCCGGTCGGGAGTGGGCAGGCCCAGGCAGGACCGGCTGGGGGCTCACGCTGTGACCACCTCCGTGCCACAGAGACAAACACTTCACTGGATAATCTCCCCACCAGAGACTGTGCCAAGCCCCATGGATGCAGGGGGAAGAGTCAGGGCACAGGGGAGCAGTTTCAGATCAGGGGCCTGGATGTGTGCAGCTGCATCACTCAATGTTACATGAAAGTCTGCTCACTGCCTAACAATATGTACCAGACTTTCCTGTGCTGTTTAGAAAAAAAGACGATTACAAATCATGCATGCAAAACAATAGTAATAGAAATAGAAGAAAACTAAAACATAATAGGGCAAACATTTCTTTATTATCACAATTATTAACACACGTTCCATATAAGAGAGGGGGGGGGGGAAACATTGATATCAGTTTCAACTGACACGTTTTACAACAATGAGCTTCTTACAGAAGTAATAAAAGAAATCACATTTTCTATTGACAGAACAAGCTGACAGTATGCAAATGTGGGAAAATCAATTTTCAGCTCAAGTAATCCACCATTAAGAGGTTTCCATCTTGTATCCGTGTTTTTCAAGCTCCGCTCTTAAAAGAATGGAAAAAAGTGGAGGAAAAGTTAGAAAGTACAACTCACAAAAACAGATAAAAAGTATTACAAAGTATTACAATTTTCACATTAAAAACATTTGTATAATTATTTATTAATTTAATTGAAATAACTTTTTATATTTAAAAATGTATTTCTAAATTTATTATTACAACTCAAATTCAATATTTACATATATGTAACTTCATTTCAGAAAGTAAATCAGAATAGTACAAAAAAGTTGTAATTTTATTTCTCAATTAAGTCACTAGTCTCAATAATCATGTATCATCATATACATTCACAAAACAAACATTTCCAGAGTTGAAAATCAAAAAGTATTTCACAAGAAATGTCAATAGATATATAGCTTCCAGGTTTCAGGAAAAGGGAACTTAATGTGTTTAATATGGGGAACGAATGGAAAGCATTAACTAGGCTATTCAGAATAGTGATCTACTCATATTTCTTTCAACTTAAAATATATATCCAAGCATATTAAATGGCTGTATTTAATGAGGTCAAGCCCTCACACATAGGAAAGTTCGTAAATGTGGTTTGAGGCCACCATGAGTGTTGGTTAGCCATTGGACCCCTTAGGGACCGTTTTCTTCTAAATGAGTGTAACCACACAAAATTCTTTAGAAAAAAAGTGGGTTTCACAGGGTCTGAAGCCTCTAGCAATAGACAAGCACAACACGCATAATATGCATGCCTAGCAGGATTTATTCACTGTGAATTTAGATTAGGCTAGTACACTCCATGTTTAGCATTTAACCATCTTCTCCGTTTCGTATGTTTAATTAAACAAATTCAGTAAGTAAATACCAACCTCAGCTGATTAGAAAAGTCATCCTCTACATTGTCATCATCCCAGTTATCTTCCCAAACATGAGCATCCTCATCTTCATCCAGGCCTGTCCAGTCTGGGAATGGCAACAATTCAAGAGGCTGATGATTTACATGCATAGGCCAGCCCAGTTACACACACACACACACACACACACACACACACACACACACGTCACTCTGCATAGTGTGGAGCTGTACAGCATCTATTAATTTCACCCAAAATTAGTAAATTAAAGTCGCTAAATTCAAACATGTGCCCAATCATTGTCTATGAATTTAAATTTCAAAGCAACAGAGAAATAATTACTGCAAACAATGTTAAACTGTTAGCTTTAGTGGTGCTTAAAATGCTAACTTAGCTGCTAATACATGCGTAGGTTAGTAATGTTGTTTCTTTACGTATGTGGACTTGGAAAACTCAAGTATTTTATTTAAAAAATACTATAAGAGATTGTAATTCTTAACTTTTCTTTTCGAGACCGACAAACCAACAATTTGTTGAACAAAGCAAATAATGTTCTGTCGGTTAGCATAGCAATGCTAGCTGAGTCACTGTCTTATTGTGGGCGTTTATTTACCCTTAAATTGACAAAACAGCGTATTTCTACTAAAACACAATCAGTTTCAGTTCACTTACCCTCTGCTGGGAATTCTTCAAATTCATCATCTTCCTCCAACAGCCCCAAGTCCACTGTTTGTTTCTTCTCTGACATCTCGAGCTAGCGATTCAGCCGTTCAACAGTTTCTCATGGATGCTCGACGTAATAACCCGAGTGTGATGTGCGCATGCGCATTGCTAGAGTCTACATGTGGCTTATGACATGCAGATTCACTGCAATTATTAAATGAGCCAGCAACACACACACACACACACACACATATTTGAAAATAATGTGTGTAATTGTAAAAATGGCAGGGTTTTTTTGTTGTTGGTTTTTTGCCAATGAACAATAGTGAAATTCTGCACGAAAATTAGTATAACATGAAGGTGGGTCTAAAAAATAATCTTACAGCCAAAGGCACGAACATTTTAGTCTAAATAAATGACATCACATGGACCACAAAACCACACATGCCACAATGAAAATGGTCATGTGGCTCCAATTTGTTGACAGATGGTGAAAACTTCAACCAAGATATAATTTTTTGAAATGATTTTGTAATCATCCAAACTCCAAATATAAGTAGACAGCAAAAATAAGTCATTTAGATAGGATGATGACAGTGTAGGCTACTCGTTTTTCGGACAAATCCAGCCAACGCAGTAAAACAACAGAGGACATTCTGGACATGGAGATGAGGAGAATCCCATTTAGCTTCAGAAGGGTGGGCGATATGACCAAATTCTTTCACGATATGATACATTTTATTTCACAATACTATCGAGATATTGTTATTTTTTGTTATTTGATCTAATTTCTGTTATTAACAATAAGATAAAAGACAAATAAAAAACCAATAATACAAATGCAGTATTACAAAAATATGAATTAAACAAATTACATTTTTCAGGTACAATACACTCTAAAAAATTGCTGGGTTAAAACAACCCAATGTGGGTTATTTTGGCAACCCAACGCTGGGTCAAATATGGACTAACCCAGCGGTGGGTTATTTTAACCCAGTTGGTTGGGTTAAATCTTTGACCCAACATGCTGGGTTGTTTAATTTAACTCAACTATTGATTAAAAATTACTACATTGCTGGTTAAAAACAAACCTGAAATAGGTTTGAAAATACTGAGTGCAGAGAATTACAAGAGGAAACAGTAATAATCAAAAGGAGAATATTTATTAATAAGAAAGAACATCCAAATGTAATATAAAAAGAAATTCATAGAAAAAAGGCAATTTTTCATGCTCAATTAACAATAAAACAGCATATAAAACATTTCATTCCAATTTGTTTAGAAATATTTAAAAAATATTTAAATAATAAATAATAAAAATATTTAAAAAATAAATAACATAAATAAATTACATTAGCTTCACTTTTAACATTAAATTACATTAGCTTCATTTTTAACATTGAATTACATTAGCTTCACTTTTAAAATTTACATAAGGTTATCAAAGTGGCACAAGTGCTTTATAAATTAGTTTGACACCCCTTAATTTAAACTCAGCTTTTTAGAGAGTAAGGTTAACAAAGTGGCACAAGAACACAGTGGCACAAGTAAAATGCTTTAGATATATGCATTAGTCGGACAATTTTCCTCTTCATATAAACTCATAAAATTTTAGAGAGGGTTAGTTGTTTTGGTTCCAGTACTGCTTAACATGACAAACATCCACGGAGCAGTCTTACTGAAGGGGATTCTGTTCCTGGAAGTTTGTGGACAACAGTCTGCAAAAATTCCCACACTGGCGCGCACTGCTTCAGGAAATGGATGTCCAAAACATAAAAAAGTTTAAAACATGTGTCCACAGCACCAAGGAGAGTGTTTTGCTGTAGTGCCTGTTTGCCAACAATTACAAAGGCCTGATGGCACTGACTGTCATCCCCAAGACCAAGGACGAAGGGGAAGGGTTTAGTGAGCCCAGCCACCTGCAAGTATTCAACTATGTTGATCCCAACCTGTTAAAAACAGAAGAATGTTAAAAACATAACTCACAAAACAATGCACAATGCAGCATTATATACAAAATTAGGGGTGGGACAAAGTATCGATATGGCGATATATTGTTGTCCTTCTCCGTGCGATACGAGAATCGATACTTTGAAATGACTTAAGAGGGGCCTGAGCCACTCAGGAGGATGAAGGTTAAAAAGCCTTTATTAATCCATGGCTAGTCTAACAAAATAAAAACATGCCTATGCGTTTCAGCCAGCAAGACCTTCGTCAGGGCTTGAAGTGTTTGACAAACAGCTCACTTCCTTGTTAAGACCAATCAATAACCAATAACAATCAATAACAGCTGCTTCGGTTGAGCAGGTAAGAATCTTATATTCTTAAGATATATGTGGATCCCTTCACTGAAGAGCACCAGAGGTATTTACACACTTTTACACCCAAGAAGCACTCCCAGCATTTTTCTGCTTTTTTGTATCAAACTTTGAAATGACTGTTGATATGTTTAGGCATTTTAAGTTGCTCTTAGTATGGCCTATAGTGATGTGTGCAATGCTACATTACTTACATTCTTGAATTCAATGAAAGACTTGATATTTTCTTCCAAGCTTGGTTTGAACATTTTCATCCCGTTTTTGTAGACAGGGGTGGGCAGTATCACAGGTAGCAGCCTGAGTGCAATGTCACTTTGGACTTCTGTGCAGATTAATAATTTGTATCAATTAATTATTTTATTGTCATTATTCTTAGGCAGAGACTCTATTATTATAAAGTTTGGGTTGGAGCTGAACTTGCATTCACAACTGTACCTGGAGACAAATTTTCTACATTGTGTAGAAGCTCCTGAGCCTTTTTCTCCTGGCTGGCGAAGTCAAGGATTTTGTCTTTGAAACTCAATTTCCAATTTTGACAAAGTCTCTCTGCATGGTCGGGGAATAATATAGAGAAGTCTTGAGAAATCTGAAAGTGACAAATCAATAGTGCATTAGCTTATTTTAATCACTTCAAAGGCAATGCCCTGTCTTCCGTCTTTATTGAGAGTGTTTAACCCCTTTCAAACCTTTAAAAAAAAAAAAATACATGTTACAGGGCTTCAGACTGTGACTACATGATAACATGAGGGTGAGTAAATAATTACAGACTTTTCATTTTTGGGTGAACTATCCCTTTAAAGCCCGGAACACACCTTTGCCTTGGTTGCACTGGTGCGCCTAACTTTTTATCACGCTCCAGATACATTCATATATATTATGTAAATGCTTTTAAACAAGAATAAGGTGTAGGTAAATATTTTTTTATTTGAAGCACAATTATACTGTATATAAAAATTAAAAAAATTAAAAAAAAAAAAAAAAAAAATGTTTAAACTGCTGTTCATTTTTGTGAAAACTTGTGTATCTGATGTTCAAGCGTAGTTCCGAATACTGCTAAAAAAACTGAACTGAGGATCACATGGTGACAAAGATATGAGGCTTTCTAAGCACGCGCTCTGGGTGTAAGTCAGTCAGTGCGAGTAACACACTGAGATCTTTTTCTGTGGCTTATTGCACTTGACAACTCTTTTTAACATCAAGCATGACCCACACTTTATTTTCTCATTCAAGTTATTTTTGTAAAAACTGAAACATAAGACTAACATGGTAAAAACCAGACCATTCTCAGTAGTAACTGAGTTATGGTCTGGCAAAGCTTCATTAATAACTCATTTCCAAAGGGACGTCACCAACGGACGTCGCTCAAATGCCTCTGGGCGCAATTGGATAGACCTAAAACCAATCAGAGCGATCGTCATCGTGTAATGCCGGCCTCAACGTTTCTGATTGGTGCTGCTATTTTGCCGGATTAGAAATGGGCTTGAATGAGCTCTTTGCCAGACTACTTGCAGAGCAAATCTAAATTTGCCGGAAGTTGTCTGGGTTTTCCCAGGCTAACATGAGACGTGATTCCCTTTCGAAGGACATGTGGAAAACGTTGCGTAAGTGCTTCTAAAGGAAAGCACTTTTACCTGATATCTCATTTTAAAATATGAGAGCTTAATATAGATCGATTTAAAATGATTAATATAACAATGGTAGTTTATTTTCATTAATATGCATGATAGGCCAATTTAATCACATTTTTAAAAATGTAATTGTTTTTATGGATCATTTCATTGATCTTTGCTGACACTATTTGAGGCAATCTAACTTTTATTGTTTTAAGGCATGTTTAAGCATGTTTGCACAGTTAAGTTTACATTATCTTACTTTTATTTATAAACTATATTTTTATAGTTTAATTTAATTAATAAACCCTCTGTTTTTTCCAGGCTTCAGTTATTGTTGGGATACTCTTTAAGTTGACAGCATCATCAAATTATATATCATGATAAATATTGTTATGAACAATATGGAAAAGTATCGTGATCATTTTTTTTTGTTTTTGTTTTTTTGCCATCAACCAGCTTAAATGACAACCAAAAGGAATTTTGACTTTCTGAAGAAGAAAAAAAAAAAGAGCACAGATTTGGACCTACCATGCCTGGAGTATTTATGTCCTCAATCGATTTTGTCCCATTAGCTCTTATCCACTGAGCCCTATGGATGGCTGTTTCTTTCATGTATTCAGCTACTTTGTCAGCTGGCCACATATTATTTTTGAGCCATTCAGAAATTTGCATTGCCCTGTCCGGTGAAATACTTGGCTCTGCAAGTAAAAATAATTTGAACAACAATGAAATTAAGAGCATTTGCTAAAATAATAAACACTTGGTTTTAGTAAAAGATAAATTTAAACATTTACCTGGTATATCCAAGATGCTGCTCATGGCTTGAGAATCCTTCTCACGGCCTGCAGAGTTTTCACGGCTTGCGCAGATTTTACGGCTTGAGTAGTTTTCACGGCGTGATCTCTTTCTGATATTTCTTAGGCGTTCCTCCAGGAATCCAGTAGCTGGACGATGGCTTCGTCCTGGGCTAAACCATGCTTCCTAAAAACACAAAATAAGATTGTATCCTGTAGGAATGTGACCAAAACTAAATACTTTATTTGCAAAGGCACATAAAATGAATAACACATTCTATGGAGCTCCTAAAGGGACATGGTGATGAAACAAATTTGAGATAGGAGGAGAAATTAAGTTGATGCTTTTGCTCACAAAAGTTTAACAAATAAACTAAGGTTGTGCAATGTCTATCAAACTGACATCAGACAATGTTTACAGTGAAAGGGCTGCACAGGACTTTTTTTCCGTACCGCACCTGCAAGGTTCTATTCCTGGCCCCGCAATTGAAATGATTTAATTCCCAAATCATTAGTTTATTTGTTAAACATGGGCTAAAGAAAGAGAGATGGGGATAACAAATATAAAATCTTGGCTATACAATAAGTTATACATTTGAATATCAGTCATTTAGTTCATGTAAAACATCTAGTAGCCTATAATTCTAATAATTTTTGCAAAAAAAAAACTGCGTCCCAATGTGCAAAGCTGCTACTATCCATCCTAAATAGTATGTGACATTAGTAATTGTCAATACTATTTAGGGCAGATGGGGTGGATAGTATTCTCATTGGGACGCAGGGTATTATCACTTTGTTATATCTGCGTAAATATGACCATATGACTATGGTTTTAAATGTCCACGTAAGTGCACCTTCTAACATTACAGATATGTCACACATGAACTCACTCATAAAGCCATGTCTCAACATCTTATATTAAATGTGTGTGTGTTGTAGCTTGTTTAAAGCTTGTTATAGTCTAGTGGTTTATCAGTAAAACTGCATATTATTATGTCTGAAGAACATTGTAGCCTGGGCTACTTGTCTCTGTTTATAGATATGAATATATTAAATACGTTAGCTTTAGGTAACTTAACTTACTCAGCTAATACTCTGCAGTAGAGATAACGTTAGGTCCAACAAGTCCGACTATAAACACTTATTCAAGACTCAATCTAGGGTTTCATGACTGGACAAAAACACGGTTTGGAAGATAAACTCATTAAGTACTCTCTAATTTTGATAATTTTAAACAAAAAAGGCGATAGTTTATAAACGCCTGACGCGAGTGTCGTATCATAAAGCAAACGACAATCGACCTTAAAAAAAAACCAATATAAAGACACATAACGTGAGCGAACTAAATGACTCACATAAGTCACATATTTCAGGGGAAATGTTGGCCAAAAGAGGTATCTGACTTATTCAAAAGGCAGGGGAAAGCTGTAACGTTAACGTTATAGCAAAGTATAACGTTAGGCCTAACGTTAACAAACAAAAGAACGAAGCTAGGGGTTACTTCAAGACTTTCGTCGTGTGTCGTGTGAATCGCCCTTTTTTGCATACTTTTACATTTTCGGGGGTACAGTAATAACTTTCTAGATTAAATACTCATAAACATACCTTTTTTCGCCGAATAACAGCTGTCCTTGCTGAAAAACGATCTTCTGAGGTGATCCAAAATGCCCGCGAAGGTAGAGTTGTTGGTCTGAAGCAGGTCTGACGCCTTGTTTGAGGCGTCGATGGGGGAGGGGTGAGTTCACTGTTTCTAACGGTCACAACCGGTAACCCAGCGTTGGGTTACACAAAAAACTACCCAACATTGAGAAAATAACCCAATAAAATGACCCAACAGTCTCAACCCAGCGGTTGGGTTGAAAAAATAACCCAGCATTTTTTAGTGTGTAGGCTTATTTAACATAGTTAGAATTAGTACAGAAATTTAATCAGATGTAAAAAATAAAATATTGCATAGTCTTCACTGTATGAATTAATATAAATGTAGCCTATTAAAGCTAAAAGTTATTCAGTCAAAAGCAGTAAGTTATTTTCTCTTTTGTTTGATTCACGGATCCATTATACTGTCAGGGTTCTGTCACTTCTGTCTAGTTTATTTCTTGGTTTTGTGACAGAGCTCTGACACTCCTGTTTTGTCTTTGTGTGGGCGCACTGCTTCAAGCGGTCATGTCATCCCAGACAGCAACATAGTATCCACATGTACCAGATGTGGCCCGGATCTGGGCCGAAACTATGTTGCTGTCTGGGATGTTTGTGAGCATGTGGCTTGTCATGTATGTTTCCTTGTGCCATGTGCTCTCCTGTCTGTCTAGCCCCGCCCAACTTGTTACCAGATTATTGATTAATTTGCCCCACCTGTCATCCATCATTACCTTGTATGCTCTCCCTATTTATTCTCCTTGTTGTTGGCAATCCTGTGCTGGATTGTTGTTAAATGTTACTTTAAGTGTTTCCCTGCTCTATTCAAGTCATGTGGAGTTATGTCTTGGTTTCCCCCACGGGGTAGATTTTGTTTGTGGTTTTATTTTATTAATAAAGCCTATTATTTCTCCTGCAATTGAGTCCTTGCTCCCTTCACTCAACCCTGACAGATACACATCCGGTTTACACCCAACTGTTTACTTTCGCTTGAGACATAACCAGTTGTGTTTGCATGAATACTCCACGTGATGGGCATTTTGATGTAGGAATTGCATTTGTATTTGACATTGAAGCGCAATAATACATGAAAGAGTACTGAATTCACAATGAGACACGGCTTTCTGTGTGTCAGTCCAGTTTTTAACATCAAGCATGTCCCACTCCTTATGTTCACATTCATGCATTTAATCACTCTGAAGTTTCAATAGTGCTATATTTACATATCGGGATATAGCAAAATCTCTAACGATAGACTTTTTATACCATGGTAATAATATTTTCATACAGTACCTAGCTTCAGATTTATACTAGTCCCAGAAAAGATTGTGAATTACTAATCAAAATAATTGCATAAGGCTTGGAAGTCTTGGAATAAAGTGGAAGGATCATTGCAGTCCATCTCAGGTAAGGGCCTGGGAATCTCTCATACCTGAGACTGCAGTTACACTGTGGCGCCTGGAGTCTCTGGAGAAGGGGAGGGGGGCCGTCAGACTGACTCGCAGCCTTTCTTCCTATGTGAGAATGCCTTTCATTGGCCCCTCCAGGACAGTATCGCAACTGAGTCCTCATAGAGGCTCCAACCCTGCCCGGCCAGTCTGGCAGTCTCGCTTCCACCGGTCCTTATCAGGACGGAGATCACAATATGGCCTGAGGGGTGCTATAGGACGAGCAATGGGGACGGGAGGGTTTTATAGGACGGAGGCCGTCATCACCCCAAGCTCCCATCTCACTGATCACTCAGATTAATGACACGACTCTCCTTCTGCCAGTGAAAGTGACAACACACCAGAACACGGGCCTGTCTACCTGTCCAAGTGCTCTTGATGAGATAATCGCCCCTTTCATTCGGCATAAATAGAAGAATGCCAAATAAGTCAGTGAATGCTTCACCGTGAAGACCGACCGTTGGCGTAAAAACGCATGTGCTATATATGAACTTAATTTTGTGGTTTTGCAATGAAAACATTATTTTTTCATATAAGAAGAATTGACTCTTGGGGATAATGATTATGATCATGAAGAAAAAGAAAAGTTTAATCCTCCAATAAAAAGCTTTGGTCATGTGGAGTGATATGCTTCCTGAATATCTATCATGTAATCTCACCCACTCATCAAATCTGAGCCCTTGTTTTATGTGATATTATTTAAGAAAAAATAGGCTATATATTAAATTAATAATAGGTCAAATAGTGTGATAGCACTCCAAAAAGTGTATATTTGTGAAAAATAAATATTTTTTAAAAAATCAGCAATTTCTCCAACCCATATTTCTTCCTATCTAATTCAACTGTCTGTCAATAGGAATTTTACTCTCATATTTTTCATCTGTGTTTCTTGAAAAGGCCTGTCAGCTGGAGCTTGAGGTACAGTTTGCCAACAGCCTAATGACCCTTTATGGCAACACAATCTGATGTCTGTCCCAGCAGTCCGGTAATCCTGTCCACCTTTGCGGCTTAGTTATGCTCAGGCTTAAGTTGCATATTTTGTATTTATCAGGATTTTGCTGATAAATGCTATCAGCAAGAGAGAAATGAAATATGGGAGGTCTATCTCAAGTTGCAAGAACAGACGGTTTTTCAGTATTGAACCACCAGTGATGCAGATATCCTGTCGTTATTCTCTTATATTTATTACTCAAGACAGAATTGGAGTTTTTCGAGTTGTGCAGTTTTATAAAAACCTCACAGTGAAAAGGATGTATATGCTTTTCTGTTTCATACAGTTTACATCAGTAGATCAGTTTCCATCATTCCGTGACAGTTTTTCCCCAGATTTGCTGCAAAATGCATATCCGTCCAATACAAACATACTCAGAAACAAAGAACTCCATGCAGCTCGAAATAAACTCAGAATAAAGAAAATGTTTTCCAATGTAAATACTCCATTATTTAGAGTACATCAGTCATGGCTGCCTAAACAACCTAAAGCCATTTTCTGCACATAATGTTAATTTACTCATTATTTATATGAAATGTTCTTAAAATGATTCATGACAACAAAAAAAAGCTACTTATAGGGTCACGTATGAAGTTCATATATGAACAGTGTGAACAAATTGTCAAACCACAATTTCATCAGGCCCTCTATCAAAGTAAGATGCAAAATATGGACACAATCATTTTTTAATTTCACATTCCACTTAAAATGACAATAAACATTGGGCCTCAGCCCTGCTTGTGTAAATGAGGCATTGTTAAATTAATATATTACGTATTAAACAGAATTTTGGCAACACAATGTTTAGGAGTTGCAATGGTCATATTTGTCTGACCTCACAGTAGTTCATTGTGATTGGTGCATGGCTTATACTGAAAGGTCTCTCTCTCGCTCTCTCTCTCTTTCTCTGGAATGACATTCTCAAGTGAATGTCGCTCATCAAGGGGCTTACGGAGTAAGTGATAAAGTGTTCCACTCTAATACCTGCCCGCTTCTCATCTGTCATCTATAAAGAGGATTGGAAATGAAGCAACATTCTTCAGGATATAATGACCTCTGAAGCATACAGAGGGATATTGTAAAACATATAAATGGAGAGGGAAAATGTGTTTTGGGTTTGATCAAAGAAGTAAAACTGCAGTTGATTATGACCATGATCGGTTCAAATATACATAGGCCTACTATAAACCATATATATTGTCGTCCATCATAATTACGATTCAATGTTAAACTGAAACGATATTGATTTAACCAGTGTTTTATACTCTCCCTGATTTCAGGTTGCACGATGCAATATGGAATGGAGTAATGCTCACCATGTGACTATAGGCCCGGAAATAGCCCTGATTGGACTGATTGATAAATGAAGCTGTCCTTGTTTTTGAGCATGCCCTTTCAGCTCTGGACTTTGTCCAGGAAAACCTCTAACAGCCACTTATTAAGTAGTTAGACTCACAAGGCTGTGTATGCAGTGGTCACCTGGGTGTGTGTCTGTAGGTTCTGAGACCCCATTGGTCAACGGTGGACTCTCGGTTGCGAGCGGGCAAGATAACACAGCGGGCATAATCCTCGTTCCTCTCCCTTGGGGTCTGAAGTAGCGTGTTTTTACAGCTTGTCGGGTTGTTTAGCGACGTAATTATTAGCATTTCTTGTAAACATTCTGCGTTACCTCCAATGAGTCTTTGTCCCCTTGACCCGTGCTTTACAGGCTCAAAGAGAAGTCGCAGTAAAGTGGAGGAGGCGTGAATGTTTTTGCAAATCTCAAGAAAATAAAATTATGGATGACGTATTGAGGGAGACAGCTTATTTCCAAGATAGCATGCATTGCAAGAAGCGTTTCATTTGAAGTTCACAAAACATTCACATGTATAAAGAGCAGTTTGCGGCTAATGGCGAATTTGATCAAATTATGCAAGAGTGGTCACAAAACACACCAAGCATACAAGTCATTATTATTATAAATTGTTTGTTTTTTTGCCTTTACTATAATTCATGATATTCTAACACACCCTGCCTGCAGTCATAGATCCCCTAATTAATATGGAATGGATGAGAGTCAAGCTGTTTGTTTACAGGATTCCTGGATACATTTTTGCCCTACACCACTTACGCAAGGATCATACATGTTAGGAAGAGCATGATTAAGTGTATTTAAAATATTTCATATTGAGCCATTAGCGAAATCATGTCGGTTCCTGAGCTGTAGACAGGTCGCATTAAACCAATATACTGCCTGGGTTTCACAGAGAGTATCAAGCCTCTCTTGTGTGTCTGTAAGACAGGAAAAGAAACCAAGGAAAATGAGTTCTAGAGTAGGCTATAGCCAACGGTGAAGTTTGAACAGCTCGGCCAGTGACAAGCTTTTAAGGAGACCAGAGCACCATGGGTAGTCTGCAGATGAAATACTAGGGGGTGAAAGGGAAAGTAGTGATTTGTCATTAGGACTTTTCAAAGAATAGTGATGCCAAGGGTCCAATTTATGGTTTTATACCTACCTTCTTCAGAACACACATCAAGTTCTTTGTGAGGAATATAATGCTAGTTTTTTTTCTTCTTGTAACAGAGCTATATTGGAAGATATTTGCTGAAAATTTATTACATAAATTTTGGCATGTCTGAGAAAGAAAAGAAAGGAAAAATCATGTAAATTATTTTTTTTAACAAGATGCTACAAGTAGTGCTAACAAAACATATGAGGCTCATATACTGCGGCTTAATATAGTGTCACTCCACTACTGGGTGTTTAATGGCATTCTGTCCACACCGATCATTTACAAGATTGATGTTCTACAACTCAATTTACTTCCAAAAAATTCAGTCATATAAAATCTCTATAAAAAACAAGAGAACCAACTTTTTAATTGATAAAATGACAAGTTATTCAATTATAACATTTAATTAATTATAATAAATGCAATAAATATCAGATCAAAATCAGCACAGGATATTTTTGTATAAGTTATTTCATTTTACTTTCAATTATTAGAAATAAATATATCAATCAAATGCAATAAATAGAATATCTGAACCAGCACTTGGACCACGACTCATGCTTGTTGTGTTGACGAGAGCAGACATTGATGTGTGAACATGTGTTGGAGATTAATATTTTGTAAATAAATTGGTTTTTTTGCGTAAACAAAGAACTCAAATTGCATAAATTTGAGAAATTGAGGTTAAACCACTTACGTTACATGGATTAATGATGTCTACCATTCTGCCAGAGTTTCGGGGCTTGAAAGTGGTAGTTGCGTATACTGTCAATGGAGGGACAGAAAGCTTTGATCAAAAATATCTTAATTTGTGTTCTGAAGATGAACGAGTGTCTTACGGGTTTGAAACATGAGGGTACAGAATTTTCTTTTTTTGGTGAACTATCCCTTTAATTACACGTAGATGGTGACGTCAATGTCATTTGGACATTTGTAGACAGAAACAGAGGTACGTGTCTTGACAAACTCACAAATGTTGAAATTGTTTCTCTTTGCACTGCATGCTTAAAGGGTTAGTTCACCCAGAAATGAACATTCTGTCAGTAATTACTCACCCTCATGTTGTTCCAACCCCGTAAGAGTTTCGTTCATCTTCGGAACACAAATTAAGATATTTTTTGATTAAATCTGAGCGCTGGATCACTCCTCCATAGGCTTCTTAAGGGTTCGAAACTGGCCGGCCCAAAAGTTATGAAAGACATCGTTAAAATAGTCCGAGTGACTACAGTGGCTCAATCTTAAGTTTATCAAGCGACGAGAATACTTTTTGTGGGCAAAAACGTCTCACGCATCACACACATGACTAGCGTTGGCCAATAGTGAGGCTACGTGTGACGTACAACACAGAAGCTTTGCCAGTTCCACTACATGAAATCTCAAGGCCCACAGGGAAGGAAATGAGTAGTTGAATAAAGTCGTTGTTTTTTATTGGTTTTTGCGCACAAAAAGTATTCTCGTCGCTCGATAAACTTAAGATTGAGTCTGTAGTCACTCGGACTATTTTAACGATGTCTTTCATAACTTTTGGGCCGTCAAGTTTCGATCCCTTAAGAAGCCGAGTGATCCAGCGCTCAGATTTAATAAAAAATATCTTAATTTGTGTTCCGAAGATGAATGAAAGTCTTACGGGGTTGGAACAACATGAGGGTGAGTAATTACTGACAGAATTTTCATTTTTGGGTGAACTATCCCTTTAAGGAAACGTGTACAATATTTTCTCGGGGAAACTTATACAGCCTATTATGATCCAGAAAGCGTACATGCTGATTAACAGCAAATTGAGAGGAAACAAAACATGTCACTTTATGGGGAGCGAGGACACATAGAAATGCTCCGGAAGATAACACTTATGCCCTCGATCATATTACATGAGTTGTTAGCGTTCATAAATATTAGTTTATGGCTGCTTGAAAGCCTACTACTTTCAGTGTGTCAGTCATCAGTTTCTGGAGTGACTCCTGTTTGCCGTACACACACATTTAAGAAAATTCACCCTGATTGTTACCAACTAAATTAACAATAGGCCTGTTTCGCTCAAACAGCAAGATGCGAGGAAAATCGTTTTTTGCATGAACTTAAAGGGATAGTTCACCCAAAAATTACCACGCAACTACCTCTTTGATGGTTCTAAAAGTTCATAAAGAGGTCATAAAACTAATCCATATGAATTGAGTGGTTTAGTCCAAATTTTCTAAAGAGACGCAATTGCTTTATATGATGAACATACTTAATTTAGGCTTTTATTCACATATAAACATTCATCAACTCATACATTTGTGGCAAACTGAAGCTCAAGCATGTTCGCTTGAGGTGTGAGAACCAATGAGGTTCATTCTCATGTTACGTAATGCTTCCACAAGAGCCAATGAGGTTTGTTCTCACGCACCAATCAGTGTCGGTTGAGCTTCTGTTTATGTTCGCTGATAAATGTGAATAAAAGCCTAAATTAAATGTTCATTAAAGCAACCGAGTCTCTTCAGAAAATTCGGACTAAACGGCTCAATTCAAATGGATTAGTTTTACGATCTCATGAACTTTTTGAAGCTTCAGTGGTAGTTGTTTAGCTGTCAATGGAGTGACAGAAAGCTCTCAGATTTCTTTGAAAAGATCTTCATTTGTGTTCTAAAGATGAACAACAGTCCTACAGGTTTGGAACGACATGGTGAGTGATAGTTTTGGCGTAAAATGCTTTATTTTATTTTTCTTCACTTTATTTTCCTTCTATTAGCTTGTTCGGAGGTGGATCGAGGCCTCTGATATGGTCTCTCCTTCTCCTACATGATAGTTGCAGCAGCAGAGCTTTCTTCTGTCAGCCTGCTGCCAAGGTAATGCATGGTTTGCATATTCATAGATTAGTTACACTACATCACTGTGTGCCAATAACTACCATCAAACATTTTATTTATTTTAATTTGTTAGCTATTTGCGACATAATTGATCACATTTGTTCATATCATCCCTGGCACACACAAAGCTTTAGGGGATTCCCCCATCTTAGATAGGGTCTGGAGATAGCGTGACATGTCTGGGATAGTAGAACCATGTACCACTTGTTTCCTTTTAGGGCAATGACTTTCTAATTGGATGTTTGCCCAAAAATGTTTGCCCCAGGGTACACCGCCACTAAGCAAGATGATAGAACTACAGTAAGTTTGAATCATAGATGTAGTCAAAAATGTCCCTCATGATGATCTACATCTATGTTAGTTACTTTGGTTGCTTGATTACTTCCTTAGCAAGTCATTATCATTTGCGATGATTTTAAAATGGATGAAGCAGCTGGTTAAATTGGGCAACTGTTTGTAAATTGCGCATAGCCAGACTTTTCGGCACAGTCCAGTGTGCAGATTATTCTGGCCTGTTTTTAAATTCTGATTTTAAATTCATTTTGATATATATATATATATATATATATATATTTTTTTTTTTTATGGTTATTTTAGTATTTTATATATTTATGGTTTATTTTAGAATCCCCAAAAATTATATTTATGAAAAAGGATATATTTTAAGGCTTTTAAAAAAAAGAGATTTATATACTTGCATAATGCATACCATACAAAAGTTTGGGGTCAAGTAAGCATTTTTTTCTGATAGAAATTTAATACTTTTATTAAGCAAGTACGTACACATTAAATTGGTCAAATGTGAGAGGAAAGCAATTTATAGTGTTACAAAATATTTGTCAAATAAATGCTCTTCTTTAGAACTTTCCATTCAAAGAGTCCTGAAATCACTTTCCACACAAAAAAATAAGCTACGCAACTGTTTGAGGATAATAATAATAAATGTTTCTTGAGCAGCAAATCAGCATATTAGAATGATTCTGAAGGATCATGTGACACTCAAGACTGGAGTAATGATGCTGAAAATTCAGCTTTGCGTCACAGGAATAAATTATATTTTGAAATGTATTAAATTAAGATACAGTTATTTTAAATGATAATAAGATTTCACAATATTAATGTTTTTACTGTTTTTTGGTCAAACAAATGCAGCCTTGGTGACTTTTTTCAAAAACATTATGTATACTGACACAGAAAGTCATATAAAACAATATTATACTGACCCTGAACTTTTCAATGTTAGTATAGGAAATAAAAGGTGTAGAGGAAATATTATATGTGATGTATACACCACATGAAAAAAAACATCAAATTTTCTTTGAAAATGATTTCTATATTTTTCCCTTTTGATACATTAGTCTTATCAGTCTCTCCCCAATACTTTCTTTTCCCTCAAAACTCTCCATTTGAGGCATAAATAATATTTAAAGACTCCTTTCCCCGTGATCCACACACACATTGATAATGTCGTTTGGATTGTACTGTGAATGTAGCATCCTCCAAACCCTTCATTCACATGATTATTTGTACTCGGTGTGTTTTGATGATATTGAGAAGCTTAGGTGGGTGTGTGAGGATAATTACATGTGATATAATCCACTGATGAGCACAACTGTGGCACTGTGCCAGTAGCCCAGCCATTTTCTATTAGGAGAGGAGAATCAATGCAACCAGTCTTTTGTCTAGTATGCATTTGTTCATCAATGTATTCTTTACCGCAGCGATTTGAATATTTTGTACTGATTAAAATACATCTCTTGCTAATGTCTGTGTGGCACAGATAAACGCAGAGCAATTGAATGCGCTGGAAATGCATGCGTATATTAAGGACTTTATGGCAAGGTTATTTTTTTGTAGGCCATTTCTGTGAGTTTTATATTCTTGTAAACTCTGCATACTAAGGAATAGAAAAGGGCAAAGTTGTTTTCCTCCTGAGACATGTTCTTGTTTTTACGTGTACATGCCAACAATCCCTGACAATGTTTTACTAGGTGGTGACTCAGACCTCTCGTTTATTTGCTTGCCGGAGGCTTTATTTAGTACGGGATTTTTTTTAGGATAAAGGCAGACATTTTGAAGGCTGAAAATATATTTTCCTTTCATCTTCTTTTTGTCAGTCTTTCTCGTCCATCTCTTGTCCTTGTCCAATTCTTCTTTCTTTTCAAAAGCCGAAGAGAGAATGCGGTGCCCTTGTTTGTGTAAACTCACATCGCCTGGTCATCGAAAGTTCGTCAGAACGCGGAATAACACAGACAGCGGTTTGAGTGGGTTCACTCAGGCCTGTCCTGAGAGTGAACAAGTCTTGTGTAGGAAAAGGACGTGACCTGGATGACAAGAAAACCTGCAGGACAGCAGTATTGGCCCCTCTGTCTTGTGATTGATGGTGTTGATGTTCCAAATTGGCCTCAGATTCGCCAAGTACAAGAATCATAATAGCAGGGTTTTAGATTAGTTCTCTAGATAGTAGGAAGAGGGGGAGGTTGAACGTTCCAGGAATACAACAATGCACTGGATCCCGAATGTCGGCTGGAGGCTTGCGAAAGGCACATCGCTAGCAAAGGATGTGAATAGTGATTCTAATGCGGAGAAGTATTTCAGGGGTCAGACTGCGTCATTACCACCGAACGGAGGTCAAAGCCACACGCTTGTCCTCAAAGGCGAGACGCTGCATCTGGGCTGAACAAAACAGCCTCTCAGCTTACTAATTGTTTGTAGAGCCTCTTTAAGACCGTATTTATGTATGTTCTTTGATCACCAAGATTGTCCGTGATTTTGCAGCATTATGGCAAATTTGAATGTTGATTACCTATAAGTATGATATATTTTCACTGGGAGGTCTAGTATGGATAAGTGCATGTTTTATATTGTATTTTTATAGTGTTTTATAACTCTCTCTAGGGTTGGGAATCGAAAATCGATTCCAATTCTGGAATCGAGTACTTGATGTCAGGAATTGGATACCTGTTATAAAATTTAAATTTCGATTACTTTGTGAGCATTTCATTATGACCTTTCAAGCGCGAGACGACTCACGCAGTGTTTTCAGTGCTGCTGGTGTGTGTAACAGTATATTGGATTCGTGCATCTCTTAAAGTGACAGCAGCCTAATTTTCCTGCTGCCGTCTCTATTATAACATTAATCAAACAACAAAAGACAAAGAAAATTCACTCGTTCTTGACTGAATAACTTTCGTAACTATATTTTTAATGTATATTTTATTTATAAAGTGGAGTGTTCTTTTAAATTTGATTAGTTTCTGTATCTATTTGTTTTTATTTGTTCTTTTTTTTTAATTACTGAGTGTTATTGTCTAAACACTTTTTTTTTTGCATTATTGGAATCGATAAGAATCGGAATCGATAAGCAGAATCAAAATAGGAATCAGAATCGTTAAAATATTTTCTCTCAATACGAATTCCTCATAATAGCTTTGAATAACTGTAATTCTAACACCAAACTAATAGTGAATGGAAGAAAAAAATGTGAAAGAGAGAGAGAGAGAGGGAGTAAAATTAGAATTTGAAAAATGACATGCCCATTACCAGGATGATCAGTTTGGGAGACACAAATTACCACTTGTACTGTAGTGTGCAGGTATTTCCTGGGCTTTCAACACTGTTAAAGAGACTGTAAAGAGTTTGAAATGATTAAACTTTGTTTTGACCCTGCAGTTAAATGCATGTGCTTGTCCATTATGGCCAACCCACCATCGAGAATAATGGGCATTTTTCAGAGAAGCCAGGGAGTCAAACCATACACTATGTGAAAAGCAGCGTTAAGAGGCTGGAGATCTGTGTAATTAAATAAAACCCAACTGTTTTAGTGTGTACTTTAGAATGAAACCCTGGAATACTTGGTTTTAATACGCTGTGGGGCTACACCAGTGTGCTTATGTTTGACAGCACTAAAAGGGCTGTTTAATGCTTACGTTCAATAGCTTGGTCACAACACAGGGACTGAACCTCTGTGCTCCTGCCCTGTGCCGCCACGACAGCCGGAACATTCCCTATGTTTAAAGGGATAGTTCACCCAAAAATGAAAATTCTGTCATTAATCACTCACCCTCATGTCATTCCAAACCCGTAAGACTTTCGTTTATCTTCAGAACACAAATAAAGTTCTTTTTGATAAGTCTCACGGGTTTGGAATGACATGAGGGTGAGTGATTAATGACAGAATTTTCATTTTTGTGTGAAGTATCCCTTTAATGTAATTAATATATTATCGTATTTTCTTAATAAACAGGTCAGTAATATATAAGAATATCCAAAATATAAAAATTATTTGCTACAAGGAAGTACACGCTTTGGTTTCATTTCTTGAAATCATTTAGTGTGTTCAATTATTATTATCAAAACATGTTAGGAAATGCATCTATTTAGGTATCATAAATGACAAATTTCATAAATCATGACGATTTTGGGGAGTCGAGGCGCAATTTTTAAAGCCTGCGCTAACCTTGTCCTGTCATAAAAAGCTCAAAGGATCTGATATAACAACCTTGATGCACATTGAGTCTGCTGCATCATTATTGTGACATCATTTCCTGTTTTATTTACATTACCTTTCAAGAAATAAAAATAGTAAAAATTAATTACTAAGTTATTTTATTCTGCAGGAATGCATTAAATTAATCTAAAATGAGGAGAATGATTTATGAAATATCATGTGACACTGAAGACTAGAGTAATGATGCAGAACATTTTGTATTCAAATAGAAAAGTTATTTTTAATTGGAATAATATTTCACAGTATAACAACAATATATTTTTGATCAAATACATGACTGGGTGAGCATAGGAAACTACTTTTAAAAACATTTTAAAAAAACATACTGACATAACTTTTGAACGTTAGTGTATTTTTGTAATTTATTTGAACCACATAGCTTTGATTTGGTGGATAAATGTTTTTCAAATAATAATCAGCGGTAATGCAGTTTTGTTGAAAACTGTGAAATGATAGTATAAGAATGCCAAACTGCTTAAGGTTTTCTTCAGTTTTTTTAATGAGAATCTTTTAGGAGAGTTGTATCATCATTAAAGATGTATATTCAAATCATTGTATGTACGAGTTGCATTTTCTATTGTATTTTTCTTAATTGATGCAGACAAAAATGAGCATCATGACCCATAGGAGAGACAATTAATTAGAAAAAACAAATGACATAAGTCTTTACACGTTTACATGTTTTTCTACTAATCATCTTTATTAGCACTTGTAAAAGGACTGAATGCTTGTTTTATAGATAATGTCTCTGTCTGGAGTGTTGACGCGCTGATGTCTCTCTTGCCTCGGGCATATTAGATTGGCCTCCATTAAGCACCCTCATTGTTTACAACCCACCAATCCCCCGGCTTCATTTCCCGTTTGTCCCCTCTTCAGAAAAAGAGAGAGAGCAAAAATCTCAGACTGCCTGATCTCCTCATGTGTGGCGCTGAGATCCAGACACCCCTGACCTCGGCTCTATTTTCTCTAGGCATGTGTGCATGCGTGTAATTTTCACCCTGCTGTCCTAGACGAAACTGCCCCTCTGGTGATCAGTCTTTCCCCCGGTTGCACTGCGGGCAGCCCTTCCAGCACTGATAGCGAAAGAAAGAGCGGCTCGTGCGCATGTGGAGAGTCCGCGTCTGAACCTCGACCCCCCACGTAAATGAACAAATACAGCCACAGACAGAAAGACATTAATCCATAAATACAGACATGTATGGTAAATGACAGATGTATTGCAGGGTATTGCATATATAGTGATTATATGGCAGGAGAGCGGTTTAAATTGGTCTGTACTATTATGCATTTTCAATGAAAAGAAAAGAGTACCCTCTGGTTGTGTCATTGCTCTTGGTCAACTGACAAAACTCAATCCATCAGTGTGAATGTGAGAACGCAGAACAGCATGGATCAATTTCTGTTCTTGTTAAAATGTGTCCCTAAATGCCACCAGTAGTTACGGCAGAGGACCACATACGTTGCGCCTAATCCATTCCATGATTTATCAGCATATGCAGGCTATTAATGCTCTCTGTGGAGAACGCTGCAGAGACACCCAGACTCTGGCTGTTCTGGTGGTTGGAGCAAATCTGTTTAGGATTATAGAAATAGTGGTGTGGGAGAAATCGAACCGTCCAAAATCCCAGCAATGGTAGAGAAACCCCAAACAGCTGTTTGCAGGATTTGTTGACATTTCTCTGCTTTGCATATTCGCTGCTTGTTCGAGTCGGTGACTTTATACGCTTCATGATGTTTGCTGCTGTTTGGTATTTGAGTTTTAGTGTAGTTTCTTCTGTGAAGTCCATGTTTGTTTTTAACACCATCGAAAATGTATCCTTTGCTAAATTATCTACTGTATCTATCGTTCTATCTATCGTTCTATCGATTGTTCTGTCTATCTTTCTATCGTTCTATCTATCGTTCTATCATCATTTTATCTATCGTTCTATCTATCTATCTATCTTTCTATCTATCGTTCTATCTATCATTCTATCGATTGTTCTGTCTATCTTTCTATCGTTCTATCTATCGCTCGTTCTATCTATCGTTCTATCTATCGTTCTATCTATCGTTCTATCTATCGTTCTATCTATCGTTCTATCTATCGTTCTATCTATCGTTCTATCTATCGTTCTATCTATCGTTCTATCGATTGTTCTGTCTATCTTTCTATCGTTCTATCTATCGTTCTATCATCGTTTTATCTATCGTTCTATCTATCGTTCTATCATCGTTTTATCTATCGTTCTATCTATAATTCTATCGATTGTTCTGTCTCTCTTTCTATCGTTCTATCTATCGCTCGTTCTATCTATCGTTCTATCTATCGTTCTATCTTTCTATCATTTATTGTTCTATCTATTGTTCTATCTATCGTTCTATCTATCGTTCTATCTATCGCTCGTTCTATCTATCGTTCTATCTATCGTTCTATCTTTCTATCATTTATTGTTCTATCTATTGTTCTATCTATCGTTCTATCTATCTTTCGATCTATCGTTCTGTCTATCGTTCTGTCTATCTTTCTATCGTTCTATCTATGGCGTTTTATCCATTCTGTCTTGAATGATAGAATTATCTATCTATCTATCTATCATCTATCTATCTATCTATCCATCTATTGGCAGGTAGACGGATAGATAAAAGAAAAGGTAGGTAGATATGTAGATAGACCTATAAAATGATAGATAGAATCTTGCCCTCTAGGCAGAACAGCAGACGTCTGATATGTAAGTATTCAGAAGGTAGTGTCTCTGGTGTTTTAAATGTATTGTCCATTCATGCAAGAGAGAGTGGTGCAGGCGTAATGAAAGAGAGAGGCACATGAAAGAGAGTCAAACTTCCCCTATCTGATGTCATTTTCAGATCTTGGGCTCCTCAAACTGAGAGAGAGGTCAAGAGCGACATGGCGTCTGTTCTCCGAAGGCTCTCATATTCACCTTGTGTCCTCCTCGCCCTCTCCCCTCCTCCTCGTCCTCTTCCTCCTCCTCTGTCACCTCCCAGCTTTGTCATCTCATCTCTCTGCTTCACTCCCATGGCACTTCTCTCTTTTCTTCTCCTGTTCGCTCTGACAGCTCCTTTCATCCATTGTCTTCTATCATGCCTTCAGCTCCAGCACTCTCACTGCTCCTACACGGCAGGCATGTTCACATTCAGCCAGCACCAATCATTACTTTTTTTCTCCCTTTGAAAAAGCAAAAATCAAATGCTGAAAAAGATTGATTGGAGTGCGTTGTGTGGTTCAGGTGTTATTGTAGTAACACCGTTACAGTGCATTTTCAAGAAAAATGTGTGTATTTGATAAGATTATATGAAGGAAAACTCAGGGTTTTATTCAACATAGAAAATTGACTTCCGACATCATATCTGAATTAAGCGAGGTTCGACAAGATTCCAGAGACAAGTGTGTTTCCTGTCAGCACTGAAGTTACGTTCACTTTAACCACAATTTGCAAAGTCAAATTAAAGTCATCCGGTTTCAGTATGAGTTGGTGATTTGAGGTGAGAGGGACTTTGGTGATTTGATGTGGGTGTGCCAGACACCCTGACAAAGTTCAACTTGCAAATGCAAATGAGAGCAGAGTTCATCTTTATGCAAATGAGCAGTGACATGATGAACTACTGATAGCTGAGAAGACAGTGAAGCTCATGTGATCCGCCTAATGTCAAATGTTGTGGTCGAGTGTATAGACGATGGAGGAAAGATTCATCCTGTTTGTGAGGAATTTTTCTATTCTGTATAACCGCGCACATACAGAGACGTACACAAAAAGTGATGCATTGAAGAACATCAAAAAGCATTGAGCATGCGTTGATTCTCGTTGATGCATAATGCATAGTAGCAATTTATAAAGAAATAGTTTCATCTCCAACATGTTCATATTAGCAATAACTCTTTATCAATGCAATTTTATTTTTAGCAGGAGTGCAATTTGAGGTCAGGCGTTCGGCAAGTATTGCTAGAGATGCAGCACAACGTTACCAGGGAAACCAGCGGTAGAAACGCCAACTCGCGACCAACAGTGCAGTAACTTGGTGACAAAGTGTGATCAGTTAACCCTGACTGCAATTTGCTGAAGAAAAGTGAAGAAGTCAGTAATTTGCAGTGAGAATCCACTATTTGTGGTGACAAATTGGTGATGAAAGTTTAACAGAATTCAAATTTATGCACATGTGCGGTCAGTGGAGAATTTGCAACCTCCAGTGATTTAAGTCGGCTACTATCAGTATGAAGAACTATACATACACAAAACTATATATATATATATATATATATATATATATATATATATGAACTTTTATGTGAGATGCGATTAATGGTGATTCATTGATTTGACAGCGCTAATTGAAATATAATTTAGACATTATTAATTAGACAGAGAGACAGACGATTTACCTTAACTTCTACTATAGTTCTCCTAGTACTATTTGTAATTTGTGGCCTGACACATTTCGGAATACAAAACGCTTGTGTTGCATAGTTAGGAGCGTTTTTGCTTACGCTTTATTTCAATAGTCCACTTTAGACATTCAACTAACTATAAGTTACTTTGCAGCTACATGTCAAACTCTCATTAGAGTATTAGTAGACTGTTAGGTTATGTTAAGTTGACATGTAACAAAGTTTCTTCTAGTCAGTAGAATGTCTGTTGGGGAGCATCAGAATAAAGAGTCTGCAGATATTAAGCAGACAGTCTCTAATACTCTAATGACTGCTACTTGACATGTAGTTGCAAAGTTACTTATAGTTAGTAGATTGTCTAAAGTGGACTATTGAAGTAAAGTGTTACTGCGTTTTTGCACCGAGTATGTTTGGGGTCTAAGGGTTTGATTAAGATGCCCAGTGAAGGCCACCTCAGAACCAGAGCCTCCATGCTAACTTATTGCCTGTTTCCTCACTACACGGCAGGGGCCAATTGTTAATGTTAATGGATCAACTCAACGCTGCTCTGGTCCTGTTGACGGATGCCCTGCCAGGGCTGCACATGTGAGATAAGTTTCCCTCCACAGGTGCTCTGTCTAGTGTCCTTCAGCGTGATGTAGCAAAGCAGACCCTCTCTCTCGTGCCTCAGGCCAAGGTTTTCAATGAACACCCCTGTGGGAGATTCAACTCAGACCTTAATGCAGATGCGGTGCGCTTAAAAACCTGTACTTTTCTAACACACACTCTCCCCCTCCCTTCTTGTGTTCCCGCAGCCGTGTTATTTTTGGCTCTCTTCGGGACGTATGTCATCGTGGAGAGCGTGCAGCACACGGTTAATTGGTGTACCTCAAAGCAGGAATAAAGCGTGAGATATTTATTAGTGCTCTTCTAGTGCCGTTTGTCACAAACACGTGTTGAGCCTCTGCAACAAACTGTGTGAAAGCAAGTCAGCGGCAGAACCAACAGTTGGGCCTTAAAATGTCAGCGCTCTGATTCATGGCCAAAAGTGTTCACACAAAAGAGTTTTCCTCCTCCATCATGTGTTGTAAGTATTTATTTGATATAATCAAGAGGACAGAGTGGTGTTTGTCCCTTAGTGTTTGCCATTCAGCCTTCCTCTAACAGGAAACGCGCTGTACTGGGAGCTTTCGCTAATGTGTTATAATTTATTAGGCTATTTTAGATGCTTATGCTAGTGTCAGGTTGTTTGATTTTCAGGTGAGAGTCAATAAATCCTAATTTCACATTGCTTTAATGCTGTGGATTATGCATTAGAGTGACAAAAGAAGCTCACCGCCCCCATATTTTTTCCTATAACTTGCATATTTATTTTTTGAAGTATATGAGTTTACACAAAATTGATTAATCAGTCAATGACAAAAAAAGAGTATACATGATAGAAAAGGGGAAATGTGCCATGTTCTTAAAAATGTGCTCCTTGTTTTAATGATGGTTTAAAATTAAAATAAATAAAAGAATTTACACCATTTTCAAAAATGTTTAAATTTAATGCGGTGTGAAGTAAAATAAAAGTAAAGAAAAAATAAACACATTTTACTTACCTTGAATACATGTGTGTATATCTTTAATCATTCTTTTCAATGTTTTCAAATATTTTAATACATTTTCAAGGTAAATGATATTTACTATTATTAATTTACAAAAATAATGAATTATGCATTCATTAAAAATAATATAATTCAGTTTTAGAACTTAAAATAACCAGAATAAATAAGCAGACTAAACCGCTCAATTCATATGGATTAGTTTTACGATCTCTTTATGAACTTTTCAAAGCGTCAGTGGTAGTTGCGTAGCTGTCAATGGAGAGACAGAAAGCTCTCAGATTTCATTAATGTCTTCATTCGGGTTTCGAAGATGAACGCAAGTCTTTCGGGTTTGGACAACATCAGGGTGAATGATTGATGACAATGTTTTCATTTTTGGGTAAACTAACTCTTTAATACCAAGCAGCACTTCTTGTCTTCTTCTGTCCACTGTTTCCATCCTCCAGTCTCATCCTGGACATGTGCTGCAGTGCCGGTCGGGTTTGAGCATGTGATAGACATTAGCAGTGGGAGAGAAGTCCAGATCATTATGTTTAAGAGCTTTACAATGCTCATTAACGGCTTTCTACCACACAGTCCTGGCAGGAGCTCCTGGCTCCTGCAGCCTTTGGCCCGGCTCCGTTACAGCCTCCTCTCGGTGTCTGAAGACAAACTTTAACCCTGACAATCTGACGTGCACAGTCAGCCCCTCTTTAGGGAGTTTATCGTCTTTCACAGCCTAACAGCTAGCTTAAACCAAGGTCAAAGAAGCAATATTAATGCACTCTCGCCATCTACCTCTTTAAGCACTTCATCAGGAACTTTCACCAGGGATCAGATACATTGCAATACTGACGCCAGACTTACCTGCTACATATGTGGCTCAGACCGGCCACTACTGTTATTTTCATAAGACCACTTAAGACCCAGCCAGATAAACACAGAACCCCTGAGAAGTCTTTAACAATTTGTCACTGAACAGTTTCCAGTTTCCAGGCTTAATGTAATACATCAAATTGAGCCCCAATTCATGGAGCGAGAATTTCGGGACAGTTGATGGAACTGTCACTTGGCATATTAGGCTAGTACTATATGTTTTTATTTCTTTTTAAAATCATTTTTATGCTTTGTAAACCTAAACATTTGGTTGTCTGTGGTTGTATGGTTGCAAATTCTGATCGCCAACTAAGTAAAATGAACTAAGCTTGAACAGAGTCCCTTTAAGGCAAGTCATTTCACTCAGCGACCATCTTTGAAACGCCTCTCGGGCAGCTATTTATCTCCTATCTCTTTGAATGTGGAAACGTCAAATTCTCCAAACCTGTTCAGCAAGCTTACGAATAAATTTCATATTTGAAGTCACCAATGAAATCTGACAACAGTTGTCTCATAAATTTTGTTTCGAAACGTCAAATCAT
This sequence comes from Meda fulgida, assembly GCA_030578275.1. NCBI lineage: Eukaryota > Metazoa > Chordata > Actinopteri > Cypriniformes > Leuciscidae > Meda > Meda fulgida. The sequence goes on along the minus strand of CM060634.1, from coordinate 3,930,725 downwards.
GAAAAAAAAGAAGGCATGTGCAGCAGTCCCAAGAGAACATCACAGAGGCAGCTGCAATGATGCGTTGACTTTACTAATTGGCGATTGGATCTTTTATTGAGAAGGCGGGCCTTATTCCACCATATTGCATGTTGCACTTTCTCCCATTTATAGTACTATTGTAATATAGTAATATGAGTGCACCATCTTTCTATATATAAAGTCTTTGGCTTGTATCTTTCTAGTTTTGTTGACATCACAAGAACACATTGTGTTAGTCTCGGTAGCATTATAAATAACGGATTAAAATTATGAAATTGTGAAAAATTATGGACAAATCCGTAAATTACAGATCCCGAAAAATGATGGCATACATAGCAAAACATTATTTTTCAGCATAATTTTTCCTATATAATTTGATAACTTATTTAAAGCTTTTATTATAAATTTTCTTTTTAAAGAGAACTTAAAATTGGATGAAAACCAGTGTGAAATTTGTGTGATGTATAATAAATGAAAAAAAATGTATAATACAAGAATACTTTTTTAAAATAAATATTAAATATATGTATTTCTTTATAATTTTGCATGTTTATAAATGAAAATATAAAGTTATAAATATATGCAAAATAATGTAATTTTTATATATATATATATATATATATATATATATATATATATATATATATATATAAAAATTTTGTGGCTATTTCCTCACTATATGGCGAGGTCTAGTTAACGTTAATTGAATGGTTTGGCAACAAAAAAAAGTTTTATTGTTGAGCCCCTGTATATTGTTATGTGTTTCAGATGCAGTCTTGTAGGATCTTCTGTATGTGGGAAGGTCGCCTTGTGTTCATTGTGTCTCGGCATCTGCATTGTCTCAGAATAGCGCCTGTTTAGCTGTGTACATTATGTATTAACTCACATGTCAGTTTTTGATGAATAACCTTGATTTAAGTCATCTTAAATATGAGTAGTTATGTACATTTGTCTTTTTTTTTTGAAGTTTTAGTGGTGCTAAAGTAAACTGCGCCGTCTGTCTGGTGAGTTAATGTGCATAGTCGCACTCCAGGTTGTCTGTTTGCACAGAGAGATGTCATCACGGTAAAAACTTCACATACAGTAAGTCACAGCTTAACAGCTTGATTGGTGTGTATTAAAATGAATGACTTTTCTCAACTTTACGAGCTGGTGTATAATGCACCTCAGCTCCTTTTTAGCTCCCGCTTTAATTCTCCCACCTAAATCGGTTTAATTCAGCATTTGGAATTGGGAATGGCTGCATAACTCAGTGGAGACATTTGAGTGCTGGAAAAATGAATTCTTCTTAAGTGCTTTGCTGTGTTGGTCACCAACCTTAAAAGATATCCATAAAACTCAATTCCCAATAGGGTCTAAAATATGATTTATGAAACCTTACTTATTAGTGTGTCTCACTTTAAAATGAATTAGCACAGTTCTCACTTTCTCAGAGCTGCAATGGCTTAATATGTACAACTGTGTGACTGTAGCTGTTTCCATACATTGAGCATTTGTTTGACTGTAATTTTGACCAGCCCAATAATCACCAGCTCCAAGTGTTTGATAGCTGGTTTTGTTGATGCATACAAAAAAATCCAGTGTTGCTTTTTCTCATTGTCGTCATCATCGTTTAAAGGCCACTGACTATTACGGTACTAAGCAAACCATGTTAATGGACGCCTTCTTTTTGTAGTTGCAAGACGGTGACTAGAGTCTGTATGGTCTTAGTATAAGCTTAGTGTTACTTAATGACAGTTTCTGATGATCTATAATTGCAGTGCACATAGAAATGGAAGTAGAAAATTGCTGTGTCTGTTTCTCGGTATTGTACAATTCATTTGGGTAATTGGTCTGATCCCCAACAGCCTGATTGTTTGTGAATTAGACCAAAACACCTGGACCTGGCCTCAAATATATTTCAGAAATCCAATATTTTGTAGGTGAAGGAAATTAATCCCTCTAGTCTTTTTGTTGATGTCGAAAGCAAAACAGGGCAAGTCGCAAAACCCTGTGCAGAAGGACTGTAAATGTTTTATTTAAAATGCCCGAACTGAAAAATCGCGAAAGGAGCACCAGTTTGTTTTGGCGTGTGCGGTTTGTTCCATTCTCCTGTGGCTGCAGACTACTGGTCTACTGCCGGTTCTTTTATTGACTGAATCTCTCACTGTGAGGAGGGGGAAAAACGACTTTGTATTATAACCGTATGGAGAAAAAAATGTTGGCAGCTGTTTTTACACAGCACACTTTTTAAAAAAGAGAGACGGTCCTGACCACAAGTCATAAACCATACTTTATTTAAACTGGCGCTCACCCATTATTTGTTCATAGGGCTTTCTGTCTCACAGAAATAATGTTCCAGCGCTCTCGGTTTTGAGGGGAGGGGCATGAGGAGGACTTGGGTAAACTGTTGCCAGGTGTTGTTGCCATGACATTCCATTATGCGATTCCACGCTGCCTTGATCAAGAGGTGTGAACATTCTAAAACTGATTGAGAATGATGATTTATCCTTGGTCCTTCTTTGTCTATCTTTAAAGGGATAGTTCACCCAAAAATTAAAATTGTTTACTCACCCTCGTGTTGTTTCAAACCTGTATGAATTTCTTTCTTCTGTTGAACACGAAAGAAGATATTTTGAAGAATGTTGGTAACCAGACAGTTGATGGCACACATTGACTTCCATAGTATTTTTTCCTACTCTGGAAGTCAATGGCTATCGTCTGGTTACCAACATTCTTCAAAATATCTTATTTTGTGTTCTGCTGAAGAAACTTATACGGGTTTGGAACAACTGGAGGGTAAGTATTGAAAAAAATTACCTTTTTGGGTGAACTATCCCTTTAAACTTATTCACAAAGTCAGTGTTTTCATTCATACTTAAGGAAAAGACAGAATTCATATTTCATATTGTTTAATTTAGCAGTGAAAGTACAAAACATTGAGCAGTGAGATGCTGTTGTCCACCCCGTTGAACTCCACCCCTCTTTGCTTCTCGTGCTGAGATGACAAGTCCATCACGTAATGCTCTGAAAGCTCTCCAACGCCAAGCTCTGCCCTGAACGACCCTCTCCTGACAGCTTCCTCATTACCTTTTAATGTATTCATGCATATTCCTCCTCGCTGGTAAGGCCATCTTGTAATGTGAGGAAATGGTGAGCCGCTCCGTGCCTTGGATCACGCAATCTGCCCTTATTTCGATTAACAAAACAACTTCTGATACATGTAGATGGCAGGATCTCCTGGGTAGTCGGCGCTGAATTTCCTGCAATATGACAGAGAGAATATTGGCGCGTCAGTGGGACACCTCAGTGACTCTGGAAGATGCTATCATTATGTGTTGGCAATCGCGAGAGCTGAATTTTGTGGTGGAAAATGAGGGAGGCCATGTCAGCCTCACTAGCGTGTTGTGAGTGGCCTGAAATGCATCGGCTATGAGAGTCACTTTCTGTTTACCACAGCGGGGGGCAAACATGAGAGCACCGGCATCACAGGCGCGACGGTGAAATAAACAAAATACATACATTATAAGTTCGCCGCTCTTCCTTCTGCAAATATGAAAGAAGCTGATTTCAATATAAATAGAACAGGGAGGATGTCTTTACATCTACTTTGATTGTCACTTTTCAAGCCGTAAAATACCCAGAGGCCTTTCCGTGGCCTCGCTTATATGTCAATGCTAATTTCCCCCCCGTTGCCAGGAGTAACACATTGGGGAGCCTTGATTTTCTTCCTCTGGTCATCGAGCTTGCGTCTTTCTTCTCAGACAGCTTGCTCAGTGCTTGAAATATCTCTCAATGTTGGCCAATCATAAATAGGAGAACATCTCAAATCAGGTTCTCTGCAGGCTTAGAATCAACAATGACGTACAGTATTCATTTTCTCTGATAAAAAGTATCCCGCTGTGTCTTTCTTGAGAGGTAATTTCCCCGTATTGTGTGCGTGAGCCCATTGTGACTACGGCAGAGATGCTTGTACAAATTCACGCCGCAAGCAAATCAGTCTCGGAGTTTTGATCGAAGTGACAACGGTCCGTTTAAGAACCCAGGAGGGCGTAATCTGAAAAAGGCTAATTCAATACAACTTGCCAGACAGCCACTTTCAAGTATCAAATTTCGAGCTGTCAGCCGTCGTGGTTGAGAAGCGCAGATGCATACAGCTGTTTGGTAGTCTGTAAATGACCCCTCTTAGTCTCTATGCCCCACTCTCTGACTGACACATTGTGCTGGATAACTGCCGGTGCTGCATTGCAAGCGGGCTGTCCAGCATGTGGTTACCTCCTCAACTGCACTCACCTATTCAAGGGTTACTGCAGGTCAGGATTTCAATGCCTCAGTTTCACACCTTCTCATGTGTCCTTTTGCTTGCAATCTCTGTTTCATAGGGATAGGGGTCCAAAAGCATTGCTTTTAGAGTATCTGTACTCGCGTGAGCACTGGCTACGGTGGTTTTACTTTACTGACGATTTACTACAAATACTGCAAAAATCATGGTTTTGGATGGGAAAGTTGGGGATCTGTGAGTGCAGCTGCACAATGCAAATGGGTGTAATTATATGTTTTAAATGATAGAGATAGCAGAGCTGATGAGAAAAACAGTGGGGGTCCGAATGACTGAGAACACCAGGGGAAATTTCTTCTTTAACTCAACATGTGTAATTGCATATGATATTGTCGGCATAAAGGAAATTTGAACTTTTGGGTTACACTTTATTTTAAGGTGTACTTGCTACAGTGTAATTAATGAGTAACATGAATTAACTGCATGTACTTACCATAGGGTTAGGATTAGGGTTTGGTTTAATGTTAGTTGGATGTAATTATGCTAAATTTATAGTTTCATATTGTAACTGTAACGTGTAACAAGGATACTGTAAAATAAAGTGTTACCACCTTTTATAACGGAGCGATTATTGAACTAGAAATCTCAAATATTTCCCCAATTTTTACTTTTTCAAAACCATAGATTTGACAATTTATATAATGGTGTGATTAGTTATCTAGAAATTTTAAATATCTTTTAATTTTTACCTCATAACTTTTAAAAAAATTACCTTTGGCATGATTAGTGACTTATCTTAGAGAACTAGAAATCTTAAAGTGGTAAAAATCAAGCTTTTGATGTTGTTTGCCTATGTGCTGTATGCATTAAGACAAACCATGTGGAAATTCATAAGTCATCAACACCATTGCTGAGTATTTTTTCTTTAAAACTGCAGTGAACCAAAGACAGTCTCAAAAACACGCTTTAAAATGGCTGGTGTTTCTGACGTCACAAACTACCTTAAGGTCAATGTGCATGGTCAAGGAGTGGATCTCTGAGCTGCTGGGAGTGAGTGGAGGCGGGGCTAATTTGCATATTAATAGAAGATGAGGCAAGGGTGTAGAGTTACATTCAAGCTATTTTAAGGCATGAAGGTTTTTTTTCAAGGAAAAAAAAAAGTTTAAATATGCAATTTTGGAGATCAAAGATGAGTTTTATGGGATAACATTATTGGCTACAGGGGGACTATAATATATATATATATATATATATACTAATATTCATCCATTTTACCTCAACGTTTTTTGTTCAAATCCTCAACTGCTTATTTTCAGATTAAAAGTCAAAACATATATTATATATGTATTATTTATTTATTTGGTTTCAGGCTTAAGGAACCCACTTTGTAGTTTGTATATGATGTTTGTATGATGTTTGTATGAAGTTTTTATTGCAAAAAAACTTTTGTTTAACATTATTTTCAGCAACTACATCAAGTAATATCTCTCAGCTTTCATTGACCTTTTTATTGTTCATGACATAAATGTGATCAAATTTACCACAAATTATCCGAAAGTGTTATAAAAGCACTAACATGTCCGGATTTTTTTTCTGATTTGTCCGTTTTTTGTGTGCATATTCTACATTGTTTTTAACGTCCAGTTTATTGAATGCAAGAACGTAAATAAGGTGACTGAGCAGAGAGGGCAGAGCGAGCGAGGAAAGACCAAAATGACAGGGAGTTTAGCGCTGAATCCTTTTAGTAGACCACTGACACATGAATGAGGGGAGAGTGAGAGAAAGAGAGAAAAAAGTAGACAGCCAATTTGGGAGTAATGCAACTAAAAACAGACAAGTGTAATTTCATCCATCTGGACAGATGTGTAAAAGCGCTCCTCAGAACATTCCCCATGATTCCCCCTGATTGATCTTCCCCCGGACTGAAACACCTATTATTAGCCACGAGCCTAATAGCACCAGGATGGCTTGCTGCTCTCCCAGAGGCCAATTCTCTGGTCATATCTCACTCACTGCAGCTGTAGAAACCGAGGAGAGGAGGATGAGGTCCTTCATATTCAGTCAATAGAATTCTAAAACGGACGTTTCAAACAAAACAATAACATTGTTTCATCCAGGTTTCCATTGTTATTTAGGAAGAGCGTTTGCACACCCACCTGATTACGCAGTGAGGAGATGCTCCTGAAACAAAACGAAAAGAGTGGCTTGTGTACAATGCAATCATTGTTATCAAATCCTCAGTTATTTTAAATATATCATAGTTTAAAGCTAAGTTTTTTTTTACTGTTTTAGAAATGTTTATTGATGGCCAGCTGTGACACATCAAACGATGCTGGTTTTGCTTGAATAGTCGAGGGTTTTGGACTCCACAAACGCTCGCCTTCTTCCTACGCTGGTCTGCTGGCTTTTGGAAAAGAAGGAAAGCGGTTGAGAGCTTAATGATTGACAGCTCACCACCCCTGCCATGCCATTCAAACTGCCAAAAGTCCAAGTCTGGTGTGATCAGATCCATTTTGATCCGGATCCAAACATGAACAACGTTCCCACTGTCCTTCATCTTTGCTGCTCTATATGGAGATGATTTCCAGCACCATAAAAACATACCTGCATCTCTGTTATTTCTATGCCAGCTCTCATGTATAGTGTGCGGAAAACTTCTTTACTTTTGCCTCTCATATGTTTTGTATGATCATCCTGTAGATTTATTTTACTGTATTTTCAGCATTCTTTTGAACACCCTCTCCTTACATTGATTGAATGAGCTCTATGGTTTAATGCATTTCCAAGAGCAGTTATCACTGTGATTGCCGCCGTGTGTTTTGATAAAATGGGAAAAGCCTAAAACCCTTCAACTGAAATGGTTGTTAAAGTTTATGAAAATAAATGCTGAAGGGGATTTGTTTTGCACCGCATTAACAGGCTTGTATGAGCTTAACCACATTTGTTCAAATGATCTTATGAATAAATTCAGATTTAACTTACACAGTATTATTTGTTTGTTTAGTTTGATTCTGTTTTTACACTTGTGTGGTTAATGGTACTGCACAAAAGGCCAAGATATAGTTTACTGGAATGCTTATGAAAAAATCTTAAAGCCCTTCTCATTTATTAGATGAGATTTGTTTATTTATTTAAAATATATATATATATATATTTCAATCTACACAAAAATAATTTAGCACCTTTAGTGCCTTCAAAGCATTTAATCTGAATTAACTGGAAGAGATGTCTTCCATTAACCTTACAGCCATTAATTCATCATTACCATGCAAAAACACAAATCCTGAGACTAATGTTTTTATACTCTTGAATATGCTTAATAGAATGTTTGATAGAATACATAAATCCTCACTTATGACTTCATGTAAAAGAGACTTGCTATTTCATACTTGGAGTTTAATTCTCTGCAAATATTTCAGTAATCTACAACCTTCACTAATATGGCTAAATTAAACAGCTTGTGTTTTCAAGCATTAATTTTTGGCCAGCAGCCATTCATGGCTTCACAGCTTCATTGGTATAACTCTGCAGTCTTTATATCTCCCGCAGAACCTTTTGTGAGTGAAATTCAAATGTTCTTCATCAGCTAGAATGTGGAAGTTTGTAGTTTCAGGCAGTCTTTGTATTTTGGCTCTGTTTAGCCCTGAACAGGAGCTTGAGAAAGGCACGCAGCTCCTGCAGACTGGTTTTCATGTGAACCATGGCAGGAGAATGAATGTGGCACAAGGCGGTTCTCCAGGTGTGACTTTTTTTCTCGGCTGTTTTTACGCCTCATCAAACTCACTGTTCTTGAGTTTCAGGCAAACAATTATTGTCTGTGCTTCATTGTTTGTGCCACTTCCTCACCTGACATTAGGAAATTCAGATCAGGGAACCTACTTAAATCACACGCAACATCATCCCACCAAATACCAGCACAAAACTCCATGAGTTACAGCATTATTTTAATAAATATCGACTTGTAATTAATATTACCTTTTAGAATATAATTTTTTGCTATTGTTGTCACTGCAATTCTCAGCTGTATTTCCAAAAAGAAAAATCAAAATATCAGCACACAATTAAGTAAATACAATTGCTACGTTGTGTTGTATGGATACATGATTAACACAAAGAAACCGTAACCATGGTCCCTCCAATCAGATTAGGTGGACCAGCTTCAATCAAAGATCAAAATCTATCAGAGCCAGCTAATAGCAATGATTATAAATAATGACTATGGGTGGATAAATAGCTCAGGCAAATGTACTGCAGGACATGAGCTATGTTCAGACCAAGCGGACAGGCATTCAATGTAATGCACATGTAACTGCATGGGTAAAATGTTTTACTTTAATACAAGCAGTACATCGTCGGGGTAAACCACCTGCACATGCAAAGATTCATATGCAAAATACTATCCTTCCAAGGCCGCAGGATCTCCGTTTCACGTAAATATTAATATAGCCATTGATTTCACCCGCTTTTAGAGATCAAAGAGAAATCAGTGGATCATCAGTGGATGTGAATAAACGAAGTGAATGATGCTCTGATAAATGATTTTCTTACGTAGTCCATTTTTAATTCTATAGCGTTGATTTATAACATGCATTTATTTTTGAATTAATTTGTAAATGCAATGGCATCAATTGTTAACGACAGCTATTTTGCATTTCGATATTAGTATAATAAACATGTTATGTATAATAAACATATCACATGTTATTTTTTATTAGTAGGCTATTCTCACTAATATCTTTCTTATTTCGTTGTTTATCGTACAGTTATCAGTTTAACATTTACAGCAACTGTCACGCGTGAAAAGGACAGATCTCCTGCTGTTAATATTTACGACTTTCCCCGTTTCGGGGAGCAATGACAACTTGTGCTGTTGTTTATCAAAATTATGATTATATGGTTGTCTTGTAGCTAGTCTTGTAAACTTGGCTTTTTTTCACCTGTGAAATGTCTGGAAAAGGAGTGTTGGTTATTCGAGCGTCTTTTTTCCGAATGTTGTGGTCGGCCACTGCACACCCAAATAACAATAAAGCATGTGTCTGTCATGACACGTAAACCCACTATTCGTTGGGTGTGTTTTCAAACTGTCATAACAAGTAATATTCTGACAAACTCCTCCCCAAGACTTTGTGGATCACACGTTAAGAAATATTATCAATACGAGGCGAATGACAAGCCACTTGTCAAAATTATTAATTTCGTCTGTAATGCGATTTGTTTTATTGTTGTACGAATTTAATGAATGTGCAAATATTTCAATTGACCTCCAAAATGTATTAAGTGATATTGTGAACAAATGTTGCAGTGATATGCAAACAGGAACAAATTGCACTTTGCTTTACATTTAGAATCTATTGAAAATGTGTAATTATATCTGGTGCACATCAGGAGCGCATTATTTTGAATTCAGTTTTGAATTCAAAGCCTCAGAAAAGCAGCTATCGAAATTTTACAAAATGAAAGGGCTCGGCGTAAGGAAATAGTGTATCTTTGTTTGCCCCTCTTTGTTTACTGCGGGATTTTTTTTTTCTTTTTTCATTTTACTAATTCATTTCAATGGCTTTCAAACTGGAAAATGGAAATGTTGCTCTTGCCCTCTATTTCAGCAGCCGCGTCCTGGCAACAGAGCAATTTTCTATCATCAGGGATAAACGGCATCGAACAGTACATTCGGATAAAAAAGCCTGTGATTGCTGGCCTTCCTGTCTGTCATCTCTCTAGAAAATCCTCTCCCCCAGACCTGAGCCGTGTGCTGTCAGAGCTAATAATGTCTTCTATTAAGTCGAAAAAGAACCCCGAAAAATCCCACTGTTCTCAATTGTACAACATTCTCAAAAGATAAAAGATTTTTCAGCAGAGCCACGGTCATTTAGATGAACTGAAAATTAATGTTCATAAGAGGCAACCTCTGTGTTGGCTGCAATTTTGCATTGAACATTGAAGTATACTACACTGCCTTATGTTCAACCTAAACAAACTTCTTTGTTGTACATTGGGATGAAACGTCAAATGCAGAGACACAAAGCTAATGCTATATGACATTATAGGCCTCTTTCATTTTATTAATTGCTCATGCTATTAAAAAAGGTCAATTGTGCTCTTTATGCATGGTCACCAAACCGTGGCCACTATAGTGTGAAGTTAGGCTACATTCATCAACACACAGGTGGAGCTTTTAGGAAGAATGGGTAGAAGCTAATCTATATGCACGAGAATTAGCCTAACAGCTCAAAAACACAGCAAGTCTTAAGTGGGTCTATATTTCGATGTTTAGGCTCTTGCTTTGTGGTCAGTTTTTATACCATCATATACAATTTTAAACGTTAATAATGAGCAAGTGACTATTTTTAATATTTGAAATGTTTGACCTATAGTCTATGTTTGAATCGAATTAATGCATATTTAATATGAAGCCGATACCTCCACCTTCACCTCTGTCTTTTTTGTCTTAAGCCTTACTAACTTTACTTATAGGCCTACAGTTAAATATTTAGTGAAACAGTCCTGGAATAAAATATGCGTGCTTTAATATGTGATCTCAATGGCAGGGAGGGGTCTGGTGATATTTGTTCTCCTCTCCTGATTTCTATTGTAGTGATCTCGCGCAGAATACCGACAGCTGCGCGTGCAATCATCTGCATTCGCTTTGCCTCGCCACTTCCTCTGCTCAACAGCACGGAGATCCGTCGACGCCTGCGTGCGCGTGTGTGTTCGGCAGAGAGAGCACGATCAGCCGCCTCTGCTGGTCTGAAAACGCTCTACAATCCGACCCGGTCAACATGTCTGTTCGGACCAGTGACAAGAAGGTCGTGCGCTCTTCGGAATGAAGGCGAATCCATTTCAAATTAGTTTTGCTCAAGCTCAGATAGGGCTGCATGGATGCACTCGAGCGCAGGCATGTCCACACAGACCCCTCTCTTTCTTTTTCATTTTGACCGATTTGTAATGTTGCATATGAGTTTACATGCATGCTTTGCTTTAATATTCCCAGTAATAAAAAATACAAACATATATATAAAATATTATTTTGTCCAACAAAAGTGTCATTTATCTTTTAAGCGTCAATTTTAGCTTGATCAAAACGGTTATCTCCTAAAAGGCACTCATAGTTTGATTTTTTTCTTTTCCTGCGCATTTTTGTTTCTTTTCATTTTAGATATTGGAATAGCCTACAATTTACAATTGTAGAAACGCAACACAATTTACGATCATTCAACAGCTTAAATAGAGGCTATTGAGTTTTAATTGAAATACGCGTCCTGTGGTCAAGTTACGCTGAAACCAGTGGACGGCCTGTTGTAGAATTTTGTCAACTTGTATCGAATGATTTTATCGGTCCCTGGAAATATAAACATTCTAGATTTATGTCCTTAACTGTCAAATACAAAGTGTCAACGCAGGTTTTATAAAAGGCAGTCATCTTAAAGGTATCAAACCATGAATTCTCGATCAATTAAGCACTTAAAATGCCAGCAAGAAAACATAATTGGGAGGTGTTTGTACAATGCCATTGCTATGTATCTGGTTTCGCTCTCACTTGCTCGACAAACATTTTCAAACTGATCATGCATCAGCAATAATCAATCAAATTCCTGATCACTAATGTTAACTCATTTGACAATTGCATTTAAGCAAATTATGACACAGCTTTTTATAAATTCAAAAGAAACAAAAACATTCACACATTGAGTAAATTGTTCAAACAAATTCTCCAGGTTTCCTCTTACCTGCATGCACAATTCACTTGAACTCGAAATGTTTGATATCTTGACTATAAGAAGAAATCCACTAGCGTTCAGAGCGACCAGATGCCTTTCTGTCTCTCGCAAGTTCAGTCCACCATGGAAAATGGTTATCTACGCCGCTTGTGCACTCTTAAATCCGGCAAAGTAAATAACATCCCTGGTAATAATAGCAAGGTACGCAGTTCTTGTTACAGAAAGGGAGAAAATTGAAACTAAATGCTGCATTTAGGGCTACCATTTTTGATAAGAGGATAATTGAGGCGACACTGGTGTATAATTAGCGGATAATTTATGCTATATCCACTTTTAATCCACCTCCCAAAATAAACAAGGTCCATAATCATTACAGACGAATTGTTCTTAATTTTATAGCGCCAGTCTGAATACAGTATAACGGATAATCAAAGAGGATTTGGATATAACTGATTGCGACCGTAATTGCTTTTTCATTACCATTTAAAGTAAATGTATGCCATATCATGAGGAAACTCGTTGTCTATAAAATAAAAATTGAGTGAAATGAGAATGAAGAAAGCCTTGCAGGGTAGGCTATATTTACATCGTGGTTTATAATGCGATCGCGATTTGCCAAACCACAAACTACACTCGTAATTTGCATATATTTTCAACTGTGACTGGCTCGTGATTATACGAGGAAAGGCTGTCACTAACCCGGGCCTTTCAGCGACTGGGGCTTAATTAAACCAGACCATATCTGGCGTGTTTATAGTTCACGTGAATCCTCTCTGAAGAGGCTTACAAGTTACAACTATTGCTTTTATAGACTATTTTTTTGACACCGCATATTTTCATTTAATATGCATGGCTTATATTTTGTATTCTATTGGCTACTGTAAATATCCTTAATTATTCATGTATTGTTCTGTGTTTGTATTTAGCCAATATTATTATTTTACTGTTGTGGTTTCTGCTGTTTTGTAAATGCATTGAGACATCAACGTCCATAGAAAATGGCTTTTTAGTCCTACATATGGCAATATATTTGCTATATCCTATAAAACGATTCGATTTGTATGGTGTTCTTGCGGTTTGTAGGCTAAGCGATATTTGGCACCTCGAGCTGCGGTTACGAAACACGCGATTAATTACTTAGATAGCAGCGCGCGACATTGTCTCTGGAGTCGTATCTGAGTGGGAATTTTGTGAATATCAGAGGGATATCCCAGCATTATTATTCTCCACATGGTTATGGCTACGGTGGGAGCTGTTAAGGTAGGTTAACTCACTGTGAAGGCTCAGCTAAAGCAGAGAACTGATGACGTTAGGTTGAATGACCAATCGGAAGGCGCTGCCCTTTGGAGACAAACCATTTTACTTGTAGTGGCTGCATCAAGTCTGGAAGCAAGGACTCAAATTTAACAGAATCCACCTTAAAATCTCTGCCTTTACTCAAGCCCACCTTCCACCATACCGCGTGAGAATTACAGGACAAAAAAAGGATAAATTGTGGAGGTAATAACGCAATATCCCCTATCCAAGGAGAGAAAGAAACGAACACAACGAAAGGACTCATTTGGACTCAGAGATAGGGGGTAAGTGCTCTTAAAGCAGAAAATTTGATGATGACCATGACTACGATGGCTGACGGTCTGGAGGCTCAAGACTCGTCAAAATCTGCTTTCATGGAGTTTGGACAGCAAACGCACTCACAACAGAGCTCCCCGTCAATGGCCGCCAGCCATTATCCGCTCCACTGTCTCCATTCCGGGTCTCATCATCATCATCATCAGCACGACAGCTCTCCTTACTCCGGCTCAAACTCTTATAACAGGTCGCTTCCTTACTCCTATGTAAGCCATCCCCACCACAGTCCGTACCTGCCATCCTACAGTAACGCCAGCGGAGCACAGACCAGGTTAGACGCCACAGGTAAGCGTATTTACATGCGTAAAGATGCAGCTCTGTTTTCATTGTTGAACTATACGAGGAAAGCCGTATGTCGATAAAATATTACATTCACAGTTCTCATCTAAGACCCCGTACTCGTTCCCTTTGTTCTCGCCCAGTTTTGCCCGTCGTATGTCAGCAATAACGGTGTTCTCAAAATGATTTATTGCGTTCCGCCAGTGATTCTACCCACCATTACAAATTATAATTAGCATCTAATTGTCTACGTCTCGACATGTCACTTCATGCTATTTCGTAAATATGACAAAGTAATTGTGCTATTTAATGCTTGAAAGAACGTTACAAATATGTGTTTGTCAAAAAAAATCACATTTAAAATTCTTATAGATGTTTATGTGCGGGAATCATTCCACAATATTCACCCTTTTCAGAACAGCAGAAAACAACAGTGATTGAAAACGGAGAAATACGTTTCAACGGAAAAGGCAAAAAGATCAGAAAACCAAGGACGATTTATTCCAGTTTGCAGCTCCAGGCATTAAATCACCGGTTCCAGCAGACTCAATACCTGGCGTTACCAGAGCGCGCGGAACTGGCTGCCTCTCTCGGGCTCACACAGACACAGGTGAGATGTGGACTCATTTACATTTAATAATGAATTGTGCTTTTCATTTTGGTTGGGTATTAGGCTATATCTCTGGTGGAATGTGGACTCAATTGAATTTAATAGTGATTTATGCTTTTCATTTTGGTTGAGTATTATAACTGATTTTTGTAATTAATAAAGGTGGACCTAGTAGGCTGTATGTTTAGGAAGATGATGACAAAAAATATCATGTTAACTAAATTAGACACCTACTTCACTTTAAATAGGATATAACCCTTTTTTTATTTTATATTTGTCTTTCTTTTAAGGTAAAGATATGGTTTCAAAACAAAAGGTCCAAGTTCAAGAAGTTGTTGAAACAAGGCGGTAACCCTCACGAGATTGACCCTTTGCCCGGCTCCATCGCCCTGTCCCCGCGCTCTCCAGCCATTCCTCCTATCTGGGACGTCTCAGCCTCCTCTAAAGGAGTAAACATGTCTGCTAACAGCTACATGCCCGGTTACTCACACTGGTACTCTTCGCCTCATCAGGACGCCATGCAGAGATAGGCAACTAGCCCTGATTTAGGCCAGAGGCCTTGACGTTGACTTGTCTTCGCCCAGTTCACGGTTTAACATCCCTAATAGAGACCTATTCTAGTCTATTAAGGGGACGATTTCTTTTGAAGGATGAAGACATGCGGTGTGGCGAAGCTCGACAATGGAACTAAATGTCAGTAGCAAGTTAAACGGATTGATTAAAAATCTGTTCTCACGTTTGACTGTAATCAAACACAATCATCAACAACAGGAAGCTAAACGTTTTGTCACGCGCACTTGAGTCGCATTTGAAAACGAACTCAATCCTCCTGCGTTTATGTTTTTGATCATGCAAACGAAAGCAACTTGATTGTAAATATATTGTCCGATTTTAGTTGTTAAAAACTTTTTATGTTTTGTCATAAATGGAGTAAACCATGACTTCAAGTAACGTGTCGTGCCTTTTTTCCCCCTTTTTTAAGGAGATATTATGAAAGACTGGCTTTTAAAAAAATCTATTTTGAAATTGATTATTGGAATCTGAATTTGAAAACATTTCTTTATAAAAACAATATGAAAATAGGACCTAAACAACTTACACAGTCATTTGAACATAATCACCTCCATTTTTCTAATGCTGGAAAGATATGAAGGAATAACAAAATGGCTTACCCGAGATGATGGTTTCTCAAAGTGTTTTCCTACAGAATAGAGCTGCATCTTGTCCATCTTGTCATTCTCTAGCTCAATTATTAAGGTATTGACAAAATGTTTTCCCCCTTTCTCTCTGCCTTGATCTGCGAGACGCTGAATGCCTTTCGCCACAGGATCGATCCTGAACAAAGCATCCAGCTGCAGTCTCGTTCAATATGAAGGAGATATTTGGGACAATTTATGGGTTTTATCCAAGAGAGGTTTTTTTTCCATTCTCATAAATGCAGACATAATTAGGGTAATTTTTGATGTAGCCCGCTGATTACAGCGTTTTTACCGTCAAAGATAATTACCTGTAATTTTCTACCACTTTTAATACTAAAAGGCATCTTTATTTGGATTTGAAGTGGCAAAGACGAAACAAAAGATGAAATTATTCGGTTATTCATGTACAAATTGCTGAGGAGAGTGAACACTTGGGATATTATCTAAAATTACAATGTTGAATAGGGAGACGAGGAGCCCTTGCAGCTGTCAAATCGTGGATGCCCCAGCCGCAGAGAATGGGGCTTGATTTTCTAAAAAGGTTTCCTCATCAACGGATTGGGATGGTTCATTTTTGTTTTCTCTGCTTATAAGAACATAAGGTATAACTTGAAATAGGAACCGTCAAAAACACATTTTGTTTTTTAGTAATCTGCTCGCAGTATAAGGTCTTCAAAAATAGGCTAGCTAACATTTGCAACTCTATTCAATTCAATTCACATTTATTTGTATAGCGCTTTTGACAATAGCCTGCATATCGTTTTAAAGCAGCTTTAGAAAATACATGTGTACATTACAATTTAGAGTGATCTGTTATTGTTATTATAGGTGAGGTGACTGTCCAATGTATTTCAGAAATGTAGACTTCATACAAATCACGCAGTTAGCTAACAATGTAGGCTATTAAATTGAAGGCAGAAACAATGAGCTCATTGTAGTAGGCTAATTAATTAGGGTCAAGTTGTCAATAATTTTACAATAGAAATTGTCAAAAAAAGTTACAATATAGGCTAGGCTATAGGCCTAGAAATTTAGCATTGGTGCATGTTGATTCAGAGTTTGCCTCAACTAGCCTATACAATTCTACAGCTAAATAATCTTTGGAGGAATCATAAATTATTCCGCTTAACATTAAAAAATAAAATGTGTTTGTGAGCGTTAAGGCTACACATATTATATATAGGCCCCCTGACAGACTGCGACAGACACGATTTTATAGCTCCGGATCCCGACATCCTCAAGACTAAATGAGAATTAACCAAAGACCAAGAAGATAATAATTCCGAGTGTGTGCGCAAATGAAAAAGAGAGGGCTAAAACACCAATGCAAATCATGACCGGTTTACTATAGATCCCAGTGTTCGTATGTCACACGTTTTTCTGTAAAATTGCCTGTCTTCCCCAACAAGCCGAACTGCAGTTCATAACACCAGCCCATCAGCGGCACACAGATTAGCCAACAACAAAACAACATGCTAGGCTAATGGAACAACACTTACCTTCGGTAGCTAAGTTTATTGTCTTGCATAGACCAAAATATCTGGTTTCAATGTTTCAATAAAGATATCGTTGTGAAAGCGGACGGTCCTGTGTACCGCTTGTGTTGAGTAAGCAAATCCAGGTGTGGAAGTGTTTGCACAACCAGACACCTCTTATATATTGCCTGCAAAATTAGCCGTTATTACTGTCACTGTTTAGAGATGGTGAGCTAGGGAAAAAACCGTCTGCAATCAAGAACCAGGCGCATCTTTGCAAATTATAGATAATTGTAAATGTCCAGATTATGATAATGGAGCTAATCCTGGTGGAAGTATAATTATTGTTGAGTGTTACAGTTGAGGGTGTCCAGTAAAGCTAACTGTCATTATGTATACACGTTTTGCAGTGAATTCGTTGAGTGGAATATGTTGAGATGGAATTTAACAAGGCTCTCGATATAATGGCATGGGATGTATCGTGTTTGTGTACGTGAAATAGAAAGAGAGGCAAAGTTAGAGTTGATATGGCGTGTATGTTTGGAGCGTGAAGCGTGCGTACATGTGTGGGGAGTGTGTGTGCGCGCGCGTGTGGGGGGTATACAAATGCATATAAATACGTACTACAATTTTCTCATGTCATAGGTTTCTATTGGGTAGATATTTGTCACTTTGATTTGTTGTTTAGGCAAAAAAAGCACAGTATGCCTAATTAAACATAGCCTTATTGTTAACCAAAATTTCAGTGTTCTAAACATGGCAAATAGGCAACCAATTCTTGGGTGTTATGCACTAAAAATGCCGGGATGTTTCAACCCACATTTGGGTTGGACAAAGGCAACCGTTAGGTTTAAATTTGCAATAAAAAATGTAAGATCTTTAAACCAACAGTTGGGTTTGTCCATATTTGACCCAACCATGAAACAACTCAGTATAGTTATGTGTGAGAAAACATCAGTCTCAAGTCATATTTTTAAAGGATGAACGGTGATGTTTATTTTGAACATTGAAGCAATCATCGAGGAAAATATTTTCCTGTAGCCTAGACTAATAAATAGCAATGAAACTGCGCTGGACCGATTTTTTTTTTTAATTTAGGTTTTAGGCCTACAATAATATAATAGTCAACAAAGAAATTTCCACCATGACCTGGTGCCCTTTTTCACGATTTATCCGTGACAGTCAGCTGTAGAAATGTTAGTACTGGTTTTAATGAGATGTTCAGCGTTTTTCCAGGAGGAGGATCTGTCAGGGCAGGGTTGTGGTCGCTGGAGCCGGTTTGCCCCCACAGGCATGCGGACTGCCTCAGATCTCCGCGCCGTTCCTTCGCCTCCTCACTACAATTCAAAGGTAGCCTACTAATTGTAAGGAACACAAAGACAGCAAGGCAGAGCAAACTGTTTGCCAGACCACAACCAATTTTTTTTCGTTCGTCATGGGTGGGTTTAATAAAGATGTAGATCAAATATTCAGTAGGCCTACTAACGTAAAAAAAAAAAACTATATAAAACTAGTTTGGAATAGCCTAATAATAATAATAATAATAATAATGAATATTCATTTAATTGTATCAGGCTAGCTGAGGACCAAGACCGAAGCAAATTCTTTTTTCTTTTCGTTTTAATTAGGCTGTAGCCTATATAAATATTTTGCATTTATTCGCCATTAAACAGTGACTCAGCCCAGAACGCATGTCCCAAAATGTTAAAACAATATCATGGTTTTCTCTATAATTTGCATTCGAAATTTATTTTTCAGGCTTGCAAAGTTAAAGTCCCTTTCCCAATAATAGAAAAGTAACATCCTAAGACGGGCTCTAAAGCAAAGTGCTCGGTGCGTTGATCTGTTTTGATTTACTTTAAAGAAGACAAAATGTTCGAAAATGAAAGAAAAACACACATTTATTTGGGGTTGTCCTTAATGATTTGGCACATCGTCGGATGTACGCGTTGAGGTCAAAATTCAAGGCACCATTCAGAGTGTTTGGGTCCATTGTCCATTTAAAACATTTAATATTCTTCCAAATGCAATAAATTACATGCACACAATTTACACATTATACACGTTCTTCTAGGACTGCCATATCGATACATTGCATATTCCTCAAAAAAAAAAAAAAAAAATGTTAACACCAGTCCAATATACAACAAAATAATAAACAAATTTCAGTACAACGTTCCTGCTCCGAGTGCCAACGAGTGCTGTAACGTGCCAGGAGCCTGAAGGTGAGAATTCATTGCCCCGGCGGCGGAATACCAGGATGCGCTGGCGCTTTCCAGAAACGTGGATGCCGCTGTGGTAATATTCTGCGGCTGATGGTGAGGTCTCTGAGGACCCTGTGAGTCCCAGACCGCGGGAGACTGCGGGGAGTTACACGCCATCGGGTCGCTGGAGCTGGGACTGTGTTCTGGAGGCAGCTCGCCGTTTTTCATGATCTTCTTTAGTTTTGATCTTTTGTTCTGGAACCAAATTTTCACCTGACGAAACAAAAACAAAAACTTTTTTTTAGTTTCTGGGGACAAATAAATAAAGAACGTGTTTCTGCCAAACCTCTAGGCCTACATCATAATATATATGCTATATATAGGCCTATATATATTTTTTTGTTGTTGTTATATTGTTAACAATTTTTACAACCTATAAAAAAAAAGACTAGCCTACTTGCTGCAGTAAGCTCATTTTAATATTTTATTGTGCTAATAGGCATAAAAAATAAGGCCTACCTATTTGAGAATTACATAAAAAGACATTGAAATAAAAATAAAATTAAAACATGTTCAAATATCTTCGAACCTGGGTCTGCGTGAGTCCCAGCGACGCCGCGAGCTCGGCTCTCTCTGGGAGCGCGAGGTATTGCGTGTTCTGAAACCTTCTCTGAAGAGCAGCGAGCTGAAAACTGGAGTAGATGGTGCGGGGCTTCCGGACTTTCTTGGGTTTTCCGTTGACCATCCTCACTTCGGGCTCGGCTGTTTCTTTTTCTGACGGGTGAACAGAAATTAGATAAATGCACGGGGAAAGAAACGCACTCTCTTGATTGTTGGTAATTATTGCCGTGATTTATGTCAAATGTAGTAGTGCTTTAAAATAGCTACTCGCATAAAGTCAAGCAGAATAATTTATCAGAAAATCTTTACGCATTTTACGCGCTCTTATTTTCTATGTAATCTATCTTCATACTGCATGCAGGTTTTCCCCACCATATTAAACACAGCATTAAATAAACTTAAATGCAATCATGTTTCGTCCAACTTGGTTACAAAATTGAGACCTTTTAAAAAAAACAACTCTACTATCATATTGGCAGACCATGCTAATGATTACTATGTATAATAACAACAATAATAATATGCTTAAATATAATTTAGTAAGCTAACTGACCTTGCGGGCTCGGTTGTGACTGCACCCTATTATATGTTCCGGCATATTGGTGATATGCTGTGGAGTATGAGCCGTAATCAGGGTAGGATTTTGCAGGGTAATTTCCAGAAGATCCATTGACTCCGTGGTATTGGTACTGATAGGCATTAAGATGTTTCCCATATGTGCCCGAGTTCGGTGAACAATAGCCATGATGAACTCCTCCAGCAGGGCTGTAATAGCCAGAATCCGTGGCTGTCGACTCCGGTAGGGTTGGAGATTCCTGAGATGGATGATGCATCGTGGTGAGCTGAAAAGCGTTTTGGAAGTCTGCAGGTTTAATACTCGGAATCCTTCTGTCGAATACTCCAGTCATAGTTCGGATAAGATAACGTAAAAAGGCAGTCTAACTCTATAGGGGTCCACAAAGTCTACACTAACATTGTGTGTGCAAGCGTCAGGCGTCTCTCTTGAAGACTGCTTTAAGCCCCGCAGCAAAGACTTGGTTAAATCCTAAATTGCGCTGTTACGCACTGCAGGGAGGATCTAGTGCCATTGGCCAAGGAGCACAGCAGACGGCAGTTACTCCCTAACCCGTTCAACCAGTTTCAGAAGAACAAAAAACTTAATAGAGGTATTTATGGTATGTTTACAGACAAATGGAAAGGGAAATTGATTATTATTTGATAGGCTAAATCGCTAACCGTGCAGAAATAAGACGGCTGTTGATCTATATTCCATGTAAATCTACCTCTCACCAGCAGAAATGTCTGATTCCTTTCATTTGTTTGGAACACAACTGGCTACTCTCATCGAAGATACAATAACATATCAAGATATTGTTTTGTTTAGTTGTATCCTTTCAGACGAATCAACAGATTAAACCATTTTTTGTTGGTTTGTTTTGTATAGGCTAATTTATAATCCTATCCTATTGCTGTTTGGTCTGCCCTAATCTACATATTAATTTGCATATTTGTTACACGTAAAATTTGTAATATTTTTCTTTTTACAATCATTTGTCACTAAAAACTGAATCTGGCCAAAACTGGATGTCCATCTGTGTCTGTGGCGGGTTTGTTTATGGCAGCAATGCATGACAGCACTTTGGTGTGACTGATTTTATGATATCTAATATCACCGAAAAATTATTTCGCTAATTTGCCCTATTATTGTTGTTCCTAAATCTTAATGAAGAGCATTGTCAAGCATGCATTCACGGTGACAAAGGTAGCCAGCAATAGTGGTGAAATGGTGCCACCAAGTGGAGATTAGTAAATAAAATAAGTAATAGTCAAACATCTATTATCCTCCTCAAGACAATGCATGCCCACTAATTGTGCATGAATGCAGGTGTTGACTAGTCATAAACGACAAGAAAAAATCTAACCTATTTTACAAATGACAAATTGTCAGTCTAGTAATAAAATAGTGATTAGGTTAAAGGGTTAGTTCGCTCAAAAATGAAAATTATATCATTATTTGCTCACCCTCATGTCGTTCCAAATCTGTAAGACTTTCGTTCTTACACAACACAACTTTGGAACACAAATGAAAAATGAAAATAAAATGCGAGAGGTTTCTGTCCCTCCATTGACAGCTGCGGAACTACTACTTTGACGCTTCAAAAAGTTCATTAAGAGGTCGTAAAACTAATCCAAATGAATTGAACATTTAGTAAAAAAAATTCTGAATAAACTCGATCGCTTTATATGATGAACAGATTTAATTAAGGCTTTTCTTCACATTTAAACATTTATCAGCGAACACAAACAGAAGCTCGTGCTTGATGCACGAGAATGAACCTCATTGGTTCTCACACGTCAAGTGAACATGCTTGAGCTTCTGTTTACCACAGCTGATGTGTGAGTTGATGGGTGTTTATATGTGAATAGAAATGCTGTGAAATATTATTACAATTTAAATTAACTGATTTCTTTTGTAATATAGGCTATTTTAAAATTAAATGTATTCCTGTGATGCAAAGCTGAATTTTCAGCATCATTACTGGAGTCTTCTCTACGTGTCACATGATCTTTCAGAAATCCTAATATGCTGATTTGCTGCTCAAGAAAGATTTATTTATTATTTTTATTAATATTAAACAGTTGTGCTACAGTGCTCAATATTTTTGTGGAAACTGTGATTTTTACCATGATTGTTTTATAAATAAAAAGTGCAGCATTTATTTTAAATATAACTTTTTTGTAATATTTATTACACTCATAAATGTCCTTTGTCTGTTTTGACCAATGTAATGTGCCTTTGCTAAATAAAAGTATTAATTTCTTCGTTTACTTACCCAAACCTTTGAATGGCAGTGTATCATGATTTCCAAAAAAAAAAAAAAAAAATTCAACATTGATGATAGAGTAGGCTATCTTAGAATGATTTCTGAAGGATCATGTATATTACAACAGAAACCAGTTAATTTAAATTGTAATAATATTTCACATTATTACTGATTTTAGGCCTACTGTAATTTTGATCAAATAAATGCAGCCTTTGTGAGATTAAGAGACTACTTTCAAAAACATGAACAAACCTTAATGTTTCCAAACTATTAAACAAAACATTTACAAAGTAAATATCATGTAAAAAAAAATATTTAGCTGCATATATGAATGGATTTTCTTTTATTTTATACAATAAATATAAGCAAAACTTTTTACATTCATAAATCATTATCAGCTAAATCATTTTTAAAATCATCCCTGAACAGACCCGGAAATGACGTAACATGAGCGCCAGTATTATTTGGACGTTGTGAAATTAAATTTAATGAATGCTTTGTTACTACTCTTGGTAAATTTGAAGGAAAAAACGACTGAATAAAACGTAAATCGTTCAGATACCTCGCGCATAGGTTAAGTGTATTTCCATGAGCTTAGCTTGCAGCAGTGAGAGTGTGTGTGAGTGAGTGTGGGGTAAATAGGCGCTCGTGCTGTGATGGGGGGATGGGATGGGGCCACTCAGAGCTATCGTGCTCCACTAATTCAGCGCGCTCATTAATCTCAATTTTCTCCTCTATATCGATGCTGTTTTAAAATAAAAATCATCTTTCCAGTTACCGCATGTGTTACGTGGCAACAGAAGAGCAAAAAGTGTCGGTCTGCGATTGAATTTTGGTGCAGAAAGCGTTTACAATGTATCCCATTGGAGCAGCTGGCGGTGAGTATTATTATGATTAGCGAGCGTGCTAGCGAGGAGATGCTAGCTGAATAAGTGTGCTGGTTTTGATGATAATAAAAGATGTAATTTAGTGGCGTTCGGTTGTACATGACGTCGATGTTCAAATAATTTTTTAGCTTATAGTAATGAAGTGTTGTTTTTCATCTTTGTCGAGGGTTTGTTTTGTAGGCCCATTGTTATTGTTAGCCTGCTAGCTAAGCTTGTTGACCTGCTGGCTTTTGAATCTACAGCAGCTGGTTAAAATGTTATGTACGTCAATCTTAAAACGTTAATATGACGTACGCTTGTAACTATTTTAGGTTTGGAGATATACAAGTAGTTAATAGGTCTTAGTCTAATTGTTGTATGTGAATTGAACGTGGGTTGTTTGGCACCAGTTAGACTTTCTCCAAGTTAAGAAGATAACGGTAGATGAAAGTTTCTAACTAAAGTTTTAGTCAATACATACACACTTAATTATTCCGCTTCCCAATGTTTCAGGTCTATTTGTAAAGTTTTGTTATATAGTTGAACAGTTGAGATGTTCAACTAACTTATCGAAGTTTAAATCTTAACTTAAATTATTAATGTAAATTACCATTAGAGTTTAGAAAAGGTTGTTTTATTGTATAATATATATTTATCACTTTTCTTAAATGCTATTCACACATTTTAAGAAAGAGGCATTCAAATTACATAATTATTTGTCGTAAATTTATTCAAACTCAGTTGGTACCACTTTACAATAAGGTACAATTTGTCAACAATAGTGGCATTAGTTAAATTAACAATGGAGATTACTTTTACTGCATTTAATATTTTTCATTTATATTAATTGTAAGTATGTTATATTTATTAAAGTGCTAATATAGTTCTTTTGAATCAGTGGTTGAATTTGTTTACACTCATTATTGCACTGTTAACTAACATAAACAGTTGAATTTTTATTAATAAATGCTGAAAAAATATATTGCTCTTTCCTAGTTTGTTAACGAATGGGATCACTTAGGTTTCATGTAGTGACAAGTTTGTTTTATTGTATGTTTTAGACTTTTACTGATATGCATTAAGCATTTGAAATGGTGGTGATATAGAGAAAAGCCGTTGAAAGATGTCCTTGTGCGTGTGTGTTTGGCAGGTTTTTGACTTTCTTGTGTGGTGTTGGTGATAAGAAGGTAAAAGGTCTGTTGCCCAGTGGGATGGGTTCACGCTCCTGGTATCTTCCTGCTGTGTTGTGTTTTTAGGGTAGATAAGACACTTCAGGGAATCTGTCAGCCCAAAGACTTCAGATACCCACAACCTTCTTTCTTGTACATCAAAAGTTTTTTTTTTTTGAGTTTCAAACGTTTAACATGGTTGCATTAACTTGACCTGTTTTTTTTCCAAATCAACAATCCCTGTGTGACCCAATTTTATTGTAAGCTAGACTTTGTAATCAACTAAATCTGATGGATATTATTAGCTAAAATCAGCTGATTTATTTTGATCTTGTATTCAAATTGTAATGTGGCATATTTGCTACTTGATTTTGCACATAAAACCTGTTTGCAAGTAAAATGGCTGCAATTCCATGGTTTTACATATGTTTCTGCACATGATCACCAATGTAGGGGTTTGTTTGAAATAAACCTGTTATTATGTATTTTATAGCTGCTGAGCTGTGTCAGTCCTCGGGGTCAGATGTTTCTGGTAAGCAGCCCAGACTAAGCTGGCCAAGCCTAGCATATATTTTCAGTACTGTTTACCAAGTTGTCTTGAAGTGTTTAAACCAAAGGAATGATGGTCTTGAAACTTAATGTACTGTTAACAGCTTTGTTTTAACACACAAATTCTCTAAATATTGACTATTGCTTAGTATTTTTCATTTTCCAGTTTCTGATTGGGTTAGTTACTAATGTTCTAAATGAGGTTTATTACTTAAAGGGTTATTCACCCAAAAATATGAAGGAAAAAGTTTATAAACAGATCGTAAATAATCTATATAAGAATTGAGCTGTTTATTCCAAATTCTCTGAAGAGACTTGTCGCTTTAAATGATGAAAAGATTTAATTTAGGCTTTTGTCCACATATAAACATTTATTTGTTTGAAGCGTGAGAACAAACCTCATTGGTTCTTGCGGAAGCTCAAACGTGATGCGTAACACGAGAGTGAACCTCATTGGTTCTCACACGTCAAGTGAACATGCTTGAGCTTCTGTTTACCACAACTGATGTGTTGTTTGTTTATTTGTGAATAATGTTTATATGTGAATAAAAGCCTAAATTAAATCTGTTCATCATATTAAGCGATCGTGTCTCTTCAGAAAATTTGAATTTGCACTAAACTGCTCAATTCATATGGATTAGTTTTACGATCTCTTTATGAACTTTTTGTGTGTCAAAGTGGTAGTTGTGTAGCTGTCAATGGAGGGACAGAAATCTCTCGGATTTCATTAAAATATCTTCATTTGTGTTTCGAAGATAAAAGTCTTACGGGTTTGGAACAACATGAAGGTGAGTAAATGATGACAGTTTTCATTTTTGGGTGAACTATCCCTTGAAACAATATTATATCTGCAAAATTGCAGTTGTACTGAACATCAGCACGGCTGTAATTCGGCACGAGATCACAGGTAAGCATGGAGGGACTGTGCTGATATTCAGTACAACAGAGCAACATTGTTTTTCAATACAGTTAAACAAACAAGAAGTTAATAGCAAGTGACTTGCATTTCAAACTAAAGTTGGCCCGTTTGCATATGAAAATAAAGATGTTATATAAGGTGAGAGCTCTAATAGTCTTACATAAATGTTTGTGTGGGATTAATTAATTGGATAAAGTTGCTCACTGAACTAAAAATGGACATTACATTACTAGCTTGAAATAATTGGGGGGAAAAATAAAGTCATGGAAACTTAATGTTTGTTTAATTTGTACGTTGTTTGTGAAGAAACCATAGGCTATGCAGGTTTTTTCCAAATCATGTAGGTTAGAAAATGTTTTTGCATTATTTTTCATTATTTATTGCTTGTTTGTGTGTGTGTGTGTTTTTAAGTGCATTAAAACGTCTAGTGTTTGTAAAATAATTCCCTAATTTTCTTTTGTTCCCTTTTAAATACATTGAAAAAAACTGTTTTTGTACGTGTCCCGCAGCTCCTGTGTCTCCTCCACCACCAGAGTATGTCTTCAAACCACCTCAACGGCCAGACTTTGGCACAATGGGTAGGACAATCAAGCTTCAGGCTAACTTCTTTGAAATGGAAATACCCAAGTTGGAGGTGTACCATTATGACATAGACATCAAGCCTGAGAAATGCCCACGGAGAGTTAACCGGTAACATCTTCAACTGAAACTTTAAATTTGAACTGATTGTTTGTTTGGCAGGACATTTGTATGTACTTGTTTTTTTGTTTTTGTAGTGAAATTGTTGAGCACATGGTCCAGCACTTTAAGACGCAGATCTTTGGAGATCGAAAGCCTGTGTATGATGGAAGGAAGAATCTCTACACTGCCATGCCTTTACCCATTGGAAGAGACAAAGTATGTACTATTAAAGTCTGTGTACTGAACCGAAAGACCTGTGCCGAATACATGCACAGTTTAAACCCTAATGTTGAAATGTAATTCTCTTACTCTGTACCTTCTCAAAATGTAACTGTGGCGAACAGGACGGCCGAGGGACGTGAGAGAACGGCGCGAGGCCGGTGGTGCGATTGCTAATGCTAATTGCTAATTGCTAACCCGGGTTTCGGCACCAGTGTAGCAATGTTCAGGGAAGAAGGAGGCGGGAACCGACGAACCATCAAAATATAATTTATTTAAAATAAAACAAACAACCAAAATACCACCAGCAGCCCCTCGCGGACGACTGCTGGCTACCGAATATAAACATAAAGAACTGCCAGCAGCCCCTCGCGGACGACTGCTGGCTAAAGTAAAATACAAAAACAAAACACAACTAAAATACAGGCCTGTTCCTCTCTCGATCATCAACGTCGTCGCTCCTCCTTTATGCTTCCGCTCCTCCGTGAGAGATGCGAGACCGGTGTGCCTCACATGTGTTGCTCATTAGCAATCGCACCACCGGCCTCGCGCCGTTCTCTCACGTCCCTCGGCCGTCCTGTTCGCCACAGTAACATTGAGGTCTTTTGATATCTTATGGAGTGTCAAAGCTTACTGACGTCTCAAACTGCTCTTTTAGGTGGAGCTGGAGGTCACAATTCCAGGGGAGGGAAAAGACAGGAGCTTTAAAGTAGCTATAAAGTGGGTGTCATGTGTGAGTCTGCAAGCTCTACATGAAGCACTGTCTGGGCGGCTACCAAACATCCCCTTTGAGACCATTCAGGCTCTGGACGTTGTCATGAGACATTTGCCCTCTATGAGGTTAATGGCTTTATTATATTGACCCTGTGTTCCATAGATCCCCATTAGAGGGAGCCTCATGCTTCATCATTCTGCACATGCACACTTCTGTTTTACCATGTATTGTTGTCTACAGGTACACCCCAGTGGGACGTTCGTTCTTTACTCCATCTGAGGGCTGCTCCAACCCCCTCGGTGGAGGAAGAGAAGTTTGGTTTGGTTTCCATCAGTCTGTTCGGCCATCCCTCTGGAAAATGATGCTCAACATTGATGGTGCGTGTGAACTGACATTAGCAGTTGGATTTTGTAAATGTTTTGCAATGCTAATATTTAAAAAAAAAACATTTTTTTTAGTGTCCGCCACTGCATTTTACAAAGCTCAACCTGTGATTGAGTTCATGTGTGAAGTTTTGGATTTTAAAAGCATCGAAGAGCAACAGAAGCCCTTAACAGATTCCCAGAGAGTGAAGTTTACCAAGGAGATCAAAGGTAATTTATTACAGTGATTGGTGACAGAGACTTTTTATGGAATACATTTTTGTTATAATCTGAACTTTGAATTTGTTTTACAGGTCTGAAGGTTGAAATAACTCACTGTGGACAGATGAAGAGGAAGTACAGGGTGTGTAACGTGACTAGGAGACCAGCAAGCCATCAAACGTAAGATCTTTCACATTTGCAATTTTTAAGTAAAACTTTCATTAAATGGTTATAGCTGTTTCTGTATGAATGCCATTACATTTATATTCCTCATTGAGATGATGCTGTTAAAGGTTGATGCTTTTTAAAATGTATTTTGCTTGTCTTAAGGTTCCCCTTGCAGCAAGAGAATGGTCAGACCATTGAATGCACTGTCGCGCAGTACTTCAAGGATAAGTACAAATTGGTGCTGCGATACCCACATCTCCCATGTTTACAAGTTGGTCAGGAGCAGAAACACACCTACCTTCCACTGGAGGTTGGTCAAGACCACATCTTACACTTAATTTTTCCTCCTTCTCTCTGATGCCTTTCTCTGAGTGTCATTATCCTTTTTTTTTTTTATCCAGGTCTGTAACATAGTAGCCGGACAAAGATGCATAAAGAAACTGACAGACAATCAGACCTCCACTATGATACGTGCCACAGCCAGGTCTGCGCCTGACCGTCAGGATGAGATTAGCAAACTGGTATGTGATCAGCAAACTGTTCTTTTGCAGTCTCCTAAATATCATTCACACCTCATGAGATATTTCATTTGTTTGTGACAGATGAGAAGTGCCAACTTCAACACCGATCCTTATGTGCGTGAGTTTGGAGTCATGGTAAGAGACGAGATGACTGAGGTCAATGGTCGGGTCCTTCAGGCACCTTCGATTCTCTATGGTGGAAGGGTAGGAACCTGTTCTGGTCAACTAAACTTGACAATTATTCCGCTGACCTTTTGGTTAAATCCCAATCGGGGTGTGTCTGCCTGATTTGGTCATGTATCTCTGGCTGTTTCAGAACAAAGCAATAGCAACCCCAGTCCAGGGTGTGTGGGACATGAGGAACAAGCAGTTCCACACAGGGATTGAGATCAAAGTGTGGGCTATTGCCTGCTTTGCTCCACAGAGGCAGTGTACAGAACTCCTACTCAAGTAAGTCAGCTTTGACTGGAATTTGTATTTGATTGAATTATTTAAGAAAGTTCAAACCCATACATCAGTGGTTCTCAACCAGGGGGCCTCGGCACTCTTCCAACGGGGCAGCAAGATGACAAAAAATTATTTAAAACTAAATGGTTTAATTTAAGCTAAAACGGCTAGAAATAAAGATGTACTGTAAGCTGAAATTATTTTTTCTACTGTAAATTGTTCCCTTAACAACTGACTTTTTGTTATTTAAATAACCATGGATCTAATGATCTTGGACAACCTAGATATGAAATTTTAAAAAATTTGATTTATAGACCTGGTAAACTCATGGAAATGAAGTCTTAAATCGTTTAAAAACGTGTGTATATATACTTTTTTATTTTCACAAATAGCAATTTCTGTTCAATATTAGAAAGCTTGACAAAATGTATACACACACACACACATATTAGGATTGTGGATTGTGTTAATTATTTTTTATTAAAAAAAAAAACTATTGAATTACTTTAATGTTGCATCACCTTGTTTCTGTAAATGAAAAGTTTGAAAATGAGCAGCTTTGTCATAGCAGAAGTATCAGAAATATCTTGGGGGGCCTTTAAATACCATCTCTGACATTGAAGTGAAAAAGGTTGAGACCCTCTGCCTAGTCTAATTTTTTGCTTATTTTCTCTAGGGCGTTCACTGACCAGCTTCGTAAAATCTCACGTGATGCTGGGATGCCCATTCAGGGCCAGCCATGTTTTTGCAAGTATGCCCAAGGAGCAGACAGTGTGGAGCCCATGTTCAAGCACCTCAAGTACACTTACCAAGGCTTACAGTTGGTGGTGGTTATCCTACCCGGGAAGACCCCTGTTTATGGTAATTTAACTCCTCTCTGTTTCTTCAGTGTTTATGTTTGCATTTTTTTTTTTTTTAGGTTGTATCCCTCTAAACACTGTAATTCTCATAGCTGAGGTGAAGCGTGTTGGAGACACTGTTCTTGGCATGGCCACCCAGTGTGTCCAGGTGAAGAATGTACAGAAGACCACACCTCAGACCCTTTCCAACCTCTGCCTCAAGATTAATGTCAAACTGGGTGGAGTCAACAACATTCTTCTTCCACAGGGCAGGTGAGGGCGGCTGTTCCGAAAGCCTTTTGACATGTTGAATGCTTAAGGCACTTTTCTGAGTCTTTGTCTGACTGTCCGTTAAGTCCTGGGCTGCTTTCCCATGAAGGAATAGATCACCCAATAATGAAAATTATTTACCCACTCAAGTTGTTCAAAACCCATAAAATTTGGTTAATCTTTTTGGAAAACAAATTAAGATCTTTTTAATGAAACCTGATTGTTTTCTGTCCCTCCATTGAAAGTCCAGGTAACCAAAACTTAGAAGATCCAAAAAATCAATATGAATGAAGTGATTTAATCCAAGTCTTGTGAAGAGGTACGATCACTTTATATCAGGGTTCCTCACACTCGGTCCTGGAGGGCCACTGTCCTGTAGAGTTTAGCTCCAACCCTGATCAAACATACCTACCTGTGAGTTTCTAGTGATCCTGAAGAACTTGATTAGCTTGCTCAGGTGTGTTTGATCAGGGTTGGAGCTAAACTCTGCAGGACAGCGGCCCTCCAGGACCGAGTTTGAGTAACCCTGCTTTATATGATGAACCCTGCTTTATTTATATGATATTTTATTTAAATCTAAGCAGTAATCGACACATATAGAGCACATCGCATTTGGTAAACATGGCTCAAACAGGTGTGTGTGTGATGTATGAGAACCAATGAGGCTTATTTAGCCCATGACGCATGACCAAATTAAATTGTTCATCATTTAAAATGATTATATATCTTCACAAGACCACTCGATTCATACAGATTTGTTTGACAAAACTTTAATGACTTTTTTGGATCACATAAAGTGATTGTTCCTCGCCTCAAGATTCATTTTATGAACTCTTCATGACCATTTTGAGTTAGTTTTGGTTTCCTGTCCTTTCAATGGAGGGACAGAAACCACTCAGGTTTCATTTAAAAATATCTTAATTGTAAATTCTTAAGATTTAAGTCTTTTGGGTTCGGAATGACATGAGGGTGAAAAAATGCTGACAGAATTTATGAATTTTCCCTTGGGCAGAAAATACTTTTATCACTAAACTATTCTGCACTCCTTTATCAATTTTTTCTCTTTTTCCCCCCCATCTTTAGGCCCTTGGTGTTTCAGCAACCAGTCATCTTTCTGGGTGCAGATGTAACTCATCCACCAGCTGGAGATGGCAAGAAACCCTCAATTGCTGCTGTAAGACTGAGAAACCTGAGAGCCTTAACATGACTGATTATGCTCATTGCAGAGTGCCAAGAAGCACTAAATACCATAAGTGTGACCAGTATCGCCTTCTGGTGCACATTTTTAAGCCAGATCATATAGCCACAAAGGTCTCCAAAAAGGCTTTTAACATCTTTTTTGGTGGTATTTAGGTTGTTGGCAGTATGGATGCCCACCCAAGTCGATACTGTGCCACGGTTCGGGTGCAACAGCACCGTCAGGACATCATTCAGGATCTGGCCACCATGGTGAGAGAGCTGCTCATCCAGTTCTACAAATCCACACGCTTTAAACCAACACGCATTATCTACTACAGAGATGGCATCTCGGAGGGCCAGTTCAACCAAGTAAGCTGCAGACCTACACCTTTTGCCAACACTTGATAATTGTGCTGACACATTTAATTTAATCTTCATCGTCCTATTTTGACCATGCAGGTTCTACAGCATGAACTGCTGGCTATCCGGGAGGCCTGCATCAAGCTGGAGAAAGATTATCAACCAGGAATCACCTTTGTAGTAGTGCAAAAGAGACACCACACCAGGCTCTTCTGCATGGACAGGAATGAACGGGTTGGTTTTTTTTACAGGCACAATTTGTATGATTGCAAGCAGTGCTTTTAATGAACTCCCTTCATTGAAAGTATACAAATTATTCTTTATATAAAAAAGTATATATAAATGTGGTTATTGCAAACATTTTGTGATGTAAATGGTAAAGCATTAGTTTCAATAATTTTCTCTACAAGCACATGTCCTTGAACAAATTGTTTGTAAAACAGCACAAACCTTTTTTTTGGTCTTTTTGTATTGTTTAATGTTTTTAATGTCTTTTTTTAAATTTGCCTTTCAAATTGACTGTTTGTATTCAAGGTCGGAAAGAGTGGCAACATCCCTGCTGGCACCACAGTTGACACCAAAATTACCCACCCATCTGAGTTTGACTTTTATCTTTGCAGTCATGCCGGAATTCAGGTACCTTTGAATATTTTAAATGGAATGTCAATTGGAGGTCGATCAAGATTCCTCAAATTCATAGACTTTTTATATAATTTGAGTGCTTATGAATGCTTTATTCCTAGTTATCAGGTACTTAAAAGAGTAGAGTGTGTGAGTTTTGTTAATTGCATAATTGCTGAATCTCCACAGGGAACCAGCAGGCCGTCTCACTATCACGTGCTGTGGGATGACAACCATTTCACCTCTGATGAGCTGCAGGTCCTCACATACCAGCTGTGCCACACCTACGTGCGCTGCACCCGCTCTGTCTCCATTCCTGCACCAGCTTATTACGCCCACCTGGTGGCATTCCGTGCCCGTTACCACTTGGTTGACAAAGAACATGACAGGTACTGAATGAGTGAATGGCAGTTCATTGCAGAGTAATAACTTAAGTTTTTTTTTGGTCAAACTACATTGTCTAAGTAGTTGTTTTATTTAACTGATAACATGTAGTGCAGGCTATATAGCATTTCTGTCGGGTGGAAACCTTATATGTCTAAAACAGCTACCCTCAGGTAGTGGAAAAAGCACTTTAAAATTTAAAAATATAAAAAAAAAAAATTATACTCAACTCAACTTTATTTATAGAGCACTTTCAACACCACAAATGTTGCACCACCACCAGCAAAGTGCTGTACTGAAAAAGATAAAATAAAAACAAAGACATTAAAACAATGCAAACATATGATATACACTGCTACAACGCATTTTCAAATGCTAAAGCAGACAAATAAGTTTTAAGCGCACTCTGAAATACACCCAATGTGGGAGAAGATTTAACAGACAGAGAAAGGCCATTCCAGAGCCTAGGAGCAGCAACAGAGAATGCCTGATCGATCACCTTTACATTTTAATCGAGATCGCAGAACCATGAGGAGCAATTGATCATTTGAGTGCAGAGATCTACTGGATTGAGAAAAAAATCGTATAAATTGTGTTGTCAAAGTTAATATACCTTACATTATTAACATTTCACCAAAATCAAGCTCAAATGGACCATTTTTTACCCTTAAATGTCAAACATGCGTTTTCTCCATCATTAGAAAGGTGAAGAATCACATTCAATTTTCATCAACTTACAGGTTATAAAGTTTATTGTAGCTATGTGCGCTTATTTATTTATTTTCTGTCAGTTTGCCAAAATCTCATGTTATAAAAGATGAAGTGCTATGCAAAGACTTTTTAAGACCGTATTGGCTCTGATGACTCAATGACAAATGTTAGAAGAGACACTTCCCTGCTTCTCAAATCTGTAAAACATTAGACTTTATATAATATATATATATATATTTTTTTTTTTTTTTTTTTTTTTTTTAGTGGTTCTGAAGTAATGAAAATACATATTCAAACAAACAGTTTTTTATTTACCCTTGAATTGCAAACAAGCAGAGACGTTCCAAAATGTGTTTGGCACTGCATTCACGATCGAGGTTGGTGGAGTTATGAGGTTTGAGGATGCAATGGAGTTAGGTTTAGTCACAAGCTCTTTCTAATGCTTTTCATTGTTTAAATATTTTCTAAACCAACAGAGCTATGTAAAAAGTGACCAATAGTAATGATTTATGGGGAAAAAATATAAATGACGAGGTACTATGTAGATATGTACAAGGTTTCTGCCCGTTTGCGATGATAGCCTTGTTTGGTATACTAAAAAAAAAAAAAAAAAAAAAACTCTGCTCCATACAGTATGCTTAAGTAATTCTTAATAATGCTTCTAACTCAATATGACTAATCTTTTATTTTTTATATATGTAATGAAAAAAAGCACCCTAGCTGTGCATTCATTATGCATTCCCACTAGGTCTGATTTTATGCGTGTTGTATCTGTTTTCTGGCAGTGCTGAAGGCAGTCACACATCAGGTCAGAGTAACGGCAGAGACCAGCAAGCCCTGGCCAAAGCTGTGCAGATCCACCAGGACACATTGCGCACCATGTACTTCGCCTGAACATAGTCAGAAACACATCCTGAAAACAGCACGGTGTGTGTGTGTTTGTTTGCCTCATGAGAACCTTCAAATGGGGGGAAAAAAAACAATAATCGCCATGCTGTTAGGTTTCCCATTGCCCATGTAGTCAATGATCAAACATCCTAAATATCCATGATTTTTAAAACTGTAACTTATTAATTTATCTATTTTTTACCTTTAGTTTGGTTGGCATGATTGTGTATCTGTTGTGCATGTCAGATTTGAGGTTAACATGTTTACATAGTCCATCCAAAAATTCAGACTATTTTTACACTGAAAGTTACATTTGCATCCGGATGGGCTTGATTCAATACTATTGCCAAGGCTGGTGATGGAGACTGTTGAACAGTAGTTTTTACAAACTCATCAAACCAATGAATTCGGGTTAGTTTAGGATAACACAGATCAGGTTAAGGGTTTGTGGGGATGCAGTTTCCACAGCTAAATTATTTATCAGCAAGAGCAAGTGCACTGACCAGAAGAGGACTTCAGGACAAAAGTACTTATCCTGTTTTGTTTCATTTATTTGTGCTAATATGACTTTTCTTCATCATGGTGTCATTTATTGTTTAGTCCAGGGCTCAGTCAACCTACTGTACCTGTCCGTGTCCGCCAACGGCATGACGGAGTGCTATCATGTACTTGTGTCAGAAAATTTGAACACAGTGAGTGCAGAATCAAGAAAGCTTTTGGAAGTGAGATTGTAGGAATTGTTCTGACAATCAGTTTTCTGGCACTCTGCCGCTCATTTGAGGCTGGTTCTCATCAGTGACGCCCTCCGTTTACCTGTGACAGGGTTCTCGGTGCAGAAATATCTTTGTAATATTGATAATTGACCTGTAAAGTACTAATATTTTGGGACTCCAAGCATTTAGATTGAGATTATCTTGTACGTACTTTAAATTCTGCTGCCATGAGCATTTCTCTGATTTGTCGGATGTGATTGTAACAACCTAACGTTTCGGTGGGTGGGTGTATGAGTTAAATTTCTTTCACATCAAAATTAGATTGCATTTCACTTTAAGCACCTATTCTGAAATTTTCATTTAGACGTTGTCAAAAATATTCCCCACATTGAAACATGAGGCAGTTTTGTGCTGAATATTGGGGAATCTGGAGTTTGCTTGGTTCTGTGTGCATGTTTCCAACGGTGAAGTTTGTCTGTACTATGCTGACTAGGTTTAAACGCTGTCGTCGCACTCCAGCTGACTTTACAGGCAATCAAAACTTTTAAAGATTAATACAGATATCAATTGCATTGTTCATAGAGACACGAGGTCAGTGAAAATTTCATACAGATTTCGAATGCACCTTAGTTTTTTTTTTATCTCTAGCTTATAACCATTTCCATGAAAATATTTCCAATCCCTTTTTAAAACTTTTTCTTTTTAGATATAAACTGTGTGAATTTTTTTATTTTTATGGAACCTTTTGTAGAATCACAGGGTTGGCGAGTGGTCATTAGCTTTTTGTTTAACTGAAAAGGAACATTTATTTAGTGTGAATTGATCCAGACTTAGTTCAAATTGAAGCGCAATACATTGTATATGTGTTGGTAAACTGTTTTCGTGTAAACAGTCTTATGCCTTCTAAAGCATATCATGATGTGTAGTGATTGATCTAGTGAGTCTTGTTAGTTAATTAACTAAGATCACTTCCCCAAAATAATGTTTCAATTTTAACTTGAAATTCTTGGGAATTTTTAACCATCTTTTTCTAACTATGCATTCTTAACCAAGAGATTTTAGTGGTATGTTTGTGTATATGAATTTAGAACATTTGTAATGTAGTCGTTTTCATGCTGGGTACTTTTAGTAGTGTAAATAGTGTGCAAACCCTGTACCCACTGTAGCAGTATTAGCTTACAAAATACTCTATTTTTATTATCAACAATTGGATGTTCTTTATATGGCTCTCAATTATTCCTGTTAGCCGAACAAGATTACATATGTACTTGTAGTTAATGTCCTACCATAACTGAAGCACAATAGGACATTATAATTGTAGGTGCTAGAGTTTATTCTTCAGACTACCATTTTTTATATATATCTTGTTTAACTTCAACTTTTAAACAAGAATCATAGACTGGTCAGAGAGCTTAATGGGTATGTTTGGTTTTCGATCTGGTGAAATCTATGACATTTGACCCTGAAACTTTTTGCCATTTTCTAAACCCAACAGACTGTGTATAAGGGGCATTTTAATTTATCTTCAAATACTTGATTAGAGTTATGAAATTGTTTGGCGCTGGTCTCATAACTTGTGAAAGTAGATGCACTTTGAAGAGCAATGGACACAGACTCCTAGTTCCAGTGTTTATCTGGATCATAAGTACGCTATCTAGGTGCAGTTGTGTGGAAATGACTAGATGTCCTACCTCTTGTTACCTGTTACTTGTATTATGGTAACATTACCGCACTGGTCATTTCCTCATAATTGCACGAGTGGGGAACGTTGTCTTTTCGTCCCTCAGAAAGTGGTGGATGTCACAGAAAATCTATTCATATGTGTTCAGAGGCCGTACCTGCTGCCATTTAGCCTAGATTATTTAGCATTGCTATTGTTTTGTTATGGTAGTTAAGCTATGTATTCAAAGCTAGAGTTGAGTGCTGCAAGTTTCAGATGTCATACATTTGATATTTCATAAGTCAGACATGAATCCAAAAGAATATTTATATAAATGCTTTCACTGAATAAATGGCTTAATGCTTTAAATGTGTGGCATAAGCTATAAAAATGTTCATAAATATATAGTGTGAATTCCAGTTTTATCATTTTCTGTCCTTTTTCAATTGCAGCGCATTGTCGCTTTATCCATCTACTCATTTGAATATGTCACTTAGCTTTTTTGTGTTTTTCTTTACAACTTTAGGTTTGAATAATAGTATTTATCCTTTAGCATTAGAAATATGAGGTGAAATCATTTCTCAATCAACTACTACTTAGATTTTCTCTGGACAATCTTTTTTGTTGTTAGTAACCATTTTTTTCGTCCTTGTGACCTGCTTTAGTTAGATGTTTGCAGAAGTTACTGAGTTTAGTATTTTAACCTTTTCAAAATCAGCACCTTAGTCAAAGGTCAACAACATATGCAATTTCTCAAATATGAAATATGAGATGTTTTTGCACTATATCAGGAGGTGTTACTAATTCGCATGCTGGAGAACAGATTTGTTAGGTTAGAGAGAAGAACCATCATTTTTAGACTAGTCTTGGCCTTGTTTCACATTGGCACTAATCTATTAAGTTAACAGACGTGAGAAGGTCTTGAGTTCTTACACTATGCAAAAACTCATTTCCATTCTGAGAAGCCACTATTTTATAAATAGGGTCAAATTGTTTTATTTTTCATTAATTTTTTGTCTGTAAAATCTGTCAGGCATACCACTTTTTTTTTTCACTTCTATACAATCAACTTGACTTTTTTTAATGATGCCATAAGGAATCTGATGCAAATGTTTGATAAAAAATAATTCCGTTCAAATATTGTGAATGCAAATGTAATATAGGCCAAGGGTGAATGAAGTACGATGCTGGTTTTGTAGAGACCGTCGCGTTAATCTATGCTGCAGCATCTCTGTTTCAGATTTTAAG
Organism: Meda fulgida; assembly: GCA_030578275.1. NCBI lineage: Eukaryota > Metazoa > Chordata > Actinopteri > Cypriniformes > Leuciscidae > Meda > Meda fulgida. The sequence goes on along the minus strand of CM060634.1, from coordinate 3,892,175 downwards.
AGGCACACACAGTGTTAACTGAAAATTGAAATGGTGCCTCAAATTCCCTGGAAGCTTTGAATTATCTACCAATGTTATGACAATAACATTTAATGGATGTCTCTTGTGTCATCATTTCTAGAGTATTGACTCTTGCTGCTTTAGTGAAGCTTGTATATTGCTTGGTGATTGCGAAGTCTCTTTCCAGCTCTGTGGGGTTACAGTGTCCACATGCCTCTTCGCTTTACATGTTATGGTTTGAATAAAACTAGTCAGTTTAGCTTTGATTCTTAGTTTGTGCCCCAACAATTTTCAGATTTGAATTTTATTAGTGTGAGAAAAAAGAATTGTGCCCCCCAGCTTGATGATCAGAGGTGGTCTTTTAACCTATAGAGATATATTGGTAATGTATTTGCATTAGAACTTTGCACTATAGTGTTTTTAAGCAGAAATGTAAGCCTCTCTTTACATACCGTGGTAGTTTTGTAACTGTTCTCATTGCTTTTTAAATTCCTAAGGTGGCAAGTTTCAAAGATGCTACCTTATGACCTGCTAAAACCATCAATATACAACTGAACAGTTTGAATGTATTTCATACACCTGCGTACTGGTAAAGAACATCCACATTACTTCAATTGCTCCAATTTGTTTTATGCATGCACTTTTAAAGCTTTTATTCGTGCATATTTTGAACTATCTCACCATTCATGGTTGTGATGTACTAGATTAAAAGATCTGGAGTGGCAACATTTGGGCAGTTGATTCAGAATTCACTGGCACAAAAATCCATGTATCGCTGACACTTGTGGTGCTGTACTGTAAACTGTGTACATAAGGCAATTTTTAGGTGTTTCATGTTTTTTGCTGTGTATTGCTTGTATATTTGCCAGAATTTCCAACTGAAGTTTCATCCAAAGTGTTTTTGAGATATACCATAATACCCATGTTCGTATATCAACCCAATAAGCCAAATTCACTCGCTGTTTTAAAGCCCTTTTGCTTTACCAGCGAACACACAAAGTGTTGGTCCTGTAATCATGACGGTGAGACTTGCTGAGCCTCAATTCATTGTGTGCCCAAACTAAACCTCAACGCAGATTCATTACAGGTCAGTTGCCATTCAGCTTGATGATTTATTGGGGCATGCAAGTGTTTCAGACTTTTTTGCTTTTCTTCCTCCCTTCTAAGTTCAAAACTAGTTTTAAAACTAGTCAAATGACCAAAATTGAAGCTTGCTGTGAGGGATAATAAATGAGATCTCCTAAGTATTCTGTTAAAAAGAGCACACTTCCATTAGTTCATTACATGCTAATGTTATTTATTCAAATATGAGCATGCATGTATAATAATTAAAATAGGGTCTTGAGACTCATTTATTGGAATAATTGAGAGCTTTGTGACCTGGCTTTTTAAACCAACTTTGAAAAACTACCTCAATAGTGTCAGGTGCTAACATTAAAATATCCCTTATACATATATGTATATGTGCTCATGACAAAGAACAATAATTGTGACCAAACAACACAAGCCTATACTGTGTATTAAGTGTTTAGTTTAGTTTTTTTTTTTTTTTTAAAGCAACTTTTAAAATTTGTAATGGTGGATCAACATGAGGGATGTTTCAGCATGTAACAAATTCGCAGGGGACCAAAATAAATATTATCTGAAAGTTTCCCTTTTTAAAATGTAGTGATAAATACTCATCAGCTTTTACAGGACTTCGTTAAAATCAGTTTCTACTTTACATTTTGACAGAAATGGTGCTGGAACAAATAGCTAGGAAGAGAGTTCAGGCCAAGATTATTGCCAAAACATGGTGGTTGATTTGGACTTTATGGATATCGATTGAGTTGATCTGATATGTGGCAGTGTCATCCCCATGTCCATCACTAGCATTGTGCCATATTATGGATAACATACTTGATAAGAAGTGTCCAATGACCACTGCTTTGTGTTTAATGAATGTTTGGGGGAAACTGACAGGAATTTCCTATGGAAGCCGCTTGTCAATTTAATCATCGGTGAGATTTTCTGTCTTTGGAGTGCTAGGAATATGCTTGATTCTAGAACTTGATTTATATCCAGTATTGCAATAACTCATTAAATCCTGATCTGTTTGAGAGTCCACAACAAGTCTGCGATAAGCTATTTGTATTTAAGCATTAACATGTAAGACTTTGGAGTGGCGTTCATTGAAGTTGATGCGTATTTACCTTGCTATATTTTATGAAGGGAATTCAGTTTTGATTTGATGTCTCAAACTGTGATTTAAGGATGTTTAGCATCCTAAATACACTGGCATTTGAGTTTCTTGAGGGATGAATATTAAGGTACAAAAGTTTGTATGGAAATCAATCAAGTTTCTTGTTTTTCTTTGGTGAGCTTAAAAACGTCCAGTGTGTTTTTCACGTGTATGTGTGCCTTTTCAAAATCTCTCCCGCCCCTGATTGAGGGACTATCCTTTTAATTTGATACTCAGCTCCACATTGAATAATTTGTACATTTATCATGCAACCTTGAGTGAATGCTGCATAGAATCAGTATTTGTATTTTGCACTTTCTAAGCAGTTTTAAAGGATGCCCTGTTGTAATTGGGCACACAGACTAAGACTATTTAAGACGAGGTATTTTCTGCTACAATAGGAATTCTAAGGAACCATATGACTTGTTGGTCTTTCCGAAAAAGTGTATAGATGTGAAGTACCTCATAAGCCTGATAAATGCTGCATAAACTTCATTTATTGTTCTTTTGTGAACCTCATTTTTCGAACAGTTTCCCCTATAGGGAGGTTTGATGCCCACATGCTGTGCAAGAACCTTCAGAATTATGTGATTTACCAGAGCCGCTATTTAATAGATTACCAGTGATACACATCAAATGCAATTCTGACTGAGTTTCTGTCGTATTCACTGACGTGATACAATATCACCAAGCCTCTAGCTCAGTTGATCATGACTATTGGATGGTGACGTCTTGCAGTCAAAAGTTAGTTGACTCAGGTATTGCCATTAAGGGCTGTATCTGCTATTGCCTCTCGTCCCCAATCCCCTCACCTGTGTCTTAATGTAGCCTTAGAACTGCATTTATGGATGGATCATAGTGAAGAATACCTGGCCTTAAAATATGCACTACTACAACATGCAAATCACTTCAGATCAGGCCATATGTTTTTGCCATAAAAACTACCTCCTGAGAATGTAGGAGTGTCCTTTTTTTCTCTCTCTCTCCCACCCCCATATAGCTCTGTTAATTGACAATCATCTTTTTTAAAAATTTTTTCTTTTTTTTTTCTTTTTTTTTAATAAGATTTAAGTTATCAAAGTTTATTACAAGTAATTATTTCTGGGACACTCTAGTTGAATATTCTATTTATTTTGTATTTTTTGAAAACCATGTCCAATGTTAGTCATGGAAGAGCCGACCAAAGTTTCTATTCGAAGGCTTTCTTGCACTGCCGTGTGGTGTCAAACCTCCCTCTGACATCAGCAATTTCTTTCATTTAACCTTGTTTGCTCCTTTATAACATGCCAAATTAAATTTGCTGTCATTTCTGTCATGGTGAAGTCTTTAATTTCTGATTCATGTGTTTGCGTTCACTGGTAAGCTCCTTGTTGTTGTTTCTTGATAATGTAAAGTGTGAGCTTTTTTTAACAAGCAAGATTACAAACCGAGATATGCTGTAAACCCTGCTAAAACATAATGTGAAAACGTATCATTTAATATAGCTCACTTTCGCTTGACTGTGTATTGCATCATTTAATAAACTTTATTTCCTCTGACTGATGTGTCTTAATGTTTTATATGCCAGATTTTATGTTTTTGGACATGCTAGCCTCTGCTGATGTCTGGATCTCTGCTGCTTTTGCCAGTTTTTTTTTTTTTCATTCCTATTTGCTGACATAATGTTGGACTTTAAAAAAAAAATCCCTCTATGCTTATGTTTTTCTAGATCGCCAAACAACCATCTGTGTAAACCCAGATTGTGTGGATTCTTGCAAGCCCCAAAAACAATGTTGCCTGTGGCCAAAGTTGGTGCTTTATTTTTCTTCTCAGACTACACCAAAACCAAATTTATTGTACAGTTTAGCTCAAATAAGTAAGGCTTTTTAACGTCAATCCTTGTATATCTGTTAAAAATTATTCATGGCGTTTGAGTATCTGAGAGACTCCACTTTAAACTTTCTAACTTCAACACAAAAAAAAGAAAAAAATGTTCACAGACAGGGAAGTCCTTAAAAAGTTTTCAATGGCTGTGTCCAAAACCAAGTGCATACCTACAAAGTGTTATGGAAGCCATGTTATTCCGCTCGCAAATGATGTCCAAAAATGCTGTCTAGATAGGCAGCGCACTAGGTATTGAGGCACGGCCACTCTCAGCTGACCAAAACTTTGGAACTGCAAGAACATCTTTAAGACGTTTAACCTAATTTCCTTTTCACTCTCTCGCTTTGTATATTAACTCCTATGGTTTTCGTTTAATATTGTTGTTTGTAAAAAATAAAAGGGCTCCTTTAGTTCGCGTATCTAACTTTATTCAAATGAGTTGTGAGCAGCTCTGAGTTGAGCTGTGAAGAGCGAGTCAGATTTTCCAATAGCTCATTTATGAGAAGCACGCGAGCTCTTTTTCTTCCTGCTGATCTACAACAGTCTCTGAGGTAAGTTTATATTAAATGTTCAAAGTTTTTAAGATTTCACGGTGTCAAATGCTTTTTCTTACTAGTTGCAAGCCCAAAAGTTTTTAAAGAGACGTTAGCGCAAAAACGCTGTTTTAAAGGAAATTTTCTTAAAACTATAACGTTTAAATGCACGATGGCATTTCTACGTTTCATAAACGTGTCTTTACGTATGTTAATTTTGCGACAGACTTTGATTAAATATTTATTCATAAACTAGCTTTATCTTAGAATTTCGTCCGTGTTTTGCCACAATAACACTTGAAGCCTACGTCTCTCCCTAGAGTGAACGGTAAAAATGATGAATGTAATTGAACGTTATTTGGATTTTAAATGCTTTAATCCCTATCTTAACAGCAGTGGCAACTATATACGACTAGGCTGATTCCCTCCAAAAGTGTGAATTCTGGGCACAATAAAATATTAGTTTTGCATGAAGACTAGCTCAACTTAGCCCTCTTTGTCTGACCAACAAGTAGGAGTGTTGAGGAAATATATTTGAAAGCGATCATTATTTTGCGCTTCTGTAAAATAAGTGGCCTTTGGGTGGCTGCAATTATCATTAAACCTTACATACAAAAAGTTAATATTTTCTTGCATTACTTTTCTTGCTAAAATTCAAAAGAATAAATATTTGGGGGCGTCCAATTCATTACTAATATCAAACTTTTTGGATCTGTATTTCGGTGCCACTGGCAACTTAATACACTATTTTGTAGATGTCAGCAAAACAGCAAAGAGTAATGCAGTTAATAATTTTAAACTAACTTATCTTAAAGATACTTTAAAAACGTATTAAAGAAAAGCAATCAATTAAAAATACAACAACTGTAACAAGACCACATTTGAAGTCCCTCCTGTCTGATATGTACATGTGGTATTTCTGTTGTAATAGAAATGTCTGTTTAATGAACATTTTTTTTTTTTACACTTTAAGATAACTAGCCTACATTTAAATAATTTTAAGACTTTTGGGGGCAGCTTGCTAAAGGCCCCCTTTCGTACACTAACAAATTTAATGCTTTTTGATAGATGAAAAATGCATTTTTTTTTCATAAATGTTCAGCCTTCAGATATGCACGACACCAGAATTTTTTTTTAAATTAAAATGTTATTTCTAGGACGTAGATACCCCAAAATAACAGTTAATTGATTTATTCAGTCGAAGTCCTCTCATTGTTAAGCATTGTATTATGATCTTAAACAGTTACAATCTAATTCAACCCCCATTGCAAATCAGGTTTACTGGCAAAATATACAGACATTCAGCTGTTTGCAATGAACAAAGTAAATGAAATAGCCATAAATGTTTCAAGTGGTTTCCTCAAATTTAACTGAAAAAGCAACTTTTAATGACTTCTGTAGTCTCAAAATGATTCAACCCCTTCATGGCAAGCATTTTTAGTACTTAGTAGAACACCCTTTTGCTGTTATGACCTGCTGCAACCGAGATGTAGAACCAGACACCAGATTCTGGCAGCGTTTCTGATGAATCTTAGGCCATTCCTCATGAGCAATGGCCTCTATAGTTCAGTAATATTCTTGGGTTTGTGTGCTGCAGTCGCCGCCTTCAAATCCCACCAGAGATTTTCTATGTGGCTCAAGTCCGTTGACTGTGATGGCCACTGTAGAATCTTCCAGGACTACTTCAACCAAGCCTTGGTGATTGCCTCAATTACTTTTGTTTGATTTGTTTGATTTGAAAGTCTGTAAATTTTGCCAATAAACCTGATTTGCAATAGGGGTTGAATTATTTTCATTACAACTGTATATGCATCATGTGCTTTCAAAGTCAGGAATATGGGTTTGATACACTAAGCTCACATTGGTGCAGTTAACAGTTAAAGGGATAGTTCACCCAAAAATAAAAATGGGCCCATGATTTACTCAAGTCATCCTAAATGTATATGACATTCTTCTTTCAGATGAATACAATCAGAGTTATATTAAAAAATATCCTGCCTCGTCGAAGCTTTATAATGGCAGGGAATGGCTGTATATTTTTTGAAGTCCATCAAAGTGCATCTATCCGTGATAAAAGTAATCCACACGGCTCTGGGGGGTTAATAAAGGCCTTCTGAAGCGAAGCAATGCGTTGGTGTAAGAAAAATGTCCATATTTAAAACTTTATCGACTAAAATAACTAGCTTCCGGCAGACTGCCTACGCAAGTCAACTTACACCAAAAGAGTAACACTTGACGATGTATGATGTAGGAGTAGCGTAAGCTTTGACGCTTCTCGCGGTTCAAACTAACTGGGCTGGGCAACAAACTCAAGCTCCTCCGACATTTCTCTTTAAAAAGTCTCGTTTTAGACTTCTAATTCATGACTGGTGTTTTGTTTTGCTCTATCCTCTGCGCTTCCGCGTTCGCCATTACGTTGTGCGTCAAGGTCAAGGTCTACTCTTTTGCCATCTGCCGGAAGCTAGTCACAAAAAATATACAGCCATTCCCTGCCATTATAAAGCTTGGAAGAGCCAGGACACTTTGAATATAACTCCGATTGTATTCGTCTGAAAGAGGAATGTCATATACACCTAGGATGACTTGAGGGTGAGTAAATCATGGGCTAATTTAAATTTTTGGGTGAACTAGCCCTTTCAGGGCAGTTAACAAAAATCATTTTCTTTTACCGCTATTTAGTGTCTGTTGAATAGCACCAGAATGCGGTTGCTCCAGGATAGTATGAGATGGATGTGTTTGTCCCGGTGCCTTTTCCTGCTGTACTCAGTGGGCAGCGTAGTGGCCGAGCTTGAGCTGGACGGCTCGGACCGGGACTGGGACTGGGGTTCTGGATTACACGAGCTCCTGAACAGCTTTCCAGCAGATAGTCCTTTTCTCAGAGAGACGCCCGGCAGACGGGCCAACTGCACTCAGCGCTTCTGGCTGCCTCCGTCCTCCCCTGTGTGCTGGGATGATATAGCGGGACCAGAGGAGTTTGAGAGGTCACGCCTCCTCGTGCTTCAGAACAGGGCGGCACTGCAGGCTGTATCCAGATCTAGCGGTGTCGAGGAAGGGGGGGCGTCCTATGATCAACAGGCCAGGGACGATGTGCAGGGCATCCAGGCTGACCATCTCGTCGTGACTCAGACTGCCGATACAATGCAGAAGGTGTTCATGGATTTGGATGAGAAGAGGAAGGAGGAGAAAGAGCATTATACCTTCTCAAGGTAATTGAGTTGTGAATGTTTTCATGGTAATTCTTGAGGTTGAAAACATTAAGCAGAATTTTACTGTAAAGTCACCTTTTCACTATCTCCATCAACGATAGACATTCATTTCCGATGGAGCTGTGTGGGGTTTCAACTAGTCTCGTGTAGCCAGACTGACGTCAGAAGGTCTGGACTCTATTGCAGCTTTCATTGGCCAAGAATCTCCTAGAGGCCGTCAGACTAACATGTAAAGCAACCAATCAGTTAGTTTTTTTCCACGTCATGTTTAGGTGTGTGAAAATGTAACGTCGATGTCCCTACAATAACAAACTCTTGTACGTATTTTAAAGTGTCTATGCCGTGAACTTTACATACTTCACATACTTTTGAAAATCCAGCGTTTAGTTGATCCTGATAAGCGCTCATTGTCACAGTTGTAACACAACGGTTTGCTTTTTACATAAGTTGGTTTGACATCACGGCATCTTTCCAGGTGGAGACGCAACACGCACGTCTCACGAAAATCCTGTAGAATTCAACCAATCGAAACTCAAGAAGAGTTTCTGATTTTGTGTTCCATATGCATCAGACGTTCAGCCAAATTGGTGTAACGCCTGAGACTTTATTGCAGCGTATGCAGACTTTTTGGATCCGATTTGAGCTTCAAGTCAAGTGCATTGAAATAGTGTAAGTTTTGCAGATAGACTGCATGCAAACGCCCAACCGGATGTGATTCTAATTAAAACTGAGCACAAGGTGAAAATTACCCATATTTTTTGGACTAAAATATTAAACTTTAAAAACTATTTCCACGAAATAGCCAGTTTTGACTATTTCAAATATATTGGCAGTCATTTGTTTTGTGTGGATGTATTTATACATTAATTATTTATTCATTTTACCATGGTGAATAACAGAGTAACAGCTCCTTCCCAATTTGAAAGTTTCATGCAACTGCCAGTAGTAGTTTCTGGGGGAAAGTTTTTTCCCATAAAGTTTTTTGAAGAACTCTTTGTTAACGAGTTATAAGCCATGAACACTACAAACTTTGATTTGAATAAAAAAAGTCATCATAAAAGCAAATTTGAAAAAAATATTGTAAAAATGATGGAAACAAATGGATCATAATTATTGCATAAATATTAATTAGTACTATAAAAATCCCATGAAAACAAAATATTAAATAAAAGGTAGCACTTTCACTGTCTCAACCGTCAACATTAATGTATTAATTGTACATGTATCAACAATGAGCGATACAATTGATACAGTATTTATTAATCTTTGTTAGTAATCCTGCTATCCATTGTTTGTTCATGTATGTTTACAGTGCAAATACAGCTTTTGATTTTAATAATGTATTAGTAAATGTTGAAATTAACATTAAGATTAATAAATGCTGTATAAGTATTGTTCATTGGTAGTTCATGTTAATTAAAGTATTAACTAATGTTAACTAATGAAACCTTATTGTTAGGTGTTTCCAAATAAAAATATATTACATTGATCTTACTGAGAGAAAGAAAAAAGTAAAATTTGAGGTGTTCGGCCACTTTTGACCAGGACTACGAGTTTGACCGCTTAATGAGGAGAAACAAAATATTTATAAATATATATGTAGCTCAAACTTCGATTTCCAGGGAAAGCAAGAACTGATAAGAATGTACCTTGAAATGCAAAGTTGCTTTGGATAAAAGCGTCTGCCAAATGCATAAATGTAAATGTTATATATGTTAAGTAGCGGTAAGCGGTAAGTAGTTTGAGAGTGTTGGGAGATTCACTCGATTACACCAGTTGCGATTTTTGGATTTGGGGAGATTAGGCTACTTTGCAGAATCATGGGTAATGTAGTTTTGCAACAAAGAATTCCACTGTTAAACATAATTCTTGCAAAAATAAGTTGTATAAAAATAATATAGGTCATTATCATTAAAAATCAATTGCTTGATGGAAAAAACTTTAAAAAAAACATCCTTACTTCTGCAACACGATTGTTGCACTTTATGTTGGAGATAGTGGAAAGACGGAATATGATTACATGATGTAAACACATTGTTTTCTCCTAAATCAAATAAATTCAAAAATGTTATAACACATGAAACAAGTTTCTCTCTCTCTCTCTCTCTTAGTATGAAGGAGCAAATTGAAATCACGAAAGGCTCCATTGCAAACAGGGAGCAAGTAGCAGCACTTCTGGAGAAACACCTTGCCAATCTGGAGAGGTCTTTGAACACTATGCAACTTCGACTGGCCAAACTACTACCCCAGTAATTTAATTTGAGCAATGCCCATGTTAAAAAATAATAATGCATGTTTTATTACATTTAATCACACAAACAAAAAAAAAAAGACATATATGATTATATACTGCATGCTAACAGCATCCTGTACTTCACTTTTGGTATGTTCCCCCTCGTTCTTCCACTCTATTAAGTGAGTTACTAGGTACTAGAAATAAAATCTATTTTTATACCCCCAGACTAAAGACTGTTCCATAATAAATTGTACGGTACAATTTCATAATGCCAAATTTGTCTAAAATAGCCTGTGATCAAGAAAAATGTCACTTACACAATGGTTCATTTGATTTTGCATGACTGATTGCCATATTAAAAATAGGATGAACACATAATCAGCAAATGCATTTATTCAAATACAAAATCATACTGTTCAAGCATTAAAAAACTATACAGTGCATTAGATAAATCTTCAGCTGCAGTCCAAACTCAAGTATGAATCAAATGTATTTTTATCTTCAGCGGTGAAGTGTTTAAAATGTTAAAGCATCAGTGGTCATCAAATATACCTCTAAAATACCTCTCTAAACCCCTGAGAAATATAATTTAATTTAGAAGACGCATACATAAGACATAAGCAAAGTCTAATTTCACAATGAAGGGAACGGACTGTATAGATGTTTGGATTGTTGCAGCTGAATGAAAAAAAAAATCTTCCAAAAACATACAAATCATGGTGTCAAAGTAGTAATAAAACACCAGCAAGGCATGACACAGCTCCACATATACTGGTTTCCTGTGCTCACAGTGGTTCAGTTGTGAATCTGAAGCGGCTATTGAACATTTTAAACAGTATAGTGTAAGTAGGTGTTAAAGCATACAGACTACGGTAAGTAAAACATGTATGTTTCCTATCTAAAACAACAACTCTTTGGGTGAAATGGCCTTATTTTTAAGACAACGTCCTATGACTTTATCCACTGTTCTAGTAAGGAAGTGGTCAGAACCAGGTCACAGTGATTTCCTCCGACTTGCTATTCATCACTACAGGTTGTCATCATCTTTGTCCATTTCTTCCAGTGACTTCAGATAATCTCTGGCCAAGATTTTCTTAGGAAGGATATCTAAAAATAGAAGCGACAAAACTGTTTGCACACCACTTCATGTTGCTTGAATTGTGTTTGTCATCATTACAAATGAGCAGGTCTCACCAGTTAGAAACTGAAATGTTTCCGACTCCTCTGCTGCCCTGGCCAGATCACTGTATGACAGTGTGTTTGTCCCTTTACCGGAACCGTTTTTATATGAGGACAGAGCCAAGTGCTGGACAAAAAGCTCCTGTGAGGAAAGTATGAAGATGTCACACAGTAATATAAACATCAGTCAATGATATAAGAGTCGTTCGCTAGTACTCTTACTGATGCGAGAGATATGAATTTAAACTAAAAGTTAACTGGTGTCGCAAATGTTCATAGCGACTAAAAACAAAACAGCTTTTCTACTGAATAAGGCAGTTTACGTTACCCTCCTGCCAACTGACCATTGATTAACAATCTATAAACTGTAATACATGCAACTAACTTTACATGTAATAAACTAACCAAATTACCGTTGCTTTTGTTGTCAAGAAAAGAGCGTCCTGGTTAATACAGGACACATCGGGAGAACTTTTCATGATTAATCGCACCCTCGACATAGGCAGAGAAATGTTTTTACTGTTTGTAGCTTGCTCGACTTTCTCCTCCATGTTACTATCAGACATGTTTCTGTTAGTAGCCGCTGTGTGGTAGTTAACGGAAGTAAATCAATCTACAGGTTTTCAAAGAGACGTCACTGGATGACGTTTACATGGGAACTGTAGTTTTAAGACGAATCGTTTGTAGTCCTTTGAGAATTTTGTCAGAAGATACAAAAAGAGAAACAAACAAGTGTAAGCAGATGGGATTTTTTTTAAATGTATGTATTAGATATGCAAAGTGACCGTATGTTTCTATCATTTTTATCTTTCATTTATTAGTAAACATTCTGTGTCAAATCATCAAAAATGTTGACTCCCATGGCCCCACACATTTTTTTCTTCCGTAATAATTATAATTTAGCTAAGAATAGCTATAATTGTTTTTTTACTGTTGATGGGACGAATTAAAATGGCAAATGTAACGTCATATTGTTAATTTTTTTAAAACATTTTAAGTGTAATAGAATTTATTAACTTATTTTATTATTATTTAAACTGTATAAAAGTATTTAAGTACAAGTATTTCAATGTTTACTTTAATTAGGAAGTGTTTTTAAAGCGAAAGAAAGTCTGGCAACAAAACTGTCCGCATGGTTAAATTGGTATAAACTACGTTTCCCGAAATACCAGAGTTGTTTTTCCCTCCTCGACAGTAGTTGGGCGTGTGCACTTCACAGATAACGAATGAGCTTGGCAACGATGTTTACTACAGCGTTCAGGACTGCGGTACCCACAATGCATTGCTCACCGTTGTCAAAAGTCTTGCTTTCTTGGGTCACTTGTCGAACTCTGGCCAGCTAACTTTCTCTTATTTGACGAAATAATGCATCTGTCAGGCGCTATGCTTGGGGATATAGGACACGGCCAGGGGCCCGGAGCCGGACCAGCGCCTGGAACCTGCAATCCGCGGAAATTCAGCGAGAAAATCGCGCTTCACAATCAGCGACAGGCTGAAGACACAGCCGCTTTCCGAGAGGTTATGATGGACATTACTTCCATCAGGGTGAGTCTACTCGATACAGGACATGTCAGGCGTGTTTACGACACTTGTCATATAGTTGACCTGGGCTCCGTTATAATGTTATTGGGGCTGCTTGAACTCAGTTTTATTGATTCCTGACTACTAGCTTTAGGTACAGCTACTGGGGTTTCTTAGGAAGTGCGATGTCAGAAACAAGAAAACAAATAGGAAGTTAAAAAAGATTACTTTATAGTAAACAGTTATGTTTGTGGATTGTTCTCTGTGTACATATTAAGCCGTTTAATCCCATTTCGTCCCGCTTAAGTATTTTTACTTCTGCTTGCCTTTTGGATAATAATGTAACTCATATATAACATATTTTCTAGAATAAATGTATGTTTAAAAATAATTAAAAAAAATTCCTGGTCACGATTTTAACTGGATGGAAACTAGAGTAAAAAACTACCGGTTGGACTAAGATACATTATAAAGTTTCAAACAATGAAGTAACATAATTACATAAGGAAAAATAAATTGTCGTCCACAAATGCATATTTCGTTGTACTGTCACTTGTTTTAATGTAACACTACGTCTATAATGTAAATCAATCAGCTAAAAATCGCTCTCATTGTTTACATCTGTGATCATGACAGCAATATTCATAATAAATAAATAACATTAGACCTTTGAAATATTGTATACATACCAAATATGTTAGTTGTAGCTCTATGATGATGTTGTATGAAGTTAAAGCAGTGTTAAACAGCTCTGGTCATGTAACTATTTACAGCAGATGTTTAAAAAAAAGGTTCACCTGAAATCTAGACAGTATTAGACCCTTTAAAATCAAAAGTAAATTGTAATAAGATTTTTTGGGATTAAATGGGTTACCATCTGTATATGGACTTGTGATTCAGCAGGTTCACGACGTGGATTATGTCAATGCACATAAATAGCACTTTGTCAGTCACTCATCCAGGGTCTGTTTCACATGAGTGTTGCAGACTCAGGCAAAGGGATCTGTAAATCCCAGGTACAGTGTCTGTTTTAAATTATGATGTAACAGGTGTTTGTTCCCCTGAGGCAGTGTGTGGGGGAGAGAGAGATCTGTGTTATGCTGCGGTGACCAGTGTGTATCTCTTCATTCCCTCCTCAGGTTCAGGCTGAGAGAGTTCGGCAAACCAGTGACTTGGTCCCGTACTATGGAGGATCGCTGCCAAATGTCAATCAGATCTCAAGATGCTCCACGGAGAGCCAGGTGAGGGAATTTTTTTGCAATTTTTAGTATCATTATTATCCTCCTTTCCTTATAAGTAAACGAGAAACAGGTAGAAAGGATGTTTCTTTTTCAATGTCAGGCCTTTTTCTTTGAATGAATTGCATTTGCCTTTCTGCTATTTACAGTACCCGAGTTATCTCACACAGCAGCTCCTAGAGGCAGATGAAGAGTACAGAGACGTCCAGCCTAGTCCTCTTGGCAGGCCGCACAGGAGACATGTATCCCCACTCTTACAATGGCTGATAAGGTTACACTTTCTGGTAACTTTGCAACTACATGTCAACTAGCTCTCATTAAAATATTAGTAGACTGTTAGATTTGGATTATCTGTTAGGTTTTGGGTAAGTAGACATTTATCTTACCCTGAACCTTTGAATGGTAGTGTATCACAGTTTCAACAAAAATATTAAGCAGCAAAAATGGAATGAAATATTTCTTGAGCATCAAATCAGCATATTAGAATGATTTCTGAAGGATCATGTGACCCTGAAGACTGGAGTAATGATGCTGACAGTGAAATTAAATGACAGTTATTTTAAATTGTAATAATATTTCATAATATTACTGTATTTTAGCATACTGTAAGAGAAAAAACCTTACCGACCCCAAACCTAGTGTATAATCTGTAAATTATTTTTAAAATACTAATACAGTAATCATAAACAATTGCAGAATTTATGGATTATTGTAGGTTGCAAGGTCTGAGAAGAGCCAAAATTCATTATTTTTAAGCCTTAACTTCATTCCACAGTTTGAAAGCGCTCCCTATCTCTCTACCCACCTCTCTCCTCCTCGAGGTCCTAACTGGAGAAGGTAAGGTTATAGAAGAAAGTGTGCTGAAGTCTACCACAATCATGACATTACCTTTAGGTGCACAATCATGGGGTTTGAGCTCCCTGAATTTTTTTTAACTTTGATTAGTACTTTTAAGTACTTTTGCTTGTGTCCAAGCAGAAACTGGTCCAGTTGTTCTGCCACTGAGAAGAGCCAGATGGTCCGTCTTCCTCTGACAGCTCTAAACAGGTAAACAGAAGGCGGAAGAAGACTGCTGATCCAAGATCAGCTCTTGCGCGTGTACAATAATGGTATTAGCTACGCCCACTGATCTCTCTAATTGGGGATGAACTTGCTTAACTCTGGAAGATTTAGAAAATGTTATTGACTCCCACATCACCCTGCTTACGCCCATCACTCTCTAATCCTATTGATCCCCTCAGAACTAACTCTGACTCAGCCCTCCACACCAGTGTGCGAAACACCCAATTACATGGCCATCCCAAATCTGCCCAAACCCTGAACCCTCAAACCAGACACCATGGTGAGTTTAACAGTTGCTTTGTTGCATTATCTTGTTACCGGTCCAATATTTGGGGTCTGTGAGTTTTTTTTAGTTTTTTTTGTGAACCCTTTAATTCAGCATGGACACATTAAATTGATCAAAAGTGTCAGGAATGAATTAAAATAGCAAACAATTAATTTAAATTGTAATAATATCGCACAATATCATTGTTTTTACTGTATTTTTGATCAAATCAATGTAGCCTTGTTGAGACTTTAAAAAACATAAAAACAATAGTACAGGCTAGCATGTAATGGGCTGTATAAACAGTCAGTAAACTTAGATATTAACAAATATTAACATGACATGGAAATATTATTTATATAATATTATAAGTATTTTGTCTTAAATTTCTTGCTTATTTTGAATGAAACCTATTCTTCAAGGATTTGCGCATCCTGCACCACTAATTGAAGAAAATATTCAAGAGGAGACACAATCGCCCAAGCTAAAGAAGGTATTTATTCTGCCTCACTGGTAAATTGTTCTTAAAGTGCCCCTATTATGCTTTTTATGCGAATGTTACATTTCATGCTGTAAGTAATAAAGCTGTTTATTAATGTATAAGGTTATAAAGATCAAAATGAAAAACTAAAGTTATTGTCCCCTCAAAGGAAGAATCGATTCTGAACTGCTGAAGTGAGTCATCAGTAATTCCAGTCTCACTATTACATACCTATGTAACAATGTAACAAATTTGCATAATGCCTGCCTATGGTCTTCATTGGCTGCCCGCGAACAACATCTACTTTGACCCTCAAACACTAGTTCTAGCTGAGGCCTGGAAGAGTTTGGATCGTGTTGTTGACATGTTGAGAAGACACTGTTTTCAGTGCTGCGAATTCACTTTGATGCACATCACCAGCTCGAATTGATATCATAAAACTGATGCCATCGTTACTGTTCATATCACTGTGTATCAAGAACTAAGGAGGCATCCAGAGCTGAAATTCAGATATGGTAATAGGCGTTTTGTTTCTGACACACACTATGAGCAGTAGACCAATCACAACAGTCTGGGCCGTCTGACCAATCAGAGCAGAGTTTGCTCTAGGAAAGAAGGGGTTCAATGAGACTGATCTTTGAATGGATCGTTTTCAGACTTTTTTTTAGAATTAAAAAATTAGGTGATGAGCAAGTTTTTTTTTACATTTGCTGCATGTAAAGCCAAGACCTCCACAACAAAATCAGGAACCTTTAAAACAGCATAACCGGGGCGCTTTCAGCACTTTATTTGATCAACCAAATGCTCATTATCTCCATTGCGTCTTCTTTTGTAGTTTCCCTCAATGTCATCATCAGAATGTGAAATGCCTGTTATTCAGTAAGTTCCTTTCAGTCCTAGTAATTAAGCTATCACAGTTTTTCTTCAATAAACATTGTATGTTTGCTGTCTCTCCAGCAACTTCCCATTGCCTGATCAGCAGGTATCTTCCCTCCCTGTCCCATCGGCCCTCAGTACGTGTGGCTCTCTTCCAGACCTCTCCAGCCTGCACCTGCCTTCTCCTCTTCCTGCAGGCCAGCTTTCTGAGCACCACAGCGGTGGTCACCTGAACAACACCTCCATGCACCCTGGCATCATGGCTGACTTTAACTTGCCAGGTATGATTTTTGAATTGCAGAGGGTTTTCACCTTATTTATGCCAATGACCCCCATTATGATCATTTTTCAATGGAGTAACAGCAATGCAAACATAATGCAAATAAATGACACAATTTTGTCTTTTTAGGTCTGTCCTCATCTCTTCAGGCATCTTTAAGTAACCCTTTGCTCCAGTCTTCACACAGCAATCCCAACATCCAGACCTGTCTCAGCAGCCACTCCCTACCCAGCTCCCTGAGCTCCGCTTCCCTGCGCCTGTCCCTTAGCAATTCTTCCCTGCATTCATCGCTCAGCAACCAGTCCCTGCAGTCCTCCCTCAGTAGCTCTTCTCTGAGTAACCAGTCCATCCAGTCGTCTGCCAGCCGCTGCAGTCACAGCAGTGGAATTGGCGGATCTCCCTCTTGCTCCTCTTCCTCTCTCTCTGGTTCTCCACGTGTAACTGGCCTCGCCCATGCCACTACATCACGGAAGAGAGCCCAGCTCAGCCCACTCATTGTGCCCAGTGGTGCAGAGTCCCGCTGGCAGCATCCAAAGCAGTTTTCACCCGCAGTGTCTCCAACCATGTCTTCTATATCACAGGCAAGATATGAAGATTGTTGATAATCATTCTTGCTCACAGACTGTCTGTGGGTCCTTAAACATTTTTATTATTATTTATATAGTACTATAGTATTTTTTTATATATTGGATTATTGCTGCTGGAAGAGGTGTTAGTGAAGCCAGCAGGAGGAGCTCACCCTGTGGTCTGTGTGGGTCCTAACGCCCCTGTGTAGTGATGGAGAAACAATATACTGTAACAAGCACCGTCCTTCGGATGAGACGTTAAACTGAGGCCCTGACTCTCTGTGGTCACAAAAAATTTGCCCATTGGCCTCTGTCCATCATGGCCTCCTAATCGTCCCCATATATACTCATTGGCTTCATCACTGTCTCCTCTCCACCAGTAAGCTGGTGTGTGGTGGGCGTTCTGGCGCAATATGGCTGCCGTCGCATCATCCAGGTGGATGCTGCACATTGGTGGTGGTTGAGGAGACCCCCTCCCTTCTATGTAAAGTTCTTTGAGTGCAGAGAAAAACGTTATATAAATGTAATGAATTACATATATGTATACATCATGAATTAGAAAAACTTGCTTTTTTAAATTGGCATTAAAAGGTCTTAAATTTAATACCATAAACATGCAGATATACTCTGGATCACCTTGAAGTTTTCAACTTGCATCTTCCTGGTCATAATTTCTTATTTTCTTATTTATTATGTTCTCATTATTTATTTGACTATTTATTATTTTATTTATAATAATATATCATTATTTATAATGAATGTTTCTCACAGGGTGCTCCTCTTCTCAACCCCAACAAAGTTCTGAAGGAGACAAAGCCGCCAGCATATCCCTGCAGTCAGCATCTCCGAACCGCTCCTCCGCTGTCCCATCAGCCAATGCGGCAGTATTTCCAGCCAGAGGCACAGGATCAGTCTATCCCAGAGATGGAACAGTGGATTCAGAATGACCACCAGCCACAATATCAACAAACACACAATCAGACGCAACAACATCACACTCACAAACACAGTCGGCACCCGCAGCATCATTCACAACTGCACGCTAAATATCAACAGCAGTTACAGTATCATTCCCAGACTCACCAACCACACGTATCGCAGCAAGCGATTTCCCAGCAGCAGCAACATCATCATCATCAGCTCTACACACAGTTCCAGCAACATCAGATGTCTGGGGAGCAGTGGCAATTGCCTTGCCAACAGGGCCAATATCAAGGTCAACATCTACATCAGTCTGCAACTTTCCCCTCTCCGGGTCAGGAGAAAAACTGGAATCATATGACATGCGCACATGACTCGCAACACACGCAGGTGAAACGTAGACACTGTATGCAGATGCAGGAGGAAGAAAAACCCCAATCTAAAGTCGCTGTCCACGAGACTCAAGGAGAGGGATTGAAAGTCACTCATTGTAAGGAAAGTGAAGTAGACGGAGCAAATCCAAGTTTGCAGGATAAGGGTTTTGAACTGAACAAGGTGAGTGCTGTTTGCATTAGAGTGTATGAACCAGACTTAATGAAGATGATGAAAAACACCTTTTTTGTTTCAGGAATCATATGTCGGCTTACATCTTACCCCTAGCCAAGCAAAGGCCCTTTCTCAGCAGGTACATTGAGTATTTCATGAATCATCAGCTTAGACTGCACACGTTTACACTGTCTGTCCATATGGTGTGTGGCTGAGCTGCATTTACCACTGGTTCTGAAGATTTCTCTCCCCTCTCAGCTTGGAGCGCTTCAGAAGGATCCTCTAGGTGGCAGTAGAGGGTCAGATCTTCACTGTGGAGCTTCAGAAAGCAGTGAACAGCCACCACAGCAGAACCAAAGCTGCAGTGCTGGAGACACACATGTTTTCAACATCAACTTATCTGGTAAGATTAACGTTTGAGCTGCCAGTTTAATCCTGTAAAGCCTGGTGTATGAAATCATTTTTGAACTGTTTATTGTAGCTTTTTTTCACGAGTATTATATTTGATGGATCAGGCTTTTGTTGCTCGTGTAGTATGATATAGGAGAATATGGAGCACACACTGGAAGAGAAAAAGAGGCCCAAACTGAGAAAGAAAAATGCATCGTGAAATATTACAAATTAAAATAACTGTTTTCGATTTGAATGTGTTGTAAAATGTCATTTATTCCTGTGATCAAAGCTGAATTTTCAGCATCATTACTCCAGATCCTTCAGAAATCATTCTTCATGTGCTGATTTGAATGGTATAATTGTTTCCACAAAAATATTAAGCAGCAGAAAATGTTTTCAACATTGATAATAATCCTAAATGTTTCCTGAGCATCAAATCAGCATATTAGAATGATTTCTGATCATATGACACTGAAGACTGGAGTAATGATGCTGAAAATGCAGCTTTGATCACAGGAATAACATTTTAAATGTATTAAAAACAATAAATTGTAATAATATTTCACAACATTACTGTTTTTACTGTACAAAAAAAATGGAATGTTTCCAGACTATTAACAGGTACTGTACTATTTCACAGCAAAGAGACACGTGAATCTGCTTGAAATGGGGCATTTTTAGAATTATACTAAAATACCACTTATATCACTTGCTTAAAGTATGAACTATAAATCAGACAACAGAAGGCATGTAGTAGATTGTGTACACTTTTTTCAGTAAAGTTTTGATCATGTTTTCAACCAATTTTGATAATTTAGAAGATTTATGAATGAAATATTAGGGATTTTGTTGTTTTAAAGACTACACTGTAGTGCAAATGTCTTGTCATATTTCATTTTAGATCCTCCTGTCATTCACTTATTTCTCTCACCAATTAATTCTCCACCTTTTTCAGACCCGTCATCCTGGCTGGACCAGGACATATCAGGTCTGCCGGACTCCATCCTGGAATTTGATCTAGACACATTTGGCCTGGACAGTAACTTAGGTTGGCCATGAATGTGTCATAAAAGTGCACAAAAACATCTATATTGTGACACATTTATTTGGACAAGTACCTTTTTAAAGGAATGTTTTTGCCAGTGAACTCGAAATATAGTCCTTCGAGTCAAATAGAATGTAAACTATAAATTGGCCTAAAGGTCCTATAAAGGGAACAAACATGATAATTTTTTAATAAAATAGTTCTTGCACACAAAGGTCTTAGATAGCAGGTCTATGTGCCTTAATATTACGTTTTACTTATATTTAATTATCAATAGAATTGAAATAGGTTGTTTATGTACAGATACATGTGGTGATGTTATGTATGAGTTGATTAGGACACGTACATTTTCACATACTGCATAGAATTGCCTGTATAATATGGAAATATAAGAAAATATTTTTGGCTAGTTTAGGGCCAATTTCTTTAACTAACCATATTGTCATGATGGTTAAAATTAAGATAGTAAACATTTTTAAGCTTTTACTCTGTCTAACTCGGACTTGGCTTAAAGATTTGATCATATCCATTTGTTTTTTCATGTTATAGTCTTTATGTTGCAGTGTTTTCTCTGGGGGGGTCATTTTGCCTTTGAATTTTCATATTATCATTTCGTTGCCGTTTTATCATTCACAATTATATTCATAATGCCGTTTTAATATTATTATTATTATTTTCATATTGATTTTTTTTATCACTCTCTGGTAGAGGTGATATTGTTATTTTACAGTATTTGTCTTGGATATGAAATCAAATTTATTGAGATTTTTCTCAGTATGCATATGCATTTTCATGACTGACAAAACTTGGGGTTCGTTTACATGACAACTAAAAACAAAACATTTTCCTTTGCATTTTTTGAAAAGTTTAATGTTGCAAAAAAAGCTGTGTTATGCTGCCAGGCCAATAGGTGGCGATGTTAATTTATAAAGAAAAATTTACTGAACACGTAATATAAATAATAACCATTTTTCGCGGCCAATTAAATGGCCAAAACGCACACAGATTTTTCTGATTTTAGTTGAAAACTGTCATGTAAAATGGCCTCTTAATAACATAATTTGAACAGAAACACCATCTGTAAATTCCACAAAGTATTGCAATTAAAAAGTGGACTAATGCATCCAAGTGTACGCTTTCAAATATTGTTACTAGTAAGTGTGGGACTGATTTACCAATTTACCTCAGGTTCACCCTCACAGTGAGTTCAAACATGTCCTGGCCAAATTGTACCTAATTAATTCTTTTTCAAATTATTAACCTCTGCATAAGTGCTAACACCAACTCTAACTAAAGCCCAGTTTGTTTGTACATTTCTCTGGTAAAACAAAATGTGTAGATTTTCACATGTGTAGATCTAGTGGTTATATTCCACAATTTGGTTTGTCATCTTAATTTTTAAAGCTCATATTAATTTTAATGACAGCTTAAAGAATTGAACACTATATCCAGTGGACATGCAGGAAAATAATTGCTCATTTGGGATGTGAATGAAATGCAGATTTTTCATATTTTGTAATTTTATTATAATCATTATCTTTTTTCTATTCTATTATATAAATATTATGTTATTGCTCTGATTTGTGACCAGTGTTTTTGTTTTGTTTTATTATAGTTTTATTAATATTTTGAATTAATGTTAATTGTAAATGTTATATTCATTTAGTTATGTGTGGTTGTCATATTCTTTCATATATATATATATATATATATATATATATAATATTGCTATTTAGGTTTGATTAATTTTTATTTCCAATTAATAATTTTAATAAATGATTTCAGTTTATTGCCAAGGCAATATTTCTAATTTTCGTTTAGTCTTTAAACTAATTTTTTTTTTTTAACAGAAAAGTTTGTTTTAGTTAATAAAAGATAATAACCTTGTTTGTGGCACTCAGCTATTAGGACTTTTTACATTTACATTAAATTTAATCATTTAGCAGACACTTTTATCCAAAGAGACTTAGAAATGAGGAGAGCATTAGAACCAATCAAACCAACATTAGGGCAACAATATGCAATTGCCTGGTAATTGACTAGTCCCAGTTAGCACATGGCTAGTTTTTTTAATTTATTTTATGGATATAGACTGGTAAGTGTTAATATTAATGGGTCAAGTGTTGATGAAAAAGATGCGTCCTCAGCTGAAAATGGCTAAAGACTCAGCAGCTCGGGTTGAGATAGGCAGGTCATTTCACCAGCTTGGAACTGTCAAGGTAAAGGTCTGTGAACGTGATTTTGTTCCTCTTTTACATGGCAACACAAGGTGGCGTTCACTTGCAGAATGCAAGCTTCTGGATGGCACATAAGTCTGATGTAGTGAGTTTAGGTATAGGGGAGAAAAGTTGTTGTTCTGTAGGCAAACATCCGTGCCTTGAATTTAATGAGAGCGGCAATTGCAAGCAGTGCAAGTTTATGAAGAGAGGTGTGAAGGTGCTCTCTTCGGCTCTTTAAAACCACTCTTGCTGCAGCATTCTGGATCAGTTCCAGAGGTTTGACAGTGCATGCCTGCCAAGAGAGCATTACAACAGTCCAGTCTGGATAGAACAAGCGCTTGGACAAGGAGTTGTGTAGCTCCGATAGGAATGGCCTGATCCTCCTAATGCTGTAAAAGGCAAATCTGCGGGACCGGGCAGTTCTAGCAGTGTGGTCTGTGAAGTTTAACTGATCATTAATCACAACTCCAAGGTTGTGTCTGTCCTGGATGGAGTTATGGATGACCAACCTAGCTGAATGGAGAAGTTGTGATGAAGTGTTGGGTTGGCCGGGACCACAAGCAGTTCTGTCTTCGCAAGGTTAGTTGAAGGTGGTGGTCCTTCATCCAGCAAGAAATGTTTGTCAGGCCGGCTGAGATGCGAGCAGAAACCATCGGATCATCAGGCTGGAATGAGGTAGAGTTGTGT
The DNA here is from genome assembly GCA_030578275.1 of Meda fulgida. Lineage (NCBI taxonomy): Eukaryota > Metazoa > Chordata > Actinopteri > Cypriniformes > Leuciscidae > Meda > Meda fulgida. The sequence continues at coordinate 3,868,837 of CM060634.1, read as the reverse complement.
GTCATCAGTGTAGCAGTGATTGGAAAAAACATGTTTTGGAATGAAAGGTCCTAGTGATGACGTGATGACATGTAGATGGAGAAGAGAAGTTGTCCAAGCACTGAGCCCTGAGGCACCCCAGTAGCTAGATGTTGGGTCTTAGACACCTCACCCTAAATGACCTACCTGAGAGGTAAGACTTGAACCATTGGAGTGTGGTTCCTGAGATGCCCTTCTTCTTTAGGATTGACAGGAGGATCTGGTGGTTAAATGTGTCAAAAGCAGCAGACAGGTCCAGCAAAATGAGTTCTGATGATTCAGAAGCTGCTCTTGCCAGTCTCAGAGCTTCAATAACTGAGTCTCAGTTGAGTGGCCGCATTTGAAACCAGACTGGTTGTTATCCAGGAAGTTGTTCCGTGTAAGAAAGGTAGAGACTTGGTTAAACTCGACTCGACTAAGTGTTTTAGCAATGAATGAATTTTTTTTTTTAGATTCAACGCCCTCTTTTCCCCACCATTTAATCTCTCTACTTTTCCTGTAAAATTATTCTTTGAAAAAGTGCTCAGATGCACCATTCTTGCAACAACCTAAGAACTATCCTTCTCCTGCACATTAAAACTCCCTGTATCCCTTTCCCTCTCTCTTTTTCCCCTTTATGTCACTTGCCTGAACCTCTTATTATCATCTCGCTGTCTTTCACTGTCTCTATTATAGTTGCTGATCCTTCTCAAATTCCTCAAATCTCCCAGTGACAGAAACACAGGTCTAAAGTTGCTCTGATATCCTTAATCATGTAAATGAAGTTGAACCCAGAATCCACTGTTGATCAGATCCTGTATATGACTCAAGATTCCTCTCCTCTCTCCCTCTTTCTCCTTCCACTGTGCGTAACAGAGTTAACAACATATAAAAGGCATGGCGAGAGCGGTGAATGAGTCCCTAAGTGTTAGGGTGGATTATCCCTGTGCCTGTATCCACGGTTTACTGGGCAGCCATTGAGCACCTAATGGGATAAAGAGAGAGTGGAACGGTAGGTGAGGCCCGTCTGACTCTCTGATCCGATCTCTTCCACTGGCCTGAGTGAGGACAGACAATCCTTTAAAGAAAGATGGATATAATCAGATTCACAGAAACTCTATTGCTGCTCTTTTTCAGAATTCGTATTCAAATTTCGGGGCTTTTATCCCTTCAGTGTTGACCAGTAATGTTTCTAGAGTCCTTGGTTCAAGTGCCTTGAACATAATTAGATGTGCTATAGTGTTACATGCTTACTCTGACACAAGACACTTTTTGCTATTTTTCTATGACATTATATCACATCACTATATTTTATTGTGAAAGAAACAATGTACAGTAGGCCCAAGAAGTCTGAGACAGTCTAATATAGACTTGGAAATAAACTGAGCATTTTAGAATAAAAAAAAAAACTACATTTAAAACAAAGAAAAGTTATATTGAAAAATGGAAAATAAAGGTGAGTTTTCAATTCAGCCATCATCACTCAGCCTACTGATAATATTTTTTTTGTAATGAAAATAATTTTATTGAAATGTAGTAGTTGGTTCAGATATTTGGACCCCACTCAATATTCAGTGAATTAAGAAAAGTTTAATTGCTAAATTTACAGCACGACCTCATTCTTGTAACATTGTTAAAGTGCCATAAATTATTTTAATGGCTCTTTCACATGCATAGATATACTACTGATTTCCATTTTAGTGAATTATTTCATTGTCTTCATATGAAAGCAGAGTTTGTTATGTGACTGAATAGTGTGCTTTCAGCGTGTGTCTTATAATTGGTGTTTCTCACATGCACTGCCTGTTCAAATGTTTCATACTTTCTTTCAATTAGTAGCCTATAATGAGGATGGGCCCCTGGGCAGGCAACTCACTTTACTTAGCATGCAGATCTATTCATTTACTGATTCATATGCTAATCACTGCTAATTGAATCAGTGTTGGGTGTTTTCCTGGGTTTAATGATTTCTTTGGATCTGACCGCACAGGGTGAGAAGGGTTTACTCAAATTGTAAGGCTAAAAATGCAATGAGGATAACAAAATGAGGAGGTTAGTTCACACTGTCACATGAAACACTGTCAAGTTTCTGTAATTCTGCACAATAAATTGGTTTTAAGTGGTTGCCTAAATAAATCATATTAGCCTGGTACTTTACATAAGGTATAATACACTATTTTAATAATGAATAACAGGCCTATTCATAGATAGATAGATAGATAGATAGATAGATAGATAGATAGATAGATAGATAGATAGATAGATAGATAGATAGATAGATAGATAGATAGATATAGATAGATAAGCCATTATGGTCATTGAGTAAAAGCTATGTTTTTTTAAGTTTTTTTTTATTTTTATAGATAGGCGCTATCAGTTATCATAAGTTAACGCACCTCTCCAAAGACAGCAGCTCGTGTAATGATTGGTTCATCACAGAGCCACCTGTCACTGACGGCGAGCGCGCGCGTGTCAACGTCCGTGTAGTGACCGCGCGCGTGTCAGCGGCTTCAACAATCTCATGAATAATGAATGAGCTCGCGCTCACCACTGAGCTGAAGCTGCTCGCGGGATATTCTAACAGTGTCCGTGGACGTGACCAGCAGCGCCCAGCTGGAGCGCCGTTAATGTGTGATAAAGTAACGATGTTATGCTAGGTTGACTCCGTTTACGATTTTATTTGAATACAAATATATTTAGCAGATATATATTTTCTTTTTGTTCACTTTTTAAACTCTATTTAACCCTAAAGAAGTCGCCTACCTGATTCCATTTGTTGTTGTTGAAAGGATTTAACATAACAGGAAAATGAAGCCACGGATTTTACTGACCTACCTGACGTTTGTTGGTTCTTGTGAGTATAAACTTGTTTATTTTTTACATGCTTAAGATATGGTAGTCTATGCTTTATTCATTTTGTTTACTATTCACCTATTTGCACTTTGCTTTCCATGTGGTTTCTTAAAAAAAAAAGAAAAGAAAAAGAAAATAAACCTTAGAAGCATACTTTGACCAGAGAGATTTAAATATAATATTTTGAGTTCTGTATAAAAAGATTTTTTTTTTCTGACGAGACTATGACTAGCCTACAAACTGCAAACAGTCTAATTTCTCTTATTTGGATATGTCCTCAGTAGTCCGTTAAATTAATAAATTAGGAAGCTAATTCAAATATTACATTATTAATAGCCTATTTATTAATATTTTACTTGCTTTGTTTTGCCTTTAGCTACATTAAACACCTAGCTTGTTGTAGAGTTTCGTTATCCTAATGCAGGACAAGCTATTGGTGCACAAAGCATCTTTTAAAAGTTCATAAAAGTCATTTAATCTGTTACTATCCTCCTTCTTCCAGTGCATATATGCTGTTTTCTTTGTTAAATTAGTATTCACAGGGTGTTTCTCACCTAATAGGGAACTTATGAACCTTTTAAATTTCAGTGTATTTGAACATATCAAAATTGTTGCTTAGTATTTATTTTAATGTGTTTAAAGTCATACACTAAACATCAGAATCCAATTGTTTGTATTCAACTAAAAGTTAATTTTATGACCAGTCACTGTAACAAAAGTTCAATTGCTGGTTAAATTCAAACCCATAAAATAGAGTAGAAATGACAAGTCAAATGGATGGTGACAAAGATTATGCTCATGTTAAACAACTTTTTTTTTTTGTTGAAGGAACATGAAAAAAGAAAAGTAGAATATTTTTTTTATCACAATGCAAAAGGGTTAATTTGATCTGATTATCTTATTAATGTATTATTTAAGTGAATCTTTCTTAAGTTAAGAAAAAATATATAGGCCTAGTTATATTTAAAATATAATATATATATATATATATATATATATATATATATAATATAAGTTATCAGAGTAGAGCAATCATATAAATCCTGCATCAAACCTTTTTTCTTCTCAAATATTTAGGCTTTTATAAGAAACAAAAATCTGTTCAGCTTGAATATTAATATGGAGACTAAATGACTTGACTTAGGATCAAAACCGTTTATTTTCAAACCAGATGTTATTGCCACGAGGTTAGATCATGTGCGCTCTTTAGAATAAATCTCCTGTGGAATAATAAATAAACATAGTCGGGAAGTTGAACAGAAGGAGATTGGGAGTCTCATGGAGGGGGGGAGAAACAGATGACCACAGACAGAGGAGCTGCGGTGACCTTGGCTTGTATTAACCTTTGGGGTCTCTCTCCTGGACAGCGGCGTGGTCCAAAGCGGGTGGAGCGAAAAGAGAGCCAAGGAGACAAAAGTGGCCACCTTTCCCCACCCCCTTTGACCCCAACACCCTGATCTCCATAACACTGCTCCATTCTTACTGGGAAGCAGCGATACATTTAAAATCGCCTTAAAGCTGATGGAGGTTTATGTGTGTGCATGCCTGAATAATCCTGCCACAGACTCCTCATCTCCCTAGAAAACATAGGATACAGCTAATTCTGACAAGACACCCATCCAGCTAATCCACATACAGGGCACAGACTGCAGTGGGTGGCCGATGTCTCTATCACTGCTAAAGCAAATCATAGTCTGGACCTAATCTTCACTAAGTTTCTCCTACCAAGTAGGAGTTTTAAATCCATACTTGAAATAACTTTCATCTCCAGTGGATCACCACAGAAGTTGTGAGTGATAGTTGTTACCTTCAGGTTAGAGCCACTTCAGTCTGTACATTCATTGCTCTAATTGAAGCAATATCCACTTTCCTCATGGTAATGAAGCTGTCGTAATAACCTTTAATACAAAGTGCTGGCTAATCTGAGGGCTTAAAACTAGTTTTGGTGGGTCAGTTAAAGAAAATCATCAGGGTTCATCAAGCCAAAGAGGAACTAACAGTGGCATTAAAACTCACATGTTGCTGCAGAGGGACATTTTAACCCTTGGTTGCTCCATTAATAAGACTGGCTTAATGGAAGCCCTGGACCCCCTTCTGGTCCTTATCCCAATAATTAAAGACCTGAGGCTATAGTGATGGGGTGTCCTCCCCCTGCAATTTGAGCGTATTGCTTATTGATTTTACCCAAAGGTTTCATGTCTGAGAAAGACTTTTTCATAAAAGCTGTTGACCTACAGACATTATCTAATTAATAGTAAGACATGTATTTGGTTGAGTACCAGTATGAAAAATAGCATCTTAAAACATACTTTAAAAACTGGAGTCAGATACTTATAGAGAGAAAAGTAGAGCACAAAAAAGCTAATTGGTTAATAAGGAGGGTGGAGTTAAACTTCAGGGGATTGTTTCCTCTTAAGTGGAAATGTAAGTGTGTTTGCATGACTTTGAACTTGGCATATGCCACCTAATGGCAATCAGTGTTTAAACAAAAGACAACTTTGTCTCAAATGACCGACACAAAGGAGTGTTTGAGCAGACAGCTTGTGGCTGCTGTAGTCAGGAAGAATTTAACTCATATTATGGAGTCAAAAGAAGCCCACCCGGAGCAGCCTGATCCCCCTTTCCACCCAGCTTCTTTACAATTCCTCCCCCAAGTTATTCAGCTATTGTTTACGCTAGATCTCCTGCTGCTGCCATGGATATAATGGGAGAAAAAGACAGCGAGAAGAATTTGTGAATGTTCATATGCATTAAGAATTTCTTTCAAAGTCATATATCACTTTTTCATAGTGGCAGGCCAGTTTTAGTAATGCTAAAATCTTCTCTGGACAAAGCAGACTTATAGGCTATAGAAATGATAATGAGCATTAAAATATTAGAATATTAGAGTCTTGTAGCTCTGTAGTTTTCAGTTCTAAATCCTTGGATTTTTTTTTCCTCAAATCTCTTTTTTTCTCTTCAGATAAGCTAAAAAAACCCAGACCTGTGCAGATTTATATATATGTACTTTCCCATTCAAAAGTTTAGGTTCAGTAAGACTTAAAAAAAAAAAAACTTAATTGCATTAAATTGGTCAAAAGTTAAAATAAAGACCTTTGCAATGTTACAAAAAAAGTTTTGCTTCAAATAAATGAATGTTCTATTCATCATAAAATTGTAGAGAAAAAAAAAGTACCACAGTTTGGCTTCTGCTGAAAATACAGGTTTACCATCCCAGGAATAGATTACATTTTAATATATATAATAGAAAACTAAATTAAAAATAATTTATGTTAAATGGTAGTAATATTTGACAATATTACTGTATTTTTCATCCAGTAAATGCAGCCCTAGTTTTAATACAGGACATTTTCATTCATACACAATATTATATTATATTATATTATATTGTATTATATTATAATAAGGTAAAGTGATTGTGAGAGTGTTACAGATCTTTGGCTCATTGACCCTTCAGAGACTCTGGTTAGAAACGAAGGACATTAGAATAATGTCTGGCCTCCAACAATAGTTTGTGAAGTTCAGGTCCAACCTTAGTCTGGGGACAATGGCCCGAATTGGGGGCTGGGACTGTGTGTGTGACTGGACACAGGCTGTGTGCCTTAGGCCCCACGTTGTTCATCCACCCTTCACCAACTCTCTCATGACCCTTTAGGGACCGAGGTCACAGCTCAAGGGGTGGGGATGGGTGGGGGTCTCCTGCTGCTCAGCTCATCATCTACAATCCCCACAAAACCCCATTTCTATCCACTTCTCATGTGAATTATCTGAATTATCCCCAGACTTGAGCTCTTAATCACACTTCTGTCCAGGTCTCATGCAGGTTGTAGAGGGTTATTAGACTTTATAATCTACATGCCCTATGGACCATCATCACCATTGTGGAGACCATGGAGATCTTAGAATAGTGTGGTTTAATGACAAACTATTGATTTCATTATGAGGTGGGCAGAAACATAAAATCTTTTTCTTACAAAAATTATATATTAATACATTTTATTGTTCTCTAAAATGGTTAGTGTTAAAGATTAAGTCCATGTATATCCCTGCTATCACATTTCCTTATTTAATTGGATGTACCAAGCAAAAATGTACTTTGTATTTGTACACCAATACCTTTATTGCTTAGGCCCATGTTTTTATGCTCTATATCTCTGAATCCAGCTTGTGTGACATAACCCCCCTTTCCCTCGGGACCTCTGAATTTCATTAACACTTCGGGTGCAGTAAGCCAGGGAAGGGTCAGATGTAAGCTAGCCCTCATAAAACTGAAAAAGGAAGAGACAGGCTCGTCCATCTACATCTGCTCAGTGTGTGAGTTAACTGGCAGCAAAAGGAGCATCCCAGATATCCCCTTCAGTGGAAGACTGGTTTATAGCTCTATATATTTATGGACTCCAGTATTGATATTGTCCAAGGTATGACTCCAAGAGATGCTTGAGCTTATATGGTCATGTTGTCATTGTTAATGTCAGATTTTGCAGCGGTGGTTTTCTAAAGTTTGCACACTAAATAGGCAGCCTTATTGGAGTGAAACAACACTCAAACCGATAATTATTTTCATTCTATACTTAAAAATCTAACACCTAAATCTAAAATTAGTCATTTTAAAAGCTAAAAGTGAATTTAGTCACCGCAGCATTATAATGTACATTATGAAAAAAAAAATTGCTAAAGATAAATTTCACAGTGTTGTTACATTGTTTTACAAGTAAACGTCTGGGGATGGTAAAGGTAATCTAAAGGTAAAAATGCGCAATTAAATATCCGATATAAGCACACCAATATCTATATATGTAAAAGAATTGCTAAATTCTCAAATATTGTCGATGTAGTACAGATATATTTTTACATCCCTATAAGCATAACACATCTTTTTTTACAGCTCTAAATGACCTACATAAATCTAATGTTGAATAATAATCAGCTAGATGCACTTAAAAGGGATAGTTCACCCAAAAATGAAAATTATGTCATTATTTGTGATATTCCAAACCTGTATGACTTTATTTCTTCTGCACACACATATTTTAAGAAAAAAGCCAATGGGGTCCAAAAACACACTTTAAAAAATATATATTTTATTATTGGCTGATCTATCCCTGTAACTAAGACTCTTAGTCTCTTTTGACATTCATGATATGGCTGTCATGATCAAGTGCAGGTGGCTTTCAAGGAACCCAGTGGTCAGAAATTTGTATATTTTAGTGCATATTGAATGGGGGGTATATTTTATAATATCCACCTAACAGATGCTGAAGGAAGGTTCTTCACATCTCATCTAATGCAAGTTCAAGAGCAGACTTGTCCTCTTTAACATAACAGCTGCTGGAGACACTGGCCATCTCCAGAGGTCACATTAAGGTCGCTTAGGTCTGGAGTTCTCCATATAAAAAGCACAGAATATGTGTGGAATGGCCATGTAGCGAGTTGACAATGAAAGAGGACTGGGGTGAGCCAGTGGCATGGGAAAGTCACCCTGGAATCAGACTGAAAGGAAAATGTGGGGGGGTTTGGGATGGTGGGGGTTTGTATAAGTGGGGGGCAGATGGTCCAGACTGAGAGAGGTGCAGAAGGCTCCTGGTGGTTACCGAGAGTTGTTTTTTTGGGTGTCGTCACAGGCCTATTGTCATTAGGGTGGGTTTATTTAAAAGAGATTCCTCTAACTTGACCCCATAACTCACCCTAATTCTCCATCCCTTCTACTCTGGCTTTGTCGCAGCTCTCTATGCTTCACTGGCTACATTACGTTTGTCTCTATTGTGATGACCAGGTTTGGTTTGATGATACTGAGTAAATAGGCAGATATGCTTAGATGGTAAAGCTCACAATGACGTCATATAACTGTTTGAACACAGACATATGCAACAAACACAAAAACACGCATATCATAAACTCAAAAGGAAAAGTAGCTAAAAATGACGCTAACTTTAATGTCTATAGAAGTCGAGTCACATTTATTTCTATTGTGCTTTTTGCAATAAATACTGTTTCAAAAGCAGCTTCACAGTAATAAACAAGAAACCAACAGCATTAATGTTGCAAATGTACAAATATGAATTTAACACGTGACAATTTAAGCTCAAAAGCAGCTCTAGAAAAAACAATAGTGCCATTATTATTCAGTTAAGTGTTCCTTACATTTATTTCAATAACAGTGTGGATGTTGCAATGTTCATTAGTTATGAAGCAAACTCAGTTCATCTACAGAAGGTAATAGTGTCAATATTCAGCTCAGATCAGGTCAGTTCATGTTGCAGATTTCATCAATTATGAAACAGCTTCGATTCAACTATAAAGCAGTTTTACAGAAGACAATGTCATTATCCAGCTCATTTTAGTCCTTATTCATTAGTGTCAGTGCAGTCAAGTTGATAATATTGCTGAATATTAAGTGTCTTTAAAACCTGTCACCATTCTTCTTATATATCATCGTTTAATACACATAACTATTATTCTAATCTCATTTCTGACCATTTATTTGACATGCAATCTTTACCTTTTACGGTTTGTTTCAGTTGTGTTCTGACCCATCTTCTATCGCTCTCTCACTTTCAGGTTTGTGTAATGGATCTGAGCTGGCTTTCCTAACGCAGCCCAGTGATGTGATCGCGGTGCGGGACAGGCCGTTGATGCTGGACTGCAGGGTGGAAGGCGAGGGTCCCATCACGGTGACGTGGCATAAGAACGGAGCGCCGCTGCTTCCGGGAGTAGGCAGCCGGGCGAAGATCCTATCCAACGGCACGCTCCTGATCCGCAGCTTCCAGAAGAGACGGGATGGAGATACGACCGATGCTGGAGAGTATTACTGCGCTGCACAGAACCACTACGGCATGCTGGTCAGCCGCAAGGCCCGTGTGCAGCTCGCATGTGAGTGACTGAGGAGAAACATGGGCAGCTAATGAAATACTTCACTATGATATGAAATCGTATGCTTTGCCTATACTTTTAATTGTGGGAAATACTGTGACATAGTGGCAGCACCAATGTCCACTTACTCATTGTCTCCTTGCTTTTACTCAATCCTTTCCCATCTTCCTCTGGCTCTCCCTTTGGTCCTATAAAAGCAGTAGGGTGGGTGATAATCCTGTAGAATTATAGTTGTCACTACATGCTTCCCCAGAAGGTACTACGTTACCATGGCAATGAACTCTCATTGGGAGGCCCTTCTTCTAACACCCCTACCTATTGATTATATGAATGACCAGGCTATTTAGACCACAATGCTCTTGGCCCCTCATCCTACATCCCCAATGAAAACAACATTTTAGATGCCAACATCAAGTTATCATGGTAACTTCACATATGTGAAAGTAAAAAGTAATTTTTTACAGTATTTGCACTTGCAATGTACTTACAGTGAACTTACCAATAAAGTATTGAGTGATATAAGGGTTAAGATTAGGTTTAAGGGTAGGTTCTAGACTAGTACCTAGTTATTACCAAGTTATTGTAATTACTACAATAAGTATATAGTATGTACATTTGAAACAGGACTGTAAATTAAAATGCTACCAGAATAATTGTTATACCACAAAATAATCTTTTAATAAATACATTTGTTTATCTTGTTTTTTTTAAGGAAATATCTTGGAAATATCTAGAAAATAATCAAATGTTATATACAGATATCTTCAAAACAGGATACATTTACTTGACACGCAAAATCATAAAGAGAATATACCCTGAAACCTCACAATTTTGTTATATTTATGCTTAATATGTAATAAAATTATGTAAATGTAAAATATATATTTATGATTAAATGTATATTTCTGTAAATATTTTTAAGGAAGTCTCTTATGCTTGCCCAGGCTGCATCTATTTGATCAAAAATACAGTAAAAACAAATATTGTGATGTATTATTCCAATTTTTATTTTATCTTACTATATTTAAAAAATGTAATTTATTCCTGTGATGCAAAGCTGAATTTTAGCATTATTACTCCAGTCTTCTCTTCAGTGTCACATGATCCTTCTAATATGCTGATTTGCTGCTCAAGAAACATTTCTGATTATTATTATCAATGTTATATAAGTTGTGCTGCTTAATATTTTTGTGTAAATTGTGATACATGTTTATCAGGATTCTTTGATGAATAGAATGTTCAAAAGAATATACAACAACATATCTCACTCAACTGATATTAATTATTATTTATATTTATTGTATGGATTATTATTATATATCTCACCCAATTCTCTTCGTCCCACAGCTCTCCCTAAATTCCATACTCACCCAGAGTCCATGTCAGTAGATGAGGGAGGTGTTGCACGTTTCCAGTGTCAGGTCAATGGCATTCCTGAGGCCAACATCACTTGGGATAAGGACCGTGTTGTGCTTAGAACCTCTGATGACAGGTAACATGGTCCTAGCAAACTAATAAAGAAACTAGTCTTTCTTTATTTTGTTCCTCACAATTGCTCATTCGTGTTACTCTTTCTCCACAGGTACACACTTCTCCCAATGGGTATTCTGCAGATTACAGGAGTTAAGAAATCAGACGCTGGCGTCTACCGCTGTGTCGCCACCAATATCGCCAACACCCGCTACAGCCATGAAGCCTATTTGAACGTAACCGGTCAGTAGTCAACCTTGATCTGACAAACATCCCAGACTGCATGTACATAACCTTAACCTTAAACTCTGTTCACCCAGTAAATAAGGCCTAAATTATGTTTGTATTGAACATGTGGTTTGATGAAGGACACAGCCAGAACATTGATTACCTCGAATGTCATGATGTCAAATGTCATCCTTATATTATCATCTCTTTATTTGTTCTTCTACGCTAAGGAGGTGTCCCTCGCACCTATAAGGAACCATTCATCCTATCCGGCCCACAGAACCTCACCATTACCGTCCATCAGACCGCCATCCTGGAGTGTATCGCCACCGGAAACCCTCGCCCGATTGTGTCTTGGAGTAGACTCGGTAGGAATCCTCATACTTAAGCTGTCCAACGATAACTGGGTGTGTTCACACTTGGCAGGTTTGGTTCGATTAAAACGAACCTTTGTGCGATTGCTCTGTTGGTGCGGTTCATTTGAATAAGTGTGAACACCCCTGAAAAGGTTGGTCTCTGTCCTCTTCCAGTTGAACTCTGGTGCGGTTCGACTGAAATATGAACCCACCACGAACCAAAGACATGTAAACAAACCAAAAACAGGACGTAATGTCACAAGATTCGACCCTGAAAAGGACAGAATGCTCAAGAATACCTGGTTCTTCTCATCATAGTCCTGATGCTCTCCATTACAGTTCAGTTCATTTAGTCCAGCACAGCTTTGTATGGATGTTCAATAAGTTCCGGCGCAAAATATACGTTTTTGTTTTGTAGATTTAGGTTCAGACAGTGTGAACGCTACGCGAACCAGGGCTAAATGTTTCTTTTTCTTTTTTGGTCCAGACCAAAACTACACGTGTGAACGCAACCTTAGTTGTTCTCTAGTTCTGTTTTACTTGTAATTCATTTCCTTATCATAATCCATTTCCATCAGATGGCCGATCGATCGGAGTGGAGGGCATACAGGTGCTGGGCACGGGGAACCTGATGATCTCAGATGTCTCCCTTCAGCACTCTGGAGTATATGTGTGTGCTGCCAACCGGCCCGGCACCAGGATGAGGCGTACCGCTCTGGGCAGGCTGGTCGTGCAAGGTAACCAGATATTACTTTGTGACAAATATTACTCATCTTGCACTCAGGCTTAAAAACCTTTTTATTATTTCTCCTCATTTTGGCATTTTTATGTCAGGTTAAAGATTATTTACAGTGCCTACTGTTCAAAAGTTTAGGGTTGGTAAGATTTTTTACATTTTTTTGAAAGTCTATTCTGCTAACTACAAGTAACTCTGAAACTACATGTCAACTAGCTCTCATTAGTAGACTGTTAGGTTAGGGCTAGTAGAATAAGTTGACATGTAGTTGCAAAGTTTCTTCTAGTCAGTAGAATGTCTTTTGAGGAGCATCAAAATAAAGAGTTAGCAGTTATTAAGCAGACAAGCAGTCTACTAATACTCTAATGACTGCTAGTTGGCAGGTAGTTACAGTAATTTATAGTTGGTATAATGTTTAAAGTGGACCATGGAAAAAAAGTATTACCTTACAATTTAAAATAACTGTATATGTAATTTTTACAAAGTCGTCAGTATCACGGGATCCTTCAGAAATCACTCTAATATGTTTGGTGAAACATTTATTATTATTATCAATGTTTAAAATAGTTGTGCTGCTTCATATTTATGTGGAAACTGTGATTAATAGAAAGTACAAAAGAACAGGGTTGATTTGAAATCTTTTGTAACATTACAAATGTCTTTACTGTCACGTTTGATCAATTTAATGCGTCCTTGATAATAATTTATTTTTAAAATAAGTTTTGAACGGTAGTGTATTATATCACAGAAGTATATGTTTTAGCTTCAGTAATATATTTCATAAATGGTCCAAACTGGAAAGTAATAGCTGACCCCACACTGCTGAATCCTGATTTGTTGTGACACAAGTTCACAAAGCACCACTATTACAGTCATTTTATTATTTGCACACTTCACTGAGCACAACATAGCAAGCATATTATCTTTTGTGTGTGTATAACGAAAGTATGAAGTATTTGTTGAGTGCTATGACCAGGCATCAAGCAGAGTTGCTATTGAACATGACCCTTGGAAGCTGACTGGTCAGCACAGCAGGAGAAGGCAATATTCAGGCCCTCTTCTCTCTGCCCTTTTTGTTATTTCTCACTCACTCTGTACTGGGTCTGATGGTGTGGGACTCTGACTACCATTATGGTAATTAAGGCCTGCGGGTGCTGTCCAGCTGGGCTTGAGAGGAATAGCTTGTGTAATGAAGTCAGCTGTTAGGAGATATCCCCCCTTCAACACCCCAATGACAAAGCTCATCCATCACCCTGCTACTGTCCGTACATTCAACCTGATCATATATCCCTGAGGTATATATTTGCTCCTCTTATTGGCTATCTTCAAAGTAGCTGCACACTGGGGTATTTAGGAATACACAACATGAGAACAAATGGGTAAATCATCCATGAGAGAGTGAAGTACAAAAGTCATATTTAATACCACACAGTCAGTAGCTGTGAAAATCTATGCTTCTTATTCATCTGAACATAAGCATAATAGTGTCTTTTAACATCTTACACAGTAAAAGTGATGGCCAGGAGATGAATATCTGCTCCTGAGATAATGTAGATTATCCTCTTGTACTCTTGTCCTTATGCATCTGTTCATTTGTTAAATTGTTGTTGGATTGCACCCAGGTGTGCTTTCTCTATCTGTGACCCAAATGTCCAGCTTAAGCCTGATCAATCAATAGTCACCCCTATATCAGTCTTTTACAACAGAATTGGCAGTGAAGCCATTGGGGGAGGTAATCTTGAATGTATTGATTCATTTATTGATCCACTTTTTGTGTAAGATGGGAACAAAGAGATTAGGTTAGGTTATTTCGCCAAAATGGAAACCAAAAACCTTCCTAACACCCTGAGAAAAGCCTCGTGAAGTTAGTCAGATCAGTGATGCAAATTGAAATTTAGTGTAACGAGAAAGAGAAATTAAATTCCATGTCAAGGAATTGCTCAAAAATGCTTTATTAACAACACTTTACAAAAAGGTTCAATTTGTTACCATTAACACAACTGACAATGAACAACAAATTGTAAAATGTATTAATATTGTTAATTATTTAGTTAATGTATTATGAATTCATATTTTAACTTGACGAACAAGTATAAAAAATTCAATAGAAGAAGCAGAAAGGGGATTATGGATATTTTAGTCCTGTTGTGTGAACACATTTGATAACTTCTGTCCATCTGTCTGCCTGTCACAGAGGTAAAATCAGCACATCTTAGTCAAGTTCAGGTCTATTTATGAAAGGTTGTTGTCCTCCAGACTTTCAGCTCATTGTGGAAGTGAGGTCTGCACTTTCACACATCCATGAAGGGTGGGACAGATGCTGAGCCAGGATGTGGACAATAGAGAACAAAAGGGTGTAGACAGGCAAAGAGCAGTTTTTCCTAGTGTGTGTTTGTTTTGGGAGGGGCGAGCTACCGCCTCTCACCTCTGCCCTCTCATTTCTCACCTTTGACATTGTCCTAGGAAGCTCTTAGTAGAGAGCCAGCGGAGGGGGCGGAGTCTCCTCTGACAGACAGGTGATGAAGCAGTGAGGGCGGGGCAAGCAGAATGGATGGTCCTCAAATGAGGACTGGTTATGGTCCTTCTTGACCCTCCCCCACTGTTTCCATAGCATTATGAGGGCAGTTGTTCTCGTCCCAGCTGGTGGTCAGGCAGCGGGTGACGAAGTTCAAGAGAGGGACTATGACAGTATAACATCTTTGTGTCGAGGGAACCCCTTCCATTGTCTTCACCCTGGGGTATTTTTAATATGACAAAATGAAAGGGTGTTGACTGGTTCAGCTGAAGGGTTTTTTTAAGTTAAAGTGAAAACCTGAAAATGTATGCCATACACATCATAGCAAGTGCAAAAAAAGCCATTCATATTATTGAAGATGGAGCTCTTTGATATAGGTTAAGTCATTACATGTGGCTTGAAATCCAGTGGTTGCTCTCAAGAATTAGTTCATTTTGTTATGCGTATGAAAGTATTACACATCAGGAGGCAGCCATGTTTTTCAACAGTAATAATTGATTGCATAAGTCACACAACAGAAGGAAATGAATGAGGAGGAATAGCCACCTGATCAGATTCAAGGTCAGGATCTGAGAACCTGCTAAAAGAATACCTGATCAATACATGAGATGGATTGGACACTGATGCTGTCAGTTGACCCTGGTTGTAAAGATGCAGCTGGTTAGTTGTTGATGACCAAAAGCTGATGCTGCTATTTAATTGTACTCTGATTGCTTCCTCTTTGCAAGCAAGGGAAATTGCATGTCATGAAATTATAAATCCATTTGAATCAGTCTCAGATCGACATGTGCATGTGTTTTATGTGTGTGTGAGCTCTGTTTATAGCTGACTTTTATTGTTCGTTTACATGTAATTAAGAAGTTTGATTTCAGTCGGACTAAAACACTAATTCGTCTTTTTAAGATGCCATATAAATGCTTTAGCCTGACGGAAATAGAACAAGAGCAGTTTTGATTATTCCTTTCGACTGCACGTGTTAAAGAATAGCTTAAAGAATAAGTTTCATGCTTAAAACAGCTAAACATGTTTATAATGACATGGTGCAAAGTAGCTCTGATTTCACATCATTTTTAGAAATCAGGGCTAATAATAAATCTCAACTGCTCAAAGTTACAATAGTATAATTATACACTACCAGTCAAAATTTTTGAGTCACTTTTACATTAAAAAACAAAATCTTTGTGAAAGAAGTCTCTTATGCTTATCAAGGCTGCATGATAAGAAATGCAGTAAAAACAGTAACATTGCGTAGTATTATTACAATTTAAAATAACAGTTTTCTGAATAAAATAATAGTTTGCTGCTTAATATTTTTGTGGAAACTGTGATACACTGGAATTCAAAAGCTTAGGGTAAGTGCGATTTTTTTTTGTTTAAAGACATTAATAATTTTATTCAGCAAGGATGCATGAACTTGATCAAAAGTATCACGATTTCCACAAAAATATTAAGCATCAAAAACTGTTTTCAACATTGATAATAATAAGAACTATTCTTAATACTTGAGCACCAGTAATTGATAATAATTGAGCAGCAAATCACCATATTAGAATAATTTTTGAAGGATCATGTGATACTGAAGACTGGAGTAATGATGCTGAAAATTCAGCTTTACATCACAAGAATAAATCACATTTTAAAATACATTAAAATAGAAAAAAGTTATTTTTTTAATGGTAATGTATTAATCTTTATTCCAAAATGTTGGCCAGTTGTGTATATCAGCCAGACAGATGCAGCATGTATCGGATCCCTCTCAAGGCCTTTATTTAGTCTGTCCTCAGTTTAAAACATTTCTATTCAAGGATGTCTATTCATCAACAGTTCTACTCAGGTTCAAGTGTGAAGTGCTTCTTGGGAGAGAGGAGAACCACAATGACGTGGCTGATGAATGACACCCCCCTCCTCTCTCTCACACACACACACACACACACACACACACACACACACGCACACACACACACACACACACACACACACACACACACACACACACACACACACACACACACACACACACACACACACACACACACACACACACCGCTGTTCATTCAGATTGCGTCTGGAGGTCTGAAGTGACCTCTGTCCTATTGTGTCCTGCTATAGTTTCATTAAACACACCCCTCCAGCCCCTCCCACCTCTCACTTTGACCCTATTGTCTCAGCAGAACCCAATGAAGTGTTTTTAAAGGCTGCATTTCATTTTTTTTATTTCAGGCCTATAAGGGCCCAGATGATGAATTTTAAGTTTTTATAGTGGTGCGTGATGTTTTGTTATGGTATTCTAACATCAGTTATATATAAATATATATTATCATTTAAACCTCAAATGAAAAAAATGTACTACTACAAATAATAATGATAAATTAATAAATTAAATAATTAAATAAAAAGGAGGAATAGTTATAAAAAAGTAATTCATCTAATGTACAGTATATTTCTTTGTTTTATATTATATTATTTTTTTAGAAGTGCTCATATCTTTTCAAAAGTATACTTTTGCTCTTGATTTATTTATCTATTAGAGTTTAAGTGAACTTTCGTTATCAATTGATTCTGAAGTAGATTTTAAAATAAATCTTTTCTTTTTTAGATATTATTCAGGGCACGATGATGAAAAACAACAATCAGCTTTGAAACCATTTTCTGTGCGGCTCATATTGATCTGCCAAATCTATATTTTTGTCCAACGGTTTTAAAATTTTGAACTCAGCTTCGCTGTTTTAAAGATCGGTGCCTGATTAATAGCTCTCTATTGAAATAGGCTCCCCTTTGACCTATGACCCTCCACACCTCCACAGACCACTTCGGACCCTCTTCCCAAGGAGAAGGGGTTTGGTCTGGGGGTGTTTGGTTGTGGTGGGTGTCAGTAGATCAATGAGATGCATAGTCCCGCGGTCTGGAGAGCTCTACATATATGCATGGCCATTGTTTGGACACTGAAGAGGTGTCAAGCGGAACGATGAACCTGCATCTGTGATGCTGAGCCAGACGAGCGGCTGCAGGGCTCATTAGGAAGATAGAGCGCAGAAGAACTAGAGTTTAAGTTCAAGATCTGATTTTTGTACTAAGTGCATTTTATAAGGGCCATATACTGGTAAAATATTAATGTCTTGATGTTAAACAAATGTATCTCTGGTTCTCTTTTAAAATGAGCTTTGTCTCTGTATTATACTCTCTGTGCAGTATTTTCTAATTCATAACTGACAGACAGACATAAACCGACATTTTAAAGCTATTCATATCATTCTCTTGGTTTTGATATAATTACATTGTAACACTTTACAATAAGGTTAATTTGTGAACATTAGTAAATTATTAAGAGTGAAAAATACTTTTACAGCATTATTAATCTTAATGTTAATTTCAACATTTACTAATACTTTATTAAAATCTAAATTTGGATGTGTTCATTTTATTTAATGGACCAGAACTAACATGAACTAACAATGAAGAGTTGTATTTTTATTAACCCAAATTATCAAAGATTAATAAATAATGCATTATACTATGTTTATAATGATTATAATACGTTAGTTAATTAATTAATGCATTAACTAATGGAGTGTTACTAATTACATTATTAAATTGGTTAATTAAATAAATAAGTGTCTTTTTTTGTATATATGAGATACTATAATAGTTTAATGTTTCCCTGTTCGTGTCTCTCCGCAGCTCCTCCAGAGTTCATGCAGTGGCCGCAGTCTGTGTCGAAGGCAGCAGGGGGCAGTGCAGTGTTCACTTGTGTGGCTCAGGGTGCTCCTGAACCTCATATCATATGGCTGAAGAATGGAAAGATACTCACGCCTGGTGACAATGTCAAACTCACCAACAATAACAGGTACACACAGTTAGAAGACTCACAAATTGCAACAGGAATACACAAAATTACTGCTGAAATGCACTAAGCCATAAAACCTTCAGAAATACACGTGCCTATACTATAAACACAAGTTACAACAACAAAAAAATCTTAAATGGTTTTGTTTTGTTTAGATGCCTATTTAGATATTTGTACTTTTTTTAAATTTTTTGTTGTTTTTGTATTTTTAATTTAATTTTCTCTTTAGCTGTTTTCTATTGTTTTTGGTAAGAAAACAATATAAAAACAATATTTTCGCTGCTTTATGGACCGCGACTGTGACTTTTCACAGACTGTGATGATGCGTTTCCACAGTAATCAACATTGCTAATCAAGTAAACATTTCTTGTATTTTCATGTTTAAAAAATGTAATACACATTTATAATGCTACAACAACAAATAAACAAGTAAACCTGCTGCAATCGTGTTTCTAATACAAACTGCTGAGGGAGTGACGGCAAGTATGACCACATTTTTTCTCTCTTCTTACCAACGTAATCAATCTCTCAATATTTTTTCCCTCTTTTGAAAAAGTCGTGGAAACACTATCTTGCATCTTCACTATGATGATTTCCGCTTCTGAGAACCCTGGAAATATGATATAATATATATATATATATATATATAAGGAAATACTGAATAAGGGTCCATTTACTTTATAAATATCTGGTATGTCTGAAAATGATCTATTCTGTCCACTAGATGTCAGTGTTCACCTGTTTTTTATTCTGTCATCCAAATTGTAATGTGCAATATCTGTGAATGTTAACAAAGTCACAACAACTTACATTAAATTCACAGTATAGATTTTTTTTTATTACCTTTAATGTTTTTAGCACCCTGGCCGTGACTCGCATCACATCAGAGGACGAGGCCATATACCAGTGCATCGCTGAAAACTCTGCCGGCACTAACCAGGCCAGTGCTCGTCTGGCTGTTTCCCTGGCTAAAGAGCTGCCCGATTCCCCTCAGGGCCTGAAAGCCACGGCTCTGTCTAAAACCACCCTGCAGCTCTCCTGGACACAGCCGCCGGCTGAAATCACAGACGGGATCATCGGATACGTACTGCACATCCGCAAGTATGGCGGTAAGTGCCTCTGGAGTTCTGGGCTGCGTTTTACTCCACTTCAGACATACATTCGCAAACTTCCCTAGGCACTTCCACTTAGGGGAATCCCTGGCGCCCTTTTTGAAGTGCATTCAACTTTATCAAGTTGGCAAAGTAAGTTTAAATGGATAGACCCTCGATTTTGAGTCTACTATATTTACTATTCAGGCAGATCCATAAACCGAACGATTGTGACGTCACAGCAGATTGATCTTAAATTACCCCCACTCCATACAACCAATGGCTAATGCACGACATTCTTGTTTTCAGAGCCTGAGAGTAAAGAACTACAGGAGGCAGTGAGTAAGACAACATTTCAGCATGACCTCTCAAACCTTGAACCTGCGACCACCTACTCCATCTACCTGAAGGCCTACTCTCCTCTGGGTGCCAGTGAACGCTCCAGTACTGTTGTTTCCACAACACTAGGGGGCGGTATGTAGCTACAAACTGTATGCTGTTTAGTTCATGTTTTGCTTAGGTCACTACAATTTCAAACTCTTCCTCCATCTCCCCAGCTGCCTCTTCTCTGAGCCACGTCAGCATTTTTAGCTCCCTCTGTCCACACATATGTCCTTTCCCTGTTTTGTCCTTTTGTCTGTTCTGTTTGAGCATGGCTTCCTTTTTGCCCACCCGCCTTATGTTTTTTCGCTTCAACAGAATGAACTTTGACAGTGTTCCTTATTCCTCTGAGCTGATTATAATGGTTTTTATTTCTCTATCTCCCATCTAGTGCCCAGTCCACCTACATTTTTCACCAAAGCAATAAACACCACAGCAGTCCAGGTCCTATGGGAGCTGCCCAGTAAGCCTGGGAAAACGGAGGGTTTCCGACTGTCATACCGCAGGGTTCCTCATGGAGAGATCCTGGGGCCGATTCAGTTGCCATTCCATGTTAACGCTCACACCCTCTCTCATCTCGGTGAGGGATAACGGTTTCTGTTTGTGTAAACTATATTGATGCAACAATAGATGCAATGTAGATGCAATGAAGGGATATTCAAAATAATTAACCAAGCATTAATACCATTGATCAGCCCTACCAAACGTGGATGTTTTTTCACTAAGAAACAAACATTGTTATGTTATTTGATTGATATTGTGAAGCTGCTTTGATGCAATTTATATTGTGAAAAGCGCTATATAAATACACTTGACTTGACTTGACTTGACATGTATATTTGCCGATACCATACGGTTTGCTGTTTTCTTTTCAAATGCAATCAAATTCATGAATTTTAGATATATGTTAAGAGGTTATCAAATTGGCTCTTGGCATCTGCTTTCAAATTAAACCTAAAAACTGTTTTGCAATTATATTTAGTGTGAAAAGTGTAATACAAAATCTGAAAGTGTGTTAGTTTTATATAACGTTACTCTGATAGTGGGGAGAAAAATATACAATTTTATTATAAATAAAGTAGTTTATTTTAAATTATTATTCTTTTATTAATAACTATAAAAATGTGTACAATAAAAACAAAAGCCAATTATTTAATTGAGGTCATTATAATATTTTTTTTATAACTGAAAAAGTATATTTCTATATACCATTATATTTTTTTTGAAGTGGGTCCCTGACAAATGTGGATCACCACTTTTTTTGATTGTTTGGCATCAAAAAGTAAAAAAATAAAAACCTGTTTTAAGTGTGTAAATAGGCCTACTTTTCAAGTCAAGAGCTTTGACAGATTGTCATCTGTTCTTTAGTACAATGCTATTCTTATTTTGTTACACGTTCCTGTAGAATTTTCCCACATAATCAGCACAAAAAAGCCATCAGATTCCATCTACCCCTGCTTATTTTGACGTTTTATACTGAAAACTCTCTCGCTTCACTATTCAGTCTAAATGACCTGTTTCAGCACCTCTGAACAAGCCATTATGTTTGTACAGTTGAAATGTTCTGAAGTATATAGTGCTAGAGAACAAACACTCCTCTAAGAATATATCCTAGTACTATTACGTGAAAAAGTGTGAGTTTCAGGAAACTCAGAAAGGAGTGAAAATTTAGATGATGAAAGCTAGATTGTACAAAGAAAAGCTCCAAAGTAAAAGAAGGAGCATAATTGCCAGGAGGTTTTACATCAGACCTCAATCCCCATGACTCAGCTGATCAATAGCTCTATGGTGACTGCAAAGTCAACAAAACCAGCTCAATGAATATGTGTTAGACCTAGACACGAATTCATGCGTGTCTTTGATTGATTTGCAGTGTGTGCGATACTGACGATTAGTTTTTTTCCCCATAGACCCTGGCGCTGTGTATGAAGTCAAACTGGTGGCCTACAATGGCAATGGAGAGAGTGACTGTTCAAAGAAACTCGTGTCACTGGCTGAGGACGGAACTAGTGCTAAAACCAGAGCAGGTAAAGCAGCATTTGCTTTGGCACATGTTCATTATTTTTAAATGCATTGTATAATGATCATGTTCTGTGGTTCAGGAGAGGAAACTCACTGTAACTGCAGGGGTGTTGAGAGCTCGGTCAGCAGTATTGTGATTGGCATCCACATCGGCATGGCCTGCATCATTTTCTGCGTGCTCTTCCTCATGTTCGGATATCGGCGCAGGTAATGGAGCTTTTGGTTAGATGATTTCATGAAACTACATGCACAAATTTTACAAATATTTTCTTATTAATTCACTCCACACATATAAAATATAATAATATTAAAATAAGCATAATAAATACATACCACTATAATGCTAATATTAATTATATATATATATATATATATATAGAGAGAGAGAGAGAGAGAGAGAGAGAGAGAGAGAGAGAGTAGTGTTTTAATGACTCTACAAGAAAAACATTTTATATTTTTAAATATTTTACATATGAGGGAAGAACAAAACACTAAACTTGGTTAAGGTATTTATCTGACAAAATTATTTGGCAAAAAAGGCAAACTAAAGCTACAGGTTTTATTTTACTATGCAAAAAAGCATAGAAAAACAAAAAGCTCACAGGAAAAGGCATGCATTGACTACAACATAATCAGTTATTAAAATTTCGTTGGTTCTCTCTTGTTTTTTTTCATAATTTAATAATTTAATGTCGCACAATTTGGCATGTTTAATTGTTATAACAAATAAAACTACTGACTCCAAGCACAACTAGCATTTTTTTTATAATATTTTAATAAAGAATGAGAGGTCATGGGCATCACTTTTGGCCACTTCTGTAGTTTAATAAATACATGATATACTGTAAATACATTAATAAATGCATTGAAATTTTATCTCAGTTTCCTCTGTAGGAAAGGGACTCAGGACAGCTGGTCTGTGCCACAGGGTGAAGATGGAGGACACCATTCTCAAAGCAATGGCATCCCAAAAGAGAGAGTAACACGGCCTGTTCAAGGCATTGAATTAGTTCCTCCGGTAAGACTATCATCTGTGGTCTGGCTTCTCAGTGCATCATAACTGAGAATAAGCTGTTATTAGCAGATTGTCTATTTTTGCAGATTGTCTATTTTTACAGATTGTGACTCACCAGTTTGATCAGCAGGAAGGTTGTTTTGCTGCCAAAACACTTTTACACCTTTTCTTGTCTGTTAACAGAGCTGATATCATCAGTTACAATACTTAGCTTTAGCATCTCAGGCCCTGTTTACACCCGGTATTAAGATGCGTTTTGATTGATCGGATCACAAGTGGACGACGCTAAATACAGGTGTAAACGGGGTCTAAAACGTTTTAAGCTTGTCCACTTTCGACCACTTCCAGAGGTAGAAAGCACATTCGACCGGATTGCCTTTATAGTGTAAACACTCATCTGGTCAAATGTGTTCAAACAGACACAAAAGACAAGTGCTCTAGCTAGACAGGATTTAAACAACTGAAGACCCAAGTTTGGTTTGAAGATGAAAAACGTACCAAGCACAGTGTTCTCTCACTATTCCTGATTTCTAACACTCACTCACAGCATTCTAACACTCACTAACACTCACTCACTTGCGGCTGTCAGAGCAGAAACCAAAGCTGCTGCTCTCCGCATGTTTTTATGTCATCTCCGGGCACGTTCATATGTAAATTGCTCGAGCTTATTTCGTCCATTAGATAAAAAATTCTGAAAAAACCCATACATTTGCCTGCCAATAGACCCTCCCCTTAAAGAAATCAGGACAGAAGTGTTTGAAAGTGGGCATAAGAGACGGATTAAAACACCTGGTGTAAACAGGAACTTGTCTCCCTCGTCTACTTGTGATCCGATCAACCAAAATGCATCTTAATACCAGGTGTAAAGTAAACAGGGCCTCAGTGAGTGCACTGCAATGGAAAACTGCAGTTGTCTGCTCTGCTTGTCAGGGTTTTGTAAAAAGGTAGCATATCATACTATAAGCTGTTTTCTCTTTTTCAGGTTCCTAATATAGATCGCCAGACCCAATGCCAGGTTCTTATTGAGCAGCACTCGTCCAGTCTGCCAGGCACAGGCACAGGCTAGCACTGCCTCAGTGATCTCGGTCTTTGTGGTTCCTCTGCCTAGCCTGTCCACCAAAGTCCCCTTTAATCCATATTTACCATGCCCTGGCCGTCACTTAAACTGCTGGCACTGTTGAAGTGTGTAAAGTATCTACAAAAATCCATATAGAGTTTTTCTACTGTAATTGAGTTTAAGTTAGCCTGTCCCATTTGTTTCTTTGCTTCCTCCCTAAAGAACCAAAGCTTCACTGCTTTAAGATCTATATGCCGATGTGTCCACACGAGAACACCAAATGATAGCCTTAGGAGATACTGTACTCTGTTTTTAAGTTGCAAATAGTTTTACAGCACTCTTTCTGAGCATAAATGCACAATGGAAGCAAAAGAAAATGAACAATGATACCAAAACCACTTTGTATTTTATTACCAAAGGACTTTCTGCTAAAACCAAAACTTTCCTTTGCAATGTGTCCTGTGGTAATAAAATATATACATAAGATAAACATAAGATTTAACGAACTACATGATTTACAAAACAAGCTATATTCTCAGTTCAAATGATTCCAGGGAACAGAGGTTTGTTCCATTTGTTAGCCTTAGCTCGGATATATACCAAGATTAATAACGTGGCCTTGCTTTTGCCTTCGCTTGTGGTTGTGTGAGTTCAAATAAATTGATTGTTATATGTTTCACCGTACATGCCTCGAGGCAGGCTACCCCAGAGGAACCATAAAGGTGATGGATTCTTATTCCTATCCTTTATTATACCCACCAAAAGCTGTATACCTCCAAAGATAGCTACCTCAGAATGTTATTTTGGGCTATTTTTAGTCCCTGCTGATAAAGCATGCCTACCTCAGCCAAAAAATGTCCAGATCCCCGCTACTCTTCCCACTGCCAGTGCCTGTGCCATCTGCCTCCAGAACCTACATTCAGGGTCCCATCTGGTCGACTGCCATGGAGAGTGTGATCTTAACCGCTCCATATATTGCCTTAGCAGACAAAAGCTGTCTGGGAACCCCTCCCTACCTCATCATCGTCCAGAGACGTGTACACAACCATAGCTTCAAAAACACCTTTGATACGATTCCACGTCCATCCATCGTACGCTTTGGATATGATGATTTGGATCCTGTCAAGCCATTCCGAAGGATTCCCCTCTGATGCTGCTAAACTCCAAAGAAAATGATGAAAGAGCAGGAAGAGAGGGGGATTCGTTTTGTTCGGAGAATGTGACATGAAAGGTTTTTGCATGGAAAGAATGGACCCTTGAGAATTGTAATGGGATATTTTTGGGCCTTTCCATGTGGATACCCGTTAAACCAAAAGCTTAGGCTACTTTTGCTTTTCCCACCAAGGAATATGTGATGGCATCGAGAGGATGTTTATCCAAAGTGATTATTTTCAGCCAAACCAACTGGTCTTTTCTCCAGATGCCAAATCGGTTGCCATGGGAGCTTGAAGGAGCTGCGAGATGATGGTTGATTTTGGGTTTACTGAGAAACCACCGCATTCTCTCTTCCCCAAACAAACAGGCATGGCAGCAGATTATCCAAAAATGTTTTTGATATGAAAACCAAGCTTTATGATATCCAAAGATGTACACTTTTTTAAGGTTTTCATTTTGTCTTTGTACCCATGTCCTAAGCCATTGTGTTGACGTTTTTGCAGTTCATGTTAAAAGGGGAAGTTGTAATAAAATGTGCTTAATTAATAACAAACCTATTCACAGAAATATCTGCAACAACACTCTTAAAAACAAAGCGATGCCATAGAAGAACCATTTTTGGTTCCTCAAAGAACCTTTCAGAGAAGAGTTCTTAAAAGAACCATGATTTTCTTAGTATGAAGAACATTTTAATAATCTAGAGAACCTTTTCCTACTATAAAAGAACCTTTAGTGGAATGGGAAAGTTCCATGGAGTTTTAAGGTTCTTCACCGAGGCTAATAAAGGACCTTTATTTTTAAGAGTGAATAATAAGCTTTAATAGTCAAATTCCACATGTTCCCTCTTTTGACATTGAACTGTCAGATTTTTGTTTGAAAACCTTTTAACATTGAAATAATAGCCAAATGAAAATGGGATATATTTTCAAGGAGATTTTATATGTTGATATAAGAAAAGGAACGTTTGTGTCCTCTTTATGATAATAGAGTTGAACTTGCCAAATAGTAGAATAATAATAATGCCAAATACCTCTTTCATATTTAACATTTGTAACCTTTATATTTTGTAACACTTCATTACCAAAGCACAGGAACATACACGTGTGGACGGTTTATGTATGTTAATGTGTGCTTTGTGATTGGCTAACAGTTGGTCAAACCTGGGGTCAGTAGAGCTCAAAGATGCCCTATCAAAAAGAGTCATGGGAACTATGTCTATACAGTAACAAATGAATGGAACCAAAGAACTTGACTTTTTCACTGATACGCATCAAGAAAGCAAATTATGTTCTATGATGATCTAGCCAAGAGTATCATCCTTTAAAACTGCGTTCTTAAAGACGCTCTACTCTACTTCAGGTCGACCTTTGAACACAATGAGTGTGAAACGTCTACCCATAATCACTGCAGTTCAAACAGCCCCTCCATAGACTAAAACTCCCATCCTTATGTTGAATTTGAAAGAACTGAAGTATTTGGAGAAAGAAAACTGGGAGAATTTTAGATTTGTAGCTGTATAGCGTGATTCGTATAGTGGGAAACATTAGATGACTCATATTTTAAACACAATATTTGGTTCTTTTTGTAGAACTTTTTTTCTACTCTCTTTCACAAAGTTGTCATGGTACCTACCTTGGTTTGGAAAGATGTTCATTTTTGTAATGTTATTATTATTAATATTTTAATTATTGTTATTGCTTTTTGATAAACGCCTGTTTTCATTTTTCATTTCTCTGTAGCAGATGAAGGAGAATGTGAAAGTGTTTGTTAGGGAAAAACAGTGGGTCAAATGCAGCAGGTTGGCAAAGATGTGATTTGAGATTCACAGTGTCTATTTGCCTTTATATTCCACACAATTTGTGCGAATCACCCTTATGTTAATGTGCAGATACCAAGTGCACTTTTACAAAGGTTTCAAACCGCAAAATAGCACACATAGGCCTAAGTGAGTGAATCTGCCATCTGTTTGGATTATGACCCACTGGTTAGAAAAAAAAGAGAAAAAAAATAGTGCTAGAGTTTGAGGGCTAGAACCAACGAGGAAAACAATGCTTTAACATGTATTTTCTTTTGAGTTATTTGAACCTGAAAACCCAAAAGCTTTAAACACTTTGAGACTGTGATGTCTCCAACCAAAAAGATTAAAAACAGAGATTGGTGTCCAGAATGGACAATTACAGAGCCGCCATAAACAGAGGGACCAAGTGATGAACGCACAATGTACAGTAAATGGACCATGGTTGTTGAAACTTTTTTGTATGTGTATGTTTTTTCTATTGCAGACTGTTAAAGGGATAGTTCACCCAAAAATGAAAATTCTGTCATTAATCACTCATGTCGTTCCAAACCCGTAAGACTTGCGTTCATCTTCAGAACACAAATAAAGATCTAAGAATTCTGAGAGCTTTCTGTCCCTCCATTGACAGCTACTCAACTACCACTGTGATAGTAAGCTAAACACAGCATAAAAGTAATCCATGTGACCAGTGGTTTAACCGAGTGCGACGCGAGTGCTTTGTATGCGCAAAAAAAAACAAAAAAACGATTTACCACCATATTTACAAAATATTAATCTCCAACACGTTGTTTACGTAACAACGTCCGCTCTCGTGTTAACATAACATGCACGAGTCGTGGTGCTTTCGTGAACGCACTTTGGAGATTAATAGTTTGTAAATAAAGTGGTAAATTGTGTTTTTGTCCGCACACAAAGCACTTTGTCTCCGTCGTTTCATAAAACTGAGGTTAAACCACTGGAGTCACATGGATTACTTTTATGCTGTGTTTAGTTTACTATCTTTTTGAAGCATCACAGTAGTTGTGTAGCTGTCAGTGGAGGGACAGAAAACTCAGATTTCATCAAAAAGATCTTCATTTGTGTTCTGAAGATGAATAAAAGTTTGGAAACGGTTTGGAAAGACATGAGGGTGAGTAATTAATGACAGAATTTTGATTTTTGGGTGAACTCTCCCTTTAATGGCTTAATATACAGAGCACAGCCTCTGAATTGATCTGTCTGCAGAATGAAATTACTATGCCAGAGATGAGTTCATAAATTCATATTGATCATGTTGCTATTCAGATTTTACAGCATTTCTCAAATTGGCATGTGGGTTTTTACTAGTTCACAAAACAAAAATGTCAAGATCCTTCCAAGTATTGCATTATTATAGTGATTGAATACTCAAAAATGGGCTTTGATGATTTCCTTTCCAGTTTGGAGAGATAATGTTGTGTGGCACATCCGATGGGAATGTCTTAAAAATGCTCCACGATTCCTTGCTGAACTCTCTCTTGATTAAGGTGACTATTGTAATAGCTCAGTCTCTGATCTCTGCTTTTCCTAATTTGTTCAAATTCCAGGGCGCCTGAAACCAAATAAAAACAAAGAACAAGAATACGTTTGTGTGATTACTTCTCAACTGGACGTAGTGACATATAGCCCAGAGTTGACTGTAAAATATTGCTTCAATTGATCTCACATGCACAAGTAAAGATAAAAGACATTCAGTGTTTCTGTTATCATGTTATACTGCCCTGCCAATAGAATCGAAACTCATCTATGGTAAATTAGCATGAATCAACGACAACTGTCATACCATCACCTCCACTTTAATCTGAACAAGATTGACCTCCTCCTCTTCCTCGCTGCCAAGACCTTCCTCACAAAATCTCTCTTTATCTCAGTTTAGGTCACAGAGTCATTGCTTAATGCCTGCTATCATTCAGACGTGTTGACATGCTGGCTGCCATTCTAAATAGAGTCACATTAAGAAAACAGCCCGATCATTCATTGCTTAATGTTCATGATTAAAAGGAGATGCGACCCTCGAGTTACTCTACTCGTCTTCTTAGACAGGCCCTATTCTACTTCAGCAGTAACAGCCTGCATTTATAGTTTTAGTGGGTTTAAATTAGTTCCTGAGACAGCTATTAATTGTATTAAGCAATATTTGTTTTTGTTTGGCAGTAAAAATATATCATTGTTAAAACTAGATACATTTACTGAAGGCGCAAAATATAGGAAACTAAGACTTGTTTTTAATTCGTTCTTTCGTTTTAGGTAAATCATGGCCATTTTGTAGCTACTATTTAGTTCCCCTTGTTCTCATTTTTGGCTTCGATTTAATTAATGGCACGTTTACACGACAACGATGTACTAAAAACTGAAACGTTTTTCCTTTGTGTTTTTCACATTCAGACGACAACATTGTCTAAATGATCCCATTCACACGGATCGCATAAACATTAAGAACGCTGCATTATTCCTGCCAGGCCAGTAGTTGGCGATGTCACTTTGTAAAGAAAGACTATGCACCTAGACTGAACACATGCGCATGACGTCACAGTTTTCACAGGTTCATGTTTTTGTGGTTTACACGGTGATGATAATTATATCGTTTTTTAAAAACTTGCACTTTGAAACCTGTTTTCAAGAATTCGTGTTTTCAGGCCCCTTTATTGCCATAGTCGTGTAAATGAACAGCCAAAATACATTAAAAAAAAATCTGTTTCAGTTGAAAATGGTGTTGTGTAAACGGCCCCTAAAACAAGGCACGAACGTGGGAACGAATTATTAAAACGAGGAAATTAATTAATGTGAACAAAGGGGTTGTTTACTACACAACCACCGTTTTTAACTAATAATGGAAAACTTTTTATGCGGTTTGGTAGTTCATTTACATGACTACGGCGTTTTGGGGGCCTGGAAACGCAAACTTTTGAAAACGGGTTTCAAAATGGCAATATAACATTTTAGATGTAATATGCAAAATGGCAATACATTTCTGTATTTAAATTTAAAATTTCCATGTGTAACGTTTGGTGCAATATGATGATTTAAATTCAATCATTTACATTTTCTATTTCCTACACTAGTTTTAACATATACTTTAAACATATATATATATATATATATATATATATATATATATATATATATATATATATATATATATATATTTTTTTTTTTCTTTTTTAATTCAAAAGTTGCTTAATTAAAATGAAAATGTATTAAAGAAATGATTAGAAATGTATTATGATTAGATGTTTAACACGTTCAAGCAAAAGTTTTAGAAAAATTATCATTTAAATTTTATTTTTCTAAATTGCATTTACACTCAATACAGAAATATATTGCCATTTTGCACATTACATTTCAAATTGAATATGGGCATGAATAATTATATTTGTTTTCGCGGATCCGTGTTCTTTTACTGTCTATGGTGTAAACGGATCGCTTTGACAATGATGTCATTTGTACGCGACTGACAAAGTCCAAAAAGTGTACAAAATTGTACAAATCAATTGCTTGGGAATGGAGTCTTAAGCCAAGCTTGGGGAACCGCTAGTGATGATCCTCCGGTCTTTCAGTGCATCTTTAATCATTTCAGCGCATCTTTAATACACAGAGTAAGTTGGCACAGAAGAGTAACATTTATAAAACTATTTTTTAATATTAATTTCCTCATCAATATTTATTTTTGCTTGCTCTTATGTGAGTCTTTCAGTCGCTTCTTTTAATGACTGACTGTGCGATATAATGTCATGCTTTTGAACCTGCTCATACATACTCATACACACGTACAAGACCCTTTTGCTGTTGCCATGGAAACCTCACCTCGCTAACCATTGCTGTCTCCACCCTAGAGATGTGTCTTGATGTGACACACCACATGCTTTAGCCCTGCCAAAAGACCTATTAGGGGTAGATTTACCTCCCATATAGATTTTATCCTATTATAAAAGGCAGAAGCGAATAATTTCCAAGATCTTGAATTGAAACAACAAATCATCGTTTGCTCTGTGACTCATGCATTAATAGCACATTTGTCTGCGCTTTACTGCCATTATTTTGTTGTGCTTTAAAATTGCTTACAGTATTTACGGAACTTTACGGTATTTACTGTGTGTGTGTTTGTGCGTCTTCTCCTGTGTCAACACTGTGTGTGATTGGTGTGTTTTTCAAGCCTGTTCAGCCACAATGCTTTTGTTGAATGACGCACAAGTT
This sequence comes from Meda fulgida, assembly GCA_030578275.1. Taxonomy (NCBI): domain Eukaryota; kingdom Metazoa; phylum Chordata; class Actinopteri; order Cypriniformes; family Leuciscidae; genus Meda; species Meda fulgida. The sequence continues at coordinate 3,837,237 of CM060634.1, read as the reverse complement.
GTTCCTGCAGCTGTGAGGTCTTTGTAAGTTTAAGATGCAACATCAAGCCAATATAATGTGTAATAAATAAGGTGCATATAAAGGGCACTGTTCCATGGCTCTGGTTACACATGTGAAGGGATGTTTAGGGCACTTTGATCGACTGCGTGATGGAAATTCCACCTTGAACTATTCAGAGGCTTCTGATGTTCACAGTGAGTCTGATGAAGGCAACAGAGCATACACACACACACACACACACACACACACACACACACACACACACACACACACACACGCACACACACGTATGCATGCCTATATAAAATGTGTGTGTGTATGTGTGTGTGCATGCATATATATATATATATACACACACACACACACGTTATCAATATGACAGCACTAATATATACACTCACGCACACTATACTGTTAGAAATATATATATTTACAATATGTTCATGATGGTTTCATACTTCACAGAAATATGAATTGAAAGTTCAACACATGCAAGTATACTATAGTGTACTGCTTTATTATACTTACAGTCATTGAGATATCGAGGAGGAGCAAAGGAATCGCTTCCTTTGGAAATCAAGTAGCTTTTTAATGAGAGAGAGAGAGAGTGTGTGTTTAAAATTTTATAAGAGTGCAATTGTATTTATTAAGATATATCAAACTTAAACCATGCCAGTGTCACAGTGTGCTGTTTTCTTCAGTATTCTGACTGTTGACTAGGAAGTCGTCTGAACTGTGAGGGTTGTATTGCAGTGAACACATGAGCACCTGCATTGCAGTTGTCACTGTCTTTCGTGGGCTGTGTTTCAGACTGCCTAGCGCTGAAGACGCATCCTAGCGGTCAGGGAGCGCATACTGTACGTCACTGATGTGGACAGATCAGTTCTGGGCCACAAGAATAGCATTTCACATGGGAGACTCAATCCACATTAGATTTCTATAGAATTTATATTAATTGTATTAACTTATAAATAGTGATTAAATATAATTATGAATGAATTACATATAATTATAAATGAAATAAATAGTTATTATTATTATTAATAAACTGTTTTGTATTTCAGAGAGCTAATCGCAGTGCATTACAGTATGTGTTCCCTTCACCACAAATTCAACCCATTCTACATATGCGATATGTATTCTTGTATGTCATCCGTCTGGTGTTGAATTGATGAATAGTGTTGCTGTTCTTCGGCTCCTGGTATATTGCTGACTGTACAGTTACACTGACCCGATCAATAACAGTTTCGCCTCTTCTAACGCTAAATTCACTCTGCTTATGAGCAAGATCAGTGACGGGGCAGCGGTGACATCTGTCCTGTTAAATTAGCAATTAAATGCTGTTTGCATGCTATATTGTAAATACATTCTGTTATTATTATCAAGTAGCATTTCGAAACAAACCTGACTTTGTTTAACATTTTTCACATTTTGTTTTCCATTTGCCAAAATTGTAACACTTTTCAATAATGTCTTATTTGTTAAAATTCTGTATTGACTCAAATAAACTAACAGTGAGAAATATGTTTTACAACATTTATTAATTTTTGTTAATGTTAGTTCAGTTAGTTCAAAATACAGTTCATGTTAGTTCACAGTGTATTTTTAACAAATGCAACTTTTGATTTTAAAATGTATTAGTAAATGTTGAAATTAACATTAATGAACAATAATTCTAAAGCATTTATTAGTCTTATTTAATGATAAAGGGATAGTTCACCCAAAAAATGTTATTCTGTCATTAATCACTCACCCTCATGTCGTTCCAAACCCGTAAGACTGTCGTTCATCTTCACAAATGAAGATCTTTATGAGGAAATCTGAGAGATTTCTGTCACTCCATTGACAGCAACACAACTACCACTGAAGCTTCAAAAAGTTCATAAAGAGACTGTAAAATGAATCCAAATGAATTGAGCGGTTTAGTCCAAGTTTTCTGAAGAGACTCGATCACTTTACATGATGAACAGTTTGAATTCAGGCTTTTATTCACATTTAAACATAGATCAGCGAACATTACCAGAAGCTCAACCGAACCTGCTTGACACGAGAGAACAAACCTCATTGGTTCTTGCAGAAGCTCAAACGTGATGCGTGACACGAGAATGAACCTCATTGGTTCTCACACGTCAAGTGAACATGCTTGAGCTTCTGTTTACCACAACTGATGAGTTGATGAATGTTTATATGTCAATAAAACCTAAATTAAATTTGTTTGTCATATTAAGCGATCAAGTCTCTTCAGAAAATTTGTTCTAAAGATGAACAAAAGTTGTACGGATTTGGAACGACATGAGGGTGAATAATTAATGACAGAATTTTTTTTTTCTTCTATCCCTCTAACTAAAGTAGTTAAGTACTAAAACCTTATTGTGAAGTGTTACCAAAAAAATGGTGGGGTACGAAACAATTTCATCCCACTGGAGGTGTCTTTGATTTTATTGGCAGTGATACAAGAATGGAAAGCTCAGGTCAGGTAATAACATCCCAAGCCTGTGATCCACCCTGACCCGCTTCAGCTGTCCGAATAAAAGCCAATTCAAGGTTATCTCGGAAGAAGAAATCAATGATGCTTCTCTAAACCTCCGTTTGAAGTCCTGGAGATGAAGCGTGTGTTAAGAGGACATGCTACCCTCCACCATCTCTGTTTTTTTTTTATGCATCCCTCCATCAGTGCATCTGCACTCTCCCATGTCATTCTCTTTATGTTATTTCCAGCAGGATTTGGCACAGACCTCCAGTCCTGCTGTTAGGTGACTGTATGTGCACAGAATCCCTGTCTTTGTATCCTTTGCCCTTTCTCATCGTCTGCTGTCTGTTCTGTCCTGCAGTTTTCCTCATCCTGTCTTCCTGAGACTCTCCTTCCTTCTTCATAATGAGCCTGAGCTGTAATAACTCTCATGTTTATACAGAGATCAAGCCGACCGAGGCGAGCTGCTCCGGTAAGCTGTCTTAAGACGCAGAAAAGTGCCATGTGGCTCTCTGTTGTTGTTGTCTTTCCTTTTTATTATTTACAAAGCTGCTGAATTTATTATTTTTGCATCCTATCAGCTCTACTTCTCAACTCTCTCTCTCTCTCTCTCTCTCTCTCTCTCTCTCTCTCTCTCTCTCTCTCTCTCTCTCTCTCTCTCTCTCTCTCTCTCTCTCTCTGTGTTTACGCTCATGCTGTTTATCACAACCTGCAGTTTCTTTCCCCTCCCCTGTCAGATTAGTTATTTCTGAAAGCTTCACCATCTACTGTACTTCCATTGCAATATATCGTTTTAGATCTCCCATAGCACCCTTCACTTTCACCCTGCCTCTCATTGTGTACGTAATACTACAGGAACATTCACCTAAAGATTTAAACTTCTGTTATCGTTTGCTCACCCTCATGTCATTTCAAACCTGTATTACAGTTACATAAAGCATTAAATCAGATGGTGCTTAGCAGTAAAATCTCCTCTAATTAAAAATTAAAACCAAAGGGCAAGAGACAGAGCTAAAATCAGTAAATGAATGATCATTAAAATGTAGATTTACAGTAATTATTACTGCCATTGTCATCTGAAAACATAATGTGCGATTTCTGCTAGTCTCTTGATGATGATTTGATAGATATTCTGTATGTAAGGGCCAAAAATTGCTGCGATTTGCATTAGTTTGCCAGCATGTTTGTTTGGATTTGCACTGTTCACATCAGTCGACGTGCAACATCATTCACATCAGCAATGCCAGCTCAAAGAACCTGTAATGCACAAACAAGCTCGTATCTCAGTACAGAAATGCCACTGTATTCCTTTCAGGGATTCGCACACAGCCCTTGTGTGGCTGTTTTCCTCTGAAAGTGGCGTTGTCCTTGAACATCCATAGATTGAACTGCTGTTATTTAAAGAAGACGACCTCATGTCATAAAGCCATTCTCCTAATGAGAACATCCTCTGCTTTAAACAGCAGCAGCCGGGTAATATGATATGTGAGGTGAAACTGTTGAAGTACACTGACCACTAAAGATACTCCCACATGCCGTGATTTGTGGTTACGGAGTTCCCTTGAGTCTTCTTTAGTTTCTTAAAAACACGAGCCGATACTTGAGCTGTCCATGGGCTCAGATTAATGCAGCAGACCTGCGTTACACATGGTTATATAGTTTTATATTTTATGGTCAAATGCATTCAAATACATACGGATACAGATGTAAGGCTATATAAATATAAGGCTAAGGCTAAGGCTGTATAAATATACAATGTAAAATGTGAGGTGATAGCTATAAATTGAACATTAAGCTATAACTGTTAATTCTGGTCCTGTCATTTGATTGGCTGAGCTGCTTTCACTGTTTATCAATCCGCTTATCTGTGCTTGTGCGAGACTTTCGGGATACATGCATGCACGATTTATTTTGTTTTGTTCCTAAACCAGTTCAGCGTAGACTTCGCCCCGCAGCAGATTCTAAAGATTTCATTGGTCATGTCAATCACAGTGCAGATTGCCAATGCTAAATCAAATCTGGCTGCATGGGGTGTGTGAGTTGTTGACTCTTTCATTCAGTCGTTTTGCTTAAACACACTGATTAATTCAGTAACAAAACCAATCTTTATGAGTGAGTCATTGAATCGTTTACGCATCCCATTCCTTCAAACGCACTTATTTATTTAGGAATGAAACGCTACTAGTGACTTTTTTTTTGCTGAACTCTGAATGGTTTATTTAACTTTGACTTTTTGGAATTATATTCGTTGGCAGATTAAAAAAAACAGACTGGCAAAATTGTGTCTAAATGTAAGTTACTCAGTGTTAAATCGAAAAGTTTGTATAAAAGCAATATCACACTAATTTAATATTAGTTTGTTTACATGCGTCTCGTGCGTATCGCTCTGCTAATAGTCGCAACAAAAACGCTCTCTTGTTTATGTGATGATATTGCTTAACATGCGTCACAAAGCTGCATGTTTTTCTCAGCTGCAGGTTATCAGGGCACTGTTGCCCAGGGGCTTGTCTTCATATATAAAAAATAATCAGTGCTGTGATCCATTGGCGTTAATTTCAACCGTCACCTAGCCTGCATTAGGAGCTATTTATGGATCCAATTATTTGAAGATGTGTTTAGTGGCCTTTCAAAGGAGCATGGGGAAAATATGCATCTTCTAACAGTGTGGGCACTGCAGGCTGATTCATTTTCTGGCTGCCATTTCTCTCAAACCTTGTGCTCAGCAGAAATGGCAGGTGATATTTCTCTTCAGCTCATTAATAAATGAAATCTGTGTCATCGGTGCTGGTGACCCATTGCTGCACTGGAACATGAGACTGTCAAAATATCTAATAATTTATTTGCTTCAAACGCCAGGATTTCTATTGTTAGAGGAAAAGTCTCTGGAAATGTATTTTGTGTTAAATCATAAGTATATCTCTAAAGAAGATATTAGAATACCAAATTTAGGCAATTATGTCTTCACTTTAAACCCATAGGAATGCAACATTGACAAGATATCTTGTAGTTATTATTTCATTGTAAAAAAAAAAAAGGTTATGTTATAAGATAACCTACAAATATGCTTTAATGGGTGGTACCATCTAAATCTGTTTTTTATAGTCTAAATATTTTGAATATGACTAAATTACCCTGACTGCCATAAACCTTTTTTTAAGGATCATTTTAACCCCTTAAGCGTAACTTGCCCGTATACGGGCAAACTAAATTTACTTCACTATATTACTATTAAATCCTAATCTAGTCATGACAAACTATATATCGTTGGAAAGGTCCAAGACTCCTGAATAGATATTTTAGCGTTGTTTTTTTCTTACAAATTACGAATGAACAGTAATATATGAATTTATGACAAGAGTGCGCCTCAAAAAATCAACGTCATTACAGGAGTTTCTGACCTTTGTCACAAAAAGTCGACGCACACACTTTTAATAATTGAAACTTTGGTTTTTAGTGCTAAAAGTTCATAATAAAACATAATCTAGTATTTGTCAATAAAAAAAGATAAAATTATATTTTAAAAAGTAAAGTAAGAAGTCCTCTAAAAAGTATAATATATATTATATATAATATATATATTTTTTATTATTATTATATCACATATTTTAGTAGTTATCATAAATTAGGTATCATTTGAAAGCTTACGAACTCAGAATTCATCCTGTGAAAACCGTTTTGAAATTGGACGTTGCGTTACCATAGAAATTGTATTTTTTTATTAGGCCCCTCCCCTTTTGGGCATCATCTTTCATAATTTATTATCAAAACCTTTTCTAATCTTGACAAAACACATATTGTCAGAAAGGCCTGGGTCTCAAGGTTCCATATTTAGTGACAGAAGTGATATTTGGATAGAAATGTATTAATTTGTTATGGCAGAATGCATACAATTAAATTCAATGGAATTCAATGGCACCCGGTGGCTATTTTTGGTATTACGCCTAAACAAAATCTCATGGGAACTTCAATTTTTGTGATATCAACTTTAAATTTGGAACACAACTTGGTTAGATATATAGCTTTCATTTTATAGTAATTTTATTGTAAAAAATATTTTGTAAAATATTTATTTTATATTAAAAAAATATATATTAATAAAGTATATTTGATTTACTGTAAATTATAACTTCCATAACTTTTTCATACTTTAATTTTTTGAAGTGCTTTCACTTCAGTAATAATCTGCTGATTGTTTTCTTTAAAACAAGACCAAACTTAGGTCTATATTCCAAAGCATTCTTGAATTACAAGAATTTAAGTTTGTATAGTGCATTTTAATGTCAATTATCAAAAGGGGGGGTGACAGGTAAAGGGTTAAGCACATTTGTAAGGATCAGTATAAATAGCTCATGAGGTAACGCCTGTTTTCTCTTTCTTTTCTTTTTTATGGTGTATTCTCATGAAAATGAATCTTATGCACTGGCTCTGGATATCAACAAGCATCACATGAGAAATACTCATTTATCTTTCTCATAGAATTGTTTGTGAGGTGATATTCATGTGGGACTTTATTTAGCCATGTTTGCAATAGAAGTTCCTGACTGACTCTTAACACTCTTGTTCACTCAGCTTGAACTTATTTCTTTTAGTTTTTACCTTGAGACCTACTGTACACTGCTGATCAAAAGTTTGGGGTCGGGATGGTTTTTTATGCTCACCAAGGCTGCATTTATTTGACCAAAAAATCCATTAAAAGATAGTTAAATATTATTATACGTTGAAATAATGGTTTTCTATTTTAATATATTTTAAAATGTCTTGTGATGCAAAGCTGAAATTTCAGCATCGTGACTCCAGTCTTCAGTGTCACATGATCCTTCAGAAATCATTCTAATATGCTGAAGAAATGTTTCTAATTATTATCAATGTTGAAAACAGCTGTTCTGTTTGCAACAAGGCAGTGGTTGTAAAAAAAACTTGTATTTGTTGTAACTGTTTAACTGAATGGCCCCTAATGGAGAAAATCCCCTGCCTAGCGGCCCCCAGGTAGTTTATGTTTGAGACCCCTGCTGAGTGAACCGAGCTGTTAAATCAATTTCCTAATGCTGACTAAAGTGCCATGCCTCCTTGTTTTCATTAAATCGTTCCTTAAAATCCTGGGAGAACAATTACATCGTCACACAATCAACTTTAGGACAGATCTATCATGTAAACACATTTGTGAGATACATTGCGCAGTTTATTTAATGTAATCACCATAGTTAAGTGATTTATGCAGCTTCAACACATTTTGCTTGAGAATATTTCAATTTGTATTCATTCAGCGTGTTATGCATTGACTTTAGAATCTGCTTTAAAACAATGACTAATAATCAGTAGCCGTAATCATACTTTCCCTATCCAATAGCACAATATGCATTCTATTACATTTATATTTTTTATCATTCAAAATACTATTTATTATTCAAATTTGTTGTTAATTTCTTTCATACATTTTTGTATTTGTTCTATATATATTTTGTATAATATTTAAATATATACTTTTTACATATTTACGTGACACTGGAGCATTTTATAGTGACATATTGATGCCTAAAAGCTTCTTATAAGTGAGAGGAAATCTGAATAAAAGTGAGGAAAAGATGGCATGCATTGTTTGCATTTGCATTTTTTGTCTTATGGGAGCAAACAAATGGTGAGAATGAATGACATGCAGAATCAGTGGATAATCAGATCTAAATAAAAATGAAAGTGGAAAAAGATCTAGATAGGATGCTGCCAACTGAACGCAATCACTTCTCATGTAGTGTGTTTTCTATCAATCAGGTGTGTGTTTGCAGTCCATTCAGTGTGTGTAAATAGTCTGCCAGTCTCGTCTGAATGAGCAGCAGGAGTGGCGGTGCATTCATTCACTCATCCATTATGGATCTGCTCTCAGCCTGCGACAAGCTTTACATCTCTCAAACGTAAGTAGGCAAGACTTAAATTCTTTGATTTTTTTTCGATTGTTTCACTAACACTCTACAGTACGCTAAACATGTTCACTAATATTAGAATATCCAATGCATTAATATTAATCTTGGTACATATTAATTAATGAATTATAAATGTATAATGTATAAATATATTAATGTTAATATATACATATCCCTTTCGTGGTCACTCCGAGTTACGTCGGAATGACAACGAAATGGGGTTTCGCTTAGAAAGCCTATCAACTTCGAGTATTAAAAAACGAGCCAATGGCAAAGAAATGCCATGGGTCTGCGGAATTTGCATGACGTAATTCCGCCCCACCTCGTGGGTATAAAAGGAGGACGCCGGCAACATGCAGTTATGTTTTCGCTTCGGAGCCAAGAGTTTCTCTTCACTCCACAAGCCATCTCTGAATTGTCAGCTTCACAAACGAGTTCCTCTGGTGTTGGTGTGACGGCGATCTCCAGCGAGCGCGTGCTTCCTGCTTATCTGTGCAGTGGTTTGCCAGTGAGTGCGTGTCTCCCCGGGCGCTTCAACACTCAGAGTGTTTCTCTCACAAAAGAGCTTGCACGCGGCACGTCTTTTTAAAGATGCCTCGCACGTGCACTTCTGGTTGCGGCAGATTGGTGTCTGACTCTGATGGGCACGAGCGCTGTCTAGTATGTTTGGGCATGGATCATGCTAGAGCAGCGCTCGTGGATGACTCATGTTCTCTCTGCGGGAACATGACCATCGCGTCACTTAGGTCGAGACTCAATGAACTCGCAAGAGTGAGAGTCTCCTCATCCACACCCCGATCTAGTGCTCCCTCGCGGGGTGCTACTTCGGTTGATGGCCAGGGTGACCTGAGGGTTACGGTTTGGAACAAGGCGCCGACTATTTGTCCGCGACCCCAGCCCCCCTCCTCTGTGACGGTGCCCGCTAGCGAACCTCCGATTCCCGCGGGTCGACCTTCGGGTGGCCCGCGAGTTTCGGGTTGAAGCTAAAGAGGATGATGCTATGTCTGTAGCAGCATCACAAGGTGGGTCTGAATCTTCTGGAAGTGAGGACTCAGCGCAGCTGCCACCTTCCGGTGTGCATACGGTTGCGCCTGAGTCTGATCCGGAGATGACGGCCATGCTTTCCCGGGCAGCCGCGAGCATCGGTCTAGAGTGGAGGCCTCCACCCTGTCCTGAGCGCTCGCGGCTGGACGATTGGTTTTTGGGTAAGGCCGCCGACCCGCGTCCACGGCAAACCCCAATACCTTTCTTCCCGGACGTGCATGATGAGATCTCGAAGTCCTGGAAGACCCCCCTGTCTTCTCGGGACCGCTCGCTGGTCTCATCCGCCTTTCCTCCCCTCGATGGGGCAGCTGCCCGTGGGTACACTGGGCTTCCCCCGGTTGAACGCTCTGTTGCGATGCAACTGTGTCCTCAGAGTGCTTCTTCTCGGGGCGAGCCTAAGCACCCATCCAAGGCCTGTAGATTTTCGTCTACTCTGGTGGCGAAGTCTTTCAGAGCGGCGGGACAGGCAGCTGCTGCTTTGCATGCGATGGCCACTCTGCAGGTCTACCAGGCCCAGATGCTCAGAGACATGCACGAGGGTAGGACAGACCCAGGGCTCTTTGATGAGCTGCGCGCAACCGACCTTGCCCTCCGGGCGACGAAGGTAGCTGCGCGCTCCCTGGGCCTGGTGATGTCCACTTCGGTGGTCCAGGAGCGACACCTCTGGCTGAACCTGGCCGACATGCGGGATACCGAGCGGACTCGTCTGCTCGATGCACCCCTGTCCCAGGCCGGCCTCTTCAGCGGCGCAGTTGAGGATTTCGCCCAACAGTTCTCAACTGCACAGAAACAGACCGAGGCCATTAAACATATTCTGCCCCGCCGACCCGCTGCTGCCTCGACGTCGGCCGGGCAGACGCCTCAGCCTGTTTCCCGCCGAGGGCGCCCTCCTAAGGCTCCCGCCCCTCCCGCTCGGCCAAAGCAGCAGCCTTCACCCAGGCCCAGTCGCGGAGGAAGCCGTAGGAAGGCGCCACTGCCCTCTCCAGCCCCACCCCCCGCCGAGCGCCGGGCCAAGCGGCGCTCCTGAGACGGGCTGCTCAGGGATGATGATTGTTTCTCAGGAGATGGTAGCAGGACCACTCCTTCCCCCGGGAGAATCTTTTGTTCTCCACTCCCCGCTGCTCACCCACGGGCAGCACCCTAATGTAGTTAAAGAAAGAAACAATCCCCTCATCCCTGAGCTCACAGAGTTCTCGGACGACACAGAGCGCCGCCCCCAAGCCGTGCTCTCCTCGTCCCCCTCTGTCCCAGAGTCGGTTGACACGGCGTGCCGTCCACGGACCGCTTCGCCCTTGTCCCGCTCTGTCGCCAGACCCCTGGCAGAGCAGGCCCCCGCGGGACGACCTTCCTGGTCCTTCCCTGGCCCCCTCTGCTAGGGCGCGGTTGTTAACTGTGCCCCCACACCGGGCCGCTATGCCGTCCACGTCTGGGCCAGTTACTCCGCTTCGCTACCCCTCCGGGGGGACGCCTGTGGTTTGCATGACCCCGCTGGTTCAGTTCCTGGGAGCCTGGCTAGAGCTTCCCCGTCTGTCCCGCTGGGTCGCCCGAACCATCAGGCTCGGCTAGGCGATTCAGTTCGCACGGTCTCCTCCCCGCTACAGGGGAGTCCGCTCCACATTGGTCGGTGGCAATGCCCCCATCATGAGAGCAGAGATTGCCACCCTGCTGGCGAAGGGTGCAATCGAGACTGTCCCTCCAGCCGAGATGAGGTCCGGCTTCTACAGCCCTTACTTCATTGTCCCCAAGAAAACCGGTGGGTTACGACTGATCCTGGACTTGCGCGTGCTGAACCGCTCCCTTCACAGTATGCCGTTCAAGATGCTCACCGCCAAACGCATTTTCGAATGTGTTCGGCCCCAGGATTGGTTTGCAGCGATCGACCTGAAGGACGCCTACTTTCATGTCTCCATTCTTCCTCGACACAGACCGTTCCTCCGGTTTCCTTTCGAGGGGCAGGCATACCAGTACGCGGTCCTCCCTTTCGGGCTAGCCCTGTCTCCTCGCGTCTTCACAAAGGTCGTCGAGGCAGCCCTTGTTCCCCTTCGGGTTCACAGGGTTCGCATCCTGAACTATCTCGACGACTGGCTTATCCTAGCTCACTCTTGAGACCAGGTTTGCGAACACAGGGACCTTGTGCTCCGGCACCTAGCTCATCTGGGCCTTCGGGTCAACTGGGAGAAGAGCAAACTTTGCCCCATGCAGAGGATCTCTTTTCTCGGTATGGACATCGACTCGGTCGCCATGTCCGCGCAGCATACGAGCGAGCGCACGCAGTCACTGCTGACTTGTCTGAGACAAATTCAGGGCAAGAATGCGGTTCCACTGAAATATTTTCAGAGGCTCCTGGGGCATATGGCATCTGCAGCCGCGGTGACGCCGCTCGGATTGCTTCATATGAGACCGCTTCAGCTTTGGCTTCGCGACCGAGTCCCGAGGTGGGCATGGCAACAAGGCACGCTCCGAGTATAAGTTACTCCGACCTGCCTTCAGACCTTCTCAGGGCAGGTGTCCCCCTGGAACGAGTTTCCCGGCATGTTGTTGTCTCAACAGATGCCTCCACCACGGGCTGGGGCGCCATGTGCAATGGACATGCTGCCGCGGGCTCCTTGACAGGACCCCAGCGTCTATGGCATGTCAATTGCCTCGAGTTGCTGACAATACGCCTTGCCCTGCACCGCTTTCGGGCGTTGCTCAAGGGTCAACACGTACTAGTCCGATCAGACAATACCCCCACTGTAGCGTACATCAACCATCAAGGTGGTCTACGCTCCCGCCATATGTCGCAACTCGCTCGCCACCTCCTCTTATGGAGTCAGAATCATCTGAGGTCGCTTCAAGCCATTTACATTCCCGGAGCCCTGAACTGGGCAGCCGACGATTGGCCTCTCTCAAGAGGGTCGGGGACCTGCAAGCATTCTCTGTTGACGAAGCGAGCCTGGAATTCGGGCCGGCTTACTCTCACGTGATCCTGAGACCCCGGCTTGGATATGTGCCCAAGGTTCCTACCACTCCCTTCCGGGACCAGGTGATGAAGCTGCAAGCGCTGCCCTTCGAGGAGGCAGACCCAGCCTTGGCACTGCTCTGTCCAGTACGCGCTCTCCGCGCCTATGTAGACAGGACGCAGTGTTTCAGGACCTCAGACCAGCTCTTTGTCTGTTATGGTGGGAAGCTGAAGGGAAAGGCTCCCTCCAAGCAGAGGTTGTCTCACTGGATAGTGGACACCATTGCTTTGGCATACCAGCAGCAAGGTTTACCGTGCCCCCTTGGTGTGACTGCCCACTCCACCCGGAGTGTGGCATCCTCTTGGGCTCTAGCGCATGGCGCCTCGCTAACAGACATCTGCAGAGCTGCAGGCTGGGCGACACCTAACACATTCGCCAGATTCACCAATCTCCGAGTGGAGCCTGTGTCCTCTCATGTACTCGCTTCAACTAGCTAGTACTGGACCCGCTCAGGTGTCTTCGCTTGCTCGCCATTCCACTCCATGGACTGGATACGTGCGATATTCTCCTCAGGTGAGCTTCTCCGCAAGCCCTGAGTTCCTCCAGCACCCCTGATGCTAGCGCCAGTGTCTATTGCCTGTGCGTCGGCTAGGTGCCTCCCGTGTGCATGGTCCCTCCCCGGAGCTACCCCCACACGTGTATTTCCACTGTAAGCCTCTCTGAGCATGTGTCTTTCCCTTGGCAAGCCACCTTGCCACCCCTGAGGTTGAAATATTTCACCTGCGGCTGGACACCTCAGTATTCTCCATATGTTTCCTTCAGGTCATATGTGTATTTCCAAATGCCCCCCCCCCCCCCCCCCCCCCTGGGTTGGTGTTAATTGCATATTTGCTTGCAGTTGGGAAACTGCAGTTTGTGTCCGACCTGCCTGACCAGCGATTGGCCCCATGACAACGCTGGAAATTACGTGACTGTACTAGGTGTTTACGGCCACTACAACCTGCTATTAAGGAGACTGGTCTGCCATCATCGCTCCGTTTAGCGCTGCTAAATGCTCGTTCCATCACAAACAAGGCGCATGCCATCAACGATCTTATCTTCACGGAAAAGATGGATTTTATGTTCCTCACAGAAACATGGCAAAAGGATAAGGAAGCCGTACACTTAAATGAGCTCTGCCCTGCAGGTTGCTCAGTGATTGGGACGCCTCGAACGGCTCGCCGAGGTGGCGGCCTTGCTGTCGTGTATCGAGACAGTTTTTTATGCAGAGGAATCCACTGTGAATCATTTTCCTCGTTTGAGTCACAGATGATTAAGGTCGGTTCTGTTAACATATTTTATTGTGTGTTAATTTACCGTCCTCCTGGCCCTGCAGGTATCTTCCTCACTGATTTTACTGCCTTCTATAATCAAGCTGGAGAAAGTTTTAATTATTGGAGATTTTAATCTTCATATTGATGATATGTCATGTATTGCAGCTACAGATCTCCTATCTATTACTGACTCTTTTAACTTTACGCAATATGTCTCAGGCCCTACTCACTTAAAGGGGCACACCCTGGACCTTGTTTTTTCATTGGGTCTTGAGAGTAAATGTGAGTGTGGAGGATGTCCATGTGAGTGACCATAGTTGTGTTTTCTTTAACTTAAACTTACCACGGGACTCCCCGCCTCTGAGAATTAAGGCTCAGAGGAGAGTTTTTAACCAGGATGTTGCTGGGAAGTTTTCGACTTTGTTTGAGCCATGCCAGCTAAGAGGTTGTAGTGATGTAAATGTGTATGTGGAGTCTTTTAACAGCCAATGTTTAATAATTCTGGATGAAGTGGCGCCTATGAAATCAAACATTATGTCTGTTAAAAAGCCCTGCCCGTGGATAAATTCATCTATTCAGAGTCTTAGAAGTAAACGTCGGAAAATAGAGCGCTTATGGAAAAAAACTAAACTTGAAGTTCACAGGCTCTATCTTAGAGAATTAACCGCATCTCTAAATGAACTTCTGAAGAATGCTAGAACTAACTACTTCTCTCAGCTAATATCATCTAACAAGAAAAATCCCAAATTCTTATTTGATTCTATTAACTCTATTGTTTCTCCATCTGTTTCTCCAATTGCGTTGCTCACTCTGTCAAATAGTAATGTATTCCTTGACTTCTTTGTTGAGAAAATTAAGGATATCAGAGCTAGCATTTTACCTCCTCCTGCATACAAGGCCTGTACTTTGGCTCTTTCCTATCCGTGTTTCTCTTTTAAACTTGTGTCACTATTCGATGTTACTACTCTACTAGATAAGCTCAAGCCCTCTTATGGCCAGAGTGATGTTCTCCCAACTATGCTGTTTAAGCAGGTTTTTGATAGTATTGGGCCCTGTGTTGTAGAAATGATCAATACTTCTCTTTCAACTGGGGCGGTTCCTGACTTTTTAAACATGCTATTGTTGAACCTGTTCTTAAAAAGCCCAATTTAGACCCACTGCAACCCTCGAATTATAGGCCTATATCTAAACTCCCTTTCATGGCAAAGATTCTAGAGAAAGTGGTAGCAGAGCAGCTTACTATTTTCTTAGAGATACATGATATTTTTGATAAATATCAGTCAGGTTTTCGTAAAAAACATTCTACGGAAACTGCACTGGCGAAAGTTTCAAGTGATATCTTGATGTCTGCTGATTCTGGGAAGCATACAGTATTAGTTTTGTTGGACCTCACATCTGCTTTTGACACTATTGATCACAATATTATGCTTAATAAACTTCAGGCTCTATTAGGGATATCTGGATCAGCTCTGAAATGGTTTTCATCATACCTTACTGGTAGAAGTTTTAGTGTTTACATAAATCAGAAAATGTCCGATACTGCAGGTTTAAACGAGTGGTGTTCCTCAGGGTTCTGTCCTGGGACCGATTCTTTTCCTTCTGTGTATACTCCCTCTAGGACAGATAATAAGCCAGTTTCAGGATGTCTCATATCACTTGTATGCAGATGACATTCAGTTATACTGTTCCTTCAAGCCTACAGAGTTATTTAAACTGTCATCTTTAATGAATTGCCTGAGTAGGATCAAGCAGTGGCTAATTGACAACTTTTTAATGTTGAATTCAGCCAAGACTGAAACTTTAATTATTGCCCCTGAGAAGAGCATCCCTCAGATAAAGCAACACATTGGTTCCCTAGGTTTGTCAGTTCAGCCCAGTCTCAGGAGCTTAGGTGTTGTTTTTGATGCGGCCATGTCTCTGGAGAAACATTCGAAACTTCTTATTAAAAACTGTTTCTTCCAATTAAGGAACATTGCTAAGATAAGAGCCTTGGTGTCAAAAGCTGAGTTGGAAATGATCATCCATGCTTTTGTCTCGTCTCGCTTAGACTATTGTAACAGTCTTTTTATTTGCCTTAATAAGAAGGATTTGTCTCGTCTCCAGACTGTCCAAAATTCTGCTGCTAGGCTTTTAACCCACACGAGTAAAAGGGCACATATTACTCCAGTTTTATCTTCACTTCATTGGCTACCAGTGAAACTAAGAATACAGTTCAAAATTTTGGTCTTAACTTTTAGAGCCCTTCAAGGACAGGCACCCCCATACATCTCCGACCTGATACAGCTGCGTACATCCTCACGTAGTCTGAGATCAACAGGCCAGAGACTATTAGTTGTCCCCCTTACACATTTTAAAACAAGGGGGGACCGTTCATTCCAAGTTGTTGCACCCAGGTTGTGGAACGCTTTGCCTCATTCCATACGCGGCTTGGATTGTGTGGAAAAATGTAAAAGTCAGCTGAAAACTCTGCTTTTTAAAGAGGCTTTTAACTAGTTTGTAGGGTGGTTAGGCTGGTCTAATGTGTACGTTTTGTTTATTTTTTTATTTGATTTATTTATTTTGTTTTTGTTTTTGTGATGCAATGTATTTATGAGAGTTGTTAAGGTTTTCTTTTGTTGTGAAGCACTTTGTGATCTTCATCTGAGAAAAGTGCTATACAAATAAATTTTACTTACTTACTTACTATTTCCTCTAACTTGGGATATGCTTCCCAGTGTACCTTGGTATTCCTGTGTTAAATAGGAGTCCTTCGTCCTACAAGTCTTACAAGGGTTCAGATTTACGCAGGGCACTGGAAGACAGCTGTCAAGGTGGCGTGATTAGACTGTTAACTGCATTTCGTCGTCATTCCGACGTAACTCGGAGTGACCACGAAAGGGAACGTCTCGTTTACGTATGTAACCCTTGTTCCCTGAGTAGGGAACGGAGACGTTACGTCTTCCTGCCACTTCCGCTGTACCGCGGGGATCGCCTGAGTTCAGTCTTGGCTCCTCAGCGAAGAAACATAACCGCATGTTGCCGGCGTCCTCCTTTTATACCCACGAGGGCGGAGTTACGTCATGCAAATTCCGTAGACCCATGGCATATCTTTGCCATTGGCTCGTTTTTTAATACTCGAAGTTGATAGGCTTTCTAAGCCAAACCCCATTTCGTCGTCATTCCGACGTAACGTCTCCATTCCCTACTCAGGGAACGAGGGTTACATACGTAACCGAGAAGTTCTTTATATATTAAATATCTATACCATTTTTAATTAATCATTTATAAATCTAAAATATTTATGGAAATTGTCCACTGTTAGGTGGATAACTGACACTGAACACTGACATGAGAGAACCTTAAACACACAGAGGAATGATGAGAACAACAGATGAAGACGGTGAGTGGTGATGATGATTGCTGGCAGGTGCGGGTAATGGTGAAGGATGTGCAGGATGCTGGGACATGTAGTACAAACGGTGACTTTGACACCTACATTGTGTTTCCCATAAACAAAACTAAATATAGTGCTTAATACAATAGGATCTTGGTTTTGTTATTTTGAGCCACAGGATCCACAACAAAATTCCAATAAAATCACAATGTGTGGGCATTCATACCCGCATCGAGTATTGCTCTCATGAGCTCATTTAAGTCATGTGTGCTCGTGTTTGTTCTTAATTTCAAATAATCACACTTGCCTGATTGTCAGACTATATGCAAACGGCTGATTGGATCACAAATCATGGAAGCCTCCCTAACAAGCCTACAAGGTGACATTCGTAGTAATTGTCGGCCCAGTGTTATCAGTGTAGGTGGGAGAAATTTTCTGAAGGTTGGACTGAAAGGGAACTGAATAGACACCTTTCAAAGAATAATTTTATTCTTGTCATATTGATCATTACTGATAATTTGGTTTGTTTTCCTTATTCCTATATCTGTACATTTAAAAATAAACAAACAAACTAAACTGTAATTGTATTACAATGCAAACTAAAGTTAAAGCAACTCTCTCGTAGGGAAATGTCACTCCTTTTACTCGGCACCATCAAAACATCATTCTTGTTCTGTATTTTAAATGTCACTCGGTTGGCGTTTTCGTTTTGATGGATTCTATTAGGTATTCCATATAAAATGATTGGCAAATGTCTTTTACTCTTTCTTTTGTCATTGTTTTTATATTCTGTGGTACACAAAAGGAGGTTTTCAATGTTCCGAACTTGAGTTGTGGCTACAAAAATGACAAAAGCACCATAAAAGTATCATAAATGTGGTCAATCTGTTTGTAGGGAATTGGTTTCTTTCTTTCTTCAGTTTTTTTGTCAAGTTTTCAGTTTGTGTGTTTGTCAGTCAGTATCCAGCTGGATTATGTAAGGACATTCCTTCCTAAAGCATTCGCTCTTCATCTTTGTGCCTCTATCACATTATCCTCTCACTCTTACATGTATGGTTACATTTCTCTTGAGAAGGCCAGTCTGTGACGAACAAATGTGACAATGTTTTTCTACTTCATTCACTGCCAGTCTGAATACCTTAAGTGTTCAAAATTGCTTGCTTATATCGCTTCTTGCCTGTGGCAAATGAAAGCTTGCTTCAGAAGGAGCAATTGATGGATGTCTGTTTTCAGACCCTGTAGAAATGAGTGATGTTTTTTTCCCAGGACATGTAATCTGTCTTGATTTGAACAAACAGAGCTCATGTATTCAAGGTCATGTCTCCACAAACAGGGACTGGTGAACATGGTCTGCTCATGTTGAAAGCCTGTAGTGTTGTAGGAAGAGCAAATCGATCAGTTGTGATGTTTCCTGGTATGTTAAACACAGAAACTGCAGTCAGATGTCATCACACAGTCTGGTTTAGCAGAGTAGACATTCCTCACAGATCTGAAATCTCCCAGGTGTCTGGATCTCTGCAGAGTTGCTATTACGTCATAGTTTTAATTATATATTTTACGCCGATAGCTTTCATTGTTTTTGTTCTATAAATATTCTAAACCTCCTGATTGGTTAAATCATCAAAGGTTTGATCTAATTTGTTAAATGCCCTTTAGTTGCTTTTTGGCATTGTAGTAGAAAGTACCTACTCTCCCGTCTCAGGAAATAAGAGCCACGCTTTTCTCTTGCTTTGTGTCGCATCAAATTAGACTGGTGAAACCAGACAAAGTCAAGAACAACAACACTCAGAACCTCCTTGACACTTCATTTCAAAATGTACTCGTTCATTCAGTCCCATGTAAAGCATGCTGGGAACTTAAAATGCCAGACTCTTTTATAGCCTGTGGAAGTGATTCATGCAGTCCTAACACAAATGCATTAAGAAAACTTCTATTTGGCAAATTTAAGTGAATTGCACACAGTGAAATTAAGCCGAACATTTTTTTGATTGAATAAATCAGTAAATCAGCTAATAAACTTTTTTTCTTCTTAAATTATACTTTTTCTCCTTTGTGGGGTGAAACATCAGTTATTGCTAGACTATTTTTAGTGAATATTTTAGGTCAGCTCAAAACCATTCTGGCCATTCTCCTCTGACCTCTCGCATCAATACGGCATGTTCGCCCGCAGAACTGCCACTCACTGCATGTTTTCTCTTTTTCGGACCACTCTCTATAAACCCTAGAGACAGTTGTTTGTGCAAATCCCAGTTGATCAGCAGTTTCTCAGGGCGGCCTGCCTGGCACAAGCAGCCATGCCACGTTCGTATACAGGTCCTTCTAAAAAAATTAGCATATTGTGATAAAGTTCATTATTTTCCATAATGTAATGATAAAAATTAAACTTTCATATATTTTAGATTCATTGCACACCAACTGAAATATTTCAGGTCTTTTATTGTTTTAATACTGATGATTTTGGCATCCAGCTCATGAAAACCCAAAATTCCTGTCTCAAAAAATTAGCATATTTCATCCGACCAATAAAAGAAGTGTTTTTAATACAAAAAAAGAGTCAACCTTCAAATAATTATGTTCATTTATGCACTCAATACTTGGTCGGGAATCCTTTTGCAGAAATGACTGCTTCAATGCGGCGTGGCATGGAGGCAATCAGCCTGTGGCTCTGCTGAGGTGTTCTGGAGGCCCAGGATGCTTCGAGAGCGGCCTTAAGCTCATCCAGAGTGTTGGGTCTTGCGTCTCTCAACTTTGTCTACACAATATTCCACAGATTCTCTATGGGGTTCAGGTCAGGAGAGTTGGCAGGCCAATTGAGCACAGTAATACCATGGTCAGTAAACCATTTACCAGTGGTTTTGGCACAGTGAGCAGGTGCCAGGTCGTGCTGAAAAATGAAATCGTCATCTCCATAAAGCTTTTCAGCAGGTGGAAGCATGAAGTGCTCCACATGAAGTGGATATATATACACTCTTAGGGCACGTTTACATGACAACGATATACTAAAAACTGGAACGTTTTCCTTTGCGTTTTTCGTGTACAAACGACAACATTGTCAAAATGATCACCGTTCACGCGGATCCATAAATCGCTGTATTCTGCTGCCAGGCCAGTAGTTGGCGATGTTACTTTGTATAGAAACACAAAGCGGTGATAGACTGAACACGTAATACACATTTTTCTGAAAGTCTATTATGCTCACTAGGGCTGAATTGAAAATGTTAAAAAAAAATACAGTAAAAATAGTGATGTTGTGAAATATTATTACAATGTAATACTTTATTCTATTTTAATGTATTTTAAACTGTAATTTATTTCTTGTGATGTCATTACCTTCAGTGTCTTCAGTGTCACATGATCAATTCAGAAATCATTCTAATATGCTGATTTGCTGCTTGAGAAACACTTATTATTATTATCAATGTTGAAAAAGATTTTATTGCTTAATATTTTTTGGAAACCATGATACATTTTTTAAAGTATTCTTTGAATAGAAAGTTTAAAAATTGCATTTTAATCTATTGAAACATTAGATATCTGTACTGTCGCTTTTGATCAATTTAATGAATCCTTACTGAATAAAAGACAGTGTTCATTTATTTCAAATATTGTGTATGGTTTTGGTTTTACACTCTGAATTGAAATTTTAGGCACATACCCCTTTCACTCTCTTGAGAGCTGAAACTTAAGTTCTTCGGCTGTTTCACTTCACTGCCAAAACCTGCCCACTCACTGCACAAAAACAAGTTATAAGGCTATAAAAAGAAGTGTGCTGAAGTTCATTTTGTACAAATAGAGTTTTACTGTGCAAGTCAAAACGTTGTGCTTTGCAGCTCGTGTTAGAGCTGTACTCGTGAACAGCAGTGTGTTCACTGGAGTTATTGAGACAGATTTACAGAAGAGGGGGTGATGAATGATGTATCGCAGAGAAGTGAAGGGCAGATTGTCACGTGGGTAGTGGAGAATGGAAAAGAGGACTCAAGTGCGGAGTGAAATGAAGAGGTTTAATAAAGATAAAACATAAAATAAACAAACCAACAAAATAAATCCAAGGTCTCAGAACTTAATCCAACACAGACATGGCAGGACAGGCACAAAACTCCAAGCAAATAACACACGTAACAATAACAACGAACGAGCACAGGACAGCAAACACAGGTAGACTAAATAGGAAGGCAAACAAAGGAGGGTAACGAGGAGGACAGGTGAGACAAATAAACCAATAATCAGATAACAAGGGGGAGGGACCAGACAATGACAAGAGCACATGGCCCAAAATAACAAAACACCCATGTGCATCCCAAGACAGGACAGACATGTGACACAGATGCCGTTGGGAAAGACATCTCATCACCCGATAAACGTGCGCACTTCAGGCCATTCGGCCTTCGTTCCATGCGTGATTGGATGATCTTCACACACTTATGACGCACGCGTCAGCATCACTGTAAGCAGTGTATTTACTGTCAGTGAAACCCGGTTGTGGGGTCTGCGAGTGAGCAAGTTCTTTGGACAAGTTTTACTTTTTCCTCATTATTTTTTTCACACCTTGAAATGGAATCTCACAGGGTTAAAACAGTTGTTCAGCACACACGTGTAACGCACAGAACCAGACTGTTCTGCTGCATGTCAAACGGGTTGCTTAGATTCGACAGCACTAGATCTGATAGATCTGATAGATTCGACAGCACTAGATCTGATAGATCTTATAGATCTGATAGATTCGACAGCACTAGATCTGATAGATCTGATAGATTCGACAGCACTAGATCTGATAGATCCGATAGATTCGACAGCACTAGATCTGATAGATCTGATAGATTTGACAGCACTAGATCTGATAGATCTTATAGATTTGACAGCACTAGATCTGATAGATCTTATAGATCTGATAGATTCGACAGCACTAGATCTGATAGATCTGATAGATTCGACAGCACTAGATCTGATAGATCTGATAGATTCGACAGCACTAGATCCGATAGATTCGACATAGATTCAACAGCACTAGATCCGATAGATCCGATAGATTCGACAGCACTAGATCCGATAGATTCGACAGCACTAGATCTGATAGATCCGATAGATTCGACAGCACTAGATCTGATAGATCCGATAGATTCGACAGCACTAGATCCGATAATTCAACAGCACTAGATCTGATAGATCCGATAGATTCGACAGCACTAGATCCGATAGATTCGACAGCACTAGATCTGATAGATCCGATAGATTCGACATAGATTCAACAGCACTAGATCCGATAGATCCGATAGATTCGACAGCACTAGATCTGATAGATCCGATAGATTCGACAGCACTAGATCCGATAGATTCGACAGCACTAGATCCGATAGATTCGACAGCACTAGATCCGATAGATTCGACAGCACTAGATCCGATAGATTCGACATAGATTCAACAGCACTAGATCCGATAGATTCGACAGCACTAGATCCGATAGATTCGACAGCACTAGATCCGATAGATTCAACAGCACTAGATCTGATAGATCCGATAGATTCGACAGCACTAGATCCGATAGATTCGACATAGATTCAACAGCACTAGATCCGATAGATTCGACAGCACTAGATCCGATAGATTCAACAGCACTAGATCTGATAGATCCGATAGATTCGACAGCACTAGATCTGATAGATCCGACAGCACTAGATCTGATAGATTCAACATAGATTCAACAGCACTAGATCTGATAGATTCGACAGGACTAGATCTGATAGATTCGACATAGATTCGACAGCACTAGATCTGATAGATTCGACAGGACTAGATCTGATAGATTCGACAGCACTAGATCTGATAGACCCGATAGATTCAACAGCACTAGATCCGATAGATTCGACAGCACTAGATCTGATAGATCCGATAGATTCGACACCACTAGATCTGATAGATCCGATAGATTCGACAGCACTAGATCTGATAGATTCGACAGCACTAGATCTGATAGATTCGACAGCACTAGATCTGATAGATTCAACAGCACTAGATCCGATAGATTCGACAGCACTAGATCCGATAGATTCGACATAGATTCAACAGCACTAGATCCGATAGATTCGACAGCACTAGATCCGATAGATTCGACAGCACTAGATCTGATAGATTCAACAGCACTAGATCCGATAGATTCGACAGCACTAGATCCGACAGATCCGATAGATTCGACAGCACTAGATCCGATAGATTCGACAGCACTAGATCTGATAGATCCGATAATTCGACAGCACTAGATCCGATAGATTCGACAGCACTAGATCCGATAGATTCGACAGCACTAGATCTGATAGATTCAACAGCACTAGATCCGATAGATTCGACAGCACTAGATCCGACAGATCCGATAGATTCGACAGCACTAGATCCGATAGATTCGACAGCACTAGATCTGATAGATCCGATAGATTCGACAGCACTAGATCCGATAGATTCGACAGCACTAGATCCGATAGATTCAACAGCACTAGATCTGATAGATTCGACAGCACTAGATCCAATAGATTCGACAGCACTAGATCTGATAGATTCGACAGTACTAGATCCGATAGATTCGACAGCACTAGATCTGATAGATCCGACAGCAGTAGATCTGATAGATCCGATAGATTCGACAGCACTAGATCCGATAGATTCGACAGCACTAGATCCGATAGATTCGACAGCACTAGATCCGATAGATTCGACAGCACTAGATCTGATAGATTCAACAGCACTAGATCCGATAGATTCGACAGCACTAGATCCGATAGATTGAACAGCACTAGATCTGATAGATCCGACAGCACTAGATCTGATAGATCCGATAGATTCGACAGCACTAGATCTGATAGATCCGATAGATTCGACAGCACTAGATCCGATAGATTCGACAGCACTAGATCCGATAGATTCAACAGCACTAGATCTGATAGATTCGACAGCACTAGATCCGATAATATGGCACTAAACAGATGTTTCTGAGTGAATCTCCTTGTGAAACCTGGTGATAAAAGTCACACCAAAATCAAAGAAAGATTTTTTTTTGCATTGTCATTGATTTTTATTTACAGTAGTGTCCAAAAGTGATATTTGTTTTAATGACCCTACAAGTTCGATCAAAATATGAGGACTTTTAAAAAATATATATATATACATTTTTTTTTAAATATGAGAGAACAAAACACTAAACTTGGTTACGGTTATTATCTGACAAAATAATTTGGCAAAAAAACTGTAATGCAACTGTGAAATTCACCGCTTTGTGTTGATCCTTCATTTGTACAGGTACCTAACAATTCCTGCGTAAAAGTTGAATTCCATTTCATCTAAAGCATCTTGTACCCTGTTCACGGGACGGTCCTCTGGGGCTTTAATGACCCGCTCAGAAGCACAATGGTAATAAAGCAGCTTCGAGATTGAGTGTCCCCACTGGGACTGAACCTGCAACTATTCTATTAGTAGCCCAGAGCTTTAACACTTACCTGCATCCCAACATACTTGAATATGCATGAGGATCAAATCAAAGGTAAAGATTGGTTTTAATGTTTTCATCTAATTGTAAGAGATCTGCAGTCATCAGATTGATGCATTTCAGGCCACAGGGATTTTTAGAGACTTCAATGAATTATTAATACAGGCTGCATAGGTTTCCTCAAGCAAACTAAATTTAGCACATATCTTGAGTATGCTCAGAGTAGAGTGCTAATTGTGAGATTCTACAGCTCTCTGGATGCAAATAATGGCTCTGTCAGGCCTTTCAAGGGTTTATTGCCTTGACTATTGGAAATTTTTAGGATAGGAAGTATTCTGTTTATAGCGCTGGTTTATGTTTCTGCAAGTGGATGCACTCTTCTCTGTTCCTCAGATTCATAAAACATTAGCCTTTTTCTCGCTGTTTTTTTCTGTCTGAGAAAAGTCTTGTTCTCCATGTGATGGTGCGCTTCATGAATTCATTAGCCTGCTCAAAGGTTAAGTGTTTTGTGAAGAGAAACACACGGACTGCAAATACATTACCAACCAACCAAAAACACATCTCTATTCTCATTGCCTATTTTTTCCACGATTGTTGTCCCGAGTCGCTCTTTCGCTGATATTGATCTTATGTGCCAGAGAAACAAGAGTGCAGCCATCTTTTTGTGTTTGAACTTTTTGAGGTTGCTCTGTATATTTCTATAGCATTGCTGTCGAAGAGTAATCAGCTGGTGAAGTGGATTTACTTGTTGTAGAGTTAACGAAAGGTATTATGAGCATTACAATGTTTGAAGCGGATGTCATAACACATGTAAGTAGACCGGGAAGATTTTAAAAGGAGTGGTTCATTTATAAATCTATAAGATCTTACCTTCATGCTGTGGAAAGATAAACCAAGACACAGCGAGCGCAGCGCTGAGAAGGGGACTATACCTGATGATTTGAGAGTTAATATTTAAAATGCAACTTATCATTGTGCAAAAAAAAATCAAAAGAGACAGCACAAGCTTTTGAGTAAGGTTGTTATGTTGTAACGCTAAATAGCCTATAATGGTAGAATTGTGTGTATTATATTGATTATAAACCGCCGGGACCCGATGTGAGATCCACCAATCAAAGAGCTCCCTGAATCTCACTCGATTTCTTCGATTGATTAAAATGAATGAGGAGACTATCTCCACCAGTGGTGCTCGGGACAGGCAGATATGGTTGTTGAAGGCTGTTTTATTGATCTTCACACCGGATGCAGATGTAACTAAAAACACAAGGGCCAAGAGCTAGTCCATTTTTTATTAGCGAAAATCGTTTTTGTTTATCATTTCTTCGGCAAAGCCGTAAAAACAGATTTTTTATTTATTAGTTGCTATTAGTTATTTTAATTTCACAGGAAATGAGAAGAGCATTCTTTAACACCAGAGTGATTAAAAATAAAGCTATCCCAAGCACCCATGAGAGCTCTTTTACGGTTAGATGAGTTTTCTTCTAGGTAAAGCTTTAAGGATTAAGGAAGCAAGGAGATCTCAAGAGCTTTTAAATGCTCTTTCTGTTATTTGTTTGTTTAAATTATTTATTTTATTGGTAACACTTATAAGGTCTCATTCGTTAACATTAGTATTAATTAACATGAATTAACAATAAGCAATAAATTTTTTACAGTATTTATTCATCTTTGTTAATGTTAGCTAATAAAAATACATTGTTCATTGTTTGTTCATGTTAGTTCACCGTGCATTAACTAATGTTAACAAATACAACTTTTGATTTTAATAATGTATTAGTAAATGCCAGAATGAACATGAACAAAGATTAATAAATGCTGTAAGTGTTTTTCATTCGTAGTTCATGTTAACTAAAGTAGTTAACTAACCTTATTGTAAAATGTTACCATTTTATTAAAAACATACTCTAATAGGTATAGAATGTTTTATAAATAACTGTAAAAATATTGACTCTTAACAGGTTTTCATCTTAATATTTTTTTTCTAATCAATGTTTAGTACGTTGAAAAAAAACATGAAAAAAAATCTATATATAAATATACAGTATATAGGCTATACATAAATATGTGCACATATTAATTTAGTAAGCAAATAAAGAAAAATCCCACTGCCTCACATTAAAGCAGTTAGCTGGAAAAATAAATGTATGTCACAGTTGCTCGAAGCTATTTTGCATATGTTTAGCATATGCTGTATGCTTTGTTACGCATTCACGATAATTAGCCAGCGCTCTATTACCATATAGCTCATAAAGTCATCATATTATTATTGGATGAGGCTGTGTTCTGTTTCAAGTGACCTGTTCTGTTTTCATCACGTTCAATTAAGACGCGTGTTGCAGTGACTGGAGGGGCTGCTTTCATTTTGCTCATTAAAGTTCATCTATACACTCAGAGAATCACGTGCACCTGTTTTTGTCTAACAGGGAGTCACAGCAGAGAAAAGCGAGAATGCGCTTTTATTCTCACAGCAACACGTGTGATCAAGATGATGGGATTACTGTGCGTTTACTGCAGAGAGACCTGTCAACATCTCACACACTGCAACACGGCCATCACACGCAGTGATTTATGTGCAGACAGCCCCATTTGATGTTTTTGTGTGTTAAATAATGTTCATCTCCACTAGCAGTCACTTCTCGGTGTCAACATTTTAAAACTGCCTAAAAATAGGAGACCTGTTATATTATCCTGTCACTGAATACATTTTCTCACATCTTCCACTGAAAACAATATAACCAAAATACACTCTCTCCATGTTAATTGCTTTTCTGTGTTGATGGCAGATTAATTTACATATTAGATGCTTAGCAAAAGATTCATTTATAAAGTGACACCGCATGCAGAAATAGACCTGGAGACAACAATTTGTTCTCTTAAAAACATTGAGTATATTTTAAAGCTGTAAAATCAATGAAATAGTAAGTAAATGTAAGTAAAAGTGTAAGTAGATCTGAATGAACTACATTTGGTACATGACCAATAAAATGTATATTATATTAATTAAGTGCAAAAAAAGCATGCTGGGAAAATTTTCCCATCCTTTTTGTGCGATGGTTAATAGCGACCAACTTCTTAAGTTGTTGTTAAAGATGAGGAATGTTAATATGAAGTTAGTAATAATTATAGGCTTAAATTGTGAAAGAATGGTTGGGAGGAGCATGAATAATCATTTCTCACATGAATTGGCTCCCCTGAGTCCAGACCTTAAATGTTGTGATGTTATTTGAGAGGTGCATACATTTTTGGTCAAGATCTTGTATTGTCAATGCAAGAGTCCAGCACTCTGTAAAGTCTCCTCTAGCACATCTCAAACACTTTCAATGAATTTAAGTTGCCAATTCACTAAGGCAGGTTTAAGTTAAATGCATCTAAAGTGCTTTATGGCGCAATTATACTGTGCCCTACAAATGCTAGAAAATGCTCTTGGCAAAGTGGGTTTTTAGATAATATTTTAATAAATCCTTATCAGTTTTTTTGTGATTTACTTCGCATCAATAAGGGACAATGCAATCTATGAAAACATACATAAGCTATATACAACCCACATTTTAACAGTGTTCTAAGTGTGCACTAACCTTAACTGGCAATCAGTGACTCAAGCTGTAAATGTGTGCTGACCTAATAATCTTCAAATTTAACACATGAAATTATAATATATAATAATTATGCATATAATAATTATGCTGATATTGTCCAAAACCCTACTGTGAAACCTTATAAGGAAGCCATACTTTTTAATTAGAAATCAACCCTATTGGACAAGTAATCAGTTCAAAGGACATCCTTATTGTACTTTTTTTTTCACTTTTGTGTATTTGTTAATTGGACTAAATAGGGAAGAAAAAGCAGTCAACAAGCCCAGCATACATACATTCGGTTTAAAAAGCATTCCAGGTGAAATCAATGCCCAGAGTGAGCAGACCTGTAATCCAGACAGGGCGGCAATTTAAAGAAGCTAGATAATTTAGGCGATGTAATATTGTGATGTTTACAAATTAAATCGTTGTTTAGAGTGAAATAACCGCAAAAACAGCCAAAAAGCCGTAGACCGTCCACTCCAAATACTGAGCAGTGATCTAGACAGGGTGGCAAATTTAAACAAGCTAAAATATAAGATAATTTAGGTATTTTTGGTTCCACATATATTTCCATTTGTGTTATTTCATAATATTTATTTAGTTTGATGACTTATGATGAATTATGAGAATCAGTAATGTCATCCCAACAACATCTGATGGCTGAGCCCTTTTAAGCATCACTCTTTTTTAACAAGAATGAGTATCCTTCAAAACACAAAGCACACACAACCTAATTTTCCCATGAATTGTCTAGACACAATCCAGCTCCTCGGAGAACCCTGCTTGATGAATCCATCTCTTCAAGCACCTCTAAACAGCATTGATGACTTGTTTCATTTTTCCTTCATTTTTTTTTTTTTTAGTTGACCATTATTATGCCTTTACGATTCTCTGTCAATTTTAAAAAAGAGACACACGTGCTTTTGTTTTTCTTTATATATACTATATAAAGTTTGAAGCACATTGTAACAGCAATCACATTCATTCAGATCCTGAAGTGTTCACCCAAAAAGGTTCTCATATTATTTCCTCATTCATGTCATTCCAAACTGTGTAATGCTATTTTTGCTGTGGAACACAAAATCAGAATTTTGATCCTTTATGCAGCTGTTTTACACAGTTCATAGTGACCTTAGACTGCCAAGCTTCAACCAAAATTTAAGCCATTATACACTTTTAAAGGGGCAGACTCCCATTATGCTTTTGTAGATTTTCACTTTTCTTTAGTGTGTAATGTTGCTGTTTGAACATGTAAAATTTCTGCAAAGCTACAAAGCACAAAGTCACTCAAATGGCGCTTTTCCACTGCATGGTACGGTACGGCTCGCTTTAAATGGTACCACCTCTTTTGAGGTTCCAAGCGCACCGTACCGGTACTAAAATGTGACGTGAAAACACTGCAGATCACTGATTGGTCAGACAGAATCGTCACTACAGCGTCTTTGTATTTGCGTGCGAGACATCAAACCCGCTAGATTTAAATAGCCAGTAACAGCCAAACTAAAACTACTTGCTTGAAGAAAAAAGAAAGAAAAAAAAACTTCCAAAAAAGAAATGGCTGAATCGTGGTCAGTGTACGAAGTGCAGACGTTCATCTCGTTGGTTTCCGAGGAGCGGATACACTATAACGACAGTCTATAATCCCACCCACTGTGAAGCGGTACTAACTGCAGTGGAAAAGCAACCGAGCTAAAGCGAACCGAACCGTGCCGCGCCGAGCCGAACCGCACTGAGCCGTACCATGCAGTGGAAAAGAGCCAAAGACATACTTGAAATGTTGAAACTCGCGCTTATGGTAAGGAGCGGGACATTTCTCGAACACACTCGAAGTGGTTGACCAATCACAACACACTGGTCCGCCGACCAATCAGAGCACAGTGTGCTTATCAGAAGGAGGGGCTTCATAGAGACAGGAACTAAACAGAGCGTTACTGACAGACTGGGAAGAGAGGAGCTGCAACAATGGAGAATCTGAAAAATAAGGTGTTTTTTGAACGTTCAAGCAATCATCTTGCCCTTTTACAAAAATCAAGACTTTGTAAAAGGGCAACGGGTCCTTTTTAAATCATAACATTTATGCAATCCTGGTCTCAAATATGTTGCCTATTTTCTATTGCCAGCGACTTTTGATGATACTGATGTCCAACAATACATGTGCGAATTATTCGATTTGAGAATGAATCATGACTAAAATGTCAGGCTTTTAAGGCTTTTGTATGGCTTCAAAAGACTTGGAATATGGCGTGAATAATATGAAATGATAAAACATAAAGTTTTTTTTGAGCTCGGCAGGTCACCATAAACTGTACTTGTATGGAAACAAATTATGTAAAGATTCTCCAAATTCTCAATTCATGTTCCTCAAAAAAACAGGTTTTCAACAACATGGGTTGAGTAAACTATCCCTTTAAGGCTGGACAGTCCATCCACATCAATTTTTAATCACAAGCACACACCACAAAGAGCCATGCAATATCATCACTACAATAAACCACAAACAAGAATGAATGAATTCAGAAAACACGTCTATGGTGAATCCACAGATAAACACGGCAAGCCTAAACATTTGAATGAATGATTAATGTGCTAAGGCCATTTCAAAACATTAACTGACATTCCTAAACAGGAGCGGAGATGAAATGTTAGTGAATCAATGAGTCAGAGAAGCTTTTATCTGCGGTTGTGTCTCTGAACTCTGAGCTATAATTAATTTGAGATCACCGTCAACTGATTCCAAACACGTAAGCTGTTATGCTCGTGGTCCATTAATGAGGCACTGTATATTTATTACCCTGTTCCAGACGGGCAAATATCTCACATTCTGCCTCATACTGCCTGAGACATTGTGCTGCCATTTGGTATTTTACATTCAATTGTACCTGTTACATTTTTCTAGAAGATCCAAGCTTGAAACCACAATGTGTCTCTTGCTGTTCCATGTTCAATAGTAAGTGCATTCACCCTATTCAAGCGAACGCATCATACTTGGACATACCATAAATACAAGACACCATCAGCAGCATATCGTCGCTGTCGGGCGGAAACCTTGTCCAAAACTAGTACCTTCCAGGAAATGGAAAAAACAATGACAACAGTTTAATTATTAAAAAAATAAAAAGTTGATATTGTGGCTTTATATATGGTCAGACACTTGCATTTGTCATTAACATTCACCAAAATCAAGCTCAAATAGAGTTTTTGACCAGTGAATGTCAGACATGTGTTTTATCCGTCATTAGAACGGCTGCATCTGAGGCATAAGTGCATCGCATTACATTTCCATCATCTTACAGGTTATAAGGTTTATTGTAGATATGTGGACGCTCAGTTTTTTTTCTGTCACCTGGCCAAAATCTCATGTTGTAAAAGATGCAAGCACTCTAACCCTAACCCTAACCCTTGCACAGGCTATTGAAGACAGTATTGTCTGAGACTCACTCAACGACCAATGCTAGACTAGCCCTATTCGGACGGTGACTGTTTCTCATGTGGACGTCTGATATAATAGATTTGCATGGCACCTCAGTGATGAAACTCATGCATTCGGATGGCGATTTATTGACGGTGGAGGAGCGAGTTTTGTAATCCCGAGAACGCCCTGCTCACGTGGTCAGTCGCATGATTGTCTGCTGTAAATAATGTCATATGCTTACAATAATATTGCAATAATATTTTTAAAAATAGGAAGCTAGACACGCGCGTACAATGTATTTGAAATGGTTTTCTGTCTTTCTGTCTGAAATTAGCATAAACAAGTTAATGCAGCCTCTTATTTACATGAGGTAAAAATAAAGCCGCTTGGTTTGTATTTTTAATATTGTGCATAGTAGCCTACATTTTAAAAAAATTGTTTCATATATTGCTGCCACAACAACGGCCCGTTTCAAATGTTTACGTGCTTTTTTCTCTTTCTCATTTTTGTTCGCTGAGGTGGAGCTGTGATGAAATACTGTTCATGTAAATTCTTTACAGCATTTCAGTAATAAAAGTGTACTTTAAAATGCATGCATATTAGTGAAGTACAACAGTTATCGTACGTATGGTGCTCGGCAGTGATCAAAAGGAATTAAACCGTGAATTTAGAAGTGATCTCTTCTTGTAAAATCAGAGATGTGGTTCGGATGGCTTGGTGTTTGTCAAAAACAGTAGGTAATTTGGCCAGGATTTTTACGCGGGTGGTGGGAAAAAAACACTGACATTCTGGATTCGGATGGCAATAAAATCACCAACTAACCCCTGTAAATGTTAAAAATACCTTTCTTGAGTAAAGAAAATGCTGTACTATTCAACTAACCAGTTCTTTATTTACCCTTGCATTGCAAACAAGCAGAGACAGTCTAAAATGTGTTTGGCACTGCATTCACGATAGAGGTGTGTGGAGTTAGGAGGTTTGGGTTAGGAGGTTTAGTCAAAAGCTTCTTTTTATCATTTTCATTGATTAAATGTTTGCAAAACCCACAGACAGGCGTAAAGGGCGACCAATAGAAATGATTTTCCGTCTGACAGCGACGATATATATATGTCTGGACACAGAGTGAAAGCTCCATATTTCATGTTCAGAGGGTTAAATCCACACCTCAAATTGTAACTCTAGCTCACTGAGGTGTTTTGACCCTCTATGCTTGTTGTCCGCTGGGCTGGTCACCGCTTCCCAGGTCCGACTCGGCTTCTCCGCTTGCGCCCCCTCTCCTTGCGGAGAGCCGGTCCAGTGATTTAGGGGAAGAGTTGCGATTCCTCCTGCAGAAGCAGCTGGCTATGTCCGCTCGGAACGAGGGTGTGAAGAAACCGTAGATGACCGGATCGCAGCACGTGTTGAGGTTTCCGAAGACGAAGAGGGCGTGATGGACGTATTCCGGCATCAACTGCAGCATTCGAGGCTGGAACCAGTACCAGATGCCGAGCAGGTAGTACGGCGTCCAGCACACCACAAATGATGCCACAATGATGATGGTCATCTTCAGGGTCTTCATGCGGGCCTTCGGGATTATGTCGGTTCCACTGCGTCTCAGACAAGGTTCTCCACCTACAAAAGCAAACATAGGATAGAAGAGGACATGTGAGGCATGTGCTGTCTGACCTGCTTTATCATTTTGACCCAGAATACATTCAATTAAATTTTTAATCTTTTTTTTTTTTGCTTTATATTTTTGTCTTGATTTTCATTAAAAATATCTATACAATTTTTTTTTTTTAAATCTTAAATCAAGATACATTTATTTCAGAAGCAAAATGACTTTATGATATTATGTCTTGTATTCTAAAAAAATATATATTTTCTAAATTAAGGGAGTTTGTGCTTAAACCCAGAGGGGTCAGAAAAATAAGCTTGAAAACAAGATTATTTTTTACGTACAAATTACGTCTGTTTTTGAGAAAATGGCCTCTACAGATTACAAACATCTTGCAGAATTTAATAAGAGAATTTATATAGTCCGTATATAAATAAGACATCAACAGGTTAAGGAACAATATGCAGTGTTGGATAACTTGAACTCTGTACTCCCGTTTGAATTGAGGCAGCTACAGTGATCCATCACACTTGAAAGACTTAAAACGACTTATTTATTTTTAGAAATTTGAAATAAAACTGAATTATTTAAAAAGTTAAAGCCCTAGATAGAATGTACAGTAGTGGCCAAAAGTGATGTCCTGAGGGGATATTTATTTTTAATGACCCTACAAATTTAATAAAACCATCAAAATATTTCTAATAATTTAAATATGAGGGAAGAACAAAACTTAGCTAAGCTATTTATCTGGCAAAAAAAGGGCAAACTACAGCTACAGGTTTTATTTTACTATACAAAAAAATACATAGAAAAACAAAAAGCTCACAGAAAAAAAGCATACATTGACAACATCATAGTCAGTTATTCATATTTTGTTGGTTCTCTCTTGTTTTGGCATGTTCATAATGGCCAAAAATGATGTCCACACAATTTAGCATGTTTCACTGCATTATCACAAATGAAAACTCTGGGCACAACTAGCAATATGCTTACTTTGAATAATCTTTATTCAAATAGTTTTGTGGTCAAAGTTCCTAGGCCGGACATCACTTTTGGCCACTACTGTACATCATCAGTGGTTGAGAACCAAGTTTTTCATCAAATTCAGTACATATGAAACTATGGGAATCTGTATGCAGCTACGCTGTATATCAATGACAGATACCATGTCAGAAGAGAGCAAAAGTCAGTTACCTTTACCACGAGGCATCTGGCGGTTGATTTCCACGAGGATTCGAGTATAACAGAAGCTCATTACCAGTAGAGGGAACACATACAGGGTGATAAAGTGGAACATGTTGTAGGCTGTTTCCTGCCAGCGGTGCTGGAAGCTTCCATGTGTTACACACTGAACAAAGTCCACTCCTTCAGCCTTAATTGCCCTGAAAATAAATAACTGAAACGATAAAAAGCAATTTATAAAGAAAAGTGTCGATGAGAGGAAATTAATGCACAAGGCATTTTAATGAACACAGTAACACATTAGCATAACACTATTACTATCAACACAAGAAAAAGCACTGAAGAAACTGAGGGCTTAAATACACAGGGATGGCAATGAACAGAACAACATAAAGGTGAGGGCTAATCGGGAACCAGAGTAACAAACAAGCTGCAGGAAAAACTGAGAAGACTAGGTCAAACTAAAACACATGGACAATAACTATATAAAAAAACAGAACCTCAAGCTTCATTTCACAAAAGCCTTGTGAACCTAACTTGATCATAAAACATGCTAACAACGTGATCAATCTTATTAGAAACATTCTAGCAACATGTTAAATCATGCTAGGAATGTGGTAAATCATGTTAGAAACATGATAGCTATCACTGTGTTAAATCACAGTTGAAAATGTTATAACATGCTATAAACATGTTATCAATGTGTTCAAACATGCTAGCAACATGTTAGCAATTATCTAATGCATGTTAGAAACATGTTATCAACGTGTTAAATCATGTTAGAAAAATGTTAGCAATGTGCAGATTCATGCTAACTTGCCTGCAGCATTCTTAATTATGTTGAAACATGTTAGC
Organism: Meda fulgida; assembly: GCA_030578275.1. Taxonomy (NCBI): domain Eukaryota; kingdom Metazoa; phylum Chordata; class Actinopteri; order Cypriniformes; family Leuciscidae; genus Meda; species Meda fulgida. The sequence continues at coordinate 3,802,085 of CM060634.1, read as the reverse complement.
AACTTGTTAAAATATGCTAACAGCTTTCTAAAACATGTTTACAATGTGTAAAACACATTTACAACATTGTATTGACTTCTTTTAGTAAAATCTTCAAACTTAAAGCTTTTCATATCTTTGTCAAGCCAACTTCAAAGTTTGTCATCAACTTTAGTCATCTAGTTGTTATTGCATGGGAAAGATCACCCAGCACAGCCTTCAGAATCTCACCTTATGTTTTACACAGAAAAAAGAAAGGTTTGGAAAAACGTGAGTGAATGATTTTAATTTTTCAGTGAACTAACCACTTTTTTATAATCTGCTGATTAAGTCTGATAATATTGACAGCTTTTCAACTGTTCTGCTTAAAAATATTAGCATGTCTTCTACCAATAGCTAAACCATATGAACTGTAAACCTTTCGAAGAATCCAAATATACCATTTTTTATTGTTTTACACATTTTGAATTTCTTGTCATGGCTGCTTGTATTGTGATGTTAAAAATCTCCTTAGTGTTGCTGTTGTTGCATTGTAGGGGTTTTCCTAACATTTGGGCACTATGAGTGCTAAATGTATTTTGAATAGGGGGAAAACACATTCTGCTATCTCTGTTGAACTTGAACCAAATATGGTATATTCTTGTCATGTTATCACCTTGTGCTTTCAGATAAAAGAAATTCATTTGCTCCATGTCAGCATTATTTTTCCATGTGGCATCTCCAGCACGATTTATCAGGTAGCACACAGTGTGACAGAGGGAAGCCCTTTTTTTTCTCTGGGGGAAGCTTCAGAACAGAATTCAGGAGCGAGGAGTTAAGATATATTGATGTATACAATTCACAACCCACTCCGTCTTAATATTTGTATCTCTTTCGCATTATCCATGGCTGGCTAACTGACCTTGTTTCAGACAGGCTTCTTTATCTCACTTGTAATTATTTTTAACGTCATGGTGACATCCACAGGCTGCTAAAAACGACATTATTGGAATTAAGTGTGTGGAGAGAAACAAAGACACACTGACAAGATTCAGTCAGGCATTTTAAAGGTTACAGAAAATGCCCCGGGACTGGTCTAGCTTGACAAATAGGATCTATAATCAATGCAGCAAGTGCTCACTGAGGAGTCACTGATCCAGGGTCAGTTATTGCACAACTGATTGCTTAATGAAATGCTCAAGCTTAGATGGCTATCAGGAAAAGTGTGTGCCAGACTGAAAGTGCAATTTCCCTAAAAACAAATGACATCCACCATTTTAATTTGAAAGAAAACTAAACTCGGTTCAGTTTAGCTATGCGTTTAGCTAGGTGAAGTGTGTCATTTTTGCATCACTAACATCTCCAACTGGAATTACACAGCTGTTTTCAAACAAGTTTCCAGAACACTTTGTCCATCTGTGATTGGTGGGATAAACAAGTACTTCTCATATTACGTATTGAATCAGTGTCATGTTGGACTAGTTGGGATCCGTTGCATTTATTCTGGGAAATCAAGTTCCGAACGACTTGCTAAAGCTGAAGCACAGAGGCTCTCCTCTCGACCGTAAAACGGTCCATTACTCAAAGCTTTTCAACATGCCCATGTTTGTGTATCTTGTGGTCAAACGGATGAATAAGCACCATACAAAGTATTATGAACATTAATAAAGAAAAATAATACTGAAAGAAAGCAATAAATAGTAAAATATTTGTCTTCAAGCTCCTAGAAAACAGCTTTGTACCGCTGGTTTTAAATTTGGTTTTACAGTTGATTGTTAAACAACAGTTGATTTTTAACTTATTTGAAGTCAGTGTCATAGCTATGTCATTTGGGTGTATTGGCACTACAAATTGTATCTAAAATAACTGTATTAATTATATTTAAAAAGTCTGTTTTAACCTAGTCCGTCAACATTTATTTCAAAGGCAAGGCTCATGTGGGATTCATATATGAATTATGAAACTGGTTATAGTGTAGAGTAAGGAACATGATTATAGTTGTGTCCCTTCATATTAAGCTGTAAATTGGGCAAAGTATTTTACTGAAAGAAAGACATCACCTTTGTGTTTTCAAACAACAACATTATCACCCATCTATAAATCCTTCGAGACAGTTTTGAGCTGCTTCATAACAAGACAAGTCCCACACATGACAACTCCAATTAACATAACATCTTGTTCTGGTACCTGTGGCGAGGCGAGCAGGAGGCTGAGGATCCAGGCAGCCAGCAGCATCTTCTTGTTCCTGCGACTGGCGTCCAGAGCTTCTAGCGGGTGCAGGATTGCATGATGCCTGTCCAGACTCACCACCACCAGGATAAATGCTGACGAATGCATGGCGAAGAGCTTGAGGAAGCAGAGGAGCTTGCACATGGCATTGCCGGCATACCACTGCACTGTAATATTCCATATGGCGTCGAGTGGCATCACCACAAAGGTCATGACCAGGTCAGCGGAGGCCAGGCTGCCGATGAGAGGTCTCAGGTGTGAGGCCAGACGCCGTCCGCGACCCCGGGTCACGCTGATCAGCACTGAGAGGTTACTGATCGCTGCGAAGACGAACAGCACCAGGGTAGCCGCCACACGGAAGCGAGCGGCCACAGTGAATGTGGGTGTTTCCCAGTCAGAAGAGAAGCGAGGAAGGGAGGCATTCGGCAGAGAGGAGTTCTCCCAAATGCCCTTTGGACTCGCTGACAGGAGAGACATGTTTACTGACATCCTGGAAAGGGGAAAAAAAATGACGTTTTGTTGCATGGTAAGGGATTTTTGTGATACTCAAACGCATTATTATTGTAATATTCTACAACATTTCAGTATCACATGGTCTCATGTGGATATTAGGGTTGGGCAACATTCAGAATTTAAAAAAATGGCTCATTTTCAATTCTAAAGTTGGGATTTGAATTACATTAGGAATATAATGAATTAAAATTCAGAGAAATTCAACAAGTAATGGCATTCTGGATAATGAAGTGTTCTTCCATCTTTGTCCATCAATTTGTTAATATAAAGAAGTGTACCGTATATAAATGAAGTATATTACAATTTGAAATTTTGGGGTCGGTAAGATTTTTGTATTAAAATGTTTCTTATGCTCACTAAAACTTTATTTAAAACAGTAAAAACAGAAATATTTTGAAATATTTCTTATAATTAAAAGCACCTGTCTATTGTAATATCTATTGTGAAATGTATTCTTTTGATGTAAAGCTGAATTTTCAGCATCATTATTCCAATCTTTAGTGTCATGATCCATTTGATACTCAGTTATTATCAATGTTGGAAACAGTTGTGCTGTTTATCTATTGTGAAGTATACGCATTCATTTGTAACATTGTGTTTACTGTCACTTTTGAATAATTGAATGCATCCAAGAATGATTGTCAAGTAATCATTCACAGTTTGTCTTATCTTGACTAGATACTGTAGACAGACAGACAGACATATAGATAGATAGACAGATAGATAGATAGACAAATAGATATATAGATAGATAGATAGACAGACAGACAGACAGACAGATAGACATATAGATAGATAGACAGATAGATAGATAGATAGTCAGACAGACAGACATATAGATAGATAGATAGACATATAGATAGATAGATAGTTAGACAGACAGACAGACAGACAGACATATAGATAGATAGATAGATAAATAGATAGATGGACAGACACAGAGAGACAGACATATAGATAGATAGATAGATAGATAGATAGATAGATAGATAGATAGATACAGACAGATAGATAGATAGATAGATAGATAGACAGATAGACAGACAGACAGACATATAGATAGATAGATAGATAGATAGATAGATAGATAGATAGATAGATAGATAGATAGATAGATAGATATTTAGACAGACAGACAGACAGACAGATAGATAGACAGACAGACATATAGATAGATAGATAGATATTTAGACAGACAGACAGACAGACAGACAGATAGATAGATAGACAGACAGATAGACAGACAGACAGACAGACAGACAGATAGATAGACAGACAGACATATAGATAGATAGATAGATATTTAGACAGACAGACAGACAGACATATAGATAGATAGATAGATAGATAGATAGATAGATAGATAGATAGATAGATAGATAGATAGATAGATAGATAGATAGATAGATAGATAGATATTCCCTTCTAAAAATTCAGCAAAATGTTGACCCAGACATGAATATTCAGATCCCATCACCTAGAGACCCTGATTACCATTACATTACTGTCACCACAGAGGCATTTGTCACCCCGCAGTCTAACATCCTCTGCTTTTACGCCGCCCGTCTGCCATCTCATCGCTACGGAGATAAGAAACTCTTGCCAGGGGCCTTTTTTCACTCCGGATCTCTTCTGGCAAATAGGGAGACCTTGGTTAAGTGTCAGGGGGATAGATTACATCTCAGGTTCTTTAAAGGTCTATATATAAACCTCTGACACAACTATCAGAGCTCTGCGCTGAGATTATGCCCAGCAGACCCAGGCAGAAAGAGATCATTCACATGTGCAGTATCGGACAGATGTTTACTGCCTTGTTCATCATGCTTGCTGAATGATATCTTGTTTGGCCACTAGGTTAAAATTTTTCTACACCTTTTTGATCAAATTTGATTTAAATTAACTTTAATAAAAATAAGTTTAATTATTTCTTATTGAGTGATTAGGGGATTAGATAAATGAACATGTAGTTTATATTCTTGATAACAAAAGATGCTTTAATGGTTTGGGGGTTTCCGCGCTGGCCCTGGTTCTGATATAAATGCCCTATCATGCTGACAAATGGCTGGTGTCAGTATTTCCCATCGCTCTGAATGTGATATTGTCTTCTGTATAGTCAGGTAAACAGCATGGAGGTGATAGATAGAGAACACAACCTCTGCACCATCTTCCCCTGTATCCGCACCCTCACACCAAATTGCACTGGGCTCCAGTAATACATCTTATTGGCACTGCAATTGTTCTTCATGCTTGAAAATGAATTATATTCTCCAAAGTTTAACAACTTGACCTGGAGAAATGTAATTTGGCCTCTTGCGAAATCAATATGCATTTTAAAAAAATCCATTTCATAAAGGATATTATTTTCTTTGTGATTAATTAAATATGATTATGTATAAAAATTAGAGCTGTTAATAGATTATATCCTTGGCATCGCTGTCATCCTGTTTAAAGGATTGCTGGACACCGGCCCACATGGCGGCTTTGCACTCATGCCTCTTAATGTTGGTAAACATTATGCAAATATATGCAAGGAAGAGTGTCGGCTATCATAACTCTTTGGAATGTAGCATAAGAGCGGTCATGAATATGCAAATCTTAAGGGCTGTTAGAAATGCAGAATCAGAAAACTACGACTTTGAATTTCTTACTTCCTTTTACACACTGAATGGTGTTTTCTTTGGGGGATTCATCATACAATACAATAGTTCAATGCTGTTTAGAAAACCAAAAACGTTTCACATCTAAAAAATATATCATTGCATGATAATCTTTGAAACTTTGCATGTGGATTTGCATAATTATATTCATATTCTTGCTCACATGACTAATGACTTGGAGCCAGTTAATTAAGATAGCGGTGATGAGAATATTAAGATTTGATCGCAAATTAACGTGCAAGTGGGCTGATGTTTGCAGAATGGCCAAAAAGAAGACTTTAGGTTGTGAATTTAAAATAAAAAGAAATGTATTCTCTCACATTTGTCTATATTGGACATTTTTGTTGGGAGTTTACTTTATCAGAAGTCAGCATAGTCATGCAATGTACAGAAGATTCTGACATGAAGCATTTGATCATACGCTTCATCAGCTTCACCTGAGCAGATTTTATAGTTAATGTATCTTAGGTATTGGTGCGGTACAGAATTCATCTTCATTATATCAATGACAGTTTTCCTTGTCTCGCCTCAAAAACTATGAAAACACCTGATACACATCCAGGATTCATCAGGAAAAGTTTTTGCTATAGGCTATATTTACATCAGTTTCTTAAAACAGAAGTGATCCTGAAATCAATTCCAAACTTGGACCTTTTGTCTGTGTCTCCAAACCTAGTGAGCTGTCTACCTAGACAGCATTTCTGGACATCATACTGAAATTGATTATCATGCACTATGATGCCAAGAAATTCTGTTGTTTAGGATTCTAGGTTTTTTCTCCTTATACTTATACTACCTTATACTGTAAAGCTCGTTACAGTATACCCTGCTGTAAAATAGAACAGTGATAGAGTTAGACTTACCTGTTTGCTGCAATATGTGATTTGTAGATTAACCCTTGAATATTTCCCTCAGTTATTCATATATTAAATATGCTGCTGTAGAGGAAATAAGTGCATTTCATTCAGCAGTCCGATAACATGTCGTGTTGATACGCGGGTAAATGTCCTCCGACCCCCGCGTGAGCTTGACGGCACCATGGACTCCTGTAGGGAACAGTTTGCCGCAGTCAACGGTAATTCACTCATCAGGATGATAACGATGATCTCCCGGTGCAAAAGTTTGGTTGCCTGACGCTTTAGAATAGCAGGGCACTTTTTAAGAAGCTACATGTTGTCTTATTGGCACTTTTTGCCCAAAAGCCGAGTGTTTAAACGGAGTCGCGGAGCTGTCCAGGTGCAGAAGAGTCGCCAAGAGCATCAGTGTCTACAGCATCAGCATCAGCATCAGCAGCCAGCGCTGCTTCACCTTCACACACACACACACACACGCACACACACACACACACACTCCTCTACTGCACAACACCCTCCTCAACACAACACACAGTGAGGAAACCTCAGCGTCACCACACAGATGGACATCTGCTGTCATATTAACGGAAAACAACGAAAACTATTTAAAAAATCTGTTAGTTGTTTAACTGTAATTTAGGTTACCAAATACAGAACGGTGGACGATATAGATCTTATGCGCCAGAGAAACAAGCGCGCAGCCATTTTTAGAATATTGTCTTTGAACTTCCGTTTTTGAGGTTGCTCTGTAAATTTAAGCCACTGCTGTCGAAGAGTAATCCAGTGGATTTAATTGAAGAGTTAACGAAAGTTATCATGAGCATTGTAATGTTTGAAGCGGATGTCATAACACATGTCAGTAGACCGGAAGATTTTAAAACAAACGGTTCATTCATAAATAAATTTACAATGGGAGGAATACACTAATTTGGCTAAGGTATTAAAATTACAAAGTGATTTGGCAAGAAAGGCAAACTCTATATATATATATGTGTGTGTGTGTTTTATTGTTTTATGCAAAACAAAAGAAAAAAGCTCACAGGAAAGCGTTATAACATTAATATTTTGTTTGTTCTCCCTTGTTTTTGATTAAAGCAGCCGTTCTCCTGTGCATTGACTCACTTAACTTTGTGCATGTGTCATGCTTAACTTTTTCCTTTCCTTGCTTAAGTTCTTCCCAAAGTTGAGCTTCATTAGAAAACCTGCATAACTTATCATAGTTCATGTTTATAATTTAGGTTTTCAATGGCATTAAGGTCAGGGGACTAAGAAGGCCAATTTAAGTCTTCAAAATGCTGAGCATGAACACTTTCATTGTGCACAACTTTGTTCGTTGTGTGTTTGGGATCACTACCGTGTTGGAAAATACACATTTTGATCTCCGAACAGATCCTCTATACTTCAGCAGGATTCCCATTTTCACAGTGCCAGCAAGATCATTCCCAACACCTGCAGACTTGCATCCCAATACCATTACGTTTCCCCTGTCGTGTTTAATGGAGCCACGCATGCATTTATTAAACCACTCAGTTCTCTCCTACAAACACACCTGACACCATCAATGCTAGGCTGTTCAATTTTGACTTGTAGGACTGCAGAACACAGCTCTAATCTTCCACACTCCAGTCCTCTTTTTTTTTTGGCAAATGCAATGTGCTTTTTTGTTTTTGTTTTTTGGCAGTAGATACAATTCCTTTACTAGTACACAACCTCTCAATCCAGCCTCAACTACAGTCATTGATTTACGGTTCGAGATTAAATTGAATATTATGGATCTCATCCAGGTGTTTAGAAGCTGTTTTGAGGTGATCCCACATTTACACATTTACATCCTTCTGTCAAAATGCTCACTAGTTCCTTGAGCAGCCACAGCACTTTACGTTCTGCATGGTAGTGTTCTCACTGTGCTCTAATTCTGTGGACACTGTGACCATTCTCATCCTGCACATGAGCAATATCCTAAACCAACTGAGATTTAGCCATTTTAATAATATCCTCCTTAATTGGCTGCAGAGGACAGCTCTGTTATTTATGAAATTAAAGGCTGGGAATAATAAATGAAACCTATAACACCAATGACGCCTACACAATTCGGTATGTTTCATTGCTTCATGACAAATGATACAATTGAAATGTGCATACTTTACACTTCTGCCACAACTTCACAACAATAATTTAATCAAAATCTAATCAAAAGTTTGAATAAAACAATTTTCTTTTGACATCACTTTTGGCCCCTTTACTGGAGAATGAATATAGGCTACGCAGAATAACTAAGTACAAATACACACAAAATAACCTACACGTTATAATATACACCGGTTTTAATGTACAGATACATCACACTGTTGAGACAATTTACCAATGTTCAAGATAAGCAAAAATAGTTGAACAGTTTATTGGGGGCAAGTAACAGTTGTAACGGGTAAAAAAAAAACACATTCGACTCTCTAATGTGTCTTTCGAATTGCTATAGAGACCAATTTTGATCAAGTCGTTATGTGGCATTCAATTGAACCACTTGTATTGTTATCAGTACATTTTACACCAACAAACAGGTCTGAATGGCTCAGATAGTTTGGTATGTTCACATTCAAGCTGTTTTGTTTCAGGACGATAAATTGCATGTACAGTAAAACACGATCACTAAAATGCCTTACTGTAAAATCTGTGACATCAACGTATTTTTAGTGTAAGGTTCAGCATACTCAGCTGCCAGTATTTCCAACATAGTGAGAATATCAAAACAGGCTTTTCATTTTGGTTTGATTTTACACATGCACATCATTTCTACTGCGAATAAAGTATGATCATAATATTACTGTATAAACTGTAAAAAACAAATGGAAGAAATGCTTGGCTAATTATTATGAGAGACAGGAATAAACAGGAAAAAAAATGTGTGACATTCTAACAACAAGGCGTCTCTTCCCATTAGTTCTTTTCCCTGTGTTAAATGTTATAAAGGGATTTGTTTTCTTAAACCTCATTTGTATTACACATGTTAATGGAGGCATTCAAATGCAACAGCCTTTTAAATCTGCCTCATAGACATTTTAATTGCAAAGAACGTGTTGATGAACTGCTGTCCCGTCTCCCAGGTTAACTGGTTCAGAGCAGCGCTAATTTTGACAGCGAATTTTGAATTAGTTCAAAGATTAAATGTCGAGCAGGTTGAGGCTTTCACTCCATTCTTTTGCTCTTGATTAAGTCAATTAATAATTATAATTAAATAATAAAAAGCCACAGAGTGAATGTAAAGCATGTTTGATTTGCCAATGTTCCTTTGGTGGAGGACATGGTACAAAAAGTTCTTAAGACGTTCATTTTATTCTTTAATCCTGTATTTAATAGACTGTCCAAGGTTTCACAATCATGTACATTTAAGACATTTAAGTATATTTAGCTGGAAGATACTAAACTAGAAGAAAAGGTTCTAGTCAGGCGCTTCATGCATATCCTTTCCATCATTTTATGGCCTTAGTTTTAATTAATACATTTTTAATGTTATGCTAATTTTATGAAACATATTTATCAGTAGAAAAAAATAGAAATAAGCCATTTCAATAAAATGAAAGTATTATGCAATCATTTAAGAAATTTCTCCTCCTTACATAGAATTTTTTAACATAAAGCATTCTTTAAAATTGAGTCAAGAACCCTATACAGAACTGCATTGAACCTTTTTTCTAAGAGTGATATGCTCACAGGTAATACATGCAATTCAGAAAGATATGATTTATGTAGGCTATAACTTGCAAAATATTCACATATTTTGTCTATTGTTATTCATGCCTCAGATTGAAATGAGAAATCCTGATTATGGGGTCACATATATAATCTGCAAATGAACTGTTATGTTTATGTCATGGTGGTGCAGAGGCATAAGGAGTTTCTGGAAAAAAATGTAAATATGCCAATAAAAAATAACTTCTACGTAAAACAAACAAGTAATATATATACATTATGTTAGTTTTTAATTAATTTTGCTCATGTATACTTTCAAATGAAATATTTATAACATTTAATCATGTTTTTATAAAGGAACATTTTGGCAAAGCCAGTGTGTGATCTTACTTTAGGTTGTACTGCCCTCTGCTGGGAAGAGTCCAGTGACAGCCAACAGCGTCTCAGAATAAATTCATATTCATTCATTTAATAATTCATTTTTGTCTCTCTGGATTTTTTTTAAGGATAGATAATTTACACTGATTGTGTGTCTGTGTGGGTAAGCAACCGTTTTATATTTGAAACAAATCATAATAAGTTATATCTGATTTTTAAAAAAGCAATTAATCAATAGGCCTATATGTATTTTTTATTTCTTTATATTAATTTCTCAATTTAAAGATCTGTGCTTTATTGCTGAATTGAACTCCTTTCATAATTGATATTGAACCGAAATGAATCGACACTGAACTTATTTCAACTGAATAATGACTGTTGACTCTTTTTAGAGCTGCTTTACAGCAGAACTGAATTCTGTTTGGATCATTGAATCATTATTTTCCTGTTTATCACTGTAAAGCTGCTTTGAAACAATGTGTATTGTACAAAGCGCTAAATAAAAGAGACTTTACTATTAGTTCATTTCAAATCTACTGCTATTTGTATCATTTATTTAGGCTATTTTGTATTTTTCTCTTTGATACAGCTATCACACTTTTACTTTATGGGGTTTTAAAATAAGATGACTGTTTTCTTTATGATTAATCTCGATTATGTTGTCTAGAACACAATGACCTCTTTATTTAATCCCTCTCTTCACCTTAGTATGCATTACAAGCTAGCTATAACCACCGTTGTGGGTGCGTGTGCGTGCGTGCGCGCGCGCCTGGTATGGGGACCCAGATAGAAATACCAGTCAATTTTGTCTTTATGGGGAATTTTTATTATTATTATTTTTTGCTCCCCGTGAGGAAAACATCTTAAATCGCACTAAATGAAGTGTTTTGAAAAAGTAAAAATGCAGACCGTTTTCTGTGTCGGGTAGACAGGTGTTGGGGTAGGGTTAATGTAGGGGGATAGAATATACAGTTTGTACTGTATAAAAATCAATATGTCTATGGAACGTCCCCATAAAACACGAAAACCCTGTGTGTGTGTGTGTGCTCGCGCTCACTGCAGTCTTAGTTGACAGATTGCATAACATTCATGAGATTATTTAATATGCACTTTGAGTGTTTACACAACATCTCCCGTCTGTGAGTTTAAGAACGGATTTGATGCTGTCTGTCTCTAATATTGATGTCGCATTTCTGATATTGATGATACTGATATTAATATCTCAATCCTCTCGTGTGCAGGATTTGATGCTGAATATAGATTTTGAAGTGTTCTCTATCCAAATGTTAGCAGACCTTTGAATGAATTGACAGCTCACACACCGGAAGCCCTCCTCCTCCAGTTGTGTCTAACACTTAATGTTATTCGAAACGTATTGAGCTGTAACTCATTAACATGAAGCTTAATTACTCTCTGTCTGCTGTACCTCTTAATTCTGAACATTAATTAGCAATGCGAAATAATCTCGACATTTAGTCGAAGAACAATCATACATCAGTGATAATAAATAAAGCATGACGTTACATCAAACAGAAATCTCTGTATATGTGCGTTCAAATCTGAAAAGAAAATTCATGCATGAGAATGTAGTGTTCCAATAAAATAACACAACGAAAGACGTCTGATTCTATGAAGCATTTATTGTAGCCTATACAGACAAACCCCTTCATATCAATGCTCTTATGTGCATGAACTACATAAAGACTGATGTCTTATCTTTCAGAATTGTCCTACTTAGATGGAGTTTAACATTATGGCCACCAGGTGGGAGACTAACTCCCTAAAAAGGACAATGAAATGATGTGTATGGCATATTATAAAGCAGGCCTGTTTATAGACACCTCTAACACAACAATACTCTGTAACCAACAGCTCACAAGATGTACACTGATTTATGTTCAGAGTTAAGCTCAATCGACAACATTTGTGGCATAATGTTGAGTAGCCTATCATAAAAAAAATATTTCACTTAATTTTCTTTTTATAAAGGGCAAAGTGCTTACAATGATTTGTGGGGGATTTAAAAGCAGAAAATGTGAAGCCAATAATTGTATGAAAGCATTTACAATTGATCTGTTAAGGTGAATAACACTGATGTAGAAGCACTTAACCCTGAGTTTGTAAGCCTAAACTTGACATAAACTGTAAACTTGTTGTTCAAATCTGATTGGTTGATTCATTGGAATGTTGTTCCAGGATCAACAAGGAAGTTGAACATATTGCACTCGGTGAAATCAGGTTCACAGTTAAAATGTGTGTATTATTTTAGCTGTAACGTTGTTTAAATAATTGTTATAGTTGTTTTAGGGTTCATCTTTCAAGTAAGTTAAAAAATGAAAAGTATCACATTAACTAAATTATCGTTAACTAAAACTATTAAACATTTCTGTTAATTGAAATAAAGCTGAAACAAAATAAAATATAAATTGTAGTTTAAACATTAGAAATGTTGCCTTGGCAAAGAACTGATATAGGTTGAATAGTTGAAGCACTAAAATTATTAACTGGAGATAAATAAAAACTAAAAACTGAAATAAATAAAAAATAAACTAAACCTAAATAGCAAAAAAATTAATAAAATGACAAAAGCACATAACTAAATTACTAAAATTAAATGAATTAAATTAAGTTAAACAAAAATTACCATGAAAACTAAAAATATAAAAATAAAAGCTAATTAAAAATATGAATATTAAAACTAAAAAAACACTGACCCGGGTCCGAAATTGCATACACTCTTGAGTAGGTAATTATTTTGAATAAGTAATTACTCTGCGACCGCTAAAAAAGTATGTTCTATTTAGTATTAGTGTGTGAATGGCCCTGTCCTAAATGGCACACTTCATATGCACTTGCGGTCTTGTGGACTTACAATGGCTGCCGTGAGCGCGTGTCCGTTGAGTCCATGAGACCATAGCGTAGGGTGTCCCATTTGTCTTTTTAGGTGTCAGAAGAGTGCGAGCGCCCCCTTTGCGGTCGATATGTGCCCTCGATGCACACTTATACCGCCCGCACTGAAGTGAGCTCCACAGCAAACTTCTTTGACAGTTAAAGCAGCGTTACGTCATAAAAGTGCAAACTTGTAGGGAGACCACGCGTGTTTAGGGTGCCATTTGGGACAGGGCCTATGATGTAACCCGGACGTACTACATTCGCCATATTGTCCTTATGTGACACACCAGTTGTGTCGCTTCACTCTCCTGTGAAGGGACACAAATTTTCTCCTGTGGCTTCATGTAAAGTGATGGCTGCATCCGAAATCGTATACATCCCTACTGTTGAAAAACAATATGTGACAAAAGAATATTCCTAATTCACAGTAGAGTAGACAAAAAGTACCCGGATGACTTCCTCCTTCCGGTGAGATTCTGAAGTGTGCATATGATGGACACTTTACTATCCTTTACTATTTACTTTATAGGATTTGTGAATGACTGTGAAGCGATGCAACTGACGCTGGTATAGATCACATGATAATGACAACATGGTGAATGTAGTATACGTCCGGATACTATATATACGTACTCATACTATGTGGAACATCTTTTAGCGGTCATGAAGTAATAATTATTCAAAATAAGTATACTCAAGAGAGTATGTGATTTCAGACGCAGCCAAAGTGTCCATCAGGTCTCACCGGAAGTAGTAGGTCATCCGGGTACTTTTTGCCTAGTATTTACTGATTAAATAAAAGGACATATCTCAGGCAGTAAATGTGGATCTTTCAGATGAATTTGAGGAGTGTTGCACTAGTCTTGACTTTGGTCTTGGTTAGTAGGTCATCCAGTATTTTTCGCCTACTCTTTTTTTGAGTACTTTGAATTAAGACATCCTTACTTTCTCGTACTACACAGTAAGGAAGTATTCGGTTTCGGATGCAGCCTCTGACTAAAATCATTTTAACACACATGTCTTCTATACAATTGGAGTAGTGAGTATTTTAACATTTACACACTGGCCCAAATTCACTTCGATTGTAAGCGCCTCACAGTTTTTTGCTTTTAAAGAAAAGGAGTGTAATCGACATTATGCTGCAAGTGCTGTCGATTGAGCTTAACTTTTATTGAATATTCCTTTAAAATCTTCAGGAACTGGTGGCATCATGGATGTAGTTGTTGTTTTTGTTTTCTCCATAATCACGAGATAAACCGCTTAGTCTGCTTAGTTTTGGTCTTTAATGCAGACCCCCCGCTGACTTGTCCAGTTAGATTGCGGGTAGAGCTTGGGCCTCTCTAATGAACCACATATTGAAGCCGACATAGAGCCATTACCATCTCGTAATGTGTTTCTGCACATTTCTAATGTGGGATTACAAAAAAAAAAATCAGAAGTAACAGTGGTGCAAAAACTATAAGACTGAAATCACTGATGTGAAGAAGGGAGGCGGTTCACACCATTTTGGTATAAATATCATGTGGCCTACATAAAGCTATACATAAAGCAAAACAGCATTTAAGATGACAGGTTTAAATGTGAATCTGGTTCTGAAGTTACAGTACCTAACATGTGACTTTGCACTCATACACTTGCCACATGACACCATGTGACTGCAAGACCCTATACAAATAGAAAGAGAGAGAGAGAGAGAGAGAGAGAGAGAGAGAGAGAGAGAGAGAGAGAGAGAGAGAGAGAGAGAGAGAGAGAGAGAGAGAGAGATTGGAATATGGCTTTAGTCACTGAACCTTAAAAAAACTGGTTTGTTGATATTTCATAAAGTGAGTGTTCATTGGACTAGCGGGTGATGATGCAAATGGCCAATCCATGGAGGGAATGCTGGATTAGCTCAGAGAATCACTGCATGGAATATTTAGCACTAATCTGTACTCTTAAATCCAACAGGCCCTCCTCACTGAAATGAGTTACACATAAAACCTGTTCTGAGAAACACAGTGGAAGTCATCACAGTTAAGCCATCACCTGACTCCAAATAACTGCCAAAATAATACTGTTGCGCTTGACAAACTGTTTTTAGCATACACGGTTTACACCTCTGAGACTTTACAAAAGTCACTCGATCTGTGCTTTGTTTCAGTTCCGTTTTATATATAAACAGGCATCCATATATTGGTGTTTTTGTCTACAAGAGGTGTAGTTGACATAGATAAGGAGCTTCCTTTGATTCTTGGTTATTTTGAACTTATGAATTCCTATTGAAAACTAATGTTTTTTTCTTTCCATTTTTGGAGAACCGGAAAATCTTAATTGTTCATAATGATTAAATGTCCAAGAGTTCTAAATTTAAAGGGATAGTTCACCAAAAAAAGTACATTCTGTTATCATATTCTCACCCTCATGTTGTTTCGAACCTCTCAGGAAAAACTGGGACGGTATACCCTTTCAAAAGGTACACCTTTGCACATAAAGAGTGCATATTAGTAGCTCAAAGTAACACATTGTGTACACAAGAGTGAAAATATGAGAAACTTTTTAAAAGGTGCCAGTGACAGCTTTTGTACCATTTTTTCTGAGAGCGTGTATGACTTTCTGAAGGTCAGAGGTGTCCAAACAACGCTGGACTTTATCTGAATATGGACAGAAACATGAAAACATATTGAAAATATCTTCTTTTGTGTTTCTGGAGAAAAAGAATAGTCATTAGGGTGAGTAAATGAGCACAGGATAATATTTTTGGTGAGCTATCCCTTTAAGTTAGTAATTTCTTAATGAGGTAGGCCATTTCCTCATAGTTTTTCGTGTAGGCCTATTTAATGAAGTAAACCTTAAGAGTCAGTGCTAAGATACATGGAGTAATTCAGACCCGTGTGGTAGGTGTAGACAGTAGTGAGTTATTAATGCACTCCATATTGCAGTGACTCACTCGGCTCGTGCGTTGTAAATCTGCCGTGAACAGCACAAACCGCCGCTAGAGGTCTCAGCCTCAGTGTTGACAAACAATAAAAGAGTTCTATGTGAACATCAATACATACCCAGCTTCTGTTAAAACGATTTGCTGGTTTATGGTGGACAAATGTTGCGATTTGTCTCTAATCCTCCTTGCCTATAACACAAAGACAGCTCCAGTTAGGCAGAGAGCTGCTCCTCGCGCGACTGACGCTGCGGTCCATACAGTACCTGTGTATGACGAGCGAGATACAGTATCAAAACAGCGAGTGCAAACAATACCCGGATGAAGAAAAAGGCTGCATGTAACAATGATTTCACAGTGAATGGTTTTTACCCTATATGCATGTGCAAACGATAACAAACTGTTATTTTTTTTCTCCGTGAAACATTTAGTTTTAGAGTTTCACACCTTTGTTGCACTCTTAGTATTCTGGGCTGCAACAATGCATGCATGTGTAAGTAGGTCAGGAGAATCGTATTGTTCAGTCAGTGTGTGCTACTGCCCCATCAGTGTGTCGAATATAAGAATAAATGAGAGCAAGCAAAAGAAAGGTAAAAGATCTCTCACACGCACAGCAAATTAAATAGGCCATGTGTATCTTGCTGCAGAAAACATTGGGCAGATGCTACTGAAATCTGCTTGAGACTCCTGCAGTTGATGTTACTTTTCTCAGATGTTTTTCATTTTAGTGGCACATATTGCTGAATCAGTCTGTCATCCCACATACTGTTGCTTAGCTGACAAACATTTTATTTTAAATGTGGTACGAGGCATAGCTAATTGTACCAGTTATATTTATTATAAAGCAATAAAGGGTTTTGACTGTTTTAAAGTGAATCTAAGAGGTGGCATTTGCAAGATAAGTCATAGGCCTATACCCTATTGAAGATTTTACAGATATTTACATTTTTAATAATGCTCATAGTGATTGGCAATGTACTACTGCAAATCCCACAGTTGTCACCAGAACTGAGTCAGATTATCTTCATTCCATTCCTGACAAATTTGATCAAATGGATGTTTTGTTTGCAAAAATGTTTGCCTATCAAATTAACACAAGTAGGCTATTGCATTTCATTGACATTTGTGTCACTGTGGAGAAAAAAACTGAGCTGGTCACCAAAAGGTTGCAGGTTTGAGTCCTGTAGGAGACATGATATAAAGGACTGTCCATGTAGTAAATGTACATGCATAATTGTTTCTGCAGGGATATTATTCTTTGTTTACCATGTTACACCCACTGTTCTAAAATTGAAGATCAACACTGAATCCATAGAATATATACAGTATATTTGATTTGTTTACAATTATACACTCATCAAAACAAAGCAGTCTACAATAATTTTTACCCTTATTTTTTTCCCCACATGCAATTAGTAGTTAGTTAGTAGAAAATAAAAGACTTTTCACAAATTTCCTTTGTTTTTCTTTTAGCACAAATTATGATAATTTACAGGATGTCATCAAATGAATTTCACATAATTTTATGTCATGTTATATTTTTTACTCATATTATATTTATATTTATCTTAACATAATTAAGCTTGCCCCAGGTTAAACAACCTCAATGCAATTATTTTGCATAAAATGTATTTATTTTTCTTGCATATGTATCATATGTATAAGTACATTTATTCTATTATGAACAGAAACAATGTATTGTAATGGACTGGTTTGCCATGGTACACTCACTGTTCTGAAATGGACATCTTCAATGAAAATCAACATTAAATATGCTACCATAAATGGGCTATTTGATTTGTTTACAAATGCACTTATCAAGACAACAATGATTTTGATCCTCAATGAACAGAACCAATATGTATTGTAACGGACATCGAAATAGCTTAAACTTAAAAAATCATAAACTTGCTTTTTTTTTTATTATCATTGACTGAATTAGATATAGTCATATCAGTCCCTGCAATATAATCCAGATCTGAACAACAGCCTAATTTGTAAAAAAAAAAAAAAAAAAAAAGTCCTAACCCATGGTGCTTCACACAATGGCAGGATGAAATTTCGTAGGATTCACTCCAGTCCACCTATGCGGCCTCTAAAA
Organism: Meda fulgida; assembly: GCA_030578275.1. Taxonomy (NCBI): domain Eukaryota; kingdom Metazoa; phylum Chordata; class Actinopteri; order Cypriniformes; family Leuciscidae; genus Meda; species Meda fulgida. The sequence continues at coordinate 3,783,902 of CM060634.1, read as the reverse complement.
CCACATATCTGTCATTGCGAAAAAGTACAGTCTGTTTTGTTGGTCTGTAAGTTTTTGGGAAACGGCAGGAAGAATGTCCAAATGTTGTGTGGAATCGCGGCGGTTTCCCACCCAAAATGTTCCTCAAAATGCTTCAGTCGATCGGAAAGAAGACGGAGTTAATATGGCTGTCCACAATTTATCTGTCAGTGTAGTAAGCTCGCCTTGTGCTGCCGACACGACGCGCATAACAACCCATTTAGTTCCCATCATTTCAGAGCTTCTTGTCCCCTCCCCTCCAGACACAGACAACAACATACACCTTAATAGGGGCGCGTCTCCGACACAGCCGCCGACCAATAACCCGTCTGTCTGGGCAGAGACCAAGGGGATGAGCGCTCGCCGAGGCCCAATCAGCGCTTTTGTGTTGCCTGCCGGTGCCGGGGACTGGTCGTGAAGAGCTACAGCAGCGCTTCAGGATCGGAGAGTGAACCCGGAGCCAGTGGAACCTGAAGGGTAAAGGCGAGTCAGGTGAGTCCGAGGATTCACGCGCGGCCTAGCCGGTATCGGATCGGATTGGGGAATTAGCAAGCGATGTGGTTTACAATCGTAGCTGCCACACGAATCAACCGTCAGATGCTGTTATTGAATGGGCTTAACGGTTAAAAATGCCTTTGAGGGAGTCTGCTGAGCAAGCCAGACAATAGCATAGCGGATTTTGCGTGCAACACGCAGCAGTTCAAAGTAGCTGGCTAATACTATTAAAATGAGCTCGGGATTGCGCCGTGGCGTATCGCACATCGAGCTGCGATTTCAAGAGCGATTCCGCGAAAAGCCCGTCATATTTAGCTAGCAACTTTGACAAGTTTATTGGCCAAAGCGGCATTTTAAATGTGTGAAACGGCGTTCATTGTTTCATCTGGTGTCTCTGGGGGTTAACCCAGATTGGCGGAGAAAGCCTCGCGTCCTCCCGGCTGTGGCTACAGTAGTGCAGTAGCAGCTCAGACACAATGAAAAAGCCCAATACACACACACATCACCATCTAAATATATCTAACGCTTGTATTCCAACGATATCATCTCAAACGGGCTGTTTAGTGAGTGTTTTGGGGGGGTGTTCTGTGGAGCGGGGGTTCTCTCTACTGTGCCGAGTGCACACGGATAGTGTACGGTGAGCCTGTACAATTAGAAAAAAAAGATGTCGAAAATGCATCAGCCATTTACGTAAGTGAGGACGTTCTCTCAACTTGCTCCATATGCACGCAAATGGCTGCCCAACACTTGACAGACGTTAGAGTGAAATCTAATTCCAGCGTGAATGCAGGTATTGATCGAAGCCAACAGGGAGTCACTGATAATCGGGGGAGATGACGTTTAGAAAGAAACTCTGATCAATGATATATATGCGCTCTGTTGTTCGTTCTCTGCAGACAAGTCCAAAGTGAGACAGGGTTCACTTTATAGGCTTTATATAGTCAGAGGCTTACTCAAGCAGTCTGATTTGGCAGAGTTTGGCCCCTCAAGAATTTTTCATATGCATGCATTTAGTATCTATATGACAGTTGTTTGTATGTGGAGACTTTTTTTTATAACATTTTAAGTAAAAATGCACATGACAGGTAATTCCACTATTTGGACAAATTATATTTTTCCTACCACCCTAAAGTCTTTTAAACGTGCACTCAGTAATCTTTTGCTAAAAAAAGTTTGAAATGTGTACTTGCATGGGGAGGGTCGCCCAATCATGGGTGCTGCCATGTTGAGATCACATGACATGCTGTGTCATGCAATAAAGTGCAACAGAGTACTGGTGTCCTGACAAATCGGGTCCTCCCGTAAAATCCGTGCTCTATCAGTTATTGGTTATACTAAGCACATACAAAAAATATTAATTTAAAACATGTATGGGTTACTCTACAGTGCATAATGAAACAAATTGAATGTGTCTTTCACTTGATAAACTTAATTAATAACATCATAATAGCCTGTTAGGTGAATAAATTAACATCATTATTCTTTTTAGAACTGAAATAATTGGACATGCAACACTTAATTTAACATGTAATTACAAGTGCAAGTGCAAATATATGGATAAACTAAGCTATCAGGCTAACCGGGTATCTGTATATTATGCTAGTACATAAGCTAACTAATACAGACATTAATGGTCATTGTATCAAACAGAATTTATCATAACATTACTTTTTTTTAGGAATTGTAATCCAGCGCTAATAAAAGTAATTTGAGCCAATGGGATTGCTTTGGGTCCTAACATAGACCCGATTTCGAGGAGGACCTGATTTGTGTCACCACACCAGAAGTAAAAATCCCATTTATTTTCTCCATAGGGGAATTTTTAATGATAACTTAACAATACACCTTTAAAGACAGACCTGCTGTCAGTTACATGTTTGTTAATGAATTATTATTATTGTTTATTTTTTTAATGAATATATGCTTTCAGCAATCAGTCTGCATTATTTCGACTTATTTTTTAAAATTATATTTTGCAAGCAAATCACACCAAAAGAACTCCTTGGCGCCCGTCCACTCCCATAAAGCACTGTGAATGATGTAATAGTCAGTCACCTTGCTCCATATATACAAAATTAACATCTTTATATCAGTAGTTTTATATTTATCCTTCTCTTTTATTTCGTGTGTCATTCGCAATGCTTTGTGGGATTAGTGATTGAAGCCGTTTGTCTTTTTGTCCAATTTTCAAATACTTTTTTGCTTCAAATCAAAGTTTGTAATGTGGTGATTTACCTCGTAGCGGGTTGGGTTTTGTTCATGGCTAAGACTTTAATACCCCATATGGAAAAATATGAATGGGAAAATTATTTTGGAACCAAGGCTGGTGAAAAAGTGAGAGTTACTACTACTATTAGACATGACATAACAAACCAAATGAGTTTGAATTCAAGAATGACCGTTATGGATTGTATGTCGTAAATAGTATATGATGGAGAAAGACACAAAAACAGACAAAATAAAATCGACAGCTGGGGTATAAACGTCATAAATCCACGCAAATAAGTGTCAACATTAAGTTTTAAACCACTAAATGAGAGCCAGCTAATTGTGAACAAAAACGTACCTTTTTTTTTGTCTGAGTGCACCTTTTAAGTTCGAGGAATTTCTTAAGCAACTAACGCAAAGGCTTATGTACTAGATATTTGTATAGCATATAAAAGTTTCCCAGTTTGACAAGTGAAAGAAAAAGCTCTCCACACACTGTTATTAAAGCCATTTATACTTGCGGAGAGAAAGGTCTGCTCAGAAGTCACTGAACATGTACTTATATTAGAATTACCGTAGTGAAATCATACTAATGTCTGATGTAAGTAATCTGTATAAACAAAAGAAATGTGAAGGAAATTTTTTTTTTTTTTAGCAAGTTGCATATCTAATGAGCGCCATTTGAAGTGTTTTCTGCAAATTTTTTTTTTTTTAAAGGCTGCTGTGCTGCATACTGTGAGGGGCGCCCCACTAGTATTACATCCTCAAGAGGGGTCCAAACAATGTTCTTATTGACTGTTTTGCTCAAAGGCATTTAGTGTGGACTGTTCCCCCTCCTCCCCTTCAGGCGGAAGATACTTGGCAGCTTGGTATTTATTTTTTTACCTTTTCTGCGCTATTCATCACTGTAGTCGGTGCACCCGAGCTTATGGCCAATGCCTGTGAAAGGATTTTATGCTGTTTGTTCTTTTTAATTTCCATGGTGCATGGGCACCTTATTGCTAGTGACTGTCTGGTTTTGTTAAGCCAAGGAAACCTGTGAAGTGCGGTGCCAGATGATAAGATGGAATACACTGAGCTGAGCAAAGACTCTAAGCTCAAGTTATCAATGTAGATTTCATCATAGATCTGTCACGGTTTAGAGGTACCTGTTTGAGTACCTGTTCTGCTTAGACCTGCTTCACCCCAGATCTTATGTTCGTACCGGTGCTTCAGCACAACATTGGCATTTCCATGCTGAATGCTTGGATTTTCACAATAAATAAAAGCCTATGCTAATGCATATTTGTTAGTGGTTCATGATTCAATGCTAAAGACTTGTGCTGTGTTAAAGAGGAGCTCACCCGAGAATTAGCTTTGCTCACCTTTATGTCGTTCAAAAATCTGTTTGACTTTCTTCTTAAATATTTAGAATTTTTGTCTGTATAATGAAAGTCAATGGGGTCCAAAACAATGTTACTGGTAAATGGGATTTTCATTGTATGGGCATTTTAAGCATTCTTCAAAATATCTTTTTTTTGTGTTCTGTAGAAGAAAGAAAGTCACATGAGGATAGATAATGATTTCATATTTGGCTGAACGTGATTCAACTTAAACTTTAAGTGCCAAATTACTATTGACAACCTAAATTCAAGACTCTCAATATTCAGGTAACTCTGTGTTAGATCAGATGTGCAATCATGAGTTCATCTAGAAGAGGAGACCATGCCATTGAAGACGTTTGATAGGGAAATCACATTTAGAACTGCATATTGACTCTTGGATCAGAAAGAGTACTTGACTTGGCTGGGTTTCAGGACTACTGAATGGTCAGAAAAGGTAGTGTTTAGAATTAGCATGGCCCCTTTGGCAAACGCTTTGAGTAGACACAACAAAACGACTTGCACTGTAAACATGCACCTTGAAATTTACGGCTGTGCAATATGATGATGTGGGACCAAAGTTGTGCTAGTTTTGTAAAACGAACCCTCACTGCGACAGTCCTGAGAGACAAGAATGGGGCATTGACACTCACATGTCCTCCCATTGATCTCCTACCCTTCAATGCACCTTCAGTGTCTGTAGTGTTGCTTTAAAGCCGGTAAAAAAGAGAAGAGGATGCCCACGTCAAGTAGATTTTTGGGTTTTGTGTGATAGTGGGTTTAAAAAAGACTCTCAGGACCAACATGTCAGGTCCAAAAGGCTTTGATTAATTTGCTCTTGGGTAAGCTAGGGGCTGCGGTGTGCCCTTTCCCCAGATAAGGCTTATGGGTCTAGGAAACAATATGACCACATGACTTTTGGCTTGATAAATCGTAATAAACAACATCATTACCTCAGACCTTCCCATTGACGTCATAGAGAAATGAATCAGATACTCGCAGGAATGTTTTTGATTGTACTTGATTTGCGGTTTGAAATGTAGTTACAAATCTTAATAACATACCATACGTTTCTAATAATCGATCATAATTGTGTGGTTTATGATTTACCCATATTCACTGGTCATTCAGTATTTTAACTAAATGGTTTCCTTATGGTTAAATTTGTACTAGTTATTTGTCTTTGATAAAAGTCAGCCAACCATGTCTTCCTTTTTTATTGACTAGAGCAGGTCTGATTGATCCCTACTCAAAATCAGTGCTCATTTCATGATCCATAGTTATGTAAATTTGAGACATGAATGTTTTGAAAAGAAAGAAATCAGCATAATTACCCCTTAATCAGAAACATTAAGTTTATTTAAAAATCTTCCCAAGTGAAAATCCTTTGAGGGTGAGAAGTCTTCTCGGTTGCTTGTATGCTACTAATTGATATGGATGCTAATAAATTTGATAAATCTAGATCAGTGAAAGAAGTACAAACAAAAAGAAAAATATGTCAAACTGTTTTGGGACGTGATGCCAATCTGTCTCAATGTTCGGTAGTATACAGTCGATTTTATTTGTTTTGTTTTGTTTTTTACCAAAGTGAAGGGTTAAGGGATAAGTTCACCCAGAAATTAAAATTGTCATCATTTACTCACCCTCATGTCGTTCCAAACCTCTTTGACTTTTTTTTGTTTCTGCCGAAAATAAAAGAAGATAGTTTAGAGATGGTTTCAACTGTTTTTTCCACACAATGAAAGTCAATGGGGTCCAAAACAACATTAGACCCCATTGACTTTCAAACAAACAAACAAAAAAACACTGAAACATTCTTCAAACTATCGTTTATGTTCCGCATAAGAAAGAAAGTCAAAGTCATATTGTTATTTAAAACTATTAAAATCAAAATAACGTTTTTGTTATTTGACATAAAGCGGAAATAAAATATAAATATTAGATAAAAAAACGAAATTAGAAATGTTGCCTTGAATTATATAGATTTTTTTTAAACACTATAATACTAGAATAACAATGGGTTGGACTTTGGAGGGTGAGTAAATGATTTTTTATTTACAATTTATCCCTTTAAATCTTTAGAAGGTCCATTTCAAATTAGAACCACTTGAAAGAATCTGTGTAGATGCAGCCAGGTTTGTTGATCAGACTGTCATGATTTTTCCTTATAAAGTTGAAGAGGTCTGTATGGCCAAGCTGAAATAGCTGATTTGTAAACCAATCTAGGCAAGATGTCATTCTCCGTTTCATTTAAGAATTGCTGTTTGTTTTCCGAATTATCCGGTCTATGTTTTAGAGGTATCTGCAACCCTTTGGGGGTCGACGGTTGCACAGCAAGGGACCTTTGACTCCTGAGCTTTTTCCGCTCTGCTCTGTCAGTTGCTGATTAATTATTCTCCACCATTTTAGTTGTGAGATCTTAGGTGGGCACAGCGAGAAGGTACAGAGAGGGAATGTTGCAGTCGACTGTAATGCGTTGCATGTATGTTGGTGCGCCGGTCTTGTTAACACCTGAATGGGGAGGCTGCGTTCTGCGGGCCTCATGCAAGGCTTATTAAACCCCACGCAGAAACAATCAGCCCAGATGAATGGCTTCCTGTGAAGTTTAATTAGAGGGCCTCCCTGATGCTTTAGCTGGATAAACAGCAGCAAGAAATGACATGACGGGCCTCTTACGTTGATTCTTGAAGAATGTGTGTATGTGAAGAGCGAGTATGAGTCCGACTGGAGACCAAGATGTTTCTAGGTTTAGGATTCAGAATGTTGTCATTTTTGTTCTTTTTTCCTCTCCTTTTCCCTCGCGGAGGGTGTCTGACCATCCCGATCGTGAAATAGATGAGTTTTTCAAGCTTCACGAGTCTTGGCCGTCACGAGAGCTCCGGATTGTTGTTAATTTGCTCAACGTCTCTCAAGTGGGATTTCTCTGAAGATAAGGTGTGGTGGACTGCATTAATTGCAGTGGGTCCAGGTATTGGCTCTGGTTGAAAAATTTAAAAGTATTGATTCAGGCCAAGCTGTTTTCATCATTTCGCAATGTATTACATTGTGGCGAGACGGAAGCTGAGAGTGAATATGAAGCGCATAGACCTGTTTCGTGATTACAGAGGGAGGTATAGATGTAGAGTCCCTAGATAGGTGGCCCTTGTAGCGCGAGGTTCTCAGGCTGCACTCGTTTCAGGAGCGAGAGAGCTGTGTGATGGTTTAGCTGATCGAAGGACTGCTGGAACACTTAATTCAGTGCAAGATGAAAGAGCAAGCGGAACCCATCCGAAGCATTTCTCTGTGGAACCATCTTAGTTTTCATGGCCCAGGGGCTAGTTTATCTATTAAAGTTGATGGACCTGACATTGTGCATGGTGTTGCATCATTTATTTAAGCTAAAGTAGTCTTAGAAATGTTTTTAGTTTGACTATGCAGTCGTAAACTTTTTTCTTTTATTATCTTGACGTCAGCCAACACCTGTGTCATAGCCCTTAATGGGACAAAAGTCTGCCATCATTTCGACTCGCCATCATGTTTTTCCAAACAAGTATGATTTTCTTCTTCTTCTTTTTTTTTTTTTTTTTTTTTTTTTTTTGTTCATCGATACAATGAAAGTCAATGGGGTCCAGAAAGCATTATTGGACCCCATTGACTTTCATTGTATGGACAAGAGCAGTTAAAAAATTCTGTGCTCAAAGAAAGAGTGTCATTCCTTTTTCATTTCATTTTCGTGTGTACTGTCCTAGGACTCCCTTTTTTGGGATTAAACTTTTAGTTTTCTGATAAGACAAACGTTTCAATGAACAAATGTCGTAAAAACAAGGAAACAACAGCACAGTTTATTAATATACAAAAAAAGGGAAGACTAGTTAAAGTTAAATATCCCTGATGTACATAAAATAAAGGAAATCAAAACAGAGGATCACAGTGGTAACAATTTAAGACCACTTTACTGGGTTAAAGTTTGCTTTTAGCATGATATTGTTGCATCAATAGGCTGACTATTACGGCTTAGTAAAATGTATAAATATAACATCACAGTCAGCACCTTTGAGGAAATCTGTGAAAGCTGCTGTACCTGTGGTAGTTAACCTTGATAAGAATTATAGCTGATTCTCTGTACATGCGCAACCGCAAGATTCAATTCCCATAATCCCTCTACAAATGCCTCTTTGTCTTATACTGCGTTTAGCAGATTAACAAATTGAACGTTAGCACATTTAAGCATCTTCTCCATATCCCTCTATTCAGCCACAGGTCTTTGTTTCTTGGGTCATTCTGTTGCCTGGTCTCTCTTCAGCCAGTATAGAGGATGGAGCTTGTGCGAACTCGGGAACTGGGTTTTCTTGAAGTTTTGGTCCTTTGCGCACTCCACACACTCCACACACTCATCTCTCCGGGCCTATCTGCTTTTCCAGAGGGCCGGTTCCTTGGTGGAAATCGTGTTTTCCCAGAGTGTATGTCTGTGTGCCCATTACTTTGAGCGTCAGAAGGGAGCCTCCGCAGATTTTATCTCGACTTGATAAAGCACTGGTCATGTCGTTGTGTGTGAAGGTAGTGCGCATGGATTGTGTATTAGGGGATATTGGTGTATTTTTCTTTTTTTGTTAAGTGTTTTGCATGTGATTGATTTGAATAAGGCAGGGTTTTTTTAATCGTCCCACTGTCTTCCCTGCCTCCTTCCCAATTCAACCCCATTTTAAAATCTTTTTGCTACCTCGCTTTCTCCAGATGGCTCACGTTCCAGCATTTTCCCTTTTTTTTTCTTTTTGTTTAAACAACGTATGCCCCACCCTGTGGTCTGAAGTTCCGCAATGAGCCGTCTTGACAAGGTGCCAGGTTTTAGATTCAGCGTCTCATAAGAAGTACATTTTCCTCTTACTGCCCCCTTTGGCCCCCTCCTTTTTTGTCTTTTTTCGTTCTGTCTTTCTCTTTCTTTCTCTTTCTCGCTCTCTCTCTCTGTGTTCGTGTGACGTCCTGACCACTAACGGCTACATATTAAGAGATAATTCCATACCCTGAGGTTACAAACCGGCTTAGACTGGCTCTCTCGCATTTTGACTCCACTGGGTACCCTGGGTGAAAAAAAAAGATATTGTAACTCTTTTTTTTTTTTAAAGGAACAGGAAACTAATTCTCACCGAGAATGACATCAGTTCAGTCGGCAATGCTTAAAACAAACATGTTATGCATTTATGCATGCTACAAGGATTGCTCATACCCATAAAAGCACAACCAGGCAAATCAAGCTGCACGACTTCAGTTCTGAAATATGATTATTGGAAAGATGATTTTTTTTTTTTTTGCACAATTATCTACCTTCACAATAATCACAATAGTCACAATAATGCAGGTTTCAGAATTAGGCTACACTTTTGCTCATTCTTTCTCTAGTTGCAAAAGGTTGTGGAGTCAGAAGTCCAATTACACAAATGTGCGTTTTTATTTTTTAGCTGTGGTTATGTATGCAAATTGCATTGTAGGTGAACATAAAAAAGCAGACTGACATACAAGGGTCAACTATATAATGACGGAAGATTTTTGTGTCGGGATAAAGGTACAGTTTCTTAAAATCAGGTTGGGCAAGTTGTCATATTTTTAATGTTATAAATGTAAATTATTTATTAATTATCATTCTTATCTAAATATCAATATCAAATTCCAAAACAATGGTTTGATATTTTAATAGGTTGCTTTTTACATTTGATTATTACATTTGATGTATTTTTAATTTATTGAAGTAACTTTTTTCAATAAATGTTTTATTGTTTAAATTTGCTAGGTCGCCTTTATTAGGCTGTGTATGTGTATGGCATGTTCCATTGTGACAACTGTTGGGTCATATTGTCACGGAGTCTGTGTGTATTATATGTAAAGTATTTTTTATCCTGGGCAGTAACGATAGGAATATTCAATAGCTTTTTGTAGCCAAGAATCTATATAGAGATTGGCTTTTAAAAATGAGCATACCTCGAGTAATATTCAAAAATGTGACAAAAGTGTGACAACTTGCCCTGTTCTCCCGTATAAATTTAATGATCTTCCTGACTGGCATAAAAACAAGGGCAATGTGTTTCTTTCTCATAATGGTCTTGCGTTATTATATTGTGACCATCTTTCAAATACTCGTTCAGCTTCTTAGGAATATCAGAGCTATTCATCTCCTTTAGTGTTTTTTTTTTTTTTTGGGATAGAAATATCCATCCACGTTTCTTCTCTTTGTGTATTTTCTCTCTTCTGGCATGAGTATTAGATTGTGTTCCTCCTTAACCTTGAAGTCTGTGTGTATCTTGTATAAATAGGCCTGTAGCTTTATTCAGACGTTTCTCTACAATCACCGCCTCTGTTAGTAAACCTCCTGTTGAGGGTTTTTCCTCACTCTCTACGTATTTGAGCTGAAGTTTGTGTGTGGGGATTTCTGAGGAAGAGGAGCAGCAGAAAGGGAACCGGGCCTGTCACGTCCAAGAGACGATCCCTACTCAATGCGGTCTGGATCAGAGTCTCAAGGTTCAACCGAGAGTTGAAGTTCAGTTTTGTTCTGTATTTCCTGCACGTGTTAGCAGCTGTGGTTTCTGTACCTGCTTACTATCTCGGGCCTCTGGTTAACACTGTTCCTCACAGGTCTAGTCGAGGAGGAAACCCAGTTTGCGTTCGAGGCACATTTCCTCACTGTAGGCCTGTTTTAACCGCTACCACCTTCTTTCAGTATCTTAAGAATCTTGTTGCTGTCTTTATTTGGTCTCTTTGTCTTCAGCCTCACTCCCCCACACACTTCCTCCCCTTTGCCCCCTGCTACTGCCCCCACCCTCCTCCTGAACCGCCCCTCCCTCCCTAGGGCGACAGCAGAACAGGAATTGATTAGTGGCACGGCTTAAAAATAGAAGGGCCTGTTGTCATGGCAACGGCCACAATGAGCTGTTGTCTTGTTTAATGAAGACTGAGATTTTAAGTGTTGTGGCTGAACAGTACAGTGAGCTGGAGACGCCATTTCTGGCTAGGTGTGCACAAATGCCGGGACGAAGATATCAGCTGTGGTCTTGTCCCTCCTGTTAAAAGTGTGCGTCGTGGTCGTGAATGTTTTCTTGTGCGCGTGCCGGATGGTCCTCCTGTGGGTGTGTTGTGTGGCTTTGCAGGTGCGACTACCAATCTGCTTTGTCGCAGTCTCATCCTGGTTGCTTTACCTTTAGGTACTTGCTGAATCTGCAGAGGTGCATTAAGTTAAAGCATCAAATGCATCATACGCTGGCAGCTCCAAAACACATTATTGACTCAACCCACATCCTGTTACCCATACGTCCCGTATGCATCAAGCCAACCAATTACAACCCTGTTGCCATGGGCGCCATGCGCCTAATTGGCCTCATTAGTGTTAGAAACTGTCCGTATGCAAATTTTGGTCATATTCCCAGCAGATCTGTTCTCTGAGTAATATACAGTAATAGTTAGCCATTGTGTAGGTCGTTGGTGAGGACAACGATCCAATTAGCGAATTAACCATTAAGCTTAGATACTGTACTCGACTCAACCTCCCAGTAGTGTTTTTGAAATTCCTGTCAGTGAAGGAACGTGCGCATAACGTGCCATTTGATGACATGCTAATACGCCTGTCCTGATGTTCCCCCACAGCAACCTTCTTTTGTGACATCACTGCACAGCTCACTTACAACATCTCAATTACACTTTCATCACGTTGCAGCTGGATTGCGTGTGATGCGAGAAATGATTTATACTGATAAATGTCAACAAGCTTTTTTTTTAACTTGGATTTTCATTAGCATCTAATGAATACAATTGCTGTAGAGCTCTAGTGAGATTCCTTGAATGTGATTTGCAGGATTTTGCTTTGAAGTGGTAGTTTTAAGAAGGTCTTTATGCCAGGTGTTTTCAGTGCCAAGGAGGATCCCAGAATTTTATGATCCCTTTGGAAAGGATCCCCTTCCTAAAATATTGTAAATCAGATTTTTTTTAATTGACTTTTATTTATATATTTTTTTAATCGTTAATTTGCTTTAATTCATTGTACTAAAGCTAATCGTTGAAATATTATCTGGAAAATTTAGATTTAGCCTCTCTTTTTGTGAGGAAAATGGTCCAATTAGCCAGTTAAACACTAAGCTTAGATACTGTTTTTGAAAAAAAAAAAAGAATATATATATATATATAAATATATATATATATATAGCTATATAACTAACTTTTTTTGCTCACTGTGGCAAGTGGTTTTTCAAAGTTACTAGCCACTCAGCATTTTTACTGGCCACAATTTTGACATCGGTGTCATGGGGAAAAACCGCCATATAGATATTTTGGCAGCAGGTTTAATACCTGACACATGGTTCCATTATACTGTTACACATATACTGTTTTCTTTTTCAACTGTTTACTCTCACTTAAATCATAATTGACTGTGTTTACGTGATTTTTTGCCAAGTACTAGCAGGGTTTATGTCTGCGGGAATGAATTCTGCGGGAATGATTAAAATTATGCGCAAGGCCGAATCCAACGCCGAACTTCCAGCCCTGTAACTCCAGCAACACCAAAAATCTAATATGAATGTAGATTGTATTCTCATTTTAAGATTATTTTCCTAGTGACTTTAATAGTAATTCCTTTTTGTCAGATTAATGATAAGTGAAATGGTTTGCCATTCTTTTACTAAAAGTAGTCTTTATCAACAGAATCATCATTGTACAACTGTGAAGATGCTTTGATTGAGCATTGATGCCTAACATTATATCTCTGGGATACATCATCATCGGTTATGATTTTGATGCACTGATACTAATCTCAAATGCTCATTGGTACTTGTATCAGTCCATAGCAAACTGCCCTCTAAGTTCTTATCTGTTTATTGCTGTGCTGTACTTTAATTTCCCTAAGCTTCAGTTCTAATAATTAATGTTGATTTTTACATTCTATCAGATTTGTCGCATGTGGAATTGCAGAGACTGAAAACTGCACCCATCCAGCTGTAAGAAACGAAGCATGCGTCAACTAGTCCAAAATACTAGCATCTGTAGCATTTTGTTTGGATCATATTAACCTGTGTATATCACACTCTGTTGTCGTTACAATAACCACCAGTCAACATTTTAAAATCTGCAAAGTTTAAGATAGCTCTACCTCTTTAGCTTTTGCTGATCTGGTTCACTTATGTGCTTCAAATAAAGTGTATTTGAAGCACATACGTTTTTGTTGTGTTTTTTCAACATTTTTGTAGGTTCACTTCTGTGCTTCAAATACACTTTATTTGAACGTTTGCGTGATTAAATAGATAATTTAACAAGTTTTAAATGGGTTTCCCCTACATTCTTCCCATCTACTATTGATCAGGCAATCCTGCCCCAAAGTCCGCCTTTGGTTGAGCCAGTGTTGTTGTGTTGTGGTGGTCAGGATGCTCCAACAAACAGAGCTTTGTTTTGATAGTAACACAAGAGGAACATCTGGGCTGGACATGAGCGCATGATCAGTTTTGTCCAGAAGTACCTAAAAAAAAAAATCATGTTAAACCCGGCCTAGCTTTCAGTATAGTCAAAAAAGGTTCTCTAATCTAAGGCCGTGTTCTGTGAAGTCATTTGATTCATGTTCTTGAGGGCTTTAGTGAGCTGCTCTGTTGACATTTTTCTCACATTTAAGCCCAAGTGTTCTGCCAGTCCATATTGATCAGAGGGCCTACTCACTCGGAAGACTAATTTGAAAGGTGACAAGTAACTGTTGTGAGCTAGTTAGACCCTAAAGCTTCTCCATGGTCCAGAGTGCATGTTTTGTGGTCTGGTGTGCTGTTTGTTCATTTTAACCTTTTTCACATTTCTCACAACCTTGTTCAGCTGTTTTTATTCTGTTGAACTTATTCTCGGATCCTCAGGTGGTGGATACCGGTGCAAGGAGCAGCGAGAGTGAAAGTGACAGCAGAATGAAAGAAATCAGGCAGGGTTTTGACCAAACAGGTGCTGTCACCTGCTTTTGCGTGTCCTCTGGAGTCATGGTTGCAGAAATGGCTGCGGCATGAGATCATGAGGACCGGGTCTGCTGCTCAAGTCATATTTTTGCTTTACGTGCCCTGGGGGAGGTCACACTCTCGCTGGTGCTTTGTCGCTTGTGAAAGCAAGTTCACGAGTGGCAGCCAGCTGCTGAGGAGCTGAAGATAAACCTCCTAATGGCAAATAGAGGGTCGTCACCTTGTTGACATTTCGTTCTGCAACATGCCAGAAGGGCCTGGGTGTATGGCAGTTATAAAATTGGGAATCCACTCTGTCTAAATTTAAGTTTGGAATATACTACATGATTGTGCTCAGGTTTTTGCCCCGATTTGCAGTTTGAACGCGCTGATGCTGGTTGCCAAAAGTCAGAGCCATTCTGCAGGTTTTGGGCAGTCGCTGACAATTGACACATTTCTGCTCGAGTTTGTGTTTAGAACAATGTTGAATTCTGGTAGTGTGTGATCGTCAGTGGTTTAGTATATGATGCCCAGGGGTCGGTTGCATAAACTGCTAAAGTCCCCGATATACTCACGGCAAAGTTCTTTCTCGTTCTTCGTTTAGTGGTAAAAGAAAGTTTGAAAAATTTGACCAGCGATATATTGTTATCAAACATCTGACGCCGCCCACACTTCTGAGAGCAGCGTTCAGATGAATATGTAAATATGTGCTGCGCGCTTTTCTCTCAAGAACAAAATAAAAAAAATAAACACACACAACAAAATTGAGAAAACAGCATTTTAATTAAGTATAAGAAAAGCATCTGATCAGAGCGATGTAGATGTTTGCCATACTCTACGGCACTTCAGTAAAGTCACGTTTATTTACATATCACTTTATACAATATATTGTTTAATACAGCTTTGTCACTCTCGTTTCATCAGAAGTACAACTTCATTTTCTACTATAAAGCAGCTCTCCAGTGTGTTCTCACGGATGCCTGACCTCGACCGAGTAAACGAACTGCTTTTCGGCCTGATTTTGTTTGAAATTGTCACATCAGTTCGTTCTCTGATTTCGTTTGAAGTATATCGGACCCTTAAGACTAGTCTTACAATTAGTAAGACATCACATTCACAAGTTAGTCATCACATTTTTTTTATGACCTTCTTTAAGACCATAACGATCATAACAATTTTAAGTAGGTTACATAACTTTTATATTGAGTAGGTTACATAAAAACTTGTGTTTAACTGGTTCGCTAGTTGGTCATACTAGTACTTAAGACACAGTTTTTACATAATGGCTATGTTTATGCAATTGGCCCCAGTTTTTCTCAGCAAACAATTAATAAAGTCGCCAAGTGTATGATGCCTAGAGTTTTAAAATCTGTTCAGATTGTAAGTCATGTAGTGTGTATTCCAGCCTTTAGTCGTATAAAGTTTTGTAATTATTTGAAACTTTGCAGGCTTGGCAGCAAACTAGGTCACCATATGTTCACCTTAAAATCAACTGCGGCCAAGTCGTCCATCATTTCCCATCATGGCTATCAATGTATGAGTTATTGTAGATTAAAGGTGCCAGATTTTTGTTATTCTCATATCCCTTGCCTTTAATTTACAGCGTTTATATTTTCAGAGCACATTAGCTTAAATATTTAAGTCCACTTTTGTTATGGTTGTATCTGTTGCTGTGAAAGTAAGGAGAATGTTTATTCAGATTATGAAGTGTTTATTCAGGGCCGAGAGTTCTGATATGATAAATGTCAAATCCGAACCCTTCTTCAGAAATAATATAAACAACCAAAAATATATTTTCATCCTCCTCCGAAGTCAACAGAAGTCTGCTTAAAGGGGCAGTACACCTAAAAAATGCAAGTTAGCTCATCCTTTACTCACCATCATGTTGTTGCAAACCTGTATAACTTCTGTGAAACACAAAATTTGGGAAAAAAATTCATAAGTATTCATTTTTACAGTAAATGTTATTGGGGCCCAGTGGGGTTTTGCAATCCAGTGACTTTCATTTTATGGACAAAAGATTCTTCAAAAAATCTTCTTTTGTGTTTCCACAGGAGAAAGTAAGTCATACAGGTTTGGTGCGTCTTTTATTTACCCTCCTTAATTTTTGGGTTAACTGTATCCATAAAGTACATTCATGTTTCACCTCTTGCAGGACAGATTAAAATCAATTAACTCCTGCCCAAAAGCCACCCAAATGCTTCCCTGACAAAAGCAGACAACGTTATCATGAAGTTTGCATCCAGACATGAGCCATTGCCACCATTTCCCAAGTGTTCAAGGTGCTTACCCTGTATGACCCTATGCCAAGCCCGTTCGCTCCAGCTTTAACTAGGTTACTGCGTCAATGTCTGCCCTTCACTATAAATCACTCTCCTTTCATTTAAACTCCAAAGAACTGCGATTCCATCAAACGAATATTTCCGAGAACGAAACGAGCGTCCAGAGCTGCTCCTGCCCGATACATCTTGTTTTTGTTTTTTTTATTCATCTGGGTAGGCATGCACACCTTTAGTGAAAGCAGCCATTTTGAGGTCTCCGTGCTCGGCATCAGATGCTGCAAACAGTAAAGGCTTAATCTAGCCAATTGAGCGGGTGGGTGATCAGAGGGGCTGCATGCGAACAGGCAGATTTGGGAGATGAGCCAGGCTCTGAGGATGGGGGATGGGAGTGGGGAGCGAAGATGGGTGCAAACCCCTGGTCCTCCACGATAAGTACTGCGCCTTAGGATGAAACTTGGGAAATTAAGAGAATGCATCGCTACTCTTGCGTGAAGGAATCTGAGCATTCAGATATCAACCCGGTCCTGTGGGAGTGCTAGTGTGCTGTTTAAAACAAGGCACCTTGTACCTCTCTGGGTGAGGGATGCGATGCCACCAGCGCTTTGGTCTGGGAGGTGGGGCAGTGGGTTACGTCAGCCAAATGAATTGTCATGATGCAGATCATGCGTGAAATGAGCTGCGGATTCCATCGTGCACTTGCAACCGGCCATATTATAACCATCACTTCTTTAAGCTGGCGATTTTTAATGCACTTTCTGAATCGGTTCTCTTTTGTAAGGGGTCAAGGGTGTCTTTGCGTGTGTGTTTGCGTGTGTACCGGTTCAGGGGGCTTCAGGGTGTGATGGTGTTTGCAGTGGGGGCAGAAGGAGGAGGACATTTTTGTGCTTGCAGTGATCTGATCGACAGGCAGCAGTGGCGTGTGCATAAAGAAAATGGTGTGCCGGTGGGGGATGGGCAGAGGGGAATTAAGGGTTGGCATTATGACAGGGTAGCGTGTCAGGAGAGTACTGCTGTCTTGTTTTTTTCCTTCTTTTATTTCATTTTTTCATCTCAATCGTGTCCTCTTCATCCTCTGTCCTCCCTAACCCCCAACTCTGCCCCCCATCTGAACTGATGAAGATCTTGTGCACTGTGTACATTACAATCTATTTACAACCAAAAGAGAGAAAGAACCGAAAAGTAGTTTGTGGTCGTCCGTACCTTTAAGGGGCCCCCAGAAAGTGAAGCGTGTGTGTTTATTTTTACAACGCAGGGAGGAAAAAAAAGAAATACTTTTTTTGGAGGGGGGGGGGGGGGGGGGGGAGGGGTGAAGAGCGAGAAGGGAGGGGTCAGTTTTTGCTGTGCTTTGGTGTGTGGCACAGCTGTATTAGAATGGTGGGTCTGAAGGGCACAAAGTGCGTCTTGTGTCGGAATGGCCCGTGAAACCACACACACACACACACACACACAAATTGTTCCTCGTTTTCAGGCCCGCTCCCTACCTAGCCAGGAACTCCTGAGCAAGTAACTATCCAGGGATCATTTGTAAAGGATCAGTGGGATTGTACAGCGGGACAAAAGGTTGATTTAAATAAAATGGAGATTTGAAAGTTGTGGTTAAGGGTGTTGGGAGGGTCGTTGGGCGAGATCGCTGGATAATCTAATTCGGAGTGGAGCTTCTCCGTGGCTCTGTGTACTCGCACACCATTTCGCTCTCTGTCTTTCTTTTTCTCGCTCTCTTTCTTTTCATCTCCGAGCTGCTGCTGCTGCGTTGGCTGGCGTAGTGCCCAAAGCAGTGAGTCTGTCGTGGAGTGCGCGTGTGCAGGTTTCTGGGGAGGAGGAGGAGGGTGGCTGGGGTGTGTGCGTCGATATGCAAAAAGGGGGGTGGATAAAGGAGGAGTGGGCCGAGTAAAGAGAGTCTGGTTTTTGTAGCAGCTGACTGAAACAGTCATTATATTATGTAAAGGGGAGGGGGGGTGATGGCGTGGGGGGGGTCAGGCTGACGTGCACTGCATGGACCTTCTGATTGGCTGGCTGGTGCTATTGTTGGTTGTGTATGCTTGTGCTTTTATTGCTCACGCACTCCCTCGCTCTTCCGTTCTACTGTCTCAGTCACTCGCACTGTTTTTTTCTTCTCGCTCTTTACCCTCTTTCCCCCTTTTTTTTCCCTCTCACGCACTCAGTCGTGCAAAGTGGGTGGCTTGTTGTGAAGGTACGACGTAACGTTATATATATAACGGTTTTATGTGCTTGCTTATCAATGTCTCAGTCGTTGTTAAGGCCTCCACTCAAAACTGTAGCCTAGCACTTTTTTTAGATTTTTTTTTTTTAAGAGCGATAACCATATGTGTTTGTGTGTTCATAAAGCCAATCTGATTAAACTATGCAAGAAGAAGAATGAGAGGGGGGCGAACGATGACACGTAAAATAATGGGATGATAGAGAGATGATGAAGTCATCAAGGGACCAATTACAGCTCAATTTAATTTGTAATTGGGGATGTCCCTACAGTAAGGCATTTTAAGACCAGTCGCTTGTGGGTCTCTGGAGCTTAATTGGGTTTAGGAATAACTACAGTACTGTGTGTTTCATATAGTCTACAGCTGAACGTGACTGTTAGGTCACTTGTGCTTAGCTTTAGAGTTTGGTGCTGAGGTTTGAGGCAAAACTTGTAATTTTTCAGTTAGGGATGTCAAACTTATTTCAGGTTGAGGTGTGTGCGTGTGCGTGTGCGTCTGTGCGTGTGCGTGCACTCCTGGTTAACCCTTTGTTCTTCTGATGTCCATATACCAGTAATATTTGACATTGGTCCCCAATGACTTCTAAATCATGCTAAATTATGTTCTGGGGGTTTTTTTATGTAAAAATGCAGTGATGGGTAGGGTTAGGCGATAGAAAATAGCTCAGTAAAACCATTATGCCTATGGAATATCCTCATAAGGAATGTCAGTAGTGTTTTTTTTAAAGAAATAAATACTTTCAATCAACAAGGATGCATTAAATTAAACAAAAGTGACCGTAAAGACATTTCAATAGCTACAAAAGATTTTTATTCTGCCTAGGTGTGCTCTATTCATCAAACAAACAAAAAAAAAATGGATGAAATCCTGAAAAAATCTATGACGGTTTTCAGTATATTAGAACAATTTCTGAAGGACCATGTGACACTCATGACTGGAAAAAAGTTATTTTTTCAACTGTATTTTTAATCAAATAAATATAGCCTTGGTGAGCATAAAAGATGGCTATAAAAAAATATTCTCACCAACCCCAAACTTTTGAACTTATGACCATCTGCATTATCCCTTACATTTTCAAAAATAATTATGGATTGGAGACTTGTTATAATAATTGTAAAATTCAATTTTGACCCTTGTACCTCTCAATGGTGTGATATATTGCTGTGAGTGACATTTCAGAGTGGATAAATGAACTGGTTTAGCTTGGGACAGTTGTCAGATTTGCCTTGAGAAAAAAAAATTAATTAATGCAACAAAGAGTTTATATGTCTTACTGTAGTTAAAAAATATTATGAATATTGTAAATATATTAAACCAACATGCAAATGTTGTATTTAGCTTATACTACAGGGCTGTTGAATGCTTAAATCTGATTGGTTGATGAACGTTTCAAGGTTTCTATTATTTTCATGGGAGTCTTGACCGCTTTACATGTCCATATCACTTCGCCAATTGATTTCAGTTATTTCAAAGGTCCTTACATCAGCAAAAAAAACAAAACCCTCAACGACAAAGACCAAGCAAATAAATATAGTAAACAATAGGATAAACACGAGTATTATTTTTCCATTGTCGTCAATTGGCCACAGAGGTCTTAGATATAAAGCAACCAGAAATGTGGAGGTGTCCATTAAGTGAATACAGATTAATCTCGCCCAGAAGTGTGCGCACAAACACACACACGCAAACGCACACACACACACACACGCACACACACACACGCACACACACACACACACACACACACACACACACACACACACACACACACACACTAAAGCCTTCTTTCTTAATATTATGGCTCAGCAAGGTCACCATGACTGCCCGTGATGAGTCCCGTCTTATAGGAATGGATGGGTAGTAAGACTCAGCTTTCCAGGAGCTGGATGTGAACTGATAATAATTAGAGCCAAACAAAAGCATTTAGGTGATGTAAATGCTGATTTGTGTTTGTATCAGGGCCTGTGTGACACTCATGTCACAAAGAGCATCATTTGTCAAGCCACAGATGAGAACCTCTCCTCCTGTCTGTCTATGTGGTCTGTAAGTGCGGCAGGGTGGCACCATGCTGCTTTTCTCCTGACCGGTGTGTGTGTCCATGCACCTTTGATCGCAGCCTCGCTCCGGCACATCATATTAAACACACTCCCTTGCTTGCAGATACGCTAAAATCAAAGTTAGGGAGTCCTGGGGCAAATGTTTGAATTCTGTATGACCTCTAACAGAGAGGGGTGCTCAGAGATGAACTATGAGCATTCACAATGTGCTTTCTTCCAGAAGTGAAGAGATTGTGTTTTTATTTTGTCTGCTTCACACTATAAAACAATGTTGACTTGGCTTGGCCTATGTGCATGCTGTATCCTTTCATTCATAAATGTAAAATTAAAGGTCTATATGTTGCTGCCCCTACATACTTTAGCAATACGAGTATGACATAAACAGATATCCAGGTGCAATACTGATTCACAATCAAATCTCAATTAGATTTTAAATTCGATTTAATTTGATTCTGACATAGGCTTTCGATTTGATTCTGATTCTCAAGCTCTCAATTCGATTTTAAGTTATCTGCAAGCTGTCATTAATAATTTCCTTTTTTTTCCAAGTTCAATTTGATTCTTATTTACAAGCTCTCGATTTCATTAGATTCCAATTTTGTCTTGATTCAAATTCCTAAGCTTTGATTTGATTCTGATTCCCAAATTAGATCAAAGAATTCAGTTTGATTCATTTTCAAGTTCTTGATTCAATTATTTTCATTTAATTCCAGGTCATTTGGGTAGAGTCAGTCATTATGTCTGTCTTGTGTTTGTAAGAAATTGCTTTAAATTTTACAGGGGAGTGTTTAAGACCGATAACGCATTCAATCCGATTATATATCTTTTTGAGTACTGGTTCATAAGAGTCATTTGTTTCAGGAATCGTGATCCACTGGTCACACTGTGTGTTTGTCATTTACTAAAAAGAACCGACTCCGAGTAATATATTTTTACAGCGATGCTCGAAATAAATTTGCAACTGAAAATAGGCATA
This sequence comes from Meda fulgida, assembly GCA_030578275.1. Lineage (NCBI taxonomy): Eukaryota > Metazoa > Chordata > Actinopteri > Cypriniformes > Leuciscidae > Meda > Meda fulgida. The sequence continues at coordinate 3,762,366 of CM060634.1, read as the reverse complement.
GAGTATCAGTTTTTTTTTCTTCTGGATCGTTAAAATTGTTTTTTACCCACCCCCATTCAACTGCAAATGTACATGTGTATTAGGACTCGAACAGCACCAGTTCTGTTTTGCTCTTTTTAATATCATGTACGTCCCATTTTGTGAAAGTCACATTACATTAATCTACTAATTTGCACGTTAAGTTTGGGCTTTTATGCGGGAGTGAAAGCACACCGCTGGAAAGGGATGGAATGTGGGACAATAATCATTTTATCTCGATAATCGTATTTTCACAATCGTTGGAAGCCAAAATCGAAACTCTATTTTGATTAATCACACAGCCGTAATGTATATCTTTATGTAAAGTTTTACTCTCTTACTAATATACAGGGTCCAAAGAATTAATACTTGGCGAGCGGCAGCACCTGAAAATGTTCTACCTTTAGACTGGAGCTACAAGCAGAATACAAATGCATGAGACAGATAAAGAGGTTCCAGCACAAACAATAGCCTGCATAGAGTCCTGCACATTCACTGTCCAGACACTCCCTGTGTGTGTGTGTGTGTGTGTGTGTGTGGGAGGGGGGAGAGCCTCTCTCTGCCCTCTGGCCATGAAGGGTCCGCCCAAGCGTGCCTAACTAATAAAGACGAGCAAAAACACACATGATCATTTAGATCTGCAGTACGTGACACATGTCCAGAGAGCGGCAGAGCCTTATGTGTACACACAATCAAATCTGCACTTGAGCACGCATGACCCCGCGGTGTATGCGTGCGCGTCGCATGGGAGCGTACACACTCACACACACACACACACGCACGCAGAGTGATTCTGTTGGGCTCCCGTGTGGTGTGTTGTGCTTTTGTCCGGAGGGGAGAACAGGAAGTTAATGGCTGACTGTAAGAATGCAGCAGTAGAGATGGGCTCATCTTGTGCTTCAGTAAACGAATGTCACTGCTGGTTTACACTGTTTATTGGGTTAACCATGTGTTATACTATTTTATATAGGGCATCATTTTGGAATTTTACCTGTATACTTTGTGGAATTTGTGGTCCTTGTGTGTCTCCTCGTACCATAAATTGCGTTTTAGGAGACGAGGATGTCTCCCAGGCTTTTCTGTCTCTTTAGCAAGACTGTGCTTTTTATCAATATACTGCACCACAGTTTTCTCTCTTGGTCTCACAAAACAGACTCGCTGTGTTTCAAAACTAGATCCAACAACAGAGCTGTTGCGTAGCGGTTAGTGTAGTTTTGGTAGTTCAGTTTAGGTAATTGGGAGATTTAAATTCTGTTAATGTTCTCAGGTCCTAAATGAAACCAGTTGTAGTAAAGCTCTTCAGTAACAAGCCCTCTCTTGTTATTTCTGCCGAACAAATTTCAGCCAGCATCATTTTTGGTTACTGTGAAGTGCATCTATACTGCTGACATGTTTACCTGTTGTAGCTTATCCACGTTCTGTGAATTAAAAATAGTTTCTGAAACGGCTGTTAATTAAAGGGTAAGTTCACCCAAAAATGAAAATTCTGTCATTCATCATGTCGTTCCAAACCTGTAAGACACGGAGACATTGTTGACTACGCAACTACCACTGACACTTCAAAAAGTTCATAAAGAGATCATAAAACGAGTCCATGTGAATTGAGTGGTTTAGTCCAAATTTTCTGAAGAGACTCGATCACTTTATGTTATGAACAGATTAAATTTAGGCTTAAGTATTGTAAAAGGTCTGCAAAGTTTTAAAGATCTAAGTGCATGACAAATAAGATGATTGTCTCCTTAAAAAAAGAATCGATTTCGAACTGCTGAAATGAGTCATAGCAATTCCAGTCTCACTTCCTTTACAAACCTGCGTAACAATGTAACAAGTAGTCAGTAGTCTCGCTTAGAGAGACTAAATCTTTAAACTAACCTTTTTCAGACTCTTTGGGAAATGAGGTGGTGTGTAATGAATATTATGAGAAAATTAAAGTTGGATGCAAACATATTGTAGGAGACCTCAAAAACAAAATTAGGAAACCTTTAAAATAGCATAATTTGGGCACTTAAAATTATTTATATATATATATATATATATATATATATATATATATATATATGGAAACAGAACCCTCCTTCATCAGAGAAAAGGTCTCTAATTATAGTTCTTAGGTAAGGCTTGAATCTTCAGTCACAGTAATTTGGTGCCAGGAATACGATCCCACAAGTGGGGAAGGTCGGTCCCCTCTCAGTGACCGCTTTGTGACGTTGTTAGCAGGAGTTTTGGGAAGCTCCGCTCAACTGCGCGTCTGAACTCAGATATGACTCCTAAAGTGAGGTAGGGAGACCCTCTCTACTAGCAGCCCAAGCAAATTTCCTCAGTCAAACCATGAAAGTTACACTGATTTGTATGTAATGATCATGTAATTTATCAATTAAGCCTGGAGAGGCCTTGGTTCTCAAGCACTGTAGTCCACAGCCTCAGCACGAGGCAGACTAATGGCTCCGTAAAGACTGTGGGCGTGTGAGGAGTCATAGTCGATCTCTCTGACTCTCTCTCTTTCTCTCTTGCTCTCAGCTCTTTCACTGTTAAAGAATAATTAAGTGATTTGCATTGCTCTCAAGCAGGGGAATTTGTACATACAGATTAGATCATGGCTGTCGCGATACCAAAATTTCAGTAACAGATAGCATAACCAGTAACAGATCTTGATACGGCTGTGAGAATTAAGACCCTTGAACACATACATTCCTTTTTATTTAAAAGGTAACTTGTTAATATTTATATTTCTTGGTAAATAGTGCCTTGAGTTATTTAAAATTACATTATTTTATCAACTAGGGATGCCCCAACTATGGATTTTTCTAGTCGACTAGTAGTTGTTAATTGTAGCCATTAATTGACTAATTGCACAGTATTTAAATACTGGGTAGAATACTAAACCATGATTAACTTTTTTATATATATATAACCTATTCCAGTGCTCAAGGTCACTCATAAAGCTTGCAGCAAAGCAATGTCAAAAAAGTAATGATTATGAATGTTGGAAAAAATACCGAGGATTATTTATTACGAAGAACCAAGAATGAAGTTGACGATGCTGACTCACCTTCTCTACAGTATATTAGACCCGCATTCAGAGAAAAATGAATCTTTCATATGGATTGATTACATAAGCAGAGTATTTCTTTTAGACTTTAATTAATTTGTTTAAAATTTTCAAGCATGTTTTTCAAACATTTCAAGCTTTCTATAGATATATTTCTCATGTCTGAGGCAAGTAGCCTATACGCTGAGTTTCAGTTAATTTTTGTGATGCGCTTTAGTTACGTTCTGTTTGTTTTCTTTATTTTATATTATTTATAAAAGCACAACAATTTGTTATTGTGAGACCCTTTACAGTTTCGAATGATCTATGACTCTTACCAAAATGATGGAGTAGTTTAAGTCCTTTCCGCTGTTATCAGAGAAAAATGCAAGTGATTGCACCGACCCCTCCATGTCATACAGTAAGCGTGCTAATACGTTAGCTTCCACTCTCCGCACAAACACTTAAATATGCGCCTAATTAATCCAGGTAAACGTTAGAGCGAGCAGCCAAGTTACTTGCATGTTTCAAATTATAAGCCATATTTGAGGTTGATTCATAAGTGAACGTTTGGATATCCTGCCCGGCGGTCGTATTATGAACTTTGCACCTGGATGTGGATGATTAAAAGCTTAACAAGTGTGTTCACTGATACACACTCTCTCTCTCTCTCTCTCTGTGTCTTTGACAGGATGGAGCGGATGTCTGAGGAGGCGTTGAGGCTGAACCTGCTGAAGCGGGGTCTGGAGGCACCGGATGAGCGGGAGGCCAAGCGCCTGAAGATGGAGGGTCACGAGGCCATGGAGAGGCTGAAGATGCTTGCCCTCCTCAAACGCAAGGATCTGGCTGCTTTAGAGGGGGCAGCAGTTGCAGCAGCCATGGCAGAGGGCAAAGGTCCCGGGGGCAGCCAGGGGCTGATGGGAGCTGTGCCCTACGAGGAAAAGATGAACGGAAGTTTGAGAGTCGGGGGCCATGGAGGTCCCAGCAAGAATGGGAAGGAAAACATAGTAGATGAGCCAGTGGACATGAGTGCCAGAAGGAGGTGAGCTTTTGGGAGTATTCCATATAAGTTTGCACACTACTTTAAGCTGGGTTAAAATTGCATCGTTGAGAGGAAAAATTTGCATTCAGAAATATTGTAAAAATACCAGTAAATAAAATAAAACATTTACAAGCAATATAAACTCTATTAACATGTATTTTAGTTACCCTTTTACCACAGCAAATCCTTTAAAGAGGACCTATTATGCAATATTTCAGTCAGATTTTGTTTTTGGGGTCTTTTAGAATAGGTTTAATGCTTGAATGTTCAAAAAACACCTTATTTTTCATTTATTTGATATTGTTGCAGCTCCTCTCTTCCCAGTCTGTCAGTAATGCTCTGTTTAGTTCTTGTCTCTATGAAGCCCCTCCTTCTGAAAAACACAATGAGCTCTGATTGTTCAGCTGGATCAGTGTGTTGTGATTGATCAACTGTTTTAGTGTGTTTAGGAAATGTCACGACCTTACCATGACCATGAGTTTCAACACACTACTAACTAACTTAACTGGGGAATATTCCGCGTTCAGAAACCGTGCGCACCGATATAGAGAATAACTTTAATCGAACTTGTAGAGTGATTAAAAACAGATATCCCCTCCGGACATCACTTTTGGCCACTACTGTATATGCTATTGGTCAATCTCATGTGAGTGACAGGTTGTCCCACCCTCACGCCAGTAAACATGGAGGGATGGAAAGTTATTTTGATTAAACGATAAAGACTCATTCAGTTTGGTTTATTAACCGCTAGAGTGCCAAAAGTTATAATAGTTAAAATATAATAGTTTACCTGTACTATGTACCAATAGTAATGGTCGATTTTGTTTCTGTGATCTCTTTTGACATCCCCCTCTGATTTTGCTCTTTGCAGTGAAATGGTTCGAGAGCGACGCACTCCGTCACCAGACGTTATCATTTTATCAGACAACGAGGCGTCCAGCCCACGGAGCACACCTCACCCTGAGGAGAAACAGCATCAGGCCAACCTGGAGCTGTTTAAGGTACAATATCCATGGAGGAATCAGGTCTTAAGTTGGTTACCCACCATTAATGCTTTGCGTGAGTCTCGTGAACATGTTTGCTGAGCACTTGTGTGTGTGTGTGTGTGTGTTCTACAGGGGAAGACTGGCGAGGAGCGGCAGCAGATGATCAAAGCTCTCCGAGAGGAGCTCAGGCTGGAGGAGGCCAAGCTGGTGCTCCTGAAGAAACTGAGACAGAGTCAGATGCAGAAGGAGAACGTGGTGCAAAAGGTCAGAACCGTACTCGATGTCCTCATCATCATCATCATTGTGGATTTGAACTATGTTAATTAGATGGACTGGCTGATTAGAGACCTTTTCAGAGTTAAGAAAACATTTCAGCCTCATAGCTACCATACTGCTGTGTCTGTTTAGTGTAGTATGCAGATTTCTCCATGCAGATCAAACCTTTAAAGTCCCCATGAAATCAAAATTGAAGTTTTTTTTGGGCTTTTAGTATGAATATGTTAGCCTTAAGGATCTATGAGTTAGTGTGCTCCAAAACAATGTCAAATTTTGCATTTAGAAGGTATAAGCATTTAAAACAGTCCCTCTCACACTTCCACCAATATGGATCAATTATTTTGATGACTCTGCACTTCAATTTCTCATCAGATTTTCTGTCCAATGAAATGCTCTCTAGAATCTAAAGCGTCCCGCCCCCTACATTATAAGTAGACACTAAAGCTACGGCTAAAATCTGTCACTTTTCACACATTTCCTATTTTCTACATGGTGAATGGCACATGCTGCACTATATACGGGATAGGGAACGATTCAGACAGTGTAAATATGCTTTCCATTGGGGCGAATGAAGTTGGATTCACGTTAGTGTCTCCCAGTCTGCTCCGGTCCAGAGACACGACAGCACAGAGAGAGCACGAATTGCTTTATTTAAGTGATATGGAGAACATTTGGAGGAGAAACAGTTTGAGATTAGGAGGAAACTGGCTTTACCGAGCTCAATGGCTCTCGCATAAGCTGTGATAAACTAAACACTTGGCTATTTGAAATTAAAAGGGGAGGAGCTGTTTGATATGTCCCACCCTATCTTCCACTCTGTTTCAGTGGAAATTGTCAACACATTGAATAATGCTGTGGGTTTCAAGGCACTTCAGTGGGCCTTTAAGACCTCTGATGTCACTGTCAGAAGTTAAAGTACTAAAATACATGGTAATGAATTTACACACAGGATGTTTGTAAACAAGATCATATTATTTCAGATGGTCCTGCTAATTAAAGTGGCTGGAGTAGCTGCAGCATGTAAAAATAAAAACAGGATGTCCATCAGCTGAAGCTGCTCTGAGAGGGGGTTCAGCGAAAAGTCGGCAGCTGGCAGCAGGAAGTAGCTGCCACTGGCAACTGACGTCAGCTGCCGCTAATAACCGGAAGTTCGAGGTGGATGCCGCCAGGAATATAAGTTATTATATCAATATAAAATTTTAGTAGCCTACTTATTTAAATAAAATACTTCTATTAGTCAGTGTTTTATATTATTTGATATATTCAATTATATAATATTATATTAAAAAAGGTTTATCAAATAAAAATCAAGTAACGAAGATTTTGTATATGTATAAATATAATTTATGAATGAGTGTACATGTTTGTTAAATTATGAAATCTATTCAGAAAGAAATCCCTAGGTAATCATATTATATATTTATTAAATACACATTTATTAAACTTAAATAATGAGAACAGGGAAAGGCTAAATTCCTTTCAGGATAAATCAATATCGATAAATTTGAGCAGTGTGTATGATTGTCAACAATCTGGCCAACACAAACCTGAACTGTTGACGAAACGCGTTCATGCCAGCTAGAAACAAATGCAAGTAAGCAGCAGATGCAGAGCGCTTTAATTCGCGATCAACCTCGTTTTATTGTAGTCCTATAAGGTGAATTCAAAAGGCATTCTTTTTTCTGTGAAGCAGCTAAGGCTAAATAATTTGTTACTTTTTTTTTTTTGTAATTGGTGCGGATGACGCAGCGAAATATAATACAGGCTATAGTATAACATAATATAATACAACACAATATAATATATAGGCTGCTACATTATGAATTTATACGTGTATAAATATCATTTATGAATGAGTGTACATGTTTGTTAAATAATTAAATACATACAAAGAAATGCCTATGTAATCATATTGTATATGTTTTAAATATATATTCTTTATAGGCTACATATTAAATATACAACATTTAAACTTAAATAATGAAAGTCCTAAAAGAAGAAGAAAAGAACTTTGTCTCATCAATTACCTTTATTTAAAATCATATTTTGATATCATTTAAGTTTTACATTCTTGTCTTTGTATAAAGAAGCAGATGTAACTGTTGAAACAGGCTTTGTATTTGTTGTTCTGAAATCAGAATGATAGACCACAATCCTGAACTAGATGGTAAAGTTTGTAGACAAACTTTAAGTTGACTTGCCAGAAAGTTTTAAAAAGTTTTAAGATGTTCTAGTATGGTTTAACATGATTTACCATGTTTTATGGTTATCGCCGGCGCCACCATTGACCATTGGCTGCTGTCGCTTGACTTCCAGTTACATGTGATTGGTTGCTACTACTTTGGACGATACTGATTGGCTGCCACGAAATGGCAGGTCCATCCTTATATGGCAGGGCTTCCAGCTTTTTTCACTGAACCCCTACTGGCTGCTCTTGGTGTAGATGCCTTTTAGTTGATTTTTTTTTTTTTTTTTTGTAATTATGATTAATGATTGCCACCCATGTACTAAACTGACTAGGCGTTACAGTAGGAAAAAGATTATTATAACTCCACCATTTATCAACTTTTAAAAAAAGAAAGAAATAAGTATTGTTACTTTTTACATCCCGTTTTTTCTGTACACTTCCACTTTACAGCTGATGTGTGATTTCTGTGAAATCAGCCTGCAAATGTCTTTCTTATAGTTGTCTCTTCATATGAAACTAATTGCAGAAAGTACTTTAGCATCAGCAACAAAAAAATCAGCATTGTCTGAAATGAATGTCGCAGTGTTGTCTGCTGTAAATCTGCCTGTATTTGTACTCCACATCTACACTGCAGCTCCTCTGTACAGCATGTTCACCCTCACTGTTAAACACCAGGCAAAAGGACCTCCCCTCGTGTCCAGCTGAGTGTTATATTAATGCCAGGAAAAGCTGTCGAGGTATATCGATCTTTAGTTAAAAGGACGTTAGTTACTACGGGGGTGAAATAAGGTAACGGAGTGAGACAGGTAGTCATAACCTCACAGATTCCATATCACAGCTCTGTGTGATGTTTGTCCATGTACTGTGGCATTGAGATGTTTTGTCTGCACTACTCAACTCAGTGTCTGTCTAGATACAGGAATGGCCAAAAACACTCACTCGCGCCTGACGTTCAAGTGCCACAACACACTCTTCATGCTCAATGTTTGCTTGCTCTTGAACTGGAGGATGCAATTTTGATTTGCTAAATTGATTTTGATTTGTGAGGATGAAATGCTTGCAATAATTACCAAAATATATCAAGGCATTATAATGTTGTATGTTTAATTATATATATATATATATATATATATATATATATATATAAAATACACACACAGATACACATATATATATATACACACACAGTATCTCACAAAAGTGAGTACACCCCTCACACACACACACACACAGTCTTCTCAAGGGACAATACTATAGAAATGAAACTTGGATATATTGTAGAGTAGTCATTGTGCTGCTTCTATAGCAGTATATATTTACTGTCCTCTGAAAATAACTCAACATACAGCCATTATTGTCAAAATAGCTGGCAACAAAAGTGAGTACACCCTAAGTGAACATGTCAAAACTGTCCAAAATGTCAATATTTTGAAGAGCACCATTGTTATCTAGCACTGCCTTAATCCTCCTGGTCATGGAGTTCTGCAACGCTGCACAGGTTGTTGCTGGGATCCTCTTCCACTCCTCCATAATGACATCATGGCGCTGCTGGCTGTTAGACACATGACGCTTCTCCACCTTCAGCTTGAGGATCACCACAGGTGCTCAATAGGGTTCAGGTCTGGAGACGCACTTGGCCACTCCATCACCTTCAGCTTCCTCAGAAAGGCAGTTGTCATCTTGGCGGTGTGTTTGGGGTCGTTATTATGCCGTTCTGCAGTTTCTGAAGGAGGGGCATCATGTTCTGCTTCAGAATGTCGCAGTACATGTTGGAATCCATGTTTTCCTCAATGAAGGGCAGCTCCCAGTACCAGCAGCACTCATGCAGCCCCAGACCATGATGACTCCTCACCAGGGCATCGCCACACATTCTGGACACCTTCTGATCCACACAAGTTTATCTTCTCATCAGGCCACAGGACATGGTTCCAGTAATGCATGCTTTCAGCAAACTGTTTGCAGGCTTGTGAGCCAGCTTCAGAAGAGGCTTCCTTCTGGGACGACGGCCATTAAAACCGACTTGTTGCTGTGTGCGGCGTATGGTCTGAGCACTGACAAGCTGACCTTCAGCTTCTGCAACCTTTAAACCTCTAAAGCAATGCTGGCAGGACTCATGCGTCTGTTTTTTAAAGCCAGCTTCTGCACCTGAAGCACAGCACAATGACTCTACTTCTTTGATTGACCCTCCCAAAGCCTGTCACAAGTGGAACCCGTCTTGGAAAACCTCTGTATGACCCTGGCCTGCACTGTAACTCAGTTTCAGGCTGTTACCAGTCTTCTTATAGCCGAGGTCATCTTTGTGGAGAGCAACCATTCTAATTCTCAAATCCTTAGAGAGTTCTTTGCCATGAGGTGCCATGTTGAACATCCCGTGGTCAGTTTGAGAGAATTGTACTCGAAGCACAAATTTGAACTATTTTTATCGTCCTGTCAAGCAGACAAAAACATGAACATGATGAATAGGACTTGCGGCTTTGCATGGTTAAAGGACGTACAGCTATTATCACTTAGGGTGTACTCACTTTTTGTTGTATTTTGAGTTGTTTTCAGAGAAGTGTACTCACTTTTGTGAGATACTGTGTATGCGTGTGTGTATATATATATATATATATATATATATATATATATATATATATATGCGCATGCATATGCATTTATATGGGTTATGTCTTATGTTCTTTGAAATACCATGATAGATGAATATGCTAATCATTCTTTCAGTATGTAAATGTCCCTTTTACCTGTCAGACATTCCTAAAATAGATGTGTGAAGTCACATTTGTCTGTGTGATATCCCTAGACAGTGTAAAAAAAATCTGTGGCCTCAACCAGTGAGTTGGGAACAGGACAATTGTTGAACAATGGAATACGGGAAGTGTTTGTTTCTCAAACAACTCCTAACAATTCTAAACGATCAGTAAAATCTCGAACAATACCTATTTTTCTACTTCCAATTGGTGGAAATTGCACAGCAGCGTTAACTGAAAAATGTTGCCTGAGTTCCACTAATACAGTGGATCTCAACCTTTCTGACGTCAAGGTTCCCTCATTGTCCACAACAATATTTTAAGGCCCCCCACTCACAATTTCTACCCGATCAAATATTTTAGAGCTTGGCAGAACTAGAAAGATGTAAATAACAACCCTTGGAAGTTTGATGAGGCCCCTAGTGGCCCCCGGTCCCCTGTTGAGAACCACTGTTGTTGTAAGTTATATTGACACTCTTTGTACAGTTAAAGTTTTTGCTAGATGGATTTTGACCTCTTCATGTTTTCCTTTCAGGTGCCGGTGGTCCAGAATGCCCCGTCGTCAGTGCAGCCGTCACCCATGCACGGCTCTCAGGGGCTCGGGAAGCTACCCGTGCGGCCCGGCATGCACTCGTCCGAGCCTCAGAACCTGCGCACTGCACAGGTACATGTACGTGCAAAAGAGATATACGCACCAGAATGTTCCTTTTCTAAATATGAGCTTCTTTCTACATGCATTAAAGATGATTTCTAAAGCAAGCACAATGCATTTCCTGCACATGAATACTCCTCATTATGTTATACATATTAGACTGAACATGTTAAAGCCTGCTGTTGGTTGCCATGGGAGCAGCATCTTAAAATCAGCATAACTGTATAGATTGGTACCAGTAACCATTTGTAATTACAGTCCATCTATTTGGTACAAACAAAGCATTTGATGTCAACAATGTGCAATGTGACTGACTGTGTCTGTTGACATCTAGTGGACATACAGCGCATTGCATATTTATTAATAGCTCTGTATGTGTTTTTCCTCCCTTAGGGCCACACAGTAATCAGGTCTGCTGCCAATGCATCTTTGCCCCCCATGATGATGTCTCAGCGGGTTATTGCACCCAATCCTGCCCAGCTTCAGGGTCAGAGAATGCCCTCCAAGCCTGGCATGGGCCGCTCCTCCACGGGCGGTTTGGGTAATACAGTGAGCTATCAGCAGGTACGGTCACACAGTTCAACTCAAACACATTAGTCCTAATTCGTTTTGTGGTTTTTCTCCCTGCAATTTATTGACATTGAACTTTTAAACAATTATACAATGTGAACAGCTCAGGTTTTTATCTGGTCATAATCTGTTCTGGGAGTTGCTGTGTCACATTTGTACTTTGTTAAATTAATTTATTACTGGCTCATTTAAAAAAAAACTGAATTTATAAACCAAGGCTGTGTGGTATAGCAAAAAAGTATTTTCAGGCTTTTGACAAAATATACACTAACGTTCAAACATTGTGGGTAATTTTTTTTACATAATACGTTTATTTAGCAAGAATCCATTAAATTCTTTTGAACTTTCTATTCAAAGATTCCTGAAACATTTATCAGTGTCTCCACAAAAAATATGAAGCAGCAGGACTGTTTTCAAAATTGGTATAATTAAAATACTGAAATTTAGCTTTGCATCACAGGAATAAATTAGATTTTATATTATATATTCATATAGAAAACAGTTGGTGTAAGCTGTAATGCAATTTCACAATATTACTGTATTTTTATTTAATAAATGCAGCCTTGATGAGCATCTTTAAAAAGTGTGTGTGTGTGTGTGTGTGTGTGTGTGTGTGTGTGTGTGTATCTCAGTATTTATATATTTATGAATTGCCTTAAAGGGTGGGAGTTTTTTTGTTAATTGTGAAAAAAAAAGGATTATTTAGAATTTATTTTTATTAACTCTTTTATTATGAGCACAGAACAAACAGTATTTTTTTGTGTACACAAATATATTTATATTTGTGCTATATTTGCTACAATGCAAGTACTACATTTTTTTCTTTTGCCGCTTAGATTTAAATTATGCTTTTAAAATTTCTCCTCCTCTGGATGGTGCATAAAACAAGCCTACTGGAACGGCCCTTGACTTAATAGCCAAATAAAAATTCTGCATTAAATCACAGCAATATTCATAGTGTTGTTTAGTTTTATATCGCCAACAAAATCATATTGAACATGTCGTATATTTAACAAATCGCCCAGACTCAGCATGAATCATTGATAAAAATGGATCATGTCAGTCGCTGATGATTTGCCCTTTTGCTCTGTGTGATGCAGGCTGCCAGCCAGCAGGTGGGGGTCTCGCAGCGCTCCGGCTCCTCTGCGATCTACATGAACCTAGCACACATGCAGGCAGCGGGAGCTGGCGTCGGGGTGGGTGTCAGCGGGGTCGGTGCCGTCAGCCCATCCACCCTTTCCAGCGCCTCCAGCGTCGCTTCTCTGAACGACCAGGCCAGCAGCCAAGCAGCCGCTAAACTGGCCCTGCGCAAACAGCTGGAGAAGACCCTGCTGGAGATACCTCCACCTAAACCCCCAGCACCCCTGCTGCACTTTCTGCCCTCTGCTGCCAACTCTGAGTTCATCTACATGGTGGGGTTGGAAGAGGTGGTGCAGAGCGTCATTGATAGTCAGGGTGAGAGCAAGAGGAAGAAACCACACCACAAAAACTGTTGGATAGGGTAGAGAGGATTCTGAACCTTGCACTATATGGAAACACAATATAGTTTGCATTGTAGTATGATACACATTGTCATATTGCTGTGTGTGTTCACACTTTGCAGGTTTGGTTCGATTAAAATGAATTTGATGGCTCTGTTAGTGTGGTTCATTTGAATAAATGTGAACGCTGCCATCTGAACCCTGGTGTGCATCGAACAAACAGACCGAGACTAAAATTTTCAGGGCTTCCGATCGAACTCTGGTGCGGTTTGACTAAAATATGAACTCCACACGGACCAAAGACATCTAAACAAACCAAAAATAGGACATGATATCACAAGATGCGATCCTACGAAGGACAGATTGCTAAAGCATACCTGGTTGTTCTCGCCATAGTCGCAATGTTGTCCATCACAGTTCAGTACAGGCACAGAAACGCGTCTCCTTGCAGCAGATCTTCGTTGTGTGCGTAACAGGAATTCCTGGCGCTGTTTTGATTTCTTTACACATTTTATATGTTGATAAAAATACCATCATATGTCAGCACATTTAGTCCAGAACGCAGCATTTTGGATGTTCAGTAAGTTCCGTCACAACCATTTTTTTAGGCTCGGCCTTTAAAATGTGATGTTAACACTAAGCAAACCAGGACTAAATGTATAATTGTATTTTTTTGGTTCTGACCAAGAGAACCAAGAGAATCGAAATAAAAGTGTGAACACACCCTAAAAGAACAAAGCGGCACAAAATATTTAAATCCACAGATCTAATGTTCAAAAGGGTTACAAAAATTGTGCAAATAGAATAATTTGTCGATCACACTTGACCCAAAAATAAAACAATACCTGTGATTTATTATACCACATTTACACGCAAGTCTAATTCCCAGCTAATTCTGTTCATCACTAAACTCGTCTTTTGTGTGTTTGTAATCGATCAGGTAAAATGCGGGGGTCACTGCCACACGTGGAGCCGTTCTTCTGTGCCCAGTGCAGGACCGACTTCACCCCACACTGGAAGCAGGAGAAGAGTGGCCGCATCCTCTGTGAGCAGTGCATGACGTCCAATCAGAAGAAGGCCTTGAAGGCCGAGCACACCAATAGGCTGAAGAACGCTTTCGTTAAGGCTCTGCAGCAAGAACAGGTCAGTCGATATCTGAGTTTTCATTTTACTGCTGGAAGTAGAGTTGTCATGATATCAACATTTCTGCAGTCAGTAACCATGAAATTTGATGATTCTCAATAAAGGTTTCAATTCCGCACTACAAACTAGAAAAAGCTAAAATGTCATAAAGCAGAAATGTTTGATTAAACTAATAGTAAAAACTAATAAAAATTACACAAAAAAAGCTAACATATAAATTCTAATTCAACATATTAATAAACACTATTATAGTAAACAAATAATTTTTAAATCATTCTAATGTGCTGCAGAATTGCAGAAGTAAAATGGTAACAAATTAATTAAAAACAATGACATACAGCCTACATTTATTTCTTTATTAAGTAACATTTTCTTCAAGTTTTGAATAATACATTAATAGTTTTTGTTCTTCATTTTACTTGTTTATTTGTCTTTATTATTTATATTGATTAATATTATATTTATTCATATAGACTCATTGATTATTATTATTGATTTAATACCGACATTCCCAGTGGTGGTTTGTGTGGTAACTGTAGTTTGTGTAACTGTATGCTGACTCCAGGAAATCGAGCAGAGGTTGCAGCAACAGGCCGCTCTGTCTCCCAGCTCCGCCCAGACTGTGCCCAGCGTGAGCAAAGCAGAAACCATGATCCGACACCATGCCCTCCGACAGGTAAACCCTCACTGTGGGTCATGAGAGCATTCTGAAATGGATGGTTTATTCTGGCCTTTCAGCTAATCACAGATTTTAATGACTGATGATTCTGAATGCCAGTGTGAATTTAATGGTACCAAAAAGTGTCATGTAATTTAACACTTCTGTCTGGTTTTCTCTCAGACTCCGCAGCCACAGGCCGCTCTACAGCGGAGCCTGTCCAGCTCAGCACGAGGAGTCCTCTCTAACTTCGCCCAGGCCTCTCAGCTCTCGGTGGCCAGTGGGCTGCTGGGTATGACAAGCAAGCGCTGTGGCGGCAGCAGCAGTTCCAGTGGCGGCAGTCGGGCCCAGCATGACAGCCGCAGGCAGATCTACAATATCCCTGGTAAGATGATGCCTTTCAATTAAGAATGCACAGTACACCTTAAAGAGGACCTGTTGTGCTTTCTTACATTTCCACCTTTCTTTAGTGTGTAATGTTGCTGTTTGAGCAGGAAAAAGGTCTGCAAAGAACAGGGTTAGTCCCTCCAGCAGGAGTTTTTGTCTATATCAGTGTCACTGTTTCTGAACTCCCTGAAACACCTCCAGTGCAGTCTTGAGTTTTCCTCCAGTCACAATATTCCTCATTTAAATAATTCCGGCCCTAGTCATATGCAAAATAAATACAATTTCATTGAGTTTGTAGTGTGTTGAAACTGTGAGATTAACTGTGAAATTATATACAAATATATGAAAATGTTTAATTACAGAAAAATGTCCAATACATTTTTTTAAACGATTAATAGCACTAAAAAATACATTAAATAAAATTAAAATGCATTGAAACAAAAAGTAAATTACATTAAATAAATTCACATGTACCCGTTATTTTATTTTTTATTTTATTGGCATGATTGTTGGGGTTTGATAGGATCATGTGTGAAAAACTTTGGTGAGAATTGTTATTCTTGGAGTGTATGTCAGCACCTTTTTTTTTTCTTCTCTCATCTTTTTTTTCCTTTATTTATCCTTTACTTATGCCTTTTTGTCTTCCTTCTCCATCGCAGGTCTGAATATTGCCTATCTAAATCCAGGAGCCATTGGGGGGCACAAGGCATCCAGCCTAGCGGACCGTCAGCGGGAGTATCTGCTCGACATGATTCCCCCGCGCTCCATATCCCAGTCCATCACCGGGCAGAAATGAGCCCCGACGGGACTGCAGACCCCCCCCTTTCGGACGCCCCACCACCCCTCTGTTCTACATCAGAACATCCAGACCCCCAACACATACACACGCACACCATCACCCCATCGCATGCAGTGCCTGTCCGTGTGCCTACCCAACTAACCCATAAGAACAGCTCAATCAGTCAGACTATAAACACCAGACTGTGCATCTCAAACTTCGGTTTCCTACTATAGCAAAGCTCTTTATTGTTATCTCAACTTATTATTGCTGTTGTTATTGCTACTTCTCTTATTATCACAATTATTATTATTATTAGTATTATTGTTGCTTCTGTTACAGTTACTCTTATTACACTTATTAGTAGGTTTAGTGGTTTTTGCATCTTTTTATGTTCTTACCCTAATGTTTTTCTTTTTAGAGGGATGCCAGATTGCAACGTCACTTAAAAATCTCCAAGCTTTTTTGGTTCATTTGAAATCTTCCTCCCTCAGTCGCCCTTGTAAAATTAGACTCATTCTCTCTCACGTCGTATATGTTCAGAGTTGGAATGGTTAAGGCGTTCTGCAGAGAGAGAGAGAGAGAGCAGGATCTTTGTAGCGTTACACGTTTGGAAACTACAAAGTCCTCAAGAACCTTCTGGTTCAAAGCGATTGAGACAGACTCATGTACATTGATCAGATTGATTCTTATGCAGAGTGCTGATCTAGTCAACGTTGAGAAGGCCAGGCGAACTGAAAACGGGCCAGAAAAGACCTGCGCTAGCACGGATGAGTCTCCTGCTGTCGAATGTACGGAGAAACTGTAGAATCCGAGTCCTGTTACTGAGCAGGATCTCTCCCGTGTCTCTCAATGCCTTCACTTTCACAGGATGCAGTGATGTCGTATAACTCCTTTTGTGGTGACGTCGTGTTTCACTGCACAGCTGAGAATGAAGCCAGAGAGGTCCATCTCCATGAACTTTGTCTGTTTTTGATTTTTCTTTCTGCTTGAGTGTTTTTTGTACTCTTTATTTTTCGTCGGGCGGCGTCTCCATCTGAAATGGCCGTGTATCTTAAAGGTACTTGCCACGGGAGACGATAATCATTGATATGTCAAATAGGTGGAATTATTGGTAAAAAAAAAAAAAAAAAAAACGGTTTATGGCTAGATTGTTAACATGAGTTTTAACAGAAGGCATTGATAAGGATCAATCATGTTAAAGCAATGCACATGAGATGCCTCGTTATGGAGGAGCACTTTTCTTCTTAATAAGTGGAAAAAAAATGGTTAAACGAAAGAGGATAAGAATGTTTCAGCTTAAGGTATGGATGCCATCGGAGGTCTCGGAGAGAGTTGGGAGAAAGATTTTTTTGATGCATTTCATCTTTTCGAAAGAGACCTGCTTTTTCGACCCCACGTTGAATGAATGCATTTCAAGATATGGTACGTGTGTTTGTTTCAGTTGACATGCAAGCGTTCCTGGAGGCGATGGTGACCAGTATAAGCAGTGTTTAGTCGATATGCAGTATTAGGGACTTTGTGCAGGATGATTTGACTCCCAGCAGCGCCTGTTATTGAGGCAGTGCTCCGTGTTTCACGATGGCTTTCAAAGGGTTTAACATCTGCTTGTTGACAAGAAGTTGAGCACTTAACTTTTTTTTTCTCCCGATCCTAAGCATTTACACGTTTGGTTCTTTTGGAAATCAGACTTTTGAGGTCTGTCATGCAGGTCATGTTTAATAGCCGTGAGGAATCTCGAAGCTATGAAGTGGTGAATTAATGGAAATGAATCTGTGCACATGCGTCTTTCTGTCATGTGAATAGTCACTGATCCTTGCAGTTTTTTTTTAAACTGTCCTGTATAACGCCACTGATTTGTGGTGGAACGATGCAACTTTTGAACAAAACAATTTTGAAGCTACCTTGGATTAAATTTTCAGGTGCAATATTAGATGATAGGATGTTTACATTTTTATTAATTTTTGTCTTTTTTTCCTGGTAATGAAAATAAATCAGTCCCTTTTAGTCATTCTGTTCAGTCTTTGATATTATCTTTGCTCCAATTTTATGATTTTTTTTTTTTTTTTTTTTTTTAATGAACGTAGGGTGTTTATAATAACTCATTTCTCTCTCCTGCTCTCTCTTGTAGACTATATTAGATGCATCCATATACCTGTGTTCATGTATTTACGAGAAAGTTGGATTTTGAAGTTTAACTTCCTTTTGACTCCTCGATTAAGTTCCATTTTTGTTTGGTTGTTTAATTTCAGCTGTTTCTTAAAAAAAATAAAAGAAAGAAAAAAGGAGAAAAAAAATCAAATTTAATCAAACAAAAAAAAATGTATGAACAGATGATGACACGATATTTGCTAGGTCAGAAGTAATAATGACTTATTGTACATATGCTTTTTTTCTCCCTTGAATTAAAAATAATGAAATGAAATTAAAATGGTTGTATATTGTGTAGAAAAGCAAACAAAAAGCCATGAATATTGTGAAGCTTGTCATTTCGTTTTGTGATCACTGTGTATTATTGTGTAACAAATGTGCAAAATGTATGGGATTATACTTCTCTTGTTTTTGAATGAGCTCTTTAGATGCATTTTCTCCCCGGCTGTACGTTTTTTGTAGTATGTAGTATTTGCAGAGGGAAAAAAAAGTTCATTGTTCTGGTGGATCCATCCATTCTGTAGTCTTTGGACTGAGACATGATGGGACAGTCTCGTATGTTACCCTTTCTTTTCTTTTTTTTTTTTACCTCTTTTATTTGTTTCCACGATTTATTTCAAGCATTGAAGTTACGTAGATGTTTGGTGAATAAGTTCCTTTCTCTAATGTCCCACACAAAGTGTTGGTCTTACAGAACATGGACTGGATAAAACATTTGACAGTATTAGCCATTACCTGACCAAATCCAAAGCGATTATAAATGTAAAATCAAAGCACGCTAATGCATTAGCTAAATTACTGGGAGCAGAAAACCCTACAGGGGAAATTGTGTACATTTGTTTTCTATTTCTTACAGTACAAACTTTCTTCAATATATCCCTATTTTTTTTTTTTTTTTTTTTTTTTTTGTCTAGGGAAAAATCTAAATGCTCTTATTTTTTTTTCATGGAAGATTGTATACATTGTATACGATGAAGAAAAAAAAACTTGTTTGTTTTTGACTGTTCCAATGCTTCTTGCCTTCAGCCTTTAAATCATAAGACAAAAAAAATGGACAATTCGCACACATGCAAGTTTTGATCCTAAGGTTTGTGATTATTAGATATACTTTTTCAAGTTTCGTGTCATGGAATCACTGTCCATAATTCTCTGACTGGACAATCAGCTTTTCTGGAGTTCTAGCGCTGGGGTTTACTTCTCTCTTCCATTTCTTTTCTTTTCTCTGCAATTTTTTTCCCCCTTTCCCTGATTTTTATTTGCAAGTCTTTATTTTTTGTTATTGTAGAAGTGGGAGAAAGGGTTTTTGGTCATCATTTCTTTTCTGAATTTCATCTGAACTTTCATATATATTTTTCATTAGACTTAGCTGCAATTTACCCAGTTTGAATTTTAAAGCAAATGGCAATATGTTGAAATTCGTTTGTAAAAGAAAACTATGAATAATTAAATTGTGTACAGTAAAAAAAAAAAAAAAACACTGGTACTGGAGTACTGGAGATTGGCTTAAAGGATTATTGATTTTAGTCAAGGAAAAGAAGTGCTTTTTGTCAAGTTTTTATTTTCATTTAGAACATTAATCCAGACCTTTTGCACATCCTTGATATTTAACTGTCTAAAATGGAGATGAAAAAATGCTGTTTGATTACTGCCGGTTGATTAACAACAATTATGCATTGACTGAAAAAAATAAGCTAATTTTGGAGGAAATAACTTTGTAATATTTATCACTTGCAAGCTATGTTTAATAAAGGATGGAACAGTTTATCTCGGAGTGTGTTAACATTTGTCAGCAGCTCATTTATAGTGTTATTTGTTACATTTTTAGTTGGCCTATTTTGCCATTTTTAAAAGTCCTTTATTATTTTTGACATGTATTTTTTTTCGTTATTATTTTATATTTAAGACTTATCTTTTAATTATTTAAAGAGATAGTACGGCCAAAAATGAAAATTCTGTCAATTACTCACCCTCAAGTCGTTTTAAACCCGTTTCGTTCATCTTCGAAACAAATATTTCGGTCCCTCCATTGTCAGCTACGCAACTACCACTGACGCTTCAATAAGTTCATAAAGAGATCGTAGAACTATGAATTGAGCGTTTAATCCGAATTTTCTGAAGGGACTCGGTCGCTTTATATGATGAACAGATTTAATTTGCTTTTATTCACACATAAACATTCATCAGTATGTGATGATAACCAATTCATTCTCGTGTGGCGCATCACGTTTGAGCTTCCACAAGAACCAATGAGGTTTGTTCTCCCACGTCAAGGTAAGCTTCCGTTTATGTTCTCTGATCAATATTTATGTTAAATTCAATCTATTTATCATATAAAGCGAACGAGTCTCTTCAGAAAATTTGGACTAAACGCTCAATTCATAGTTCTACGATCTCTTTATGAACTTTTTGAAGCGTCAAAATCTTGGCTGCATCACTGTCAACTGAGAGACATTTTTTCAGATTTCATTCAATTATCTTAATTTGTGTTTCGAAGATGAAAGAAAGCCTTATGAGTTTGGAACGACTTGACACACACACATACACACACACACACACACACACACACGGACGGACGGTCTCCTAAACCTTGGCCATTCATTTACAGACAAATCGGCTTCATTATAAGCTTTGACTTTATCCGGTCACAACAATTATAGCTATTTTCCACACCATCACTGTTCCTCTGTCTCCTGCCAGCAGATTCAAGGTTGTTCTCTTTTAAGGGCTGATAGCTGTTATTATGGTCATATAAACCAGTGTTAGTTGACACAGGTGCATGTGTGATCATCTGAAAGTGGACAGTGAGTTATTTCAATTCATTCTTGACATGCATTACAGGAATGGGAAAGCATTTTTTTTTATTATTTTAGTGCTAATATGCTTTTTAAATATAATTTGCAGTCCTGATGAAGTCACAATTCTTCTAGTCATTTTTTTTTTCTCACAAATGGAGCCAAAGATGGTCAGTAATGCAGATTATTGTGTTAAAACGTTTGAATAAGCAGTTGTAAAACACGGGTATGGACAGATACGAGCCCTCCCTCCTGCTATGTGTATTGTATATTCCATTATATTCTCTCAGTGAATCTATCTGGTGAACAGATATTGACTAGGCCTTCCAGCACCCTGTAAACACTTCAGATGCTTTATGGGAATCATGCAACTGTAACCAGACAGTAGCCATTGACTTCCATAGTATTTTATCCTAATATGCAAGTCAATGGCTACTGTCTGGTTACCAACATTCTTTAAAATATCTTTTGTTATCAGCAGATGAATAAAACTCATACAGGTTTGAAACAATATAGTAGGCTATATTGATAAGTTTTGACCTGGGCTTTGAATATCAATATGTATGAACTAAACATCTTATTGAACAAATTCCATTATTTATTAATGCAGTTAATCCTTTCAAATTTTTTGTCATTTTGTACATTTAATAGGTGAGCAACCTCTTTTTTCATTCATTCATCATCATTTACCATACACTTATAATCTGTCGCTTTGTGTTCATAGACATGACATGCTTGTATTAAGCAATATCCACATCTAAAATTGTGTGCAGCCCACATGGTTTTGTTTTTCTTGGAATAAACCCACAAACATATTTCCTGTGTGCTGGCTTTTTGGCTAAATGTCTGAGGTGTGTTTCAGTGCTCGATATGCGCCCACCTGCTCTGATGTCTGTATTTCTGTATTTCCTCTGTGCCTGGGCTGTAGAGCAGATGCATGAATGAGAGGGAGTGCTGGGGTCAGAGGTGACGATATCATAGCTGACCATTCTGTTCTCTGACCTTGAGTGTGTAACAGGTCTCAACTGCACATCTGTGCCGGCCAGGGTCGCGACGTGTGTCACGCCTTTGTCTCACTAACATGTTAATGTGCGTAGTTCTATTCATGGGTTATGTAATCAAAGGTTGAGTAAGCTCTTGTGGAAAAGATTCAGAGTCCACCTAAAATGTACCAGAAATGCATCCCACTGGAAATCTGGAGTGATTCCTTTTCTGTCTTTCCAAGAATGTTTCCCTCAGGCCACTGCATAAACATCAGTGACTGCTAACTCAAAACTATTAGTCATTACTAGTGTAATTTCCATGTAATTTCTACCTGCATACACATTGTTTAGTGACAGCTTGTCCCGATTACGTCTCATTAGTCATCAGGAAGTGTGTCTGGAGAGGCTGCAGGTTAGTGGATGTCACAATTTAGGAATGAAGTTAAGTTGGGAATGATCCCTGTCACCAGAGCAGCTGCAGGGCTTGGACAGGGTAGGGCCTGTTCCTCTGTAGCTCAGCCTACTCACCACTTTCTGGTCATCCTATTTCCCCTTTTTTATAGTGATGGATTACTGATAATTTCTTCGCTTGCATTCTACTGACTCTGGCTGGATCATTTAGCCTGATTCTATACTTTTCAGTCTCTAGCCAGCAATAGAGGGCAGTGTTGAACAGTGCTGTGTGAAATGCATCTGTGGTTGTGTGAAGAAACTGAAATACCGGTATGTGAAGTAACGTTAAATGTTTGCGGGTCCACAGGTTGCAGGTGGTTGCCAGGGTGTTACTATGCAGTTTAGGTGTTGAGAGTGTTTTTTAACGCATTAGCCTACTATGTGGTTGCTAGGGTGATCTTAGAGTTTGCTAGTTTTTGCTAAGCCAAAAAAAGTCCACTCACAAGTCTCTCAGGTTTGTCCTTCAATGTAACTCTAATATTGTTTTAGTATGTTTTATTATCATCATTTTGAGGTATTATTCATGTCTGCTGCACAGATGTTATGGTCAGGGGTTTAAATAATCTAATAAGATGCTTTACACATAATAATTGCATGTTATTATTTTGCAATTACACTGTGACATCAACACTAATGTGAAGTGATCATGTTGTCTAGCTAATGACCCATCCTCCAAAACATAACCGACTCTGTAAAAGATTCTCACTACACTCATCCACTCACTAAATTTGTATAATTTACAGTAATTTAATAAAATGTAGTAATTTAAATCAGTAATGACATGCATGACACATTAAAAGACCTATGAAAATAATTCCGACGTCAGTCCAGGGGGTGGATGAGGTCTTCATTCGGCCCTTATCCTCTGGCCTTGAGAGGGTTATGAGACATTAGTGAGTTCACAGGTGCCAGCTGTAGCACAGACTGGTCTCTTCACTGTCAGCAGTCTCACTTCCAGCTCTTCTCCTGGTGTAGGAGAACATACTCAAACATATACATCTGGTGTGAGTCATTTTCTCTTACAACCCTCACATTCTTCAAAGCGAGAGGCTGGGAATGAAGGGAATGATGTGTTATTAAACAAACAGCCTATCATCCTCAGTTACAGCTTCAATGCAGCTTCCTGTGAATGTCAAGGGAAACGCATGAAGGTTTTGCCAAGGTGAACCATCACATGATGTTGTCATTAGCTTAGAAACATTGCTGTTAATGAAAGAGAAAATATCTGTATTTAACACTAGATTTACATTTTCTGAAGATTTGTCTCTGTGCAAAGGTCACTACTATAATGCTAGGTTGTTGAGGGTGGTTGCTAAAGAGGATTAAGTGATTTTAGCACATTCCTGTGCAGTTGCTAGGCTGTTTGGGGTGTTGCCAAGGGGTTGCTATGCAATTGCCAGGTGTTCTGGGTGGTTGCTAGAGGGTTGCTCACTGGCCCAAGTCAAAATAGCCCACTATTGATATAGACCACTCATAATCATGATTATGATATTTTAGCCACATCTATGTTTTGATCTTAGGCCCTGTTTACACCTGGTATTAAGATGCGTTTTGGATCACAAGTAGACGAGGGAGACACATTCCCGTTTACACCTGGGGCCAGTTGCATAAACATAGCCATTATGGTAAGAGTACTTAAGAACTAGTGGGTTAGAACTTGCAGTTAGTTAGGGGTAATCAGTCTTACTTTTCGGTATCAAATTAGACCAATCTACGTTTTTATGTAACTGACTTGAAAAAGTCATGACCATCTTAAAGAAGAAAATGTATGACTTGACTTGTAAGACTAATCTTAGCAGTTTATGAAACCGGCCCCAGGTGTTTTAATCCGTACCTTTTGTCCACTTTCAAACACTTCTGTCCTGATTTCTTCGAGGGGAGGGAATATGGGTTTGTAAATGTATGTTTTTTCAGATTTTTCGATCTAATGGATGAAATAAGCTCACGCAATTTTCATATGAACGCGCCTGAATACGACAGAGAAACATACGTAGAGCATCAGCTTTTGTTTCTGCTCTGACAGCCGCAAGACCAGCCGAACACTGAGTGTTAGAAATCAGGAATAGTGAGAGAATATTGTGCTTGGTACATTATTCGTCTTCAAACCAAACTTGGGTCTCTAGTCAAAAAATGTAAATCCCGTCCAGCTAGCGCGCTTCCCATAATGTTTAGGTCAGTAGACGGAGAGTTGTCTTTTGTGGGTTTGAACGCATTCAACTTCATGAGCGTTTACACTACGAAAGCAATCTAGTCAAATGTGTTTTCTACCTCTGGAAGGGTGTGAAAAGTGGACAAGCTCCAAAACATTTTAGACCCCATCCATTTACACCTGTATTTAACGTCGTCGACTTGTGATCCGATCGAAACGCTTCTTAATTCCAGGTGTAAGAGGACCTTTTTCTGTCTGGATTCAGATGAAATCACTAAAGAATCACATTTAAGACTGAGTGCTTTGTATCTGTGGGGTTCAGGTGGAGCTCGATGTGTAATGACAGTTTTGACTGTTGTCTGGGGGTTTGAGGGCCAGAGCATCTGCTCAGGAGACTTTAAAGAGGCTCTCGATTGATTTCCTTTCACTCCAATTAACAGGACACTTTGTATAGTGCAATAGAGCTTGTACACAATGTCCATGTGCAGTCCACTTAGTAAGATCCTCTTCGAAGATGACCAAATCAAAATGTACATTCATCACACAGTTTTAGCATTACATTTTCATAAGGCAGACAGTTTATCAAATCAGGAGCTTTTCTTCATGGTGTAAATTTCCCTAAAATGAAATTTTGAAATATAAATGCAAATATCTACTGTAATGTACTCATAGATCACTATAACTTTTCACTAGAACTGATCTGTCAGTCAGATGCTCTGAAACTCTACATTTCCAATAAAGATTTATTTAGTGGAGATTGGAGAATGTGAACTCTATTGTGAACTCCCTTGAGTCTGTATGACGATCTATGCTGATTGTTTTACACAGTCATAGCAAAAATTGTGTGAAAACTTTTTTTTCCCACCTTATAAGCAAAACGGCCATGCCAAAATGTTTAGTTTAGTAGTTACTACACAATAGTAACAGTTTCTTTTCTTCTTTTTATTTATATATACCTTGTCAATTCATCATCAGGTGACTCGTATGCGCAGTATTGCAATAGTTAACGCTGCTTGCAGTTTGCATGAATTTCATCAGTGTTTCCCAACTGCATACAGTATCTGAGTAATTGAACTTTTCATCTCATAAATGAGACTTAGTACGTAATAATTTCAACTATTCATCTCATAAATGACTTAGAATGTCATAATTATGATTTACAAAACATGTTTTTTTCTGATTTGGAAATGGGCTTCCATGTAAACATTAAATGTTATTAAACTTAAAACAGAACAACTATTTACTGTATTACTATTTACTAAGAAAAACTCAATTCAAGAGTTATGATGTTTTAAGGATCTTTAGATGTAGTGTATTAAATTGATATTTCTATTTTATAGGCTGCATATCTGACTATGGTTCTAAGTAATGGACAAATGAAACAAATGAACAATGGATTGTTCATTACTTGTAAAGTAATTAAAAAAATACACCAAATTAAAATTGAATGTATCTGTCAGTGGGGTCAGAAAAAGAAACTTAACTCAAAGGAAAAACAAGATTATTTTTCTTACCACCGACAGATTTTTACTTTTCTTGTTTCAAGCATTTCTTTTTTTTCTTTCTTTAGAAAACAAGACTTAATATCTGATGTCATCTTGCTTCTCAAGTAAATGTATCTTGATTTAAGAATGTGAAATATAAAAACATACTGAGTAAGAAAGTATTGTTTTTGTCAGTGAACGATTAGGACATGTCCGGCTAGGTCAAGCTGTCTCAGGTCCAGGTATGCTGTGATGAAGGACCCTCGGAGAAATAACATGACCCTGATGCTGACACCCCTTCTGAAGGTATGTGCCATCTCTGAACTCTCTCTCTGTCCATTCCCTATCATAGACCATCATGTCTACTTAACAGCATTCTGATAAGAGGTCATCCTCAAAGCTGATTCATTATTAACACTGTATCGTTTCAATTTGTTATAATGTTGCTACCAAACTCTTATATTTAGGATTGGCTTTTTGTATGCCTGTTTAACATCTGCTTTATTTTTTTCCAGAATAACTCGAAGGCTCTCTATTGTGGTGAAGTTCTCAGGAGGGATCCAGGATTGTATCAGAGTAAATTGTTGCCTCCCATCTCACAACTCTGATATTGATGTGTCTTTGTCTTGGCTCCCAGCTTTCTATTATTGTTTTCCCCTGTTGCTTTATTTTTCATTGAGCGTGATGATAACGCATCTGAGGAATTCTGAAGGTTTGAGCTGGGAAGGTCATGTGAAAACTTGTCCTGGTGGGTCTGTGGCTGTGAGCGTTTGTAGTTGATGTTCTTATCATTGGTCATGCTGACGTAGACCTTAATTTCATTTCGCTGTATTATATTCAGAATTAGGGTGTGTTCACACTTGGCAGGTTTGGTTAGATTAAAACAAACTCTGATGTGTGATTGCTCTGTTAGTGCTGTTCATCTGTCCATCTGAACCCTGGTGCCACCAAACAAGGGGTCTCGGACCGAAGACATCACGGACCAATGACATGTGAACAAACCAAAAACAGGACATGATGTCACCCTAAAAAGGACAGAATGCTCCAGCATACCTGGTTCTTCTCGTCATAGTCACGAAGTTGTCCATTACTGTTTGATACTGGCGTCGGAGGAATTCCTGGTGATGTTTTGACCCCTTTACACATTTTATAAGCTCTTTGTGAGTTCTCAGCTGGTTAAAATACCGTCATATATATGCACATAAAACGAGCACATTTAGTCCAGCACACATCATTGTTTTGGATGTTCAGTAATTTCCATCGCACAATATACGTCATAACGCTGTTTTGTATCTAGGTTCGGAGTTAAAAATGGACAGTGTGAACGCTTAGCGAACCAGGGCTAAAAGAATCATTTTCTTTTTTTGGTCTGGACCAAAAGAACCAAGAGAACCGAACTACAAGTGTGAACTAAGTGTATAATATATCGAAGCTGCATTTCCCAAATGTATATGTGTAGATGTATATAAATTAGATGTTGCAATAAAGCAGCGAGAACATGTCTTGGTTGCAGTGGTCAGTGTGAAGATTTATGGGAGTTGTATACACTCTTATAAAAAAAAAAGGTTCAATGGGGTTCTATATAGAACTTTAGGGTTCCTAAATACAATTTTAAAGAACACAGTCACACTTTAGATAAGTGTCCTATTCGCACTATTAACTACAACTTTTGCCTCAATAAACTCCTTATTACTGCTTATTCTGTTACTGCTTATATATATTATATAAGTTTAGGTATTGGGTACGTTTAAGGGATGTAGAGTGTGGTCATGCAGAAGAACACATTAATATGTGCTTTATAAGTACTATTAAACAGCCAATGTCCTAGTAATAGTAAGAATTAGACTCTAAACGAAGGTTACCAAGAACCCTTAAGGAGAAATGTGCTAAATTATATATAACAAGTTGTTTAAATTTCTTCTAGTAATAAAGTATGTTTATGAGCTGCTTAATTCATAAAATAAATAAAAAAAGTTTAATTAAAAATACATTCATAAAATAATGCCATTATGGGAACCCCTATATAGAACCTTTTCTTGAGTGGACTGTCGTCAGTAGAGATTAAACTTTCTGAATACTGCTTATGTGCCTTTACCACTTTCAAAATATAAGGGAAGAAATGGTCATTGAGATGTCTGACATCTGATGATGAAGAGCTTTTTTTCAGCGGAAATCTGGACTGGCTTTCAGTGCAGCTGTCAAACAGCAGGTCAGGATTAGACTGACCAGACGCCCCGTTTTTCCTGGGATGGTCTGCTATTTGAGACTCTTTTATGTGTTCCTACTTATTTCAGATGTGTCCTGTGCTTTATAACAGTATTCACTTTTTGTCTATTCATTAGTTATTTCCAGCATATTTTTAATCGTGTTTGCATTGATAGTGGTATAATGCTGTCACTGTCGTACTTTACTCTGAACGAGTTAACGTCAATAGACTAATTATATAACCACACCAGTGTTTGTGCAAATTGTATAGAGTTCACATTGGTATTTTATCCAGTTTGTCATCTCTCATGTATGTCATAACTGCTTTACAACTATAGGCCTTCTTTTTACAGTAAATAGTGTCAGTGATTTCATCATGACTAAAGACTTCTACAGTTTCTAAATGACTAATTTATTAAAAACAGATTTTTTTAATGATTATTTATTTAACCAATAAAAATATTTATAGAAGTATCTTGTGCTCACGAAGACTGCATTTATTTAATCATAATACAGTAAAAAAGCAGTATATTTTGAAATATTATTACAATTTAAAAGAACTGTAAACTAATTTATTCCTGTGATCAAAGCTGAATTTTCAGCATCGTTACTGCAGTCTTCAGTGTCACATGATCCTTCAGAAATAATGCTTGTATGCTGATTTGCTGCTCAAGAAACATGTCTTATCATCGCTGTGCTGCTTAATATTTTTGTAAACATTGTGATACAGTTTTTCTAGGATTCTTTGATGAATAGAAAGTAAAAAAGAAATTTGACTTGAAATACAAGTTGTTTGTGACATTAGAAATGTCTTGACTCTCACTTTTGATCAATTTAAATCTTTATAGGTATTTCTGAGCCCAAACTTTTGAATGGTACTGTGTATTAGCTGAGGTATAATAAACTAAATCTTTGATACCATTGTTATATTTTTTGACGATTTAAACAAAAAGTCAATAAAATGTAATACAAACAGTTTTGTGAGATTTTGTTCTTTCCCAGTCCAAAAAGATAAGTGCTGTACTACACAGAGAAGAGCTGGCTATGGGTGTTACCAAGATGGCCACCAATAACTAACTTCCCTTAAGGAACTTTGACTTGGCTGGGGTTAACTTAGTTGAAATTACTCTGTAACTTGTTCCTACGAAGTAGGAATTTTCTCTCTGGAACTTTTCATTCCATCTCCATGGTGACAATAAAAAGGGAGCATTGATGCTGTTTATTCCACAGGAGAATGTAGTCCCAGATATAACTAGGCCTACTGACAATTCCCTCTCTGTAACGGCTCTGGCTCTGAGACAAAACTGAATGGGCCACCCACCATAGTCCAGAACAGAGATTTTCACGTCACTTCCTGTCATCCATCAGCATCAAAAGATTCCCCTCTGTGTAGAAACACAAATACAGAAAAACCAAAAGAACACATGCATAAACGTGCGGATATGAGACAGAGACATCCAAGCTTACAGAAGTGTGCTTGGGATGTTACATTTATTGGCTTTTTCTTTATAATCTGCTATTATTTCAGCAGTCCTGATATAAATAGAATGATTCCTTATAGATATTAACCCTTACAATGAGATTGGTTGACATTTGAGACTGTTCCATCCGCCCCCACAGGGTCATCTCGGCCTTAAAAAGTTCTCTGTTTTTGTTCTTTTGATTCCTCTTGGTGATTCTCAGTACTTAAACAGATCACTGAATGTCCAAAAACAGTTTTAAAAAATATGGAGAAACAGGATTAAAAAGCATGACTTAACTGGAAGTTTTGATAAAACGTAAACAATTAAGTCAGCTTCAGAGAATATTAGCTACGCTCACAATGGAAGTAAATGTTAAAATTCTTCACTGTTTCAAACACAAGATGTAAACAAGCCGGACTAACCCATTCTGTGTAAAGTTATATCTGATCCATGACAACTGAACGCCTAAAAGACCATAAACATTACAAGAACAACTTTACAGCTCAGTTTTTATATGCAAGTTTTAATGTATGTGCTTTTATAAAATTGTAAGCTTTGCATTTCTGCTTTTAAATCTGAAACTTGAACAATGACTGAAACTTTGTATTACTTGCACTTCTTGTGTTTATAACCTTCTTAAGATGAATTGCTTGTGTTCCTCAACTGGATAAAAACGTCTGCTGCATGAATAAATATAAATCTAAAATGCAATGTAAATCCTTCAACAAGTGCCACATTATAAGAAAACAGACTAGTTGCAGTTTTTTTTGTGGCAGTCAGCAGTATGTTACAGTTAAGCTTAACTTGAATTAAAGCCAGTATATTCCTTTAAGGATTACCTCTTGGCCAGCATACAGTACTTTCTCTGATCGTGTGTCTCGTTTATCTAGTGTTTGCACTTCTGAGGACATGAATTCAGGCACAGTCCGAGCATCTGAGCAGTGTGTATCGGGCAGGGTGGGGGATGTTTGGACTGGGGTGACAGACATTGATCACACGCTGATGGACAACAGGAGTTGGGACGGTCCCTGTGGGCCCCTCTGACCACCTGAGACCCCCAAATCTCCAAATCTAATACTAATATGATTGGACTGTAAAAGCAGCAGCATTGAGGGAGATGTGAAGTCGTCCGGGGGCCTGCGCTTTGCTTGCTTTGGCTAAAAAGTGGAGGATTTGTTTTTGTGGTCAGTGAGATTCTGCTTTGGTCTCCTCTGGAGACATTTGGCCCTCAGAGGGAGATCTGCTTTCCGGATTTCATCCCTCATTGAATTGTGTCCACCTATAGTGCATTCGAATTTTGTGATTTTTTTTTGGTTCAGCCGCAGGGAGAATGTTCACAATTAGATTTCCTATTACGAGGAAGTTTGCTGGTTTTCCACTAGCTCTTGAAAACAACCTTTTTAAACCAGCCAATATTACTTAAGATCCCAAGCTGGTGAAAACTGCCGAAAGCCCTCTTTAACCAGCCAATAGGCTATTCTGACCAGGCTATGCGACTAAGGCCCGGTTACACAGACAGGGCTTAGATTAAGCCAGGATTAGGCCTTAGTTAAATTAGGATATTTCAGTAGCTTTTATACACGTGCCCTAGAAAAAAACATTACTGGTTTGCATCTTGAGACAAAACAATGGGACTGACATATTTTTAGATATGTCAGTGCAATTTGCTTTCATTTAAAACATCTCAAACATGCATTTTAGTCTGGGACTAGATTTAAGTAGGATTTAAGGCTAAATGAGAAAGAGAGGATGGTTAAGCTGACAGAAATAACGAGATAAAGCAAGAGTTTGCACACATACAGCTGACGCTGGAAAGGGCAGCATGTCTCAGCATGTATTAATTACAGTACCATACTTTTATCATCCGCCTTGGTGAAGCAACGCATAAAAATAAAAACAACTTGTTGTTTTCTTGTTGTGCAGTAGAAGGTGTGCTTGAATGTTGAGTAACCATCAACAAAGAAGATGGTACAAGAGTGCAGAACCCTTGAGGAACCAAGCCTTATCCGCTATATAGTAATATAGAAAAATACTATTATAAACAAAGGGAAAAACGGGGAAGTGCAGTTAAGAGTGTAAAAAACCTGTGTAGAAAAAATGACTCAGAGTAGGTCATGTGACACTTTTTTCCACTGAAATAGAACAGATATTCCTGTAAATCTTTTGCACGTTGTCAGCTCTTTAATAAAAAGATTTGTCAATCAAGCCGGAATCATGAAATTCTCAATTGTGGAGTTCAAACCCAAATTCACTTTGTCCACAAAGTATCCAAAAGGAACATGGAACTGTTTAAGAATCAAACAATAACCAAAAAAGATTTTAATCAATAACATTTGTTCATTCACTTATTTATTTATTTAGGTCTGATCTTATTTAATTCTAAAAGGACTCTTTTGTATGATCCATTACGATTGGTTCCAAATTGTGATATAATTCCAGCAGCATCACTAATGCCAGCAGCCATATCACCCTGTAGCCCAAGACTGGTTGCCCACTGAAGCTAAGTCAGTACCTGGATGGGAGACCTTCTGCTAAAACCAGGTTGCTGCTGGAAGAGGTGTTAGTGAGGCCAGCAGGAGGCGCTCGCCCTGTGGTCTGTGTGGGTCCTAACGCCCCGTGTGGTGACGGGGACACTATACTGTTAAAGAGCACCGTCCTTCGGATGAGACGTTAAACCGAGGTCCTGACTCTCTGTGGTCACAAAAAATCCCAGGATGTCTTTCGAAAGAGTAGGGGTGTTACCCCGGCATCCTAGCCAAATTTGCCCATTGGCCTCTGTCCATCATGGCCTCCTAATCATCCCCATATATATATATATATATATACCAATTGGCTTCATCACTCTGTCTGCTCTCCACCAGTAAGCTGGTGTGTGGTGGGCGTTCTGGTGCAATATGGGTGCCGTCCCATCATCCAGGTGGATGCTGCACATTGGTGGTGGTTGAGGAGATCCCCCTCTTCTATGTAAAGCGCTTTGAGTGCAGAGAAAAGTGCTATATAAATGTAATGAATTATTATATTTATTATTAAAGTATTTTGTATGTTTTTTTTTTGGCAAGGGGTATTTTTTTCCGAGGAGTTTTATCAAATCCTTGAATGTTAAAACCAGTCTTTTAGTTTCATTTTGGAACAAAAAGTCTTTAGACCGGGTGTTCAGGAAGCCACTGTAAATGTCAAAACCCAGAATAGTAGTAAGGTAAATAAAAACTGGGAGTCATACGTAATCTCTTATCTGAGTTGTGACTCTGAAGTAATAAAAGCCACATCTCATGAGTAAGCCACAAATAGTAAGTCTTTCCGAACAAAGGACAGTCTGAGATAGGTGTGCCCTTTGTGCAGTTTAGCTTTCTTATTAAGTTGTTAGCATAGCTGTGATAGCAGAACCTCGGCTAATGCATATTCTGGGGATTTTGTCATAGTTAAAAAGGGGAAGTCTGTGCCATTAGGGATTGGTAGTAAAGACTGTTTTCAAACAGGTTTCCCTAAAAACATAAGTGGTCAGGTAAATGGATACTCTTGTCCCCAAACCCACATTATTGGTTGAGTCAATGTTGTTATTTTGGATTGATCGACTGACAAAAAGAGAAATGATTTGATAGCGACCCAGAGCGTTAGCCTTTCAAAGGAAAACAACCAAAAACTGTATTTATTGGTCACAGAGATTTTGGCAAGTAAGAGGGATGGATCAACATATTTTGTTGATCCTGAAACAACATTCCTTTCTGAACATTTAGTCCTAACCCTAACCCTACTTCTAAACCTAACCCAACCATAACTTATCCCTAAAATAGGTGAATAACAGTTGTAGAAGCGCCTAACCCTGGTTGTAAGCCTAAACTTGACATAAACTTGTCCCTTCAATCTGATTGGTTGATTGGAATGTTGTTGATGTTGATCCTGGAACATGTATCACGTTCACCCTACTTATAAGAAGGCTTACATTGAGCTGGGATAGGGGAAAGTATTATTTTGAATATCAGGCACTGAGAACAAACAGCATATTGTGCTGTAAATATTATTATTTTATTTTCTATTTAAATCTAGAACATGAAGATCTAAAATTATGGGTACAGTGTTCATAGGGACACATGAAATAAAGCCAAATTCCTTTGGATATTGCCACGAGAAAGTTTCAGGACACTTTGTCCATTTGACAAGCATCCAAGTTTGAGTTGGTTAAAAACAGTGTCATGATCTTCTATCATTTCGGACTAATTTACAGCTCTCAAATAGGCTACCGAACACTTACACATGCCAACAAACACACACACGAGCAGTTGTTAAAGGGGAGTATTGAGAGCCTGTTGTCATGCTGACACATCGCATCTGTTCTGGGGGTTTAATGTGGGTTTCTTCTTCTGAATGAGACATATTGTCCCAGAATGACTTTACGATGGGCCACATGTCAGAGACTTCACCAACAACCTTTGACACATGCACTATCAGCTCAGTTTTTGGGAACTGATTTTTCAGCCTTGATGGAAAACCGACACACAGGTCTTGCATACCCACACTTGTCATGTGTATTGTGAATCATCATGCATAGTCTCTGAATCACACATCCATGTAACTCATAGAAAAGGCCAATGAAAGGCTGCCAGTAGTGACCCACAGGGTTATCTCGGCAATGGCGGACACATGCTTCTTTGCTCACATCTGTGGCTAAACGTAAATATGTGGTGGGCTCCTAAACTGACTCATTCACTCAATCAGCTTTAATGTAATGTTACAGAAATATGTAGGAGGTTACTGTATATGACTCACATGAACAAGTCAAACAATACCGCCAGTTTAGGTCAATGCAAGTAGTCACAAGAGGGAGCTTGCATTCAAATTTGTGATATGGAAGTTTTTAATGTGGTGTTTAAACTTCTATTAATATGTTTTTTTGCCAATAGTCAGTGAAAGAGGGCGCTGATGTTGTTCGTCATCCTCAAAAGGTCAAACAAACTTTATTTTGATTTTCAGTTTCATCTTAAACATTAAACTGAATATACATATACATATTAAACTATGTGTGTCATCCTTATGGCCACCTATTTAAAAACTATATTTATATAACCATATTTAATTTTGAAAATAAATATTTTGTTTTAGGGGTAGCAAAAATTTAATAAGCCTTGTGTATTTTAGTTTAAAGTTTAATGTGCAACTTTTTATTATTATTATTAAATTGAGTTATATTTAATAATTCAATGAGTTGACCGTCAGTTCAATAGATTGTCAAAATTATGACATTGTATGATTTTAATTGTTCAGTTCAGTCAAAAAGGTCACGACCTCTGAGGACAAAGAAATCCTTTGTGTGAGGAGGGGTGTTGTGGATTTGAGGTACAGATGTTTAATGCGTTTAAAACAAGTTATGTTCTAAGCTAGGTTCATTCTTATGTTATAGTTTATCTAAAATATTCATTATAATAGTGTTTATTTGGTCAGGTAAATACCTTAAACAAGTTTAGAGTTTTGTTCTACCCTCCTATTTAAAATATTAAAAACATATAACATATTTTCCATAAACATATTAACATGGTTTCATCAAACTTGTATGGTCATTAAATATCTCCTCCAAACATCACTTTTGGCTTCTACAGTATATTAATTTTATGTCTAATTTTGGAAAGACACTTCTGATAAACACATTGCAAGAACACCATACAGGAAAAAAAGGTTTTCAGCTGATTATATAGCTGTACCAGCGAGGACATGTACTATAAAGTATCCTCTTGTCAAAGCTGTAAAGGGCATGTCAGCTCGTGTTGTAAAGTGAATTGCAACATTTGCATAAATGAGTGTCAAATTGTGTAATCAAGATCAGTTGCCAGGATATAACAGCTCGTATACGTGCCTCACAACTCCTGATATTGAGTATTATAAACACAGAAATTCCCCAGTTCTGAGCAATGTTAATATTTTATGCAATGTTAATATTTTATGGGTCCCCCCCCCACACACACACACTTTTTTTATTTTTAATTAGTTGCTTGAATTGTTAATGTAGTTGTCCGACTGACCAGCAGGTGGTGAGGGACATACGTACCTCAGAAATGAATGATCTTTGTGAATAGCTACAGAAATAAAGAGAGGCTGTATGGTGTTAGACGAATAACATAATGATCTGTGATGAATTAATCAACAGGAAAAGTGTGGCATGGAAAGATAAGAGACACAAGCAGTCAAAAACCTCCAGGAAAGGGGTTTAACCTGAAGTAGCTCAGTGTGTGTGTGTGTGTGTGTGTGTGTGTGTGTGTGTGTGTGTGTGTGTGTGTGTGTTGTGTCTGGGTGGGAGGGAGAAAGAGGGACAGAAAGTAAAAGAAGGAGGGAAACACAGGAGGGGTGGGTCGGAGGGCTTGTCCTGCCTCTATATAGAGAGTGAATAGAGGCCAGACAGGAGGCTGAAGAGAGTGTGTGTGCGACTGTGTTCACTACTTGACCTGTTGCTGAAACAGACCTGCTCACATTTTGTTCACTGGATATAACCAGAAGAAGGATTTTATTTCACTAAACAAGGTGGGGGATTTTTTGTTTCTCCAGGTATTTAAATCCTGTGCTTTTCTGTGTAACCTCCTCCCTCCCTTTCTAATGTGTCACACAGGTGCGTAGTTACAGTACGATTACAGTACGGCTCTATACAACACTCATTTTTCTCTTTACGTGTTCCAATGATGTCGTTTCATAAAGTAAATTATAAAGTGTAAGTAAAAAAAGTTATCACTTTAAACATTCTACTAGCTACTTTGCAACTACATGTCAATTAAGTAGGCTATTATTAGTAGACTGTTAGGTTTAGTAGAATAAGTTGATATTTAGTTCAGGAGGTGGTCTGGGACGCTTTCCAGACGAAAGTGGACAAGTGTAAATGCATATGGTTGTTGAAACCACATATGTAAATTTTACTCCTCCCAACAATGCTAAAAAATAAACGTATGAAAGCGTGTTATAGGCTATAGGCTGTGATATAGCCAGAAATAACGGCGCTACTGCAACACGCACCGGCGCAGATGAGCTTATAGCATCTCTTCATCAAGTCAACGTGCGAATTATCGCAAATCAAAGTGTGAAAGTAAGTAGCAAACGCTTAACACACAACTATCTTCTTTAAAAGTAAAGAAATGACCAGTGCTGCTCTCCCTATTGCGGTCTTCTGCTGATCAATAAAACGCAGCTCATCTCGGGTGCTTTCGGTCACGTGAACTCCAATTAAATCTGTTTATTGAAGATCGGATTTATATCCGTTTTGCGAAAACACATTTATGTGACCAGGTGTAAATTGAATCGTTTTGATAAATCAGATAGAGCTATGGGATCTGTAAAACTCATGGAGTGACCAGGTGTAAACAGCTCATGATGGAAACCGCTAGAAACTCTCCTCCGTCTGCTATCTTCTGTTGTGCCTTGACCTGCTCTCAAAGTCCATGCCGTGTCAGTCTACAATCATAATGGAAGCCTATACTTTAAATATCAGCTTGTTCATTTTATAAATGGAGCTTAATATTTGTTAGTCAAGCTTTAGGCTAATTTTTCAAAACTTAATGTGAAGATCCAGCAGACGAGGCTGAGAGGTATTATAATAATGGCTGTATTTGTTTTTTTAGTTTGCTCTGTTTGTTGTGTTGAACCACCTGTAGGCCTACATGTAGGCTATGTGAGGTTGGAGATATGACTATAATACTGTGTTATTATCAGCTCATTGGTTGAATGGTGTGATCAAAAGCACTGGTGTAAATCATTTGTGTCGATCAGCAGTGTTGTTCTGTCTGCTGCACATCAGGTCATATGGGCTGTTTGTGATGTAAAAGTCATCAGGTCTCCACACGCTACAGCCAAAAGCTGAATTATCCACATCACTGTAGAGCATCATTACTGATGTTTACTGGACTGATCGCCATGACAGCGGGGTCAAACATTTCTTTCACTCAATGAGAGTGTCTTAAATGCCACTGCGACACTGCTGCCATATGCTTCAGTGTTGAGGCTGAGCTGGTCCACTAAAGGCACAGTCATGCAGAAAACTGCACAGCAGTGGACTTTGTTTCCGGGGCTGTTCTTTGTCTTTATGGGGGACATTGTGCCCTGTGGGATGATTGGGTAATTAATGATGTTTTTTCTGTAATTTGCTCGCCGCCTCCTCGTCTTTGTCTAGGCTCTCCTCTTTTTAACCCGAGACCACAATGGCAGCTTGAGCGCAATTATGTGTGATCTCAAGATATTGTTCTCAGGGAGGAGGATCAGTGAAAGTGAGGAGCAGTCTTTTGATCAATTAAAAGAGGAGGAAGAGGAGGAAGGCCACCCCAAACAATGACCCACCCCTTAAAAAAAATAAAGGCTATTTAACTCTAACTCTATTTAACTCTAAAAAACTCTGTTTTTCTGAATGAAGTCTCTTATGCTCTAAAATATTTTTAAAAATACAGTAAAAACAGGAATATTGTGAAATATTTATTACAATTTTAAATAACTTTTTTATATTAATCAATGTAAAATCTAATTTATTCCTGTGATGAAAGCTGTTTTTTTAGCATCATTATTCCAGTCTTCAGTGGCACATGATACTTCAGAAATCATTCTAATAAATAATATTTATAATATTACAAATTATTTCTGTTTCAAATAAATGCTGGTCATTGAACTTTTCATCATCTAAAAATCCTGAAAAAAATGTATCACAGTTTTCACAAAAACAAATTAACCAGCAAAAACTGTTTTCAGCATTGACAGTAATAAGAACCATTATTAATAATTAAGCACCAATAATAATTGAGCAGCAAATAATTATATTAAAATGATTTCAGAAGGATCATGTGATACTGAAGACTGGAGTAATGATGCTAAAATGTCAGCTTTGCCATTACAGGAATAAATTTGATTTGTACATTTATTAATATAGAAAACAGTTACTTTAAATTGTAATAATATTTCACAATATTCCTGTTTTTACTCTTTTTTTAATCAAATGAATCTATCTATCTGCAAATTCCTCATGAGGCCCATTTTGTGTCTAAATAAACAAAATGCTCTCTCTCTCTCTCTCTCTCTCTCTCTCTCTCTCTCTCTCTCTCTCTCTCTATATATATATATATATATATAGGACATCCTTAATAAGACAGCATTCCCCTGTTTTTGTGACAGCCTTGGTTTTGACTAGAGGAAGTTGCTGTTTCCGTAACAATGATAAGTTTTGGCTCCATTAGTTTGATAGTAACATTTTTCCACCATGTCATCTACTGTGCCCTTTCTTGCCCTATGAAGATAAATGGGTCCATTTTCCTTTTAAAACCGTTTACCTCGTTTTTAAAGTGACACTCATCTTAAACTGACATTACCATACAAGCACAACTTAAAAATGACTAAACAAGAGGGAAAAGTTATAGCTACCATTGGCCTTTTATAGTTTAATCCTGATTTCTCCAAAATATTTTCAAAGAGAGCCAGGTAACTTAATGGATTAGCATCATGAACGCCAAATAACAATTATTCTGCCACAATAAATAAGCAATTACATCCAGCTTTAGAACATGTTGAATCAAATATGAAGCACATTTCTAGATTTCTGTTTAAATATAAACACTCCAAGGGGATTATGTAATGTTTTGGTTAATATTTGGTTTCCACAGACTTTTTTTGTTCTGTACTGCTCAGTATGTGATCCGTGGTGGTGCCAAGTATGTTGACATGATAACTGTGCTGCAAATATCTGTTCACGCATAGTTTAAATATTATAAACGTGACAAAATGTTTACGTGAGATCAAAAATAGACAAGTTAGTGTCTATAACTTGTAACTGCAGTTAGTGGACAATGACCTGTGTGCTCTGCATGGAAAGGATGAGTTTAGCTTGCAGTAGTCACTGCTGGGAGTCTTTCCTGGACAATTTAGCAAGTAAATAAAGACTGATGGACGTCTACAGTAACTTGAGGCCTGAGTCACATGACCGCACCCTTCCTACACACCTCAACATGGATCATCCCACAGAAACTCAAGTAGAAGTTTCAATTGAAGCTTCAAGTCATGGACAAAAGTGGAAAATAATTTCTCATGATATTGTAACTTCTGTCTGTGCTCATTTACTGCTGTGCTGTTATTATGTTTGCAGGATGAGTGCATTATTAAAATAAGAACAAGAAGAACGTCTGTTTATCAGTGTTGTTTATATTGCAGATTGTTGGCTCATGGCCTCGAGTTCAGTGTATTTCAGGAAAGTGGAAAACAAAAGATCGCCGTTAGGAATCGCATTGCTCTGCCTAACACTCCATCACAGTCTGTTTCCAGTATCTGTCGTTTCTGTTTTCACTCAAATGTTATTTCTGCTCTAATCATATCTATATCGTTGTTGTTTGCTTTTTTTTGCAGCATGATGGAGCATAATATTGCTCTGAATTCAATTTTGATTTGCAAGTTGAGCCTAATGGCTGATGTTTTGCTATATTGATTTCTTTACAGCAGAGAAGCAATGTTGAAGCTCTTGATGCTGGCCGCCGCTGCAGCGCTCCTCCTGCTGTCAGAAGAGGGAATGTCAGCGAGGACTCAGTCCCGCTCTAAGAGAGAACTGGCCGGGCCGCTGCACCTCACGGGGATCCGGGACCCCTTCGGCTCCTACTGCCAGAGGAGAGGAGGCTGCTGCCCCGGCCGAAACGACCAGTGCACTGTCCCGTACCTGGACACCATCTGTTACTGCGACCTGTTCTGCAACCGCACCGTGTCCGACTGTTGTCCTGACTTCTGGAGCCACTGCCTGGGAACAAATCCTCCATACCCTCCCAGTAAGTTGAATGAGAACAGAAATTCTGAAGACTGTGCTGTTTGTTCTTTTCCATGCAACAAAGAATGGGGACTGTGACTTCAAACTTCAAAAAGAAATATGCATATCGACTGCTTACGCTTATGTATAGCTTCCAGTATAGTATTCTCCTATAGCAGTTATCAGTTATGAACTACTCCCACGGTAGGAGCTAGGGATGTGCCCGAAGCCGAATATACTACGGAGCCCCTAAAGGAACAGGGTGATAGAAAAAAGAAGGAAAAATATATATTTCAATGCTTTTGCGTTCTCTAATAATTATAGTTGGGTAATTATATATAATTTGCGGGCATCAGGGAGCCGTTATCAATATGCGGGGTATTGAAATCGCTTTTGAAATGCACACTCACTTTTTACTTTCACTTTCCAATTCGCGATCACGCATACTCTGT
The DNA here is from genome assembly GCA_030578275.1 of Meda fulgida. NCBI lineage: Eukaryota > Metazoa > Chordata > Actinopteri > Cypriniformes > Leuciscidae > Meda > Meda fulgida. The sequence continues at coordinate 3,721,545 of CM060634.1, read as the reverse complement.
ATAGGGAGCAGAGACATTGTCCTGTCAGTCATCCCTTCTTATCTTCCCTATCTCCCAGTCATCCCCCCTTCCCGCTTCGGGAAGATCCCAATAGTAGCAAAGTCTTTGTCATTTGTAATAACAATCAATCACAACTTATTATATTATTATATAGTATCAATGGGAAAAAAAAACTTCCCCTAATTCAATTAAAAAATTCAAAGGGTTAGTTTACACAAAATTTTTAATTATCCCATAATTTACTCCCCCTAAAGCCATCCTAGGTGTATATGACTTTCTTCTTTCAGCCGAACACAATCAAAGTTATATTAAAAAATATCCTTGCTCTTCCAAGCTTGATAATAGGAGTGAATGGTACCTGAGATTTCATACCCAAAAAAGCACATCCATCCATCATAAAAATAATCAATATGGCTCCAGGGTATTAAAAGGCCTTCTGAAGCAAAACAAAGCGTTTTTGTAAGAAAAATATCCATATTCATAACTTTATAAACTATAATCACTGGCTTCCGGTAATGGCCATACACAAGTCGAGTTCCAGGTTTTAGTTTCCTCCATGACAAAAGACATACAGTCATGTTCTCCTATAGAAAGGATATGTAGTTTGGGATTAGTCATGTTAATGAGAATGAGAAGCCAAATCAAATCCATCGGTATGCAAAGAGAAAAAATGTGGCCCTCAGCCAATGTTTGAAGTCTACGCCGCGAAGAAAAGGTTAGTTATTTTCTAGAAACATAAAGTCTACAGTCTTAATGTTTTCCTGCCGTTCTTGCTTCATGGTCTTCACTGTGGTACTGTAGTGCCACTGATGTGTTAAATATTCAGTCGTGAACCTAATGAAGGGAAGAGAACAGTGGCATTCCCATGAAGAGAGCAGAACAGGGGAGCGGAAGGCAGGGAGCAGTGAACGGAGGTCGGCAGAAAGAATGCCTGTAATGTACGGGGAGGGAAGGGTGGGATCACAACAGGTATGTGTGTTTGCCAAAGGAGCGACACTCGTGTCTACAGGGCAGGTATGACTTCACGGATCACAGCTCAGCATTACTCAGACTCAGAGTGTTGCTAAATCTCAGTAAATGTTTTCTCTGGAAAGCCACTTTTATTTAGTTCAAATAACATCTGATAGTTCATGCTTCATATACTTTGAAGAACTCAGGGCTAAAGCGTAACCTTTTAAATCTTTTAAACTTGAAACATTTAAAAAATGTCTACCTGTAATTTTACAGATGAACAAAAAATAAACGCAAGTGATTTTTTAGTAATGTTTCCAATTTGGGTGTGGACTACTGAATTGTAAAATTAATAATAAGAACATAAACATGCTACAAGAACACACAGTCCCAGACTCTTCCTAGTGTCTTCCTGAAGTTTGCTGTTAAAGGAAGCGAACAGGAAATGTGACGTATCACACTTTTGAGAGGGCCCTCTAAAAAACTGGGCTCTGGTAAAACATGCATATAATATTTGTGATTTATGAGTTATGAATTCTCTGCTCGTGTTTCCTCATTTTAGATCAATTGTGACCATGTTTTATTAAAAACATTATGACTTTTTTTGCTAACCCTAACCCTTTCCTACAAGTGGCTTTGGCTAAATGGCTTTTTTAGCAAATCTTGCCGTTTTGAATTGAAAATATTCTATCATTTTCTTGATTCATGTCTATTATAACTTAATGTGACGAGACAAGAAACGTTTTGCGTTTTCGAAATATAAGACACACAAATAAGAGTGAATTTATGCATACTTTAATAAAAAAATTAAATTAACGTGCAAATAGTTTAATTGATTAGGGCTAATTCACAACTACAATTAGGCCTAGTTCTAGAAATTCTTTTACCATTCTTATTCCCGTTTCTTTATTCCTTTAAATCTTTTCAATCCTTTAATCAGTGAAATTCCTTTAAATAAAAGACCAATGCCAACATTCAAGACTTGGTTAAGGCCTTGCTTCAACGTGATTTTTACTGACATTGAGATTGCATGCTCGCGTCTGTTTCTGTGTCAAAAGGTGATCGTTGGATATAGCCGTCCAGCATATGCATACACTCCTCTTAAGTGTATACATTTTACAACTACATTTGTAGTGCTTGGTGTATTAGGAGGAGAGGAAAGTTGGCCTGCCCACTTCGAGACAGGCCATGTGGAAACCTCTGATTAAACTCAAGGCATGACGACAGCAGTCTCTGGGAAAGCCAAGGAAACATTCCTCTGCGGGCTCGAAACTCTTCATCAGACATACATGAAAGAAAGAACTTTTAATCCAAATGTTTAGGATGTACATGTGTGTATTAGTTATTCACCGTTCTTCCTCTTATTACCTGCAGGTTGATTCATAATCATGGTTGTTTGTTGATTTCAGGTTCTTGTGAAAGGAATGGCCAAAGGTTTCACTCAGGAGCAACATATAAAGAGAACTGTAATTTATGGTGAGTTTGAAATCTGCATATCATCTCTCTCTCTCTCTCTCTCTCTCTCTCTCTCTCTCTCTCTCTCTCTCTCTCTCTCTCTCTCTCTCTCTCTCTCTTTCTTTCTTTCTCCAGCCAGTATTTTCGTAGCACAGACAACACAGCCTTTCCAAGGGCACTGTGGATCTCTCAATCCAAGGCCATTGTTGTCTGCATCAACACACATGTTGGCAGGGTTTACCAGTCTCGACTGGTCTTCAGAGGGCATGACAGTGGGACCCCTCAGTCCTGAAAAGATTACACACATTCCTGAGCTCCCACAGATCCATACATGTGCTTCACCTTCAGCAACCTTGTGATCCCGACAGTGTGAACAGTTCAAACACACCGCAGGATCATGTACAGCACATATACATCCATTATATTTACCGCGTGTCTCTCGCCCTACAATAAGACCCCTCGCTAATAGGATTATCTCTCCTCATAGAATCTAATCCGTTGCACCAGCCACAGTCGAAGCACATTCCCTTTCACTGTTTGAGGAGTCAGTGGACACATAAACATTGGTTAATGACCAATATGGAGGAATACATCATTTTGTTTGCTACAAATATAAATGAGTAAATAATCTGCTTTGACTGTAACCCTTCTTTTATTGGTGATGAATTATTTGTTTGTGTGAAGAGGCAGTTATGGCTGTTGTATAAGTGCTATACAAATAAACTGAACTTGAACTTATTCGCACTAAAGCTGACGGACTGAACTCTTCATGCGTGCTACAAAACCTCCAGCTGAGATCTGCTGTGGAAATTACAGAACGAGTCCGCACATCTCTCCAGTGCAAGTCAACAAGCTGCTTACATTTAACACACTCGATTTTCAGCTACATGACAAGCTAAATAAATTAAATTAAATAAATAAAAAATAGATATAATTAAATAAAATAAATAGGCACAGTTGTAAATATGGAAACATTTAGATTATTGGAGTACATTTGTCAAGAAAATACAATTTCAGTCTTTACTTCAAAATTTGATGTTTAATTGAATGTGTTACTTGCCAATTCTTTTGTAATTATTTGTGAAATTTACTAGCAATTTCTGAGTGAAATTAAAATGATTTTACTTTAAATAAAACATTTCTATAAAATCACAATTATGAAGTCACATTTGCAAGAAATAAAAATCACCTTATTTTTCAGCCTTATTTTTAAGCAATGAATGTTGTCATCTGCTTCAGTTATTTCCTCTGTACAAAACTATGCTTCATAATACTGCATTTCTTACAATATTATTTTAATGTATTATCATAATTATACAGTATACAAAGATTACTGCACTTTCTTATTTTTCTAGTTATTTACCAATTGCTGCTAAAGTATCAGAAGTCTTGCACATTCACTGAAAATAACTGACTTAAGATGGATAGGATTTATTGGTTTAAAAGCGTCTTAACTTCCATTGTCATAAAGTGCTGTTGCCCTATATTTTGTGAGAAACTAGTGATGGTTAGACAAAACAGAAAAGCAGGAATTCCTTACCCCAATGCCAGAGCTTTTTCACACAGCAGTGATATGAGTATTGTCTCTGGGAATGTGTGTTGTGGCGTCGTCTCCAGTTTTGCTCGTCACATATGGCACATATCTGTTTGTGGCAGGGTGAAGTTTACCTGCTTCTGTACAAGTGTTGGGGGGGGGGTGGTAACTTGAGTTACGTAATCAGGTTACTTTTCAGATTAAAGTATAACAAGCAAAATAATGCATTACTTTTAAATTTACAACAAAATATCTAAATTAGTTTTTCAAACAAATAACGCAAGTTTTTTTTTTCTCATTTATTGACCTCTACTGTACAGAGACGTGAATTTCCATTTCCTTCAGCATGAGGCTAATTCATTTCACGTTTGGTGTGAAAGGGCCTTTATATTTGTAATAAATTTAGCTTTTGTTTTGTTGTTATTAAAAAACAAACAGGCAAGCCCAGCCCAGGTGAGAACAAGTAAAGTTAGTTAGCAATATTGTAATGCATTACTTTTAAAAGTAACTCCCTAAAACTGTATATTTTAGTATATATTACGACAAATAAATATGGGAGCCGTCAATCTTGCAAAGCCCTGGTGCTATCCTACTTACTACATACAGGGTCAGGTTTATAAAACATAATATTCGTAAAAGTAGACCAATTTGACTTGAAAATGTAATCCTTAGTTAATAATTGTACCTTGATGTTTTAATAGTTTTTCTGGGCAACAAGACAAACAAATCTTTCTTTTTTTTTTGCCATGAAGGGATTTTAATGTGAGGATTTTTTGAGGAAAAAAGTACTCCAAAATGCTCACGTTTTGTGTTCTGCTTATAGATGTGTTTTTGTTTGGATGTCTGAATCTTTTCTGAAGTCTGTTGTCGATGCAACATGATTTTATCTGGTAGTTTGGCGTGATGGCGCTTTCTGTGATCACACCAACCACAGATCTCCTGGCATTGCCACATTATCTTGCCTCTTTTCAGTTCTTATTTTATCAGCATCTTTTTCCCGTTCTCCTGCTTCCTGTGGTGGGAGAGAGAGATGAAATACTGGCTGCTGTCTCAGTGGAGTGTTGTTCCCTCTGGTTCACATTCACCTCTGTAATCCTGAGATTTCCTGAGATCAAGCCTCACTGGACTGTGCCGTAGGTTTAGGCCGCAGACCCAGCGGCTCCTGTAGGATCTGTCCTTCAGTCAGCGATGGGATGAGCACTGCTGGTGTCCCAGCATAACCACATCTCTCTCGCTCTTTCTCTCTCACACACACCTGGGTGTAATGTCCCATTAGTTTCTGGTGGCACTATCAGTGTAAATGTTACAGCCATAAGCTTTTTACTGTAGCAATAAGCATTGCAATCTTTAAAAACATATATGCTATGATAGAGGGATAGTTCACCCAAAAAAGAAAATTCTGGCATTAATTATCAACCCTCATGTCGTTCCAAACTCCTAAGACTTTTGTTCATCTTTGGAACATAAATGAAGATTTTTTGTATTAAATCTGAGAGATTTCTGTCCCTCCATTGACAGCTACACAACTACCACTTTGACGCTTAAAATCCAAATGAATTGAGCGGTTTAGTCCAAATAGTCTGAACAGACACAATCGCTTTATATGATTGAATTTAGGCTTTTATTCACATCTAAAGATTGATCAGCGCACACATCAGTTGTGGTAAACAGAAGCTCAAGCATGTTCACTTGACGTGTGAGAACCAATGAGGTTCATTCTCTTGTCACGCATCACGTTTGAGCTTCTGCAAGAACCAATGAGGTTCATTCTCGTGTCACGCATCACGTTAGAGCTTCTGCAAGAACCAATGAGGTTCATTCTCGTGTCACGCATCACGTTTGAGCTTCTGCAAGAACCAATGAGGTTTGTTCTCTCGTGTCAAGCAGGTTCGGTTGAGCTTCTGTTTATGTTCTCTGATCTATGTTTAAATGTGAATAAAACCCTACATTTACTTTGTTCATCAAATAAAGCGATCGAGTCTTCAGAAAATTTGGACTAAACCGCTCAATTCATATGGATTAGTTTTACGGTCTCTTTATGAACTTTTTGAAGCTTCAGTGATAGTTGTGTATCTGTCAATGGAGGGACAGAAATCTCTCAGATTTTATCAAAAAGATCTTCATTTGTGTTCCCGAAGATGAAGTAATTAATGACAGAATTTTCATTTTCTGGTGAACTACCCCTTTAAGTTATCTTGCTTTAAGGATTAACATATTTTTATTTGTAAATGTTTTTTTTTTTTTGCAGACACTTTTATCAATCTAAATCTCTTTTTCCATGCCACATCTATAAGAGCCACATGCTGGAACCCAAACATTCTACCTGCTGTCCTCTTTTAGAGATTACTATGAAATGTAAACACAGAGAAAGCACACAGATATGTTTGCTCTGTAACGGAGGGCATGTCAGAGACCTCAGGCTTGCATCAGGATGCTGATTTGAGCATTACAGTGAAGTGTGACAGAATGGGAAACTCGGCTTCCTGCTGACAACAGGTCACTTGACACTTTTGCACTCTGAAGACCTTTTGTAGTGTGTGAAGCTTTAGCGCAAGGACTTTCAATTTGTGTCACCTGACAGAAAGAAGAAAAAGAATCTGCTATGTGCAACTAGAATTTACTGTGGAAGAATGTGATTGTGAAATCCATAACTACATTGCTAGGGTGTTCGGGGTGGTTGCTAGTTCATTGCCTGACTCAAATTAAAAAGAAGATATGTTTGAGGGAATATTTTTTCCCACTATTTTATTGTCTGCAAAGCAAAATAATAGCAAACTTTTGCATGCCACACACACGATTTGAGGCTTCATTTATGTGCATAGTTGGACAGATGCTCAAATAGAAAAATTATGCTATTTTAAAGGCTTCTAATTTTCTCCTACAATAGGTTTACATGCTTCCAAGGTAAAATAACACTATTATTTTCTCATAATATACATTGCAGCGTCAGCTCTTTTCTCACAGTGTCTGAAACGTTTCGATAAAGGATTCGGTCTCTCTAAACCCCTCCTTTCCGAGAGCCTGCTCTGCTCTGATTGGTCAGATGGCCCAGTCTGTTGTGACTGGTTGACCGCTAATAGCACGTGTTGGAAACTAAGCGCCTATTACCATATCTGAATTTCAGCTCTTCCTCAGCACTTGATACACAGTGATACGAACTGTAAAGATGGCAGTTTTACCGTATCAATTCGAGCTGGAGTCTTCAACCTTTGGAAGTGCATTATAGTGTGTTTGCAGCTCAGAAAACACGCTACAACTACAGGGTTTGAGGTCGTGGCAAATTAGATGTTGTTTGCGAGCAGCCAATGAAGACCATAGGCTGGCATTATGCAAATTTGTTGATCTTTGCAATTTTGTAGACCCTTTATATTCACAAACAGGTATATCACACACTACATGAAAGGTAATATCTGAAAAAAGCTAAATAGGGGCACTTTAATTTGACTCTCCTCGTGACTCTAGTAAAGCGTCAGCAGCAGTTCTGCTCTTCTCTTCTAATCCATGTTCCTCTCATACGTCAAGCCTATTGAACCTCCTCTCCTCACTCAGACTCACTAAAAATGGATATTTCTTCAAGAGCTGCAGCCTTAAAAGGCTCACAGGCCTCTCTCACACACTCTCTCGCTAATTTCATTCCTCTCGTTTTGTGTCTCAAATGTAGAATATGTCTGAACTACTTCATTGTTTCTCTCAATGGTTTGGTCTGACGTCTGTCTACATGTCCTTCTCTGTTGTAAAACACTTATATAAACACACCACGTTGTTTATTATTCTAAAAGTTAATCTAAAAGTTACTTCAGTCCTCAGAAACGCCACTGACAATGGAAGGAACAATGAGGGGTTTTACTGTCACTTTCCACAAATACGGTCCCATGACTTGTCATAAAATGAATCAGCATGAAGTGTTTTAAACAGTTTGCATCCTGTAACAAATCCTTCCTCGCGGGTCAAAATGACCCGAAGCCCTAAAATGTATTTAATTTTTTTTTTTTTTGTCCAGAAGCTTATATAATTTTTATGTTGATAATATTTTTTCTATTTTTTAATGCAATTTTTGGGGAGATTTTTTTTATTTTTTGTACCTTTTAAATGACTAGATTTTATCAATAAACAATATCATTTAAGGACATTCTTCACATTCTTTCGACTTAAATTCAAAAGAACTCCATTATAGCTCTATATGGAGCAAATGAGCTGTTCCTCTGGGTCCTAACATCAGTTCTTGAGTTTATCTCTTCAGTATGCATTCAGATATGCATGTATTATAAAACCCTTTTTTGGTCCAGTTTTAATTTTAAGGATTTTTCAGGTTTTTCTATGTATACTGAAGCATTCCTCGCATTGCATTCATTCCTAAGGGGGTCATATTGACCCACGAGGGAAGGATTTGTTACTTTTTTTTATTACAACCACATAAACGAGGGCAGGCTGAGGGAACACATACAATGTTTGTATCCCACACTTAAAATTGTGACCTCCAAAGACATCTTAACCTTCTTGACTATTCGATGGATAATGTCAAAATTATGACGTTGCAAGAGTTTATTTGTTAAATAAAGGATTTTAAACCATTTTAAAAGTAATATTTTACAGTTAAGGGCCAGATTTACTTGCTCCAGCACAAACCCTCTTTGATGTTAAAAAACTACTGTCAGGATTTACAAAAAAAAATGATGCTGAAAAGGCGTGGAGAACTATTTTTGCAGATGACCTTTTTTAATATGCATTTGAGTTTCCCTTTCAGAAAATGTACAAAAGGAGAGTATTTAAATCAATCACACAACATTGTCTGTGGAAGTTAATTGACTGGTACCAGCGCCGTTATTTAATGCCGTAAAAAGCACGTCTTACCCATTTTGCGCTTGAAGTGCTTCAATAGTTGTGCTGCTCTTGGTGAATTGTGTTGTCATTATAGAAATGAGCTGTTCAGCCGCAGAACTTTCCACTCACAGACATGCTTTTATATGATTGCTGTCTGACGCTAGTTTGCCCTGTTTAATAAATCTGACCCTTATCAAATAAACCTCTTATCAAATGAATAGAAAATTATATAATATTTACTTTTCATCCTGAGATTGACAAGAAACATTTTATGAAGATCATTTCCTGTCACTGACTGTTTGGTAAAAAAAGAAATTGATCATTTTTTCCCAGGCCTTATTATGTCCCCTATTTGAATGGAAAGTTTACAGATCTGTTCACTAACAGTTTGTATCGTCTCCCGCAGTACATGTGGTCAAAATGGGCGCTGGGAATGTGAGGATCACGCCTGTCTGATAGAGGATGACATGATCCAAGAAATCAACAGGAGAAGCTACGGGTGAGCATCAGGATCCCATCTAGTGTGTTAATACATGTTTGATCATATAACTAGTGCACACATTTCCCTCTCTCCTACTCACTCTCTATCTTATATCTCTTCAGTTGGAGGGCAGCAAACTACAGTCAGTTCTGGGGTATGACCCTGGACGAGGGTCTGCGGTATCGCCTGGGCACACAACGCCCCTCACGAACCATTATGAACATGAATGAGATGCAGGTGAGAGTCATCTGCAGCCGGTCAGTATCAAGACATCTTCAATCAGTGTAAATAAGTAACCGTTAGGTAAAGGGTTAATGTGTAGTCAGGCAGTCAGATGCAAAGCAGAAACGTCATGTGTTATCCTAAAGAGTTCACTTGGTCTTATTTTCCACTAAAAATAACTACATTCTTAAAACAAGATACATTTGCTTGATTTCTGAGACTATTTCTTGAATTAGGTTTTGGTTATTGTTGTTTTACACACAAATATACAAAATGTTGTGAGATTTACACAATCAAAAGTTTGGGTCAGTAAGATTTTTTCACTTTTCTTCTTTTTTAAAGAAGCCTCTTTCTCACCAGGCCTGCATTTATTTGATCAAAAATACAGTAAAAACTGTAATATTGGGAAATATTATTACTGTTTTCTATTTTACTACATTTAAAAAATTTTCTTGTGATCAAAGCTGAATTTTCAGCATCATTACTCCAGTCTTCAGTGTCACATGATCCTTCAGAATCATTCTAATATGCTCTGTTCAAGAAACATTGCTTAATATTATCAATCTTGAAAGCATTTATTTGAAATAAAAATCTTTTGTAAGATTATAAATGTCTTACTGTTGCTTTTATGTGTTCTTGCTGAATAAAAGTATAATTTTTTTTTTACTGACCCCAAACTTTTGAACAGTAGTATGTGCTTAAAAAAAAGAGCCAGATAAGAAAATTAAACTTTAAAATGTGTTCTCTTATTATTTTAGACAAAAAAAAATGTTTAGATAAAAATGCTGATTAAGTATTTGATTTGCCATGTTAAATATGTATTTATTTCATGGCTACTTACTAAATAAATAAATGAACATAGAACATTAATTTGAGTTGAATGAGAAATGAAGCTAGCCCAGAATGCCACGATTGACCAGTCATAATCAAGCATGTAGATAATCTCTTTAATCATCTGTTTATGCCCATCGACGGCTCTCGATTATCCGCTCTCTCGCTCTGTGCAACGGTCTTCTGTGTAATGCAGTGCTGTTAGGAATCAGCAAAGCGAGAATAAGAGTGGTTGGGAAATCAGACTGTTGTTTGATCTGTACTGTGCATCAGCTGGTTGCAGTGCAGTGAATGAATCCTGGATGTGTCTGTCTATTTGATGTGGCTCACTGAGGCTTTCAGTTTCTCTCTGCGTATTTATGCTCCCTTTACATGCTATCGGAAGTGTACTTCCCACTTCTGAAGTTGTGATTACGATCTCGTTGCTCGGTGCTTTGTGGTCTGAAAGAACAGGAATCCCGGAGGACACCATTTTTATTCTTGCCTATTTTTCGGGGAAATTCTTATTAAAGCCAAAATGATATTTAGTGTCCCATTCATTGACAACCATATAAACATTCACTGTAATATCTAGATTCAATATCTAGAATTCTGGAATTTCTGTCAAATACAGGCTATTTTTGTTGTGTACAAAACATAATATGCTTCAAAAAATCATTCATATGTGAATAAGCTTTAACAATTTTGTGACTTGTGATGAGACGATGTAAAGAATAGCAGTCACACACAGTAGCAGTCGTTCTCCCCTTCGCCATGTTTAAAGTGTATTGCTCGCTTGTGGCGGTCGTGACCAAGAACAGGCAGGACAGGTAGTGGACAGATGAAAAGAAGGTTTATTTTGCTCTAACAAAAGAAAAAAAGAAAAATAATATACAGGGGCAGATGTAACGAAGATCAATTCCTAACAAAGTCCATACAGAAATCAAATACTTAAGATGGAAGTTAACTGAAACCAACAAAAATTAAACTGGCCCAAAAAAATCTCCCCTGTTAACAAACAACACTAAGGTCACTGTGACCTTTTTACTGTGGCTGGAACACTCTGACTGACACCTAGTCCACACACGTACACGGGGATTCTTATAATCATAGTTTTTCCTTCTTCGTTTAATAAAAAAATCTCATCCACACAAACACGGTTTAAAAAAATGTCCGTCCACATGAAAACGCAAAAACATGTTAGGAAGCGCTGTCAAGAGCATGCCAAACCTGCAGGTGGCGATATAACCCTGACCGTAAAGCCATGTTGGCCAATCAGAAGCCTGAAAAAAAGGTTATTGTTTTGTATAATTTTTTATATTATTATATTGTATTATATTATATCTTTGTATTGTATTATTTGCAATATTTTGGATTTAAATAAAGTAACAAAAACATAATAAATGAAACTGAAACATGGTAGAGGCCAAATATGTGAGTTGGGCTGCGCACCCGTCACGCTCAATTCGGGAGCTTGGGTCTCAAGATTATCCCAGAGCCTCTCAGTGGCGACTCAGTTCACGTCCCATTTTTACCTAGGAAACTCGTATTTACGATAATCATCCAAAACAAGGGCCAGAGCAAGTACTCTACATTGTGTAGACATTTTTATATTCAAAAGCGAACTATATACGAAATCAGATATTCATATTAGCGGATATTCTGTATGATATCAACTAAAGCGTCTCAACTTAAGAAAAAAGCGCTGCGGTGCCGTAGCCCTCATCCACTTCCCCTTTTCTCTTTACTCTCCATCCCACATTCTCCAACACGTCTCTACCTGTCGAGCCTGGGCCGTTTATAAAGCCTCTATCTGCCTACTCGCACTCGGCACGCACACTAATAAGTGGACTGAGTGCCACACACACTTTACTTTCTCTTTGGTGTATTGTCTTTGCTCAGTGCGATTGCTCACGTTCCCATCGGGTCAAGTGTTGCTGCGAGACGTGGCCCTTCAGGGGCCCTTTAACCAGCACAATTTACCACTGCGGCGGCGGTCACTTGACAAGCACCTGCATTCCAGCGATCATATCTGCTAGTTGTCAGGGAGAATCATGACCATATCACAGGCTGGAATGTAGGAGGACGGCAACAAGCTGCTGTGCATTACCAAACAGGGAGAGGCACACACAGTGCTAATGCATTCCTCATCCAGCACATTCAAAAATATGACATTGATAACAATCAGAAATGTTTCGTTAGCTGCAAATCAACGTATCAGCATGATTTCTGAAGGATCATGTGACACTTAAGACTGGAGTAATGATGCTGAAAATCAGCTTTCATATCAGGATTAAATTAATTTTTTTTATATTTTAAAATGGACAACAAATTTGAATAATATTTCACAGTTACTGTATTGTATAATACCATATGTAAATGGGAATGTGTGTCAGCTGACCACTTGTTATCGAATCCCCTGAGACAGATATTAAAACCAGGTATGAAGTGAGCCTTTGTAATGACAAAAGATATTACTGGGATGTTTACTTTGACTTTTTTGTATTATTGATGGAACAGAGAAGAAAGTTATTTCCCTTTCGTTGTCACTCCGAGTTACGTCGGATGACGACGAATGGGGTTTCGCTTAGAAAGCCTATCAGCTTCGAGTATTTAAAAACGAGCCAATGGCAAAGAAATGCCATGGGTCTGCGGAATTTGCATGACGTAACTCCGCCCCACCTCGTGGGTATAAAAGGAGGACGCCGGCAACATGCAGTTATGTTTTCCCTTCGGAGCCAAGAGTCTCTCTTCACTCCACAAAGCCATCTCTGAACTGTCAGCTTCACGAACGAGTTCCTCTGGTGTTGGTGTGACGGCGATATCCAGCGAGCGCACGCTTCCTGCTTATCTGTGCAGTGGTTTGCCAGAGAGTGCGTGTCTCCCCGGGCGCTTCAACACTAGAGTGTTTCTCTCTTAAAAGAGCTTGCACGCGGCAAGTCTTTTTAAAGATGCCTCGCCCGTGCACTTCTGGTTGCGGCAGATATGTGTCTGACTCTGATGGGCACGAGCGCTGCCTAGTGTGTTTGGGCATGGATCACGCTAGAGCAGCGCTCGTGGATGAGTCATGTTCTCTCTGCGGGAACATGACCATCGCGTCACTAAGGTCGAGACTCAATGAACTCGCAAGAGTGAGAGTCCCCTCATCCACACCCCGATCTAACGCTCCCCCGAGGAGTGCTACTTCGGCTGGTGGCCAGGGTGACCTGAGGGTTACGGTCTGGAACCAGGCGCCGACTATGTGTCCGCGACCCCAGCCCCCCTCTTCAGTGACGGTGCCCGCTAGTGAACCTCCGATTCCCGCGGGTCTACCTTCGGGTGGCCCGCGAGTTTCGGTTGAAGCTATAGAGGAAGATGCCATGTCTGTAGCAGCATCACAAGGTGGGCTTGATTCTTCCGGAAGTGAAGATTCAGCGCAGCTGCCACCTTCCGGTGTGCATACGGATGTGCCTGAATCGGATCCGGAAATGACGGCCATGCTTTCCCGGGCAGCCGCGAGCATCGGTCTAGAGTGGAGGCCTCCACCCTGTCCTGAGCGCTCGCGGCTGGACGATTGGTTTTTGGGTAAGGCTGCCGACCCCCGTGGTCCACGGCAAACCCCAATACCTTTCTTCCCGGATGTGCATGATGAGATCTCGAAGTCCTGGAAGACGCCGCTGTCTTCCCGGGACCGCTCGCTGATCCCATCCGCCTTTCCTCCCCTCGATGAGGCGGCCGCCCGTGGGTACACTGGGCTTCCCCCGGTTGAACGCTCTGTTGCGATGCAACTGTGTCCTCGGAGTGCTTCTTCTCGGGGCGAGCCTAAGCACCCATCCAAGGCCTGTAGATTTTCGTTGTCTATGGCGGCGAAGTCTTACAGAGCGGCGGGACAGGCGGCTACCTCTCTGCATGCTATGGCCACTCTGCAGGTCTACCGGGCCCAGATGCTCAGAAACATGCACGAGGGCAGGACAGACCCAGGGCTCTTCAATGAGCTGCGTGCCGCAACCGACCTCGCTCTCCGGGCGACGAAGGTAGCCGCGCGCTCCCTCGGTCTGGTGATGTCCACTGCGGTGGTCCAGGAGAGACACCTCTGGCTGAACCTGGCTGACATGCGGGATTCCGAGCGGACTCGTCTGCTCGATGCGCCCCTGTCCCAGGCCGGCCTCTTCGGCGGCGCAGTTGAGGACTTTGCCCAACAGTTCTCAACTGCACAGAAACAGTCTGAGGCAATCAAACACATTCTGCCCCGCCGACCGCTGCTGCCTCGACGTCGGTCGGGCAGACGCCTCAGCCTGTTTCCCGCCGAGGGCGCCCTCCTAAGGCTCCTGCCCCTCCCGCTCGGCCAAAGCAGCAGCCTTCACCCAGGCCGACGCGCGGAGGAAGCCGCAGGAAGGCGCCACAGCCCTCTCCCGCCCCGCCCCCCGCCAAGTGCCGGGCCAAGCGGCGCTCCTGAGACGGGCTGCTCAGGGATGACGTTTGTTTCTCAGGAGATGGTAGCAGGGCCACTCCTTCCCCCGGTGGAGGGCCGGGGGAGAATATTTTGTTCTCCACTCCCCGCTGCTCACCCACGGGTGGGCAGCACCCTAATGTGGTTAAAGACAGAAACAAACCTCTCATCCCTGAGCACACAGAGTTCTCGGACGACACAGAGCGCCGCCCACCAGCCGTGCTCTCCTCGTCCCCCTCTGTCCCAGAGTCGGTTGACACAGCGTGCCGTCCACGGACCGTTTCGTCCCTGTCCCACTCTGTCGCCAGACCCCTGGCAGAGCAGGCCCCCGTGGAACGCTGGTCCTTCCCTGGCCTTCCCTGGCGCGGATGTTAACTGCGCCCCCACACCGGATCGCTATGCCATCCACGTCCGGGCCAGTTACTCCGCTTCGCTGCCCCTCCGGGGGGACGCCTGTGGTCCGCATGACCCCGCTGGTTCAGTTCCTGGGAGCCTGGCTAGAGCTTCCCCAACTGTCCCGCTGGGTCGCCCGCACCATCAGGTTCGGCTATGCGATTCAGTTCGCACGGTCCCCTCTCCGCTACAAGGGAGTCCGCTCCACTTTGGTCGGTGGCAATGCCCCGATCATGCGAGCAGAGATTGCCACCCTGCTGGCGAAGGGTGCAATCGAGACTGTCCCTCCAGCCGAGATGAGGTCCGGCTTCTACAGCCCTTACTTCATTGTCCTCAAGAAAACCGGTGGGTTACGACTGATCCTGGACTTGCGCGTGCTGAACCGCTCCCTTCACACTATGCCGTTCAAGATGCTCACCGCCAAACGCATTTTCGATGGTGTTCGGCCCCAGGATTGGTTTGCAGCGATCGACCTGAAGGACGCCTACTTTCATGTCTCCATTCTTCCTCGACACAGACCGTTCCTCCGGTTTCCTTTCGAGGGGCAGGCATACCAGTACGCGGTCCTCCCTTTCAGGCTAGCCCTGTCTCCTCGCGTCTTCACGAAGGTCGTCGAGGCAGCCCTTGTTCCCCTTCGGGTTCACAGGTTTCGCATCCTGTGCTATCTCAACGACTGGCTTATCCTAGCTCACTCTTGAGACCAGGTTTGCCAACACAGGGACCTTGTGCTCCGGCACCTAGCTCATCTGGGCCTTCGGGTCAACTGGGAGAAGAGCAAACTTTGCCCCGTGCAGAGGATCTCTTTTCTCGGTATGGACATCGACTCGGTCGCCATGTCCGCGCAGCTTACGAGCGAGCGCGCGCAGTCACTGCTGACTTGTCTGAGACAAATACAGGGCAAGAGTGCGGTTCCACTGAAACTTTTTCAGAGGCTCCTGGGGCATATGGCATCTGCAGCCGCGGTGACGCCGCTCGGATTGCTTCATATGAGACCGCTTCAGCTTTGGCTTCGCGACCGAGTCCCGAGGTGGGCATGGCAACAAGGCACGCTCAGAGTACCAGTTACTCCGACCTGCCGTCAGACCTTCACCCCGTGGTTGAACCTCAGTTTTCTCAGGGCTGGTGTCCCCCTGGAACGAGTGTCTCGGCATGTTGTTGTCTCAACAGATGCCTCCACCACGGGCTGGGGCGCCATGTGCAATGGACATGCTGCCGCGGGCTCCTGGACAGGACCCCAGCGCCTATGGCATGTCAATTGCCTCGAGTTGCTGACAGTACGCCTTGCCCTGCACCGCTTTCGGGCGTTGCTCAAGGGTCAACACGTACTAGTCCGATCAGACAATACCCCCACTGTAGCGTACATCAACCATCAAGGTGGTCTACGCTCCCGCTATATGTCGCAACTCGCTCGCCACCTCTTCTTATGGAGTCAGAATCATCTGAGGTCGCTTCAAGCCATTTACATTCCCGGAGCCCTGAACTGGGCAGCCGACGATTGGCCTCTCTCAAGAGGGTCGGGGACCTGCAAGCATTCTCCGTTGACGAAGCGTGCCTGGAATTCAGGCCGGCTTACTCTCACGTGATCCTGAGACCCCGGCTCGGATATGTGCCCAAGGTTCCTACCACTCCCTTCCGGGACCAGGTGGTGAACCTGCAAGCGATGCCCTCGGAGGAGGCAGACCCAGCCTTGGCACTGCTCTGTCCAGTACGCGCTCTCCGCGCCTATGTAGACAGGACGCAGTGTTTCAGGACCTCAGACCAGCTCTTTGTCTGTTATGGTGGGAAGCTGAAGGGAAAGGCTCTCTCAAAGCAGAGGTTGTCTCACTGGATAGTGGACACCATTGCTTTGGCTTACCAGCAGCAAGGTCGACCATGCCCCCTTGGTGTGACTGCCCACTCCACCCGGAGTGTGGCATCCTCTTGGGCTCTAGCGCATGGCGCCTCGCTAACAGACATCTGCAGAGCTGCAGGCTGGGCGACACCGAACACATTCGCCAGATTCTACAATCTCCGAGTGGAGCCAGTGTCCTCTCATGTACTCGCTTCAACCAGCTAGTACCGGACCCGCTCAGGTGTCTTCGCTTGCTCGCCATTCCACTCCGCGGACTGGATACGTGCGATATTCTGCTCAGGTGAGCTTCTCCGAAAGCCCTGAGTTCCTCCAGCACCCCTGATGCTAGCGCCAGTGTCTATTGCCTGGGCGTCGGCTAGTTTCCTCCGTGTGCATGGTCCCTCCCTTGAGCTACCCCCACACGTGTATTTCCACTGTAAGCCTCTCTGAGCATGTGTCTTTCCCTCGGCAAGCCACCTTGCCACCCCTGAGGTTGAAATATTCCACCTGCGGCTGGACACCTCAGAGTTCTCCATATGTTTCCTTCGGGTCATATGTGTATTTTCTAATGCCCCCCCCCCACTGGGTTGGTGATAATTGCATATTTCCTCTAAAGCTATGGGGATATGCTTCCCAGTGTACCTTGGTATTCCTGTGTTAAATAGGGGTCCTTCGTCCTAAATATCTCGAGGGCTCAGATTTAGGCAGGGCACTGGAAGACAGCTGTGAAGGTGGCGTGATTAGACTGGTAACCCCATTCGTCCTCATCCGACGTAACTCGGAGTGACAACGAAAGGAGACGTTACGTCTTCCTGCCACTTCCGCTGTACCGCGGGGATCGCCTAAGTTCAGTCTTGGCTCCTCAGCGAAGAAACATAACTGCATGTTGCCGGCGTCCTCCTTTTATACCCACGAGGTGGGGCGGAGTTACGTCATGCAAATTCCGCAGACCCATGGCATTTCTTTGCCATTGACTCGTTTTTAAATACTCGAAGCTGATTGGCTTTCTAAGCGAAACCCCATTCGTCGTCATCCGACGTAACGTCTCCATTCCCTACTCAGGGAACGAGGGTTACATACGTAACCGAGACGTTCCTCTAATTTCCATCGGGATAATTCCAAAAACCCACAAAATTAACAAATCATCGTTATATAACCACACTAAGGCTGTGTGTTATTTTGCTCCTGTAAACCTTGGACTTTGGAGACTCAGACAGCCACTCATCCATCCACTGGCCCTGTGAAAGAGAACAAATATGGAAATAATTATATTTTGCCACCAAAATCACTCATAATCACACCATGGATGAATTTATGGAAATCTTTATTCTGTGTTATTCATGTCTTCTATGCCAAATAGTACCATTAAGTCACAAAAAGACACTTTATGTGTAGGAAAAAAAACATTCAATCTTGCTTTATGTTCTGCAGATGAATATGAATGGAAACGATCATCTGCCAAGTAACTTCAATGCTGTGAAAAAATGGCCAGGGAAAATCCATGAGCCATTGGACCAGGGGAACTGCAATGCATCCTGGGCTTTCTCAACTGCAGGTGAGTCAGAGAAAACATTACACAGACCACAGCAGATGAACACTGCAGAGTACAGTGTAGTGTGTATGTTTTATAATCCCGCTAATGCAGTTCATCTGTCCTGTCGCTCATATGTGATTCGCTAGCTGTTGCATCAGACCGGATCTCGATTCAGTCAATGGGTCACATGACCCCTCAGCTCTCACCTCAGAATCTGATCTCCTGTGACAAGCGGCATCAGGACGGGTGCGCCGGGGGGCGTATCGACGGGGCCTGGTGGTACCTGAGGAGAAGAGGGTAATTCACTGCATGTTTTACACACAACATCTAATCTAAGCAGTTCATCTTACAAATCAAATGGCGTGCATTTGACAAATAATTATTTTACTTTGACATATTTCGGTGTTTTCAACAGCGATAATAATAAGAAATGTTTCTTGAGTAGCAAATCATCATATTAGAATGATTTCTGAAGGATCATGTGATACTGAAGACTGGAGTGATGATGCTGAAAATTCAGCTTTGCATCACAGGAATAAATTACATGAATGTTTTTACTGTATTTGCTATCAAATAAATATAGCTTTGGTGAACATACGACTATAGTATGTAAGAAATAAGACTATTACTTATTGTAATCAACTTAATGCTGATGAATAAGTCAGAAAATTGCATATATCAATATTGGCTGACAAAAGCCCCTAAATGAAGAATTAAACACATTTCATTATTACAAAAAGTGTCTTTAAAAGTCTACATATTTAATATGAAATTTTTTTCATTTCACAAACTTATTACTAACTTGAATTGCTCTAAAACAAGTATTAATATTATCTGATGCCAGACTATCTTTATGGTTTAAGTATTTGTCTCTGTGTTTGTCTGTCAGGGTAGTGACTGAGGAGTGTTACCCCTTCTCTGCGACTCAGCAAACCCCCGCTGAAGTGACTCGCTGTATGATGCAAACTCGAGCGGTGGGCCGGGGGAAGAGGCAGGCCACAGCGCACTGTCCCAACAGCCACAGCTACCACAATGATGTCTATCAGTCGACCCCACCGTACAGACTGTCCTCCAATGTAAGTCACCTGACCCCTGGAATCAAGACACTACACTGCAGAATATGACAATAGTCTTATTACCTTACATAATACTGTACTATTTTTTTTTTGTTTTAATGAGGACCTATTATGCCCTTTTACAAAGTTGATTTTGTTTTTAGGGTCTACTACAATAGGCGTCCATGTTTGAATGTTCAAAACATTCTTTTTCACATATTCTCCATTGTTGCAGCTCCTCTCTTCCCAGTCTGTCAGTAACGCTCTGTTTAGTTTCTGTCTCTATGAAGCTCCTCCTTCTGAAAAGCACAATGTGCTCTGATTGGTCGGCTGGATTAGTGTGTTGTCATTGGTCAACTGCTTCGAGTGTGTTTGGGAATTCAAACTCGCCCCTTACCATAACCGCGAGTTTCAACACACTACTAACTAACTCAACCAGGCCTCATCTCTTTATTTTGCATATGGACGGGAATTATTTAAATGAGCAATATTGGGACGTGTTCGTTCCCAGAAGATAACTCAAGACTACACTGGAGGCGTTTCAGGGAGTTCAGAAACAGTGACACTGATATAGAGAATAACTGCCTTTGGAGTGACTTTGTAGCTTTGCAACTTTGCAGAACTTTTTTATGCTCAAATTGCAACATTACACACTAAAGAAAGTTGACTATGTAAAAAAAAAAACATAATAGGTCCTCTTTAAAAGTTTTATGACATCTAACATGTTTTGACATTACACTCTCAATAAAACACACAGACCTCTGCCTGCATAATTCCAATGGTTAAAGCATCAGAGCATTTCAATTTCTTCATCAATCAAAACCCTTCAACTCAAAGCCAAAGGGAAGAATAATTCACAACTGTCTGGAGAGGCGTTACATTAGTAGTCATGTCATGGTTGAATGTATTCTCTCCCTGAGTCTCTTTTTATGCATAGTTTTCATTATATATGCATGTCTCCAGGCGTGTTTTCGATTGTATATCGTTCACAGATGTGACAAAGGAATGTGATGAACAATTAAACAATTCAACGTAATAATATGTGGAAGGATGACTGTTTATTATGTGCATTAAGATGTTTTTACCCAAGCATCTTAATACTGCTCATATTTAAAACATTAATTTCATAGCAGCATTCACTGTCAGTTTATACAGCATTATTCTCACTAACTGAACTCACTTGACATGTTGATTCTGCTTTTCCACTCACAGGAGAATGAGATTATGAAAGAGATTATGGATAATGGCCCTGTGCAAGGTATGGATTTCTCCAGAAGTGTGTGTCTGTGTGTGTGCTCGTCCAATACTGTGATCCAGAGGATAAGAATAATAAAAAGCACATGCCTAATAACTGTTAATGCAGTCAGCAACGCTCAATCTATGTCGTATTAGTCACCATGGATGTTGTAGACGCCCACAGAGCGCTTAGTTCGGACAAAAGGCCTAAACTCATCATATATGCAGTGAATTCTTGAGAAAAGTCCCCTAGGGTAATATGACGAGGGTGTGTGTGTGTTCTTGTGTTGTTCCATGATCCCGTGCCAGTGTTCTGTTGTATTGTTCCAGACAGGAGGGAACCCTGGATTTACGCCAAATTTCACTTCTAATCTTGGCAAAAATTCTGCCTAACCTCTGGTTTATATTGAGAAACAGGAGATGAAAAGATCTTCATGTGGAGTGTGTGTGTGTGTGTGGTCATTAGGCTCTGTTTACTGCTGAGCATCTCCTAGTAATGTCTGGAAAAACCCAAAGTGTAAGGAGGTGCAGGTAGTTCCCATAATGCAGTGTCTTCCAGAACATTGAGCTTTACTGGTTTAACTTCTCACGCCACCAGGGTCGTCCTCGAGAGGGTTGCGCCAGGTACCCACCCATAAAAGTTTTGTCCCAGGCCCTCTGAGTTTAAGCAATTGTCCTTTATGCCATATGAAGTTGAGCTCTTTTCAACTCCAATACAATTATCAGCAGCAACTTTGATCTCACTTTTATCTGCGAGGGAACAAGATGTTTGGGTGAGCTTGTAGATTATTGCATAACTGGGCTTTGAAAGCAACCATAGTGTTTCCTGACTGTGAGTGATAAGAATGAAGGATCAGCTTTTAAATATTGATTCAATGACGTATGAAGGTCTGTACTACTGTAATGTACATTGTATGAATACAAACTGTGCATAATGGGTTTGTGTCATGTTTGCTTTCCCCTTTCTAGCCATCATGGAGGTCCACGAGGATTTCTTTGTGTACAAGGGTGGAATTTACAGACATACTGATGTCAATTATCACAGACCGTCACAGTACCGCAAACATGCAACACACTCTGTCAGGATAACAGGGTAAGTCCCAGCATTGTGTGACTTTTCATCTCTAATAGAAGCAAGAGGAATGAGTTTTTGGCAGCGTATCAAAAAAAAAATATTTTTAGCGGTTATTATTTTCTGATACTGCTTTCAGTTGCTTCTTGCTGATGTTCATGAGAAAAAATTAAGAAATAATTTAACAATTAATACTATTTTTAGCATGATTGCACACACATTGAAAGACACTCACTCACACAGACACTTGCAGTCTGATTTCTGCGGCTCCACTGAGCAGATTTTTACCATGATTTGTTTTTGGGTGTGAGTTGAAAGTTCTCAGGAGTAAATTTTCCAGTATAACATCCTTAAATTGAGATACATTTACATAAGAGGCTAAAAAAGTAAAATATTAAGACTTGTTTTTTTTTTTAAATGTATCTTGAATCAACTTATTTTTCTTCATTTACCCCTGATTTATGCTAAAAGAGATAAAACAATATGCCAATGGGGCAAGAAAAATAAATAGCATATATATAACTTTTTTCTAACCCCATTGGCATATTGTTTAACCTACTATCTACTTTCCACATTCTTCACCATCATGGCCCTGAACTGACTTGCCTTGAAGGGGCTTTGAAAATATTTCAGACAAACTCTTTTCGAGAGACATCAAGGCCTTTCAGACATGTTTTTCTTTGTTGCTAGCAGACAAAACACCTGGATGACTGGCCTTCCTTCCAGTCCCACCCCCAGACCTTTGTCTGGTTTTGCACATTCATACGTAACACACCCTAATAGCTCTGCGCGGTGATTCTCAACTAGCCTCTCCTCAATAAATAGTTATTAGTTTTTAATCAACTAAAATAGCAATTACCATCAGGATGCAACTGGTTTCATTCAACATTCACATCAAAAAGATCTAAAGTAACATTCATTTTACTTTGTCATAAAAAGTTTGTCATGGGGGGAATATTTTATTTTGTATTGATTTGATGTAAATGTAGTCTTTTGAATCAGTCTCTAAAGAAAAGAAGCATTTCTCAAACAAAAGTGCCTCTTGATGCGCATGAATGTGCTCTTAGTCTTTCCCAGACAGTGCTAGTTTAGTTCCCGAGGGTCAGGTCATGTTCTCCAGGTGTGTCTGTGGTAACCTGGTGTGACCTGCCGCTGGTGTCTGTGAGTGTGACATGCTTGACTGGTGACGGTGTGTCTGTCTGAACCCCGGCTTTTCTCCCGGCCTCCTGTCACTCGCTGACGCTGCGCTTCTCGCGCTGCTCTAGACGTTCAGAGGACGCTGTAAAGGCCTGTGGAGTTAACATACGGCGGACAGCGGCAGTGTTTTTACGGGGAAATCTCACCGTGGTGCATTCGGCTAAGCCCGGGGCCTGGGAAAGTTTGTGGAAAGCTCATTGATGTCCAGTGTAATGGAAATGGCATTGTTCAATGCAGACAGAGAGGCCTAAACCCAGCACAGGTCAGAAGCAGTGGTATGTCTGTTATTGTCCAAAGCCAAGGACAGAACACATGGTGAGATAAGAGCGCAGAGGTCTGAGCTGGTTCTGGCCCTTCAACTCTCCCATGTATGTCATATGAGGGCACATTGCTTTTTTTAGGTGATTTTGTTTGTTGTCTGAGTGTACTGAATACTGGTTCCCCTCTGTGGGGATGGAAGGCAGATAAGAATTATTTTGGAACAGAATGATATGTTCCCGGGTCTGATGGAAAAACTTCCCTTAGAATAGATTAGGACGAAACTATATTTATTCCAGACTTTCCACATATACAAATAAAGGCCCCATGATGCATGTAGTGATTGACGAGCTGAATATTCTCAACTCCGATGAAAGGATCCTGACGGGTCAACGGAGGAGCAAGAGGAAGTTCTTGGCATGGTTAAGGTTCAACCCATCAGGTTGTTGACTTGATGGGATGTAAGGGGTGTGTGTGTGTGTGTGTCCTCCTTCCTCTGAGAAGTGGACACAGCTCACCCCATCAGGAGAACATGTCCACAGCACCGTTCGCTAGATGTATTTTAGTTTTCGAAGAATTTTTAAATTTTTAATGTTATTTGTTTTTTGTTTCAAGTTGAAAGCTCTCAGATGTGATTATTCCTCGCTGCTAAAATATTCTCATCTTGTTTTCCGCTAAAAGCATCCTTAAATTAACATAAATTCACTATATTTTGTTAGATTAATACTACATGAAATAAAACAATTTGCCTGCTGTATGTTGTGAGAAAATCGAATTAATTATAAATATAAATATATTATAATATTATATATTATATTTGTATAGAGTTGAAAGCTCTCAGGTGTGAACATTCCTCACTGCTAAAATCAACATTTGTACCTTTTTTTGTGGTAAAAACATATTTAAAATAAGATAAATGTTTATGTGCATATATATATATATATTATAGTTTAGAATTTATCTTGAATTAAGCATATTTTTCTTATCCCATTTTTCTTCATAAGCTGAACAAAATAAAATAAAAATTATGCGGTTAGAAAAATAAACAAAATGAACTGTATGAATAAATATAAAGATATATATATATATATATATATATATATATATATATATATATATATATATATATATATATATATATATATATATATATATATATATAAAATCAGTCAAATATGTAATTATATTATATATCGGATGTGTACATTTTCTCTTCCCATTCTCCAAAAAAATGATTCCTGTTCTTAGACAGTTGATTTGAATACTAATGTTTAGTGAGTGCACAATAGCACATTGATTTTTATTGCACTTTTTCCAGGTGGGGAGAGGAGACGGACTACAGCGGGAGAACACACAAATACTGGGTGAGAACTGATATCCGTCTGATATGCTGATGTGAAGTTTTATTTTCAGTTCAACAGCAGCTTTTACAATGTTTTATCCACAGATTGGAGCAAATTCATGGGGGAAGAACTGGGGCGAGGACGGTTACTTCCGCATCGCTCGTGGTGTAAACGAGTGCGAGATTGAGGCGTTTGTGATCGGCGTGTGGGGCAGAGTCACCATGGAAGACATGCACAACCATCATCATCATCACGGACGGCGCAAGTAGAGACCTGGAGATCTGCAGAGGGCTCTCTGTGCGCCTCACTGTATGATTTAAAGCACAGTCGGTCAGGTCTTGTGCAGGTTTGTTAAGAGTCTGATTTCCACCAAACTGACCAAACCCAGTGCCTTCTGAATATCTCTTCACACCACATGCATACTCAGTGGTGTCCACTGCCCCCCTCTGTCCACATACACATCTCCACTAAAGTTTTGGTTCCTTTTGGTGACTAGTAGGAAGAATGTAAAACTCAAATTTGTGTATATGGCAAATATCGTCTTATTGGTGGAAACCGGCTTGTTACTCTCCTTGACTGGACCTGAAATAACAAACAGCCACAGGTCTCAGACGCTCTCAGGACTCAGTATCCAAAGACACAGTTCACAAGCACACACACACTCAGCATCATCATATAACTATCTCAAATGACTAATGTAGTGATATTAGGATGAGTCTTATGTTTTGTGTTTTTCCTAACCTCTGGCAATCATCACACACTGAGGCACACTCCATACATCCTGCTAAAGCAATAGAGGGATGGAGGAACACCAGAATGGAGGAAGAAGAAGGTTTTTAGGACCAATCATTTATTCTAAAAAATTCCCTAGATTAGATTCAAGACAATTCTCTGCATTCCATTGAGGTTAAGGTTGTTTAAATATTACTTTGAAGTATTTTAAGATGTAAAGAACCACTCTAGTCTATGTGTTCAAAATCGGATTCTTTTAAGTTGGCTGAACAGATCCAGGCCACTTTCTTCACAATTCAAAACAACTGTTACTCTCAGGTTAGAACATAACTACAAGCCACGGCATAAAAAATAAAAAAGGTAATTGCGGTAATTGTTTTTTCTCACACAATTTTTAGATCATATCTCACAATTCAGAGTTTATAATTCACAATTGCGACTGTGAGAAATAAAGTCAGAAGTGTGGGTTATAACTTATTTCTCACAATTTTGAGTTTATATCTCACAATTGTGAGAAATATAGCCAGAATTGCGAGTTATAAACTTGCAATTATGAAAAAAAAAAGTCTCAATTTCCTTATTTATGATCAAGTGGTGGAAACGTATATATCGTGGCCATGGATTAGGAATTTGTTCTCTCTTTTTTAAATTAATAAATAGTGGAAACTAATTAATTTGGCCACGATATACATATTTCCCCCCGCATATCATGTGCAGGGCTTCGTAGAAAATAAACCAAAATCTTTTCTTTTTTTTTCACAGTTAGACCAAAAAATGACCACCAGTTACTGCAATTTTGAATGACCCTTTAATCCTCAAGAATGAAGTTGTCTGTAAGTGGGTTTAGTCATGAAACCGGGAGCTATAGTGACCTCAAGGTCAAATATGCAAAGGCAAAAACAACCAATGGTGTATTACCAAGACCTTTGGTTGAAACGATTACATTGTGTTGGCTATATTGCGCTGGAAAAATTATATATATACATATAATACCACATATTCAGTGTAAGAATTGAACCTGCTCTCTCAAGTCTTAAGCTATTGTACTCTGTCAAATAAGACAAACATTGACATAAACCTTATTTTTTGTTCTTGTGTGTTTTGTTGAATTATTTAATTGACTACTATGACCATTAGTATTTAAAGAAAAAAGGAAAAATCTTAAATATGAGATTTTCGAAATGTAAAAGAGGGGAAAAGTGAACATGGGTTTGAGTTCAATGCTGAATTACTCTCTCGCTACTCTATGTAAATCAGGCAAAACCGCAATATTACAAGACATCATAGAGCATGTTTGCATCTCAATTATCCATCTACACATAAATGGAGATTAGTGTGTGTTAATAAGCGTGAGACAGATATTGCTGCTTGGGCATAAAACACAGCAGACTATATTATCATGCGCCAGAGCTCCGAGCAAACCCATCTGCTGACTTTGATAAGGATAATGTCATTATTATGGTGACATGACTAATTCAAAAGCATTATGACAGGCATTTGATTCAGCAATACACTCTCACAGACAGGAAGACTTCCAGGAAGTCTCAGTATAAATTCAGCAACAGATGCTATATTCTGCCCATTAGCATTCGGTTAAATATGTTCTCTATTAATCATGCAAGTTCCCATTTAGATAAAGCATTTATATACAGCCAGATGAGTCCATCATATGGATATGAATATTCAATGTCTTAATATCGCCAGATTTTACATTAGGGTTCATATTATAGACTACACTGATTTGAGCCCAAGCTGGATCGTTCTCATTTAGACATTCTTCCAAGTTCTGTAATTATGAATGAATACTGTGTTATTTAAGAACAAAGTCTGTCTGTAAATAATGCATCGCTGGTTACTACTGTGCAATGTTACAATGTTCCTCGTATTGTCTGTACACAATGCAAACCACTGTAGTGTTCACCAGTGTGATGCAATAAAAGTCCTACATCCCCACTTACATCCTCATGGTCTCTTCTCCGTGATTTCATAACATTTTTTTTATTTAAAGCGAGTTTGTTGGGAAGTAGACATCTAGAGTGTGAGGGAGTTTTAATTCAAAGGATTTTAACTGTGATAAGATGATTGACAGGCCAGTTCACTGTGACAGGAAAGAGATCAACCATTAAAGACAATTGTATGACGTGATAGTTTTTCCTTTTGGGTGCTTGTGTACTCTTTTGCTACACACTCAAAAGTATCTACTTTTTCTTCACAAAAAGAGGTCATACTTTAAGGGCGTAGACGAATTGGGACGTATGCATTATGGCGGAATAAGTCCCGCCTTCTAAATAGAAGAGCCAATCGCCAATTGGTCAAATAAATCACGTCACTGTGGTTAGAAAATTAATTTTTATATAAATGGAAGCGATTCTCCCTTCCCAAACTGAACATTTAAAATTTTAAATAGTGCTTACAAATCTGCATTATTGTCAATCAGAGCGACAAACTCAGAGCAAAAACCGAAACCGAATAAACCAAGCACAGCAGCCATGAGAATGTTCCATATGTTTAATTCCAAAATAATGATGACAAAACTGAAAATATTTACAGCACATATCGCGTAAACACTCATGGTTTCTGTACAAAGAAATATACACATGCAAAAAGTATAAAATAATCCAAATAAAACAAGTCTAAAATGATAATACATACATTAAAATACAATGAGATCAGAACTAAAATTAGACATTCAATGAAACACTTTTTAAAAAATGTATCCAGTCCAAGTTCCCACGCTGTAAAGGCATCTGTACAACTTTACAATGACAAATAAATTAGGGGACATTATATGGGTCTATACAGATGAATCAATGTTCCTTCCTACCAGGAAGGAGTCACTGCCCACCAATCAAACATTTCAATACGCTTCAAAATCTCAAAGATAACAGTTGACTGATGTATGATGCGAGGATCACTGGAAATGAGAACAACAGGCCAATGGTTACAGACTGCATACCAACGGCATTCCAGTGACTATTTCATTTGTTGAGAGCTTCTTACGACTAATCTGTCACCAAAAACTGAGGCCTTAAAACTAAAAGGATCTACATCTGCATTAAAACTATCTATATGACGAGATAAATATCATAATTTAAAGACTTCACATTTTTGTCCATGATATCGTGCTATGCGAAATTATATCAATGTCAAGGACTGCCTAGTCTAAATGGGAGGTGCATTTCAGAAACACTCTGAAAATGCGCAGAAAAGCAAAACGTAAAATCTGTGAAACGTTTATAACATAGATGAAGAAAAACTGTTGTAAAGCTATGAAAAACTCATGTAAACAACCAGTCACAGCTATGCAGCGTATAACTTGAAGGAGTCAAATGTGTGTAGGGGATCGAAAAGAAGAAGAAAAAAAACTAATTCTCATAAAGCACGGAGAGCTTTGGCATACCAATATGTATATCAACAGAAAAGTGACTAGCGTAAGTGCCATGTAGACAACAACCCCGTAGATGACAGGGCTTTAATACTTACTGAAAAAGACCGGATTAAATCAACAACAGCAGAACTGCAGCACCAAATACGTGCTATTCTACGTTTTTATTAAAGGTTTAACAGATGTCTTCATAAACAGTTGCATAAACCATCGCAGCTGCAACATTGCACGTGGTAAGAACCGGAAACACCGTGAGTGCATTTACAGTATTCAGTCATTGTGTCTGAAGCCGATCCGCTCAGACGCCTGTGGCTGTGTGTCCACCCTCCTGACATTGCATTTAAAAAGAAAGAAAGAAACAGGGCCGACACATAGTATAGAATCAGGCGCATACATCTGCAGATTGCACAACACAATTTGTTCTAGTCGAAGTAAATAAAAAAGAGGTTGAACTTGCAGCCTGTAAAAATTCCGCAGCTAAATGTAGCGCAATCATCATCATCATCATCAAATAAGCAACTAATTACACTAGGAGACCAAAACAAGTTTCCACTTAAAACGCTTCTCTACGATTCGTGTGTTGCGGTCATTCAGACTGAGTCGATGTAACGGTTTTTATTGAAAGATGTACCTGAAAATGTGTCGTATAAGTATTATGCGCTGTTCATTTTTCTCTAAAGGTTCGTTAAGAAATGTTCAGAGTCAAACACTGTAAAAGCACAAAAACAGCCGCTTGCTCTCTGGCTCAGGCAAAACAGAAAGAGAAACACTTGTTCTCCTTGCTAAATTGCATTGGCATCGTTTTCTTCAAAAACCACACTTGTGCAGGTACATTTGTTCTACACAAAATATCAGTCCACTTGTGTAGATTTGTTGATCATTCAGCAAATCAAAGAAATATTATATATATATATATTTGTATTTATTTATATTCCATTGTTTTAATCTCTGCTTACAAGTCTTAATTGAATTGGAAACAAGGCAGCAGCAAACTGGGAGAGACTATCAATCTTAAATGTCGTCTGCTGACGAAGGCTCTGATTGGCAGATACGGTGGTCAGCACACATTTTGATAGGCTCAGGACTGAAGTCTTCTTAATTGGCATGGGAAAGAGGATGAGATCATGATTCTGGGTCAGATCCTGGGCTGAAGTCTGCTTTGCAGGAAGGCTCTTATGCCTCCGAGAGGCCGCAGGTCGTTCTGGTGTTTGCGCCGATCAATGAAGGAAATGAGTCTAGAGGTGTCGATGCACTCGGCTGAGCGACGGCCCCCCCCGGGTCTCAGCCAGGGGTCCTGCAGGCAGACGGCAGCCGGGGGACGCTTGGAAGATTCGGTCCTGAGAAGCAGACACACGAAATCCCGCGCCGCCTGGCTCACGCCCTGGAAGTAGTCGTCGGGGAAGCTGAAGTCCAGGCGGCAGATGTTGAGGCACGTCTCCTCCACGCTCTCGTCCAGGAACGGAGACGCCCCGCTCAGCATCACGTACGTCACCACCCCCAGACTCCACAGGTCAGACGAGAGAGAGACGGGGTCCCCGAGAACCAGCTCAGGGGCCGCGAACTCAGGGCTTCCCAGCAGAGGGTGAACATGAGGAGTCGAGTTCAGCTGCACCGCGTCACCGAAGTCTGTCAGCTTCACCATCGGCTGGGACACGCTCTGCTCCACCACTAGGTTTTCAGGCTGATCAGAAAATGGGAAATTTGCATTGCTTTGAAATTCAATTTTTTTTAATATTATAATATTCATATTTAAATAACATGCTATTTAAAATACTGTAAAAACAAATAAAATATAAATAACTTGTTGGTAAATAAAATAATTTATTTATATAGCATATTTAATAGTTGTAATTCACAGTGCTTTACATAAAAATGATACAAAAATAGTCATCATAAAAAGGCAAATAAGAATTACTACATTTTCACACATATGTACAGTACCGGTCAAAAATGACTTTAACTTAAGTTTTTTGAAAGAAGTCTCTTATGCTCATCAAGCCTGCATTTATTTGATCAAAAATACAGGAAAAAAATATGATATTTTGAAAAATCATTACAATTTAAAAATGTTGGTTTTCTATTTGAATATACATTAAAATATAATTTATTTCTGTAAATTATGCAAAGCTGAATTTTCAGCATCATTACTCCAGTCTTCAGTGTCACAGAAATCCTTCAGAAATCTTTCTAATATGCTGATTTATTATCAATGTTGGACACAGTTGTGCCACTTAATATTTTTTTTTATAACCTGTGATATTTTTTTCAGGATTCTCTGATGAATAAAAAGTAAAAAAAGAACAGCATTTATTTAAAATAGAAATCTTTTGGAACAATATACACTACCATTCAAAAGTTTGGGGGTCAGTCATTTTTTTTCTTTCCTTTTTTTGAAAGAAATTAATTCCTTTATTCAGCAAGGATGTTAATTTGATAATTTACAGTAAATATTTAAATTATTAGAAAATATTTCTATTTTGAATAAATGCTGTTCTTTTTAACTTTTTTATACATCAATATATCCTGAAAGAAGTATCACAGGTTCCAAAGAAATAGTAAGCGGCACAACTGTTTCCAACATTGATAATAAATCAGCATATTAGAATGATTTCTGAAGGATCATGTTACATGTGAAAATTCAGCTTTGATCACAGGAATACATTATATTTTAAAGTATATTCAAATATAAAATGATAATTTTAAATTGTAATAAACATAAAAAGAGTAATGTTTTTATGAATGTTGAATGTTAATGAATAATGTTTGACCAACTTTTGACCGATACCACACATCCACAAATATATATGTATATATATGTATATTAGGGCTGTCAGTTAAACGCGTTATTAACGGCGTTAACGCAAACCCATTTTAACGGCGTCAAATTTTTTATCGCGTGATTAACAGTCTTTTTGGCCTAGCAAACTTTGTAGTTTTTTCACATGCTTTTGCAACAGGACGCGGCATGCGCTATGAAACCCATTCATTTCAATGACTTGCGCCGCGCGAGGACGTTTTGAAAGCGCAAGCGGATCCAGCTAGACCGGAAACAAAACAACAGGCACGCCACACACACTTGTTTGGGCTTGCGAGCCGGCCAAATAGTAGGTTAACGTTACGTTTTGAGTGGATGACGAGGACGAGACGCCGAAATGGATGCAAATAAGATTCTGAATGGAAAGTTTAGATTTAAAAAGTTGCCAAATGGTTCCATTGACGAGACCAAAGTGATCTGTGTGTTTTGTCGTTGTGAACTGAGCTATCATCATTGCAGCACGTCCAGTCTGAAATATCACTTGATGATGGCCAAGCACACACGCGCACACACACACACACACACACAGCTGATGCGAATCTCCACCCCCTCGTCAATATCAGGACCTCGTCAGTATTTCTTTCACCCTTTTATTGATGGGCAGTGTTACATCGTGTGAGAGATTATTTGCTCCAAGTGAGAATGTTAGTGTGAAATTGAACACAGTATATGCCAAAGTTGTTTTCAATAAAAAACATTTGCACAAAGCAAGCCGATCCACTTTTCCATGTTAATAAGAGCATTAAAATGAGAAAAAAAATAATGGGACAAAAAAAAATCAAGAGACATTTAGAATAGATAAAAATGTGCGATTAATTGCGATTAATCGCGAGTTAAATATGACATTAATGCGATTAATCGCGATTAAATATTTTAATCGTTTGACAGCACTAATATATATATATATATATATATATATATATATAAAATAACATGCATAAAAAAAAATATTTAACACTCACCTTTAAATCCAGATGAACTATTCTGCAGTTGTGCAAGTACTGCAAAGCTTCTAAAATGTCCCGGAGGTAAAAGGCCACTTTCTCCTCAGTGAGGTTCCCCCAGCTCACGATATAGTCCAGGAGACGGCCCTGATCAGACCTGTGCAAGAGCACAAAGCTGATGCTCAGGAACATCTCTGAGTGTGAAATATTAAAGATATGAAAGTGTGTGTGCTCTCACATCTCAAGGACCAGTGCATAGCTGCTGGAGGTCTCAAAGGTGTCCAGTAGCCGGACTAGGTGAGGGTGCTGGAGTCTCTGTAGGACAATAAACTCGTGGGTCACCTGGTCTCGCTTCATGAGTTTCTTATTTACAAACTTGACCGCCACAGTCCGCTTTGACCCTCTCTGGTCACAGCGTTTTACTACAGAGAACCTTCCCCTAAGAGAAAGAAACAACATGATCACAATTATGATGTTGCCACGGTCCATTCTCCATAAACTATATTAGCATGTTTCTGACAAAAGCAAAACTGTACTCTACCCTTAATTTGTGACGAACTTGCAGTGTGTTAATATTCTCTAAAATGTTTTTTCTAATGGATTCCCTTACAAAGTTTTTATAAATTCATCTATTAGATTTCAGCATTGTGTGTATAAATTCCTATGTGTCTCACCTGCCCAGCTCTGCTACCTCAGTGTAGAAGGACTCAAAGTTGTCTTTCCACATGACCCGGATTCCATCGCTGCTAGTTCCTGTGAAAGACAGTCAAGTTAAGTTCAAAGCCTTGCTTATCTAAATCTCTGAAACACCAGTAAACACCAGTTTGAAAAGGAACATGTTCTTACCCAACACTCTGAGAGTGGCTGATGATGTCACACTGCCTATGTCATTGGTAGCAATGCAGGTGTACGTGCCATCATCCTCTGAGGTCACACCTACGATACGCAGCGTGGCCTCGCCAGTCTCACTGTGGTGCAGAGAGAACAAAATAAGACATTAGATTAGTTTAATCACTGCAATGAAATTAAATAGAATAAAATCAGTATTTTGTCCTTCAGGAGTAATATCTAATATCTTTATTTTTCTACAGAGGCAGATGTTTTCTGCAAAAACAATTTTGTCCTGTTTGTCCGCACCTGTAGACTATACTGAAGTGGCCGTTGTTAGTGAGTGTTGTCTGATCGGGTCCCTTCCATGTGACTGTGGCTTTGGGGCGGCCACACACTTTACACCTCAGAGTGACACACTCCCCTTTATCACAGGTCACGTCACTCAGCGGGACGAGGATCTCCGGGGGAACTGGGAGCAGGAAAAACAATCCATGTCAACCCCTTTTTACTTGTTAATAATTCTAAGCAAACAGAACATTTCACTTAAGAGACATTTTGAACTTACCATCATAGATATAATTGGGATTTAGAAGCTGCAAAATAGAGACAGTTTTGAGTATACATCTTTCTGAAGGATTTCCAGAAAATGACAAGAAAGAAAGATTTGTGCTTGTTTTCATTAGTGTTACCTTTACAGAGACCTTGTTGGTTAGTCCCTCTCTGGATTTCCTGTATCCGTTTTCCAGCTTGACCTCCTTTTTATTTTCCTTCTCTTTTTTATCTGACTTCTTACGAATGCGGAGGGATGTATGCCATGATTTCCTACTGAAAAGCAACACATTATGTTAAAAATAATGGTTACATAACATATTGAATGTCTAACTTGTAAAAGGGCATAATAGGTCTCATTTCATAAGTCTTGATTTTGGACTCTACTAGAACAGGTTTTCATGCTTGAATATTCAAAAAACACTCAACTCAACCAGGCCCCGCCCCCTTTATTTTATGTATGCCTTAGTAAGGGATTATTTAAATGAGAAATATTGTGACGCTGTGTAAATTTGCAGACCCTTTCATGCTCAAACAGCAACATCACATACTAAAGAAAGGTGACAATGTAAAAAAGCATAAGAGGTCCCCTAGAACACAAAGATCAGTTAAGTAGTGTGTTTGATTTTATTGTTGCATTATGAAAGATTCAGCATGTGTTATGTAAACGGTTAGAGGCGAGCTCTTACTTAATGGTCCCCTCTGCGTCAGGGATGATGGCAGAGGTGTGTCCCAGCACGTATCCGGGGATCCAGCCCTCGGCGGCGGGACATTGGTCTGTAGCGGCGCGGAACACCAAGAACATGTTCTGCTGATTGGAGGCCAGGATCTGCACCACCTCCCCTTGACCTACATTAATCTCATCCTCTTTCAGAGCCACATAGTCCTGAGTCACCAACATGGTGGAGATATTACTGCTGCTGCTGCTTTCACTCTGTGGAGACACACACACACACGGGTTTTAGTACCAGAGACACTTTATACCTTTAATACAAACCCCTGTACTGTACAACACCATGCGTTTACCCGTGTGAAACGACAATATTTCCACATTAACCCTCATGTTCCACTTAAATGTGTAAAAAATAGTAGTAATTTAGAAAAATGCCTTATATTTTTCCTTGTAATATGTAATATGTTCCACTGATCAATCCAAAAGCAAGTAGATATTATTAAAGCTGTATCCCTATGTTTTATCATAGAGCAACCATTTACTTATTAAAAAAAAAAAAAAATTCTGGTAAGAATGTTGTTTATGGTCAATTTTGACATAGCAACAACAATGTACAAACATACAATAACATTTATTTTAAGTATACTAACTGAAAATAATGCAAAAATACTTATTTTCATTTTTCTTTTATGTTTTTATAAATGTTTAAATGTCTTTGGGTCTCTAGATGTAATATTTGTTAGGGAGGACATTCAAAGCATTATCAAGTTGAAATGTTATTTATAATCAGTTTTCATATGATTACATCTTCATTTCAGCCTGATGATCAATGCTAATAGTTTTTTGATCTAGCAAAAGTCTTGAAGTCTCTTTGACCCCATACAGAACATGAGGGCTAGTAAATCCAGAATAAATGTATGTTTTTGGTGTTTGATAATGTTAAAACATTCCATAATAACTTCCATGCTCAATAGTAATATTTAAACTTTTGATTGACATGTAACCTTGCAAGTGCACTGCATTGAAAACATGCATTAGTAAATCAGAACAGTCAAAGAAAAGGTAAGAAACAGAAAAGAAAGTGAGATAAGAACTCATGTTAGTTACAGTAGCCTGTTAAAAATATCTAAAACTCTGAACTAAGTCACATTATAGGCAGAATCAAAACAAACACAGATGTTTCCAGCATTCATTTCATAAGATTAACATTAAGGTGCGGTCACATTAGCTACATTTTGTTGGTCAGTGTGATCAACTTAAACCCATTGCGAAATCTTTTGCCCTGACGCAAAATTCCCAACTTCCCAAAATTCCCAACATTCCTATTAAAATGACTGAAATTCACCTGCAGAAATTTGCATAACAGTAAACGTGACTGCACCTTTAGTCCTTAAGAAAAGCTGATTCTCAGAAGGACACACATCTTGTAAAGACCTCACAAAGAAAGTAGCTTAAGGTTAATTTTTTTATTTAAAAAAAGGAGAAATCTAGTTCTTGTTTTACAACTCCATAAACAGTTAGTATCTGGCCAGAAGCAGAACGGTTAGATTTCTGAGATGCAGAGAAAAGGCTCTGTTGGAGGTCCACAGAGTAGAAACCAGGTTAGGAGAGGCAGAAATCAGACAGAATCCAGGTGTGTTAGAGAGTCATTCATGAGGGAAGACAGGAGCAGAGTGGAGCTGAAGCGCTGCGGTGGCCCGGGGCAGGAGTGTGTCTCTTACCCCGTTGCTCTGAGTGGACTGGACAGATTGCTCACTGGCAGAAGAGCAGGTACTCATACGGTCTGCGTCTTTACTGTGGGTGGAATGCCGGTGACTTTGGTTCTGATTTTGCCGACCCAGGGTGTCGCACGCTTCACCGGGGAAGGTGAAGGAGCCGGGCCTGCTGGCGGGAGAGGCGGGAACAGAGCTCCAGAACGAGCCGGAGCTGCCCCCCGTCTTCGGCCCAGGACTGCAGGGTGGGATGGAGTCTTTGAAAGCCGGGGTGGCTAATGGGGAGGCCATGGGCGAGACCGTTCCAGGTCTGGGTTTGACCAGAGCTAGCGGGGCCACCGTGGCTCGAGGGATCTGGGCCGGAGAGGCCCCATCCCTGCTTTCTTTGGTAGGGCTTTCCGCAGGGTCCGTCTGTTTGGGGTGAGGGCTCGCAGGAACCTTCACCTTTGGATCTGGCTCTGTGGTGCAAGAGGGTGAGGGACCCCTGGAGTGAGGTCTCGGGGACATACCTGATATTTTGTCGAGGCCGTCAGGCTCGTGGGCTCCGGGCCCCAGGGCGGGAGAGTGATGACGGAGCGGCTGAGGCAAGCGTGACGGCTGCGGAATACGAGAGGGACGAGAGCGGGAACCCGACCCAGCCGGGGCCCCTCCGCCTCCTCCAGGGGCCATCACCTGACCCCCGTTCCCTCCAGCCTGTACACTGCTGCCTGAGACACCAGGGCCCTCCACATGGTTCCTCTGGTAGTCTATGGGAGATGTAAGCGCTACAGGAGGAAAGGGATCTAGTGAGGAGAGAGATCTGCACATGAGCACAACAGCTGACAGGGTGCAACAGGCAAGGAGGTGCTGGAGGAGATTTTGGTCATTCTTTTTATCATGAAGATCAGAATTGTTAGCATTAGTTACAGCTTTAGCCATCACCTTAAAATGAACCATGATAACACTAACATTAACCTACAACAATAATAAATGTCTACATATACTAATATATTTGTAACATTTTAAGTTCTTTAAATGAACATAAGTTAATGTATTATGAATGAAAAAGAATTAACAACAAACAATAGTATGTTTATAAATCATAAAAATTAATTGAGACAGGCTTATTAGTATTGTAATTTTAAAATTGTATTGTTAAAGGATTATTTTTAAATTTTGTTTTAATTTTATAGTAATAGTAATATATTTCTTATTTTGTTTTTTTTTATCGATGAACCCCATATCTTATGTTAATTTTGTCAAAAACCTACTTTTGCAAACTAGTCCCTGGTTTTTAGCCCGATCAGAACCAAACCAGTGCAGAAATGTTCTCTGGAGTCTGAATATCAATAATTATCGAATTAAAGTTGAATTTTCTATTGACGGTCGCTAGGGGGTGCAAAATGAACGTTGTAAAAAAAGCCTATTTCACTAAAATGGCTATAACTCGAGAAGTAAATGAGATATCTTCACAAAACTCAACAGATGTATGTATGAG
The DNA here is from genome assembly GCA_030578275.1 of Meda fulgida. Lineage (NCBI taxonomy): Eukaryota > Metazoa > Chordata > Actinopteri > Cypriniformes > Leuciscidae > Meda > Meda fulgida. Next base: position 3,683,805 of record CM060634.1, on the reverse strand, counting down.
GACAGTTTGAGGTCAGAGTAAAAAAACTGTCTCGATTGGCCACATGGTGGCCATATAAAACACATAAATGGCTATAACCACCTGACCGTTTGTCCGATTGACTAAAAATTTGGTATGCAGTATCTTGGTCCAAGGTACCATGTATGTGTAAAAGGATATTGGCATATCTCAAAAAACATGGCCGCCATCGGCCAATGAAGTTTGGGCACCTATTAAACAAGGTTAACGGAGACCAATCGGAACGAAACTCGGTGGGCATGTTCGACTCATGGCCCTAGAGGCCTGTAACAATTTTGAAAGAAATCGGCCACTAGTTGGCGCTAACGAGTTTTATGGCTCTGTAATCACGTGGTGTTGCACACATCCCCACAAAATGCATATCATTTGATAGATCTCCTCATGTTGAACAACTTTGCCTCTAGAACCATTGCTGTCAATCAAATCGTTCGTTAAATATTTGCAATTATGTTTAAAACCTACTTTTGCAAACTAGTCCCTGTTTTTTTGCCCGATCGGAACCAGACCAGTCTAGGACAATTCTCTGGACTCTCTAGATCAATAATTATTGAAAAAAGTGGAACTTTTGCATTGTTCGCATGGCATAAAAGGGAAATTTAGAAAAGGGGCGTGGCAAAATACATGCAAAAGCCTATAAATCATAAATAAAAACTGTTGAGTTATTGCTGAGCATATGTGATATATCATCATTAACAAGCATGCAAAATTGTATGGAGATCGGACAGCTATAACTGTCAAAAAGCTTTAAAACCATGTATTTCCTATGATAAATTGGCTGTATTGGCTGTAAATGGTCTTTTCCATTATGTCAGTGGATAAATGTATGCTACATAAAACGTAACGTCTTAAATGCTTATGTGCCTAAAGGCTTTAAATGCTTGAACCCCGATAAATGCTGCTTGCAGCTTTAATTATTATTATAATTATAATTATAATAAAAATGATTATTATTATTATTATTATTATAGGCAAATTGATATATAACAATATTAATTTATGAATAATAATAATTACAACAAAAATCCCATTTTAAAATAGCAAAACAAAAAAAATTACATTTAATTCTTCAAATTGTTCTGCCAGGGGGATGGTAACAGGGGGATGGATCTTTTTTGATTGTTTTGTTAGTATTAAATGCATGTTAAACATCATTTATGACTTGACCTAAAGACCTACTTTTATACTCGTAAGTGTTGCTGGTTGCTGTACCATTGAGGAAATGACGCTGGCTCTCCAGGATTTGGCTGATCTGCAGCATCCAGACTTGTCGTACTCCAGGATGGCTTGAGTGCAGAATAAAAGCCTCTTTGCTGCTATTAGACGTTCTGGAGGTCAGTGCGAATTTACAGGGGTCTCCGTCCACACTGTCCTCCAGCCCTAGACAGCTCACCTACACACATTCAAACATTAAGCTTTTAGTTAGTTTTTTTCTTCTCAACAAATTTGTCATGACAAAATTAGATCCCAAGAAACAAACAGATGAGGACGCCTGTACCTTGATGCTGTATTTATACAGGTAACCAGGCATTGAGAAGCCCCTCTTTTTATCTAAAGGTTCACTGAAGATTACGATCTGTTCAAAGAGGAAGACTCTTCTCTCCTTCATCCTGTTCAGCAGGCCTCCGTCTGGTTCCGCCACCATGAAGGTGTCCTGCAGGAGGAGACGCCCCTGAGCAATGATCTTTCCCTGTCAGAGACGATCAGATGAGTTTAATCCATCCTTTCAAACATAAAACACCTTCTTAATAATAATCTACCGACATAAACAAGTTCTTACATCAAATCCCTGGAGTCGACCAACATTCATCATGTCGTTGCATCTTTTTGGTACAATGCACATGACCTCAACCGCTTTCTACAACACAAGAACGTCATCAGTATAGAATGGAATAGAAAAGCATAATGTTTAAATATAAAATAAAATACCTCCAATTCCAATGAATCAATTCCGATTTTTTTGGAAAATTTGAGGAAATCCTGTAAATAAACAAAAAGAACGCATCAGAATCCTGATTAGATGAACAACGGTCAATAGGTCTAGAGCAGTAAGACGCAGTAGATGGACAAACCTTAAGCAGCAGCTGGTACTTCATGATTCTCTGAACAGGTTTAATGAGCAGATCCGTGATCTGAAGCCTGTGACCCAGACACTGTTTCAGGTCCTGCAAGAGAGGTGATTCAGTGTTTCATGATGTTCTATTTGATTTATATTTGGTGGTATACTGATATCAATGCAGAATCTATGTAATAAGGACATACAAGCTTTATAAATCTAGATTTAAGATACGTACCTCAAAATAGGTGTCGATATACTCTGAGACAATGTGCTCAGATTTAGGTTTGTTCTGGCAGTAAACAATGTACATGTGCAGCCGTCGCTCCTGAAAAGCATGAAAAGTTCACGAGTATGAACAATATTAAATTACAGTAAAAGAACAAGTTTGATTGATTGCTTAAAAAGCGGTGTACATGTTTGAGGAACAGAGGGCCCAGCCGGTCAGGGTCCTCAAGGCACTTCTCAAGCTCTCCCAGGAAGAAACTGAAATATTAAAGATTGCAGTTAGTTTCATCTCTCTTCAAAATAGTTTTGAAATTAACGGCCACAAAATTGCTTAAATTATCAGACAATCCTGTTAACCTTTTTTATTGGCCTTTTTTCCAATCAGTGTCTATCATAAAAAAGGACCTCTTATGGCTGTCAGTAACATTCTGTTTAGTTTCTGTCTCTATGAAGCCCCTCCTCTGATTGGTTGGCTGGATCAGTGTGTTGTGATTGGTCAACCAGCGTGTTTGGGAAATGTCCCGTCCCCAACCATAACCGTGAGTTTCAACACACTACTAACTAACTCAACCAGGCCCCGCCCCTTTATTCTGTGTATGCCTTGGTCAGGAATTATTTAAATGAGGAATATTGTGACATGTTCGTTCCAAGAAGAATAACTTCTTTTGGAGTGAATTTGTGTTTTGTAACTTTGCGGACCTATTTCATTCTTAAACAGCAACACTACACACTAAACGAAGATGAAAATGTAAAAAAGCATAATAGGTCCTCTTTAATGCAATTTGAAATCATAATACATCACAGACTAGATACATACTCTTTGTGCCAGTCATATATCTGCTGAATATTTCCAAAAACGATCTTGTCTTTTCCTTTCATATCATCTGGTACTCCATCTTCCCTCATCCTGGTCATATAGCCCTGCCGGACACACAACACAGCGTCACATCTAGTCACATGATCACATATCTATATGTCAGCATCCAGTGAATAGTATGCACTTACCTCCACGACCAAACTGAGATCTCTTACATAGTCCCTCTCCGTCTCGATCAGTTCCAGCAGGATGTAACTAAAAGGAGAAAAAGGACGTGTGTTACAGGCGTGAAAATGAAAATGAATGAGGACAGTAACAGAGAGAGGGAAGAGAGCATGATGACGTACTGGCGTCTCTTGAGGAACCCGGTCTTGCGTTCCTCTATCTCATCGATCGGAGAGGAGGAGGAGAGCAGGGAGTTATCAGATGGATTGAAAGAGGGGCTGCTGCTGTCCCCTTGTTCCACAGACAAAGAGCTGGGCCGGTCCTCCAGAGCCTGTGTGGACATGAGACCCTCAAATCAGACCAGACAAATACGATGGGTAAGCTACTTGAAATATTATGTTTATTAGTAAAGTTCTTGTATAATGCTTGGTTATTAATAAGTTTAATATTTAACAATAATAGTAATAACAACACTGTGGCATTATTTTATTATATCATAACAATTCTTACCATCTTGCTTTTGACCAGCTCCTCAATGGCACTGACTAGCTCTGCAGCGCTGGGAGTCTCAGAACTGGAGGGTCGGACAGAGAGACGGGAAGAAGTCTGCAGAGATAAAGAGATTGAAAGAGGGGGAAAAAGCCACACTAAATGACACAAAGGAAATACGAGCCATATGGAGCTAAACTGTAATCAGGATTCATTCAGGCATGGATTTAGGCACTAGTTTATTGTCTTTGTCCTCAATTTTTATTGAATTATAGCAGTTAAAATAGCTTTACTGCATTATGTTGAATGCATCAGTAACTAATGGTAATAACATTATTATTATGTGTCTGGCATCACACCATTGTAAACATACAAAATCTGCTCTCTCAAACAGTCTCTGGTGCAGTTTATCAGTTTTGAAAAGTCAAAAATAATAAGAGATATTTTGATTTCAACCGAAACCAATTATTCATAAAAAAACGCCCCATATAATCAAAATGGCTTTTATTCCATGTGATGTGTGATAGCTCTATATGCGTTGATAAAAATACACTTTTAGAAGATATACACATTTAAAATGTACAGTCCTAATCTTGCAGCCAAACAGACCAAAATAGGAAATGTGTCAACAGAGGAAAGAAACCTGCTGCATTTCATGGGGTCTTAAAAAAAAAAAAAAAAAAAAAAAGACTTCAGGTTGACAATAGCTTGATGCTCGACACCTGAGACTGGCGGAGGGTTTCTTTACTTTAGGTTCGAAAACTGGCAATCAAAAAACATTCATCAAATAGAAATAGAGGGAAATCCAGCAGAAAGTCTCACCCTTGCTGTGCCTTCCAGACTTTCCAATTTGTGTCTGGGTGTGGCCTCAGGTCTGCTTAGCTTTTACAGGCCAATCAGACAGCAGAGTGGATAATGAGGGGATAAGCACAGAGGGGAGGGGGGAGGGGTGTGAATGGGCGGAGTTTGGAGGGTTGGTTAGAGGGGTAAAGAGTGAGAGTGGGCTCTGAGATTCAGAGTCATTGTATTAGGCACATGACCCTCTTTCTAGCTAATCACAGCTCCCTGATGTTGACGTTCGGATGTACCTGTACACGTCTTTCTGACCTGTGATGCATTTGAACGCGTTTGAGGAACCCAGTCCAATCAAAAACCAGCGCGTTAGGAGGACAATCGATTAAAGATGGGGCTAAATCATAAATCGTATATAAAACAACAAATGTAAAATAAGTAGAAAACTAGAAGAGAAAAAAATGAAAAAGGATGAGTAAGGGCATTTTGTGGTTCTAAGTTTAAATCAGACAGATTTAAACAACAGAAAGAGGGAAGTATTGTCTAGATGAAAGTGGAATAACGGAATCAAACCAAATGAGGAATCTGCTTCTAAAAGAACACTACTTCAAAGTGAAAGTTCTTAGGAAGTGGTCAGCTTCTAAATCTCTATCAAAAAAAAAAAACCAAGAACGAAAAAAGGCAGCAAATAAAAGTAGAAAGAAAGGGGGTCTCGGGTCTTTTGATAAGCCGGGGGTTATGGGAAAAGAAAGCAATGAGAAATGAAGTGAAAGGAGGGAGGCCAGAAAGGGAGGAGTCAGATGGATAGATATGGGAACTGAGATAAAACAAAGACAGGACACAAATCAACGTAATGCTATGGTAAACAATACAGCCCAAACAAAACAAAAGAGAAAAACAAATTAGTGTCACAAGCTGTTCTTGAGCAGCGATGAGACCAGCTAAAACTCCAGCATTTCATCCTATTGTGGCCGTTTTACAAGAGACTACATTCTACTCAAGGAAAAATATGCCTCTCTATCTCTCTAGGACCCCTTTAAGGCTGGCATTAACATGCATTTGGGATTCGGAGTGTATATAGACCAGTGGCTCTCAACACAATATTTGATTTCTTTATTAAAGAAATTAGGAGTGTTGACATATTAAACTAATTAACCACAATTCATTTTGTGATTCAAGAAGTCTCAAGAACTACAAGTTCTTCACTAAAAAAAGGTTATTGAGGGAAAATAAAAAGAATGATTTAATGTTTTTTAACAATTTAATTTAGAGTTAGATTATTTTAATATATGAATAATACATTACTAATTAAAATATTTTTAAGGGTATTTTCCCACATGTAGAATCAGAATGTTTGTTTTGTACTGAAAAAGAGATTAAAATTGTTACAATGTTGCAGTTCCTTCTAAGCTCGGTTCATTTTAACAAGGCAACATTTCTAAATGGACCAAAATGAGTTTTGGACCAAAATCCCGCCGTGAACAGGATTCAGTTCATAGCGATCATCCTTCAGGATGGATGGATAGACCAGGCTTTATTTGTAGCTGTTGTTATATTACCTCATCATTTTGAGCAGGAATCAAGGCTTCGTCAGTACTTGAATAAGTCTTGGACAGTTCTGAAATGCGTTAATCTGACCTAATTTCAATTAGGCATTTCACTTTGTCTTTGCAGGTTAACTCACGATTCATTATGAGCAAAACAAACACTGCTGTGTTCATGCAAAAGACATAATTACCCATCATAGATTGTGATACAGCTTAGTTCGTTGGTCCATTGAATCGGATTGGTCTTTCTCAACAATTGCTGTGATCATGTATGCCTAAACAAACCAAACTAAGGAAGAAAATGCACCAGGTTTCAAAACAAACGAGCCAGGAATGAAAACATGTATGGAGGTTTGCTGAGGCCCCCTAATTAAGATCCACTGGTCTAGATATTATCAAGCCATATTGCATGTACACCATTCCAATGAATCATGTGATTTGACAGAGATCTGGCTGCAAAATTGCAAATGGATAGTTAAAAATGCAAATTTCTTGCATTTACTTTGATTACAAACCCCTCAGTAATGTTACTAGGGGTTAAAAGGGAAAAAGTGCTCTCTTGGACAAAGACATTAGAAAAACAAGAGTAATCCAATGAAATAATTTGATAAGTAATCAGAAATTGTTGATTAATTGTGAAAAAACACATTCCACCCTTATTAAATACGATAAGAATCCATCCTTGATTATCCAAATGGCTTGCATGTTAATGCCAGGTGTCATGGGGCCAAGATGACAAGATTCTTTATGATCAAGGTTAATATGATCAGAAAAACAGTTTTACAGTGCTTGCATTGTAGTCACAGTTACACAAGCCAGAACTGGAAAAGTGAAAGTCAGGGCTGCATATCCCAGGAGGATACACAAGCGCTGGCACACAAAAGTTTGAATGAGTTTGAGGATCTCTAATGAGGTTTAAAGCCTGGTGAAAAAATTAAAAATTAAAATAAAATAAAAATTGTCCAAACTAGCGCACCGACCCTCCTCCTCAGTCCCCCGCTCTGCTGTATGATGAGCGGCTCACCTTGTCATCCTGTGCGTCGGGCTGGAGGAGGCTGTGCTGTTGGATGGCCATGGGTGGAGGAAGAGGCACAGCATCAGCTCCTTCCTCTCCCTCTTCCTCCCCACAGCTCTGCATCCCTGATGATGAGGATTTAGAGAGGGTGCCGCTGCTCAGACCCTCGTTACGCACCCTCTGTGGAGGATCAGGGACAAAATCAGGAATTAGGTTACATAAACAGAAAGTCAGCTTTGAACACTATGGATAATATTGAACTAAACCGAAACAAGCAAAAACAATTGGGTAAAGTACCTACTGAAAATGACTGCGTTTACATGCACCCTCATAATGCGATTATAACTAGATTTGGGCTATCATTGCAATTAAACTTTGCCTCATTTACACAATACTTTTGTCATTTTATTCTTTTTTTTTTATATTGCCATTTAGGTTTCTTTTATATTTATTTTAGTTTTTATTTATTTTTTGTTAATAATTTCAGTGCTTCAGTTTAATATTTCTCCTTTTTTTTTCTAATATCTATATATTTGTTCAGCTTTATTTCAATTAACACAAATGTTTTTAAAATTACCATAAATTCAAAATGGACAATTCCTATTTTTATGGAATATTGAAATATTGATTATAAAGTATTTACAAGTGCACATCATTATTTTGATGACGCGCAGCGACTTCTCTTCTCTGATGATGTTTACCGACACGAGGGCGGGGCAACCTGTCACCCTCATGAGATCGACCAATAGCAAACCACAACCATCCAATCAATTCCCTATTGACAAAATCAAGTCATTCTTTCCTGTCGAGAAGCCATTTTACTCAGATATACGTCACAATAAGGAAAAAAAGTTACCGATAATAACCCTGGTGCACATGTAAATGTAGTCAGTCTATAGAAAACAAAAACAGGAAGTGCACCAACCTCCTCCAGAGTCTCATCCTGTGGCGTGGCAGCGCTGTCGTCCGAGTCTTTCTGTGAGCCTGGGTCAGCGTTCTTTCTGACGTCACGGCTCTTCTTGTGTTTGTGTGCCAGCTTCTTCACGTGGCCGTCGGCTTTACCACTGCTGAGTCTCCTCACAGGGCTGGTCAGCCATTTCCTTAATGTGTTGCCAGGGCGTTTGGGCCCTGGGGAACTCTGGGAGCCCATCACATGACCTGGTTGCAGGGTGGCAGAAGAGCCTGGCAAGATGGCATCGTTACTGCACACGGAGAGCGCGTCTGGAAAAACACACAAAAGATGATTTTTATCTGAAACAGGCTTGGGGTGATTTTTGGCAAGTGTTTCAGAAATATGCCCACCTTTGTGGTTAAAGATGCCCTCCATCTCCATGCTGCTGCGGGAGTGGGCGATACAGAGCGTGGCACAGGGCACCAGGCCCTCCAGGGCAGGGGAACGGTCCGTGGTCCTCACCAAACACCAGTCCGGCTTATCGTGGAGCCTCTCTAGAACCTCCACTGTCTGTCCTCTCCGCACCGTCAGTTCATTACTGTTACCAGCCATGAAGTCATGGATGACCACTGTCAGCTCACAACCACCTGATAACTAAAGAAAAAAAGAGACATGGTTTTAGTCATAGTGTTTGTCTTTAGATGAAAATGTTGTCAATATGTTGCCATATCATATTCATTCATTCATTTTAGGCAAGGCAAGGCAAGGCAAGTTTATTTATATAGCACATTTCATACACAATGGTAATTCAAAGTGCTTTACATAGAAGAAATTAAAACAAAAGAAATCAGAAAAATTAAAACAGTTTAGAATAAAAGATAAAATACAGAAATAATCAAAAGAAATCAGAAAAATTAAAACAGTTTAGAATAAAAGATAAAATACAGAAATAATCAAATGAAATCAGAATAATTAAAACATTAAATAAAATAAAGTACAAACAGTTGTACAAACAGTGGCACAGTGCTCATTCAGTAAATGCACAGGTAAACAGATGTGTTTTGAGTCTGGATTTGAAAGTGACTACTGTAGGAGCACACCTGATCTCTTCTGGAAGCTGGTTCCAGCTGCGGCTGGCATAGTAGCTAAAAGCACACTCACCATGCTTAGAGTGAACCCTTGGTATTTCTAGCTGATGTGATCCTAGTGATCTGAGTGATCTGTTGGGTTTATATTCAGTGAGCATATCTGCAATGTATTGAGGTCCTAGGCCATTAAATGATTTATATACCAGTAATAATACTTTAAAATCAATTCAATATGTAACTGGCAGCCAGTGTAAAGACCTGAGGACTGGTGTGATGTGTTCATATGTTCTGGTTCTGTATAAGCTGCAACTGTCTTATGGTCTTTTTAGGAAGGCCAGTGAGGAGTCCATTACAATAATCCACCCTGCTGGTGATGAAAGCATGCACAAGTTTCTCTAAGTCTTGACTGGAAACAAAGCATCTAATTCTTGCAATATTTTTCAGATGATAGTATGCTGATTAAGTTATTGCTTTGACATGACTACTGAAACTAAGGTCTAACTCTAGAGACACACCCAGATTCCTGACTTGATTTTTAGTTATTTTAGTTAGTTTTATTTTAGTTATTTTAGATTTTTAGTTAGTGCATTTTACTATGCCTGGAATGGTATTATAAAAGCACAAACATTTTTTTTTTGTTTCAAATAAAGCTCACGAATCTCCCATGATTCTGAACAGACAACTAAACAAAATAACAATCTAAATAACAGAGGTTCTGAAAATGTTAATTGCTGCACTCTATTTAAAGTGTTTAATTAATCTGAATGAATTATAAAAAATAAAAAAAAACAGGTTGAATGAATGATTCAACGACTCACTCATAAAGACTTCACTTGTTTAATTGATGGACGAATCAGCGTTTTTGAACGAATCTCTTGAATGTGTGACTCCATGACAAAAAAAAACATTTTTTTACAGTCACTTAACGGTAACTAACGATGTAATTAATATAATCGTTATTTGAAGAGCCAAGTTACTTTCAAAAAGTTTTTGATCGCTTCCGTAGATATCCGTGTTTATATCCAAACAATAAACTTTTATCCTAGTACTTCAGTGATAATATGAATATTTGTAACACAGAAATAATGACACTATGTTACACAATGACGAATCATTGTCATTTAGGAATGAGATTGTAATATTTTAACATTTAATCATTCAGCTCTAATTGAAAATATGAATAAATACTAGAACAGATTATAAATAATACACTGCAAACATTTCCATCATTTTATGGACGAGATCAACTTGTTTTCAGAGGCAGAATGTGTATCCTGACCTTGTCACTGTCCAGTGTGTTCTGTGAGGTCCTGGAGGCAAGTGAGATGGTGTCTGGCTGACTGCTGCCGTCACCCTGACTGTCCAGATCCTCTCCATCCCTGCATACATAAACACACACATTTAACTACAAGTCCTTACATTTCAGAAAGAACAAATCCAGCAACAGTAAAATGAAGCTGAGGGGTAAAATAAATAAATAAATAAATAAGTACAAATTTACAAGTAAGAATAGAGAAGTTTCACTGGCCTGGGGGTGTATCTACGCCCCTTGTGTTTGGATGTGGAGGCTTTGGGGATGTGGATGGGCTCCTTCAACGCTCCCTTCAGGTGCACAGTGCGCTCCTGAATCACTTCACGGATGTGCTTTATCCAGTCCTGTTTGTTCTCAATACCGGACGCCTGTGTTTATATGTGTAGAGAAAGAAAACAGAAATACACAGTGTTGAGTAAGAGTACACACTTCTTTTCTGTTCTATGGTGAACTAAGGGTGGGTTAACTGTGTGGCCGTACTCACCATAGATCCATGTTTGCATCCCTGACTTAGCTTCATTTGAAATATAGAAATATACAAGGTTTTACTGCTTTATAAAGTATCATATTTCATACTACATGAGACAGAGGCCAGAAAGACAGGGACAACATTAATAAACATGTTTTGAGAAAATTTAGAACCAATTTTGCCAACATGTTGTGATGAATGGTTTATGCATTAGTCACTGGCATTTGAACTTTATCAATACAGATAAAATCTAGTTAGTAATTAAGTTATAGTTATTAATCATTAAGTGATTAATAACTAGAATTTAAAACTAATTTTAAACCAAAAAAAAAGTATATAAACTACTGTGTGTGTGTGTATATATACACTATATATATATATATATATATATATATATATATTTAAGCTGAGCATTTTTCTTTGGCTCAAATGACATACAGTAAGCCACATATAAGCTGACAGTAACTGCAATTGACACATTTTACTTTAGAACGTTTAAAACTGTAGATTTACAGTTTGAAAGCAGCATGCAGGAAATGAACAGCTACTGTGAGACAGAAGCCATATGCAATGCACATACGTCACCAGCAGTAGAGACTATTCTTGTTTTTTGTTTCCTTGCACTTTCTTTTAACATGCAGTGAGAACCAGAGAAGCGAGTGCTCAGATCTTCCCCTATAATCAGTGTCAAGGCTTGATACAGATTCACTTTTGTTTTCGCTAGCACTCTCTCAGCCTGAGGTCTTCTATTTTAATAAATTAATGTTAAATAACAATAACATCCTCTGTGGCATGCTGTCCATTACTACAGAAAATAATAGACATTCTTCCCTCAGTTTGTACAAGCAAGCAAAAAAATAAAAATAAATAAGCAGTTGGGCCGTAGACTTCAATTGTAAATGCATATTTGTCAACTGTATTATTTTAGCTTGCTTTTACAAACTGGGATAATAAATTGTTTTCGTGGATAGAGTCTTCACACACTGAACATGTGGATTTCACAAATATTCACCCTTTTACTTAATAAAGTGCAAAGGGGACAAGCTACACAGAAATGCAGCATAGAAAGTTAGAGCACAACACTGCCATGCTTTTCAACAGAGCAAGAGAGAGTTACCTTGAGAACAATCTTGTTGTCTGAAGTTGGTGTGCGTCCAATCCAGAGGGCAAATTTACATGGATCTCCTTCTACGTGCTCAGTAACACCCAGTTCAGAGGTCTACAGGCAGAACAAAGCATTTAAAACAACCAGATCTGCTGCATAAAAAGAAAGTGTAGTGCTTTAACCTTGCTGTAAAACTTACAAAAAGCTTGCTCTTGTAGATGTACTTGCTCCTGCCATTGGAGTCTTTAACCTCCTTGCTGAAGATCAGTGACATCTCGAAGAGGAACAGGTGACGTTCCCGTCCCTTACGGATCAGGGTCTTGGGATCCCACACCTGGAACGCCTCCTGCAGGATCAGTTCTCCCTGGGACTCGATGTTCTCGTCAAACCCTAAAGACATTCAGTGTAATAAGAAACTGTTGCATCCGCCTCATTTGTGTTTGCATGTCTATGTGTGTCCGCTGACCTTCCAGCATGCTCAAGTGCATGGCATCGTTGGCTCTCTTGGGAACACTTAGCATGACCTCCAGACCATCCTTGATTTCACCTTTGCCTTCCTCGCAACACGTCAGGAGCTCCTACAAACACCTGAATTACCTCTGAGCTTTTAATCAAACCAGTCAGTGAGGTTTTGGGATGAATCCCAGATGTTTTTACCTTTAGGAGCAGCTGGTACTTGGTTATTCTCTGAACAGGTTTGATGAGGTATGATGAGATAGAGTTGGCCAGACGATGCCTCTGTTGAATTTCCTGTAACAGGAACATCAATACACTTTCACAATTGGCATTCAAATTGCCCACTGGCTGGAAGACATGATAAACGTTCAAAATGAATGCAATACATTAATCATAACAGAAACATTCTCACATCAAAATATCCTCCAGCATGCTCAAGAATAAGCTGAGTGGAGTCGGGTTTGTTCTTGCAGTAGTTCACGTACATCTGGAACTTATCAGCCTGCAGAAAGTAAAGACATGTATTTTAATAATCTGAAAGAAGCAGATACAATATTAGTATTCAAACACAATTAACTCTACTGACCCAGGTCACAAAACAGTGGCCCACATCTTCAGGAAGCTGCTCGTACTTCTCCAGCTCTTTGAGGAATATACTGATGACAGATAGAGACAGAAAGAGGAGCGATACACATGAGTCACTTATGGAGGACAGGAAACTAACTGGATGCTGAACTGGAGGATCGATTCAGGCTTAAAGCGTTTGCGTTAGTGAACTCACTTGTGATGGAACTCGTAGAGGTCCTGCATGTTACCAAAAATGATGTGCTCTTTGTTGACAATCCCTGGTGGGATCTCCTCCACGCCACTGGTCATCTCCCAAAGATATGTCTGGATGAATAAAGATTCAAATTGATAGATTTATTTAAATCATAGTCTGAAGTAAGTGATGAATCATTTTTCTAATGTTTTGCTTAGAATTTACATATTATAGGACAATAGATCCAATTAGCACCCTAGAATAACGCTTTTTTTAACGACTGAAAAAAAAAACGCACAAACATATACTAAAATACTCACGTCCATACACTCTCGCAAGTCTCGCACATATGTTTTTTCTGTCTGGATCAGCTCAGCCATGATGAAGCTATAAAAATGGAAAACAAACCAGAAAATGTAGATCTCTCCATCTAAAATCCAAGAATTCTTTAAATATTTCAGTGACCATTCACAGAAAATAAGACATACTCCTTCCTGCGGGCGGACTTGCGCTTCTCTTCATTAAGCTCGTGGGCAGCATCTCTGAGTTTGACCTCTGACCCTGGAGCACTAGCCGGGATGATGTCCAACTGCAGGTCTTTACTCTGGAAACGAAAAACAACTTGGTTTAGTCCCACATACTTCTGACTCCATATTTATTGCAGGACTATTCTGACTGATTATATTTACATGCACAAAAATATTCAGATAGTAACTGGAATAAGGCCATATTCTGATTGTGGGAGAGTCATGTAAACATGCTAACCCCCTCCCATAACATGATCAAGTAAATAATCTGGTTTCTAGAAATCCGATTACAACATGACAGTAGTAATCTGAATTTTGGCTCATAAACACCTTATTCTGAATATCCACTGTAACAGGATATTCCTGTATATCTGTCCAAACAAAGTTATTGCTTGGTGATATTAGATACAGGCAGTTGTAAAAGCTTGTGTTATTAACAGTGTTGTTCTAAACTAAAACTACTAAAGGTACTAAAATTGCTAAAACTAAAATAAATATAAATTAAAGCTAAATAAATTAGCAAAAAAAACTGAACAATATATCTATAAAATATATTGATATATTATATATTAAAATATATACCTGAAAATATAAATATATTATAAATATATAAATATAAAAATAAATGCTAATTTAATATATTAATAAATACTATAATAGTTTGCAACACATTTTGTTTTTGTTTCATTGTTATGGACATGAATGAGAATTGTTTAGAACCGATTACACTATTGTGTACAATTAATTACTGTAATAAAAATTATTATGATAAATGGAACCTCCACAAGAGATTACCAGGATTTTTTTTTATAGATGTATTATGAATATGCTGATTACAGACAAGAATATTCCAATAGCTGTGAATCTTGTAAAACTATTATTTTAAAAAGTCTGAACCATAATATGTACCTTATGAAGATTAAGGTTTATGAGCAATATTGATGCTTAATGCCTTTTGCAAATGGTGATTGTATTTTGCATAATCTGCTAACAGCCTACTTCTCAACTGAGAAATATAGGCCATTTGATGATTGGGAAAAACAAACTATCTGTCCAGATTATGGCTCTAAACCATTTGTGCACTCATGAGAATGTGGTAAGATCAAATATCACACAGTACGAGAAGAAAACAACATACTGCTTTGTTGGAGTCTGAAGAGATGCCGAGGGCTTTCTCGAGAGAAGTGCGATACTTGTCCATGCGAAGGGAGAAGTCTCGATAGCGTTTGTCCACGGCCGTGACCCATTTCTTAATCTCAGCGGCGTGGGAGTGGCCCTTATCGCAGAACCCATCCGCTAACTGTATCAGCAGCTTCACCCGCTCTTTGGTTTGCTGAGGACACAGGGACAGGATCAGCTTGAGGGAACTGCAGAGTTAAAGCTTGTCACGGCTGTGGTGCTGTTGTACCTTGGCTGTGATGTGGAAGTCCTCGTGCTCCTTCAGAAGCTCCTGGGTGTGGTGGATGCTGGAGCCCGTGGAGGTGTGTGTGGACAGATAGAACTCACCGGTGTCGTGGATCCACTCCAGAGCCTGGACAATGAGAAAGAAACACTTTAAAATACTGATTGTTAAAGTGTTATAAAACCAGCCTGTTTTAGCACTGCTCATTCACACCTCAAGCCCCGTTTACACCTGCTATTAAGATGTGATTTGGTTGATGGATGCAAAGTGGACAAAGCTAAATACAGGTGTAAACAGGGTCTAAAAAGTTGTGAGCTTGTCCACTTTCAGACGAAGTGGAAAACGCATTCGACCGGATTGCTTTTGTAGTGTAAACGCTCAAGTGGTCGAATGTCGTCTTCAGGCGCGTTTATTTGTAAATTGCGTGAGCTTATTTTGTCCATTAGATCGAAATTTCTGGAAAAAAAAAACATACATTTGCCTGCCCAGAGACCCTCCCCTTGATGAAATCAGGACAGAATTGGTTGAAAATGGATTGAAAATGGAAAATGGAAAACGGGTATGTGTCTCCCTCGTCTACATGTGATCCGATCTAACAAAACGCATCTTAATACCAGGTGTAAACAGGGCCTCAGATTTGAAAAAGACTAGTGAAATAGGTGTGCAAAGCTTTGGATAACTGGGAGTGTAGAAGAGGGGAAATAACAACCACTAAAACACAGACCTACAACACACTCATTATACAGATAAAATAATATTTAAATGTGAGCGGGGAAAAAACAAACAAACAGCAGATTTGGGGGCACCTTGATATATTTAAAAATGTAACCCTATGACAACAAACTCACAAAAATCTTATTAGAGACTACTTACAACTATCATAAACAAATCAAATGTTTTCTGATAAATTATTAGAAATATAAAAAAATCTGCATTATAACTTTTCAGAGCTATTAGTCTATATGAAAAATGAGGAAGAAAAGGTCTAATAATATTTTCATTACGTTTACGAGCACTACAATCTGTGAACAAATGACATTAGTTTAGCACACAAAGAATAAAGGCATAGTTACTTTTTTGTCCATTCTTCTTTGAATTTTCGGTCTACATCATTGTCTTCTGTGTATCAGAATAATTCAACGTGTCATCGCGTTCATGATCACGCTGTACCAGTGTCCTTATTTGAACATATTTATTTCATTTAAAGAAGACATGATGAAATATGTACGCATACACGCTGCTGGTTCATGTTTGGAGAAGGAGAGTATGTGAAATATGTCCAGAAAAACTTGAAACACACTTGATCCGGTCAGGATATGAACTGTAATCAGTGTTGCGAGTGTGTTTAAACTCATCGCGCCGTTCTGCACAGAAACACTCTCATACACGTGCTTTGCGTGTTTCTGTTCTTTCTATTCATCAAATGTTTCTTAAGCAACATTTCTGATTATTATCAATGTTGAAAACAGTTGTGCTGCTTTGTATTATTGTAATACATTTTTTGTAGGATTCTTTGATGAATAGAAAGAACAGTATTTATTTGAAATAGAACTTTTCTTGTATCATTATACAAGTCTTATTGTTAATTTTGATACACTTAATCTATCCTATCTGAATAAAAGCATTAATTTATTTTTTACAAAAAAATCTTTCTGACCCCAAACTTTTGAACAGTAGTGTAAAAATATGTGCATGATAATGAACTGTTTTAATAAACAGACCATTCCCATATATTTATTGTTCATGTGGCTCTGTTGTACAAATTTACAAACCAAACACGCAAACTAAATAAAAAAAGACAAATTTAAAATTGTTTCATTTTTCCCTGTGCCATTTCAATGCAATGAATTTCAATGTTTGATTTTCATTTCCTTTATGCCCTGGTACTTGATGTATAATCAGGTCCTAAAGCAAAACTAGTCAGAACCAGTTTAAAATCACAGCATTCGCATGACTAAACCAGCAGTGGCCAGTTGCATCTTTTTTTCTTATGTAAGACTGTCTTAAGATCTAGTCTGAGCAACTAGCAGTTAACCAGGGTGTAATAACTTAAATCATATTTTTCAGATTCAAATCTAAAACAATCTACGTTTTTATGGAAATTACTTTAAAAAGTTTCGACCAGTCTTAAAGAAAAAAAAAAAATGAGATGACTAACTTGTAAGAATAGTCTAAGCAGTTTATGCAACCAGCCACAGGAATAAACTGAAGATGTTCATGCTATGGCACATGAAGACATGCACATTCAAACACACACACATTCAAACAGAAGATGAAAAAGGTAAATAATTAATGTCTCAGTGCATCTTCAATAGAGGCATGGTACTGAGTCAGTCTGTCAGTCTCAGGCTTGGGCCAAGAAAAAATGAATAATCAGACTGACCAGACATCAAAAGGAACAGATGGAGAAAGAGAGAGACATCAAACCTGTTTGGCACTGCGTTCAAACACCACATACTGCTGACACTGGTCCAGCCGCCTCTTCCTCATGGTCCAGAAGTGAAGGACCCGATTCTCCCTCTGCAGCAACTCATTCAGGATATCTACAAAATCACACATGAACATTATTAACCATGATGCACACCAGCCCAGATCTCGAACCACTAGGGTACGTCACTGAAGTCATGCTAAACCTTAGAGCTGCATGATTCTGGATAAATTGAGAATCATGATTTTTTTGTTTAAAAAAAAAAAAAAGAAAAAAAAAAAAAGAAAATAGACATCGGTTTGAATGAATGATTCAATGATGCGATACTTGTCTCAGACTTCACTTGTTTCATTACTGGATGAATCAGCGTTTTTGAACAAATCTCTTTTATTTTTTTACCATAAAAATAAATTATATATATATATATATATAATAAATAAGCATGGTTATTAATATATATTTTAACGTTAATAAAACAACATTTATTTAATCATAGAATTATAAATTAAATGGGTAATTCTACTGCTTGAATTGCACTCATGGTAGGAAAAGAATAACAGTGTAGTATAATATAGTAACAATAATAACATAGTAGTATTATAATATGGATAGAATCCATGCATATTTAATCAAAACATATTTTTTTACATAAATGTAACAATTGTATTATTTTTTAATTATTTTAATTATAAAATCTATACATTAAGTGGGTCATTCAAGCTTAAATTGCTCTGATCGTAGGGAAAGCCGTTATTATTATTATTAATGACTAAATGGCTTATTATTTGATCAAATATTTACATAATGATACTTGATTTTAAAATTAATTAATCTATAAATTAATTGATTTTCACATCAATAATTTGACTAAATTAATGCTAAATTGACAGCACTAAAGGTAAAATCTCTATACCAGTGGATGCACTTTACAGTGTGTGTGTGTTTCATGAAGGTAAAGGGACAATTCCCAGTGGAGTATCGCTGTCACCATTCTGCAGTAAGTTGCCATCTCTGTGCGGCGGAGGCCTGACCCATTTACGCTTTTCTTATCCGAGTCATTGTAAGCGCACTCAGAACAGAAGAGGGCTGCATTCACAATGCACACACTCTAAACTGGGCTAAACTGGGCCAAAGTGGGCCAGATGCTGAAACTCAGTGAGGGTGTAGCACACAGCTCGGCCACTAGATGGCGTAACAAAGCTATTTCAGAATGTGTACACAATGTACAATCAACAAGCACTGTAGCTAAACCCCTATGGGGAAGACAGTCTGTGTTTTGTCATGTCCCCAGAGAGGCAGCAGAGGGAAAACTGGTAAATAAGAGGAGAACATGCGGATAGCAGCATCTGTAGCCCTGTGGTTTCAAATGCTACAGAGACCATGTGTTTATTAATACGTCTCTCTGGAATACTTGATTCTGATTGGTCAGTTGTGGTATTCTACAGTCACATATTTTTGCATCCACATAACTGTGTAACTGTCCACTTAAAGCTGCAGTCGGCAAGTCTGGCAGATTGACTGGACTTGGGCAAAATTTTGAATGTTTACAACTCTCGTGCCCCTCCCCCACTATCAACCAATACCCTCCCACCGAGTTCGTGCTCGTCAGTGCGTGTGCACCACGAACCTGCCCAACAAGTGCTAACGTGAGCTCTCCATACCAACACATTTGGGCAAACATACTTAGATTACTAACATAACACTAAGAAATAAAGTAACTGGTTGATAAAGCACAATTACCTCTCGAGAAGAAATGTAGCAAGAATGTAGCAAGCACTTTCTTTTGTTAACATTAAAGCCACCAAGAAATCATTTTTTTTAATGGAATTCTGCAGTATTTGTTATAAATGATGAATCCGTGCACATCTTCTTTTTTTTTTATTCATGTTCCTCATAATCTTTAATCGAGATAACTTGACTTGCATCTCTTCGCTTCTCTGATGACGGGGCAACCTGTCACTCAAATGAGCAAACCACAACCATTCCTACGGACAAAATCAGCCCAACAGTTTCTCTTGTTCGAGAAGCCGTTTCACTCAGATATGCATCACAGTAGGTAGGACAAGTCTATCGCAGCTTCTGTTTCATGCATTAGTTAACATGAACTAACAATGAACAATACTTCCACAGCACAACATTAATCTTAGATAATGTTATTTTTGGCATTTAAGAATACATTTTTAAGATCAAAAGTTGTATCTGTTAGCATTAGTTCACACTGTGAACTAACAGGAACTAATGTTTACAAATGAGACTGTTATAAAATGCTACTTTTATCCTTAATGTGACATTTCTGAGTCATTATTCGGACCGTTTTGACGTAAAGCTGTGGGCAATGACTCACTTTTGACCTGCTGCTCTGGAGCTTTGACGTGACTCAGCATCCCCGGCATGCTGACACTGTTTCTGTGCATGTACTTCAGGAACACGTCGGCATTCCGCCTGGCCAAGGTGCACGCCTGGAACAGAGCAACACAGAAATGACCCAAACACAGCCGATCTGCAGGGGTTCTAAGAATTTTTAAGGCCAACACAAATAAAATTAATATCGAGCTGGGGTAATGTAGTCAATGTTTATGGTAACATCCTAAACCATCAAATGACTGTAAAAACGATGATTTAAACAACTTTACTGTTCAAATAATAAATAATAAAGTTCTATAAAATTATAAACCTCACATTTCAGCCTTTAAACCATTTTCTAAGAAAAGGGATATATACAGTGTACATACAGTATATAACTTTTTCTATATTACTCATTCTACTTTTTTCTGTAAACAAAGCAGAACTGCGCTTGTAAACACTACTTTGTTAGGCATTATACGGAGGTAATATGAAAAGAAAATGGCATCGAAACTTTCCTCGCTGAAAGGTGTCGGTTTGCAGGTACTGTATGATATACACATCATAAAGTAAACATTGTCATAATTCCACAGTAGATGAAAACAATCACATGGCATAAATGTGAGCTATTCGGTGATTGCAAACTGCTAGGAAAGCGTAAGCTCGTAGAAAGTGCAACAGCGCATTAAAACTAAATGATACCCAGCACACACTGGCAGGCAGACATGTGTCCTCTGGGTTTGGATGTTACCTTGAGGAAGGCCTCTTTCTGCTCCAGGTGCTTGCTGATCATGGGGCTGACGTGGTCGCTTTCACAGTTGGGCCCGAGTTTGTCGGCTCCTCCGCACCAATCCTCCTCACGCTTGTACTCCTGCTCCAGACTCTCCAAAACACTACACACCTACAGCACAGACAGGAAGATGAGCCTTCAACTGCCTGTTGGGCTGTTAAACTGACTACAATATGAAATATTATACTATATTATTAAAAGTCTTAAATGTTGATAGGTCAAAAAATAGCCAAACAAAATGCACACTAGTATTTGAGACACGTCAGTCAGCCTAAACCTTCTACTGACCTGTTCGGAGGTCTTGTAAAAGGCCACGGAGGCATTGACCAGCTTGAGCCGGTCTTCCATCTTCAGCATGAGCTGCTGCCAGTGGGACGCCACGTTCTCTGCGCAGTCGCGGATCATGTCCATGTCGTAGTGATTAGCCTGTAGAAGGGCCTCGGCTTTCTGCTGGACCTGTAGGGCGCTCTGATGGGTTTTCTGTGGAGAGGAGGAGAAAACGTGTCAGATGAGACAAAAACAAGGACTAATACAACAGAATAGATGGGCAGGAGTCAGACGACTTAAGACAATGGATGCTAGATACAACTGATAGTTTATTATTCGTCCACAAAGTGTTGTTTTTAGACGAGTATTCAGTTCAGAATTGGAGTCTGAAATGAGATAGGCAGTCTTTGTGGCTTCAGCTTCCCAATAGCAATACAGTGACAGCGGATCTGATGTTATCCTGGTTCTTCATTAAAGGAGGGGAAGTAGAGAGCAGGAGCACATGAGGACCAGGCCATGTCTGGATCATCTATGAGCTCGAGATGCAGATAAACGGCCAAATAAAGCATCAATAAATATGTTTAGCCATTAGGAGGATTTGTAGTGCTGTGTGCATTTGTTTCTTCTACACTTTCAAGTTCAAGGGGTTGATTTTACCATGCATTCATTTTTCAAATACATTTTATATAATTCTTTTTGTAAAAAAAAAAAAAAAAAACGTAAAAATATTACAATTTAAAGTAACTTTTTTAATGTAAATATATTTTAGAATGTCATTTATTTCTATGATGGCAAAGCTGTATTTTCAGCATCATTACTCCAGTCTTCAGTGTCACATGATCCTTCAGAAATCATTCTAATATGCTGATTAGCTGTGTAAGAAACATTTATTACTATTATCAATGTTGTGTTGCTTAATATTTTTGTGGAAAACATTCTTTGATGAATATTAAGTTCAAAAGAATAGCATTTTGGAACATTGTAAATGTGTTAACTGTCTCTTTTGATCACTTTTAATGTGTCATTGTTGCATAACCGCATTCATTTCTATAAAGAAATAAAATAAAATTCTTACTGACCCCAAACTTTTGAACGGTTGTGTATAGATTTTGTTTTCCATTGTTCCAGAGCCAAACTTTATAAAAAAAGTATTTTAAAAGTTATAAAAAAAATTAAAACTTTAACACATTCAAGCAAAGAATGAACATCTGTTCCTCATGTGTGGTGTAGTCACATACAGTATTATATTATATTATTTTATTCAAATGTTACTTAAAATATCACAGAATCTCTTTATCATGCATCAATTTCCAAACACGCCGTGATTTATAAAATTATTCAAAAAGTGTGAAAATATAATTTAACTGTATTTAGGACACATAAATGCTAGAAATGAAGTTAGCGTCAGCAAGACAATCTGCTGTTTAATTCCAGAAATATATCAAATAATATTTGGACCACAGAATGTTGTTAAATATACTACATAAATTGACTTGTGGTGGATTCACAGTTGATCATTGTTAGTATACAAAATAAAAAGTAGTAGTGTGAAAAGTGTTTATGTTTGTGGTTAAAAAAAAGCCCATAGTTGAAGGGCAAGTTAGCACTAATGAATGTTGACAATATTTATCGTTTAATCTATTACATCTATGGTCTATAATACGAATAAACATGAGCAAAATAAGAGGTGGGGGAAAAAAAGGAAAAGTTTGAAGCAAAATATAAGGAGCACTGACCTCGATTGCATGCTGGAACTGCTCATGCTCTCTCTGCAGCTGCTCGGCTTCTTGAAGAGAACTGGCCGTAATCAGACCTGCATTCAGCATTGATTCACCATTACGGATCCAACCCAGAACCTGCAACATTAACACAGACAAATGTATGTGTAATCTAGCACTTTCAACAACAGTAGGCGGTATTAAGTACATACTGAGCGGTACGCATTAAGTAGTACACAAGTATTCCACTCTGAAAATAGCCTGTGCATTACCTGTTTGACCTCTGCCTGTAGGTGGCGCAGTTGCACACACTGCTCCAGGTGTCTGCGGTGCTGCTCCGCCGCCACGTCCAGCTCTTGTTGTTTCTCATGTAGAAACTCCAGTAGATCCTGAACACGTGTGGCCATGTCCACATCACGGTCACACAGCAACTCCACACCTGGAAAACAAGAAGCGCCACATTATTAGCTCTCATTTTATTCCATAACAAACATCATGAAGCCGCTAGACTGTCCCAAAACAAGAGTTTTCAGTTTTTTGATAAATAGAAAGTTCAACAGAACAGTAACATAAATGTCTTTACTGTCACTTTTGATTAATGTAATGCATTCTTGCTGAAATAACGTATTCATTTCTTTCAAAAGTTCACCAGAAGTGCATATAGCTATAATAAAATATGTTATTTTCTAATATGATGTTGGCCTCACCGGACGCCTGCACCTCGTTGACGTACTGCAGCAGTTCCTGGCCCTGGTGGATGACATGGAAGGCCAGGTTGTTCATGGTCAGGGCTTTATCCGCGTGGTGCTGCAGTCTCTGTTCGGCCAGCGTCAGGTCTTCTGTGTCAAAGTCATTCATCTGCTGCGACAGCTCCTCATTCCATGAGTCTAGATCGGAGATAATCTGGAAAATAACATACCAGATATGAGCGCGCAGTCTGAGAGTCTCAGACTAATGGGACTAATGGGAATTACTAATGGGCAGACACAGCGAGATCACCCAGGACAAGAAACAGAGTGACCTGTCCTGCCTTGCTCTTATATGTAAAGGCCAATGTCTTCCTTTATAACTCTCTGTGCAACAGCGTAATCACTTTTGGGTGCAGATCATCCTTGAAGATTGCCAGCTTATTAATTGTTAGCAAATCATATTAGACATCAGGGAGTCACTAACTATGTGCTGATGGGAATATTGCCCTAGTTTAAGGAATAGTTCATTCGAAATGAGGATTCTGTCATTATTCCTCTCCCTCATGTCGTTCCAAATTTGACTTTTTCTTCCGTGGAAAACAAAAAAGTTCTGGCTGCTAGTTCCCAAAAAATAAATAAGCATTCAAAGTTTGGAACAATGACAGAAATTTAATTTCTCTGTGAATTATCCCTTTAATTAAAACACATACTGTCCCCTACAGACACTTGATCAAATATACAGTGAACTCACGTCAATGGCGTCCCTCTCAAAGATCCTGAGCTGCAGGAAAAGCTCCAGTTTGATCTTCCTCTCCTGGAAGAGCTCTTCCATCTGAGCCTGAGCCTCATCCAGCTGCTGCAGGACGCTCTCGATGTGGTTGATGGAGCTGTTGTGAGGAGTCTTGTTGCTGGAGATGGCCGAGTCTCTGCAGGAAGACAGTCAAGAGCCGTCACCACACAGGTTTATTTGTTCTAGTGTGTGTCTTTTGGGAAAACCCAAGCTGTAGTAAAAATGGAATTATTCATTTAAGGAATGTTTGAAATTCTCAAGCCCAAGTCTGATGGAATTTGAGGAATTTTAGCTCCGTTTTCTCTATTTGTACCTTGTTTACACAAACACAATGCTTTTATTTGGACTTCCCGACTATTATCTGCTTCGCTGATTGATTGAGTGGGGTCAAAACAGGGAACCTTGGGAATCAGTAAGGATCAAAAATGACTTGATGTGTACTGAGTAGGTCAGCTGTTAGAGCAGATACATCATGAGTTTAATTCTGATTCATGAATCTGTTTTCACACATTAAAGAGATAGTTCACCCCAAAATGAGAATGCTGTCATCCTTTACTCACTCTCAAGTTGTTCCAAACCTGAATGAGTATTTTTGTTCTGTTGAACACAGAAGATATTTTGAAGAATGTTGGTAATCAAACAGTTGACGGTAGTATTTTTATCATACTATGGAAGTCAATGGCTACCGTCCGCTGTTTGATTACCAACGTGCGTCAAAATATCTTCTTTTGTGTTCAACAGAAGAGAGAAACTCAAACGGGTTTGGAACAACTTGAACTATCCCTTTTAGATTTTAAAATACTGTTGCAAATCTTCACCATTTGAGATGCTATTGAATTTGAAATTTAATCATCTAAACTAATTTGGTTTTATCCCATTACAGGCTGCTTTTGATAAAATATACAAAATGCATATTGTAGCTCTCAAATCAGATTTAAAAAAATCATTTATTTTTAGATAGACAGACAAAATAAAGTGGCTGTAGAAACTTAGTTTCACTATGTAGCTCTGATCAAAAATTACTAGACAAAAATGTTAGAACAATTCAAACTGATACCTTTTGAGTTCAACACTGATTCATGAATCAGGAGTTTTCAAATGGCAATTCAGATGGTAAATTACTGAGGCAAGTGTTTATTTTCTGTTGCATTTTCAATCATATTGAGGGGTTTTATTATCTAATACTAATTTTGATTTTTCTAAATTTAACTGAATGTAGTTCTAAATTTTAAATGGATCTTTATCCCATCAAAAGCTGCTTTGGATGGAAATAAATAAAATGAATAGCTGTCAATTCGGATAATATTTGTAAAATATAATATATATATATATATATATATATATATATATATATATATATATATATATATTTTAGACGGACAGAGAAAATAAAGTGCCTGCAGATGCTGTACAACACAATATAAAATGTTGCATTTTGTGGAATGGATTGAACACTGTCTTCATCACCCTGCCAGTGAAAAAGGAGCAAATGGGGTTTGAAAAGCAACATTATGCTTCATTTTGTTGCTCTAACCTCTGAGGGATAGAAGTAAATGATCAGCAGAATACTGAACCTAAAACTAACAAAAAACCGACAAATATTAGGGCCCGAAAGAGGATGTGACTTCAGGCTTGAAAATTAAATGTAATAAAACAAAAAGCCAGCACTAATGAGATTCTAAATTCATTAAAAATTGAAATTATATGGTCCTAAATGCATTATCTGCGAACGGGTGAGAGGATTACAAGCCCATTGGAAAGATAATATGTAAAATATGCAACATTATCCTCTTTTCATTAAAAAGGTTAATTATCAGGGACAGCTTTAGTAATACTTGTACAAGAGGGTGAGGGGGAAAAGAGAAAGAGGAAGCAACAGTTTCAAACGGGTCTGTAAGGGATAGAAGAAAGACAGAAGAATCCTTTCATCCCGTCTCAAAGGATACAAGCGGGTTAACTCTGATTAAACTTTATTAAAAACAAATGGTGTAATAAGGTAAAAACAGTTATCGGGGTAATAAAGACTCTCGCTTATAATTGACGCTTCAGTGCTGGATCTCTGCGGAAAGTCTGTTCCCATAGTGATGTGCTTTTATCTTACTGCAAGGCTTGCGTGACTTGTTACAGAGTAACAGAATAATTAACGCATTCACGACCGGTACACAACCTCAACACAACCAGGGTTTCGAGATTAGACTAGGCTCAAATAATATGACAGTCTTGCGTCTGAAAGTGAGTAACTGAGTGCGATGATGAGATCCTGATATCTCATGTGAATGCATAAGAGAGCTTGTGTACAGTAAGTGTGTAATGTCTCTGCGGTGTGGGCATTCTGTGTGTTGGTGTGAGCTGGGGACCTTTCTGTTTGTACCTCTGGGCTCTCGGGTTTAAGTATTACCTCTGCATAATTAACTAGGCGGTTATGAAAGCAGGATTATGTAAGACACTAGAGGAAGAGAGAATAACAGAATGAGAACAAGAGAGAGAGAGGGAGAGAGGGAGAGAGAGAGAGAGAGGGAGAGGGAGAGAGAGAGAGAGGGAGAGGGAGAGAGAGAGAGAGAGAGGGAGAGAGAGAGAGAGAGAGAGAGAGAGAGAGAGAGAGAGAGAGAGAGAGAGAGAGTGCACATGGAGGGATAGCCATCCTCAAAATTCACATGTGTAGAGAGACTAATTTGCAAGCGGAGGAGGATCAAGCCACATGTCTTCATTTGCTCTCCTTTATAAAAAAATAAATAAAATAAAAAAAACAGCAAATTCATATGTAATATTTTATATATTTATAAAATATGTATCTATATTTAATGGTCTATTTTACAAATTAAGTATATATATATACATATATATATATATATATATAAAAATATAGATTTTTTTATATCATCTTCCTTTTTTGTGTAAAATAGTTTGACCCACTTCTTCACTGAATCATGTCTACCAGACTCATTAAATATGTATGTGACTTAAAGGGCTCATTCGATGCCCATTTTCCACAAGTTGGTATGATTCTTTAGGGTCTTCATGTAAAGTTTGTAACACACTTTGGTTAAAATTTCTCAATGGTTGTGTAAAACAACACCCTTACCTCCTCAAGTTCCGACAAGGAAGACAGACGTTGCCTAGCAACACGCACCAACGCGCCCCTTTTCCTCGGATATCCCAGCTCAGAAGTCGGACAACCGTGTGTGTGTGTGTGCGTAAGATTTCAAAAGATGGCTTTCACAATAATCAAACAAACCCCACCTCAATGGAATCGAACTTGTGTCCACACCAAAACATGAAAGCAATATAAAGAGCTGTAGCAGAGGAAGACATGAAAGGAAAGGACATTGAGAAGATTGAGCACCTGAGTTGTTGAATAAGATCCTCTCCCTCTTTGATGACATTTACAGTGAACTGCAGTGTGGTCTGCTGTTGCTGCCCGAAACGCTTGATCAGGTCCTGAACAGCCTCCACCGACTCGGCGTATACGTCGTCCAACAATTCCTTTTGCAGCTCCTCCAGCCATGTCCACAGCTATCAGCAAAAGACACATGCGTTAATCCGTTTTTTACTTCGCTTAGAAAGCTAAGGTAATACCAACAATAATAATAGATATATCATTATATGTGTTGCATAAAAAGATTGCATATTTTGCTAAATGTACACATTCACCTTGAGTAAGTTTTTTCCTTTCTGATCTAATATTAAATGTCTAAAGGGGAGCTATAACAAAGTCTTGATTTTGATTTTGGGCTCTACTAGAACAGCTTTTCATGCTCGAATGTTTTAAAAAAAAAACAAATTGTTTGTCACATATTCTCCTTTGTTGCAGCTCCTCTCTTCCCAGTCTGTCAGTAACGCTCTGTTTAGTTCCTGTCTCTATGAAGCCCCTCCTTCTGAAAAGCACAATGTGCTCTGATTGGCTGGCTGGATAAGTGCGTTGTGATTGTTCAACCCTTTCTAATGTGTTTGGGAAATGCCACGCCCCCTTACCATAACCACCAGTTTTAACACACCACTAACTAAATCAACCAGGCCTCGTCCCTTATTTTGTGTATGCCTTGGGCAGGAATTATTTAAATGAGAAATATTGTGATGCGTTCGTGGAGGCGTTTCAGGGAGTTCAGAAACTGATATTGAGTTTCATTTGCAGAGGCTTTGTGCTTTCTAAATTTGCAGACATTTTTTATGCTCAAACAGCAATATTACACACTAAAGAAAGCTGAATATTTATTTTAAAAAAGCATACAAGGTCCTCTTATGCATAAACATGGGAACATAGTTTGAAACAGGCGATCTGAGGCCTGAGGAGAACTGAACAGTTTTGAAGTTTATTGTTGACGGCGACTCATTTGTTACAAAAGCTGTGCTTTGATGGCTTCTCACCAGAGGTGATTTAAAGACGAAGAATTTAACTTCTGTAAGAGGATTTTAGCACGCTGACAGTTTAGCATATGCTGAAGCTGTCCCCAAGAGGTTGTCTTTAATTCAACCTCTATAAAGCACCACTGCAAAACATGTTTTACTAACCCCCGGTTTCACAGACAAAGGCCTACGCCTAGTCCCAGACTAAAATGCATGTTTGAGATGTTTTAACTGAAATCAAAGCATGTCAGTGCCATTTTTAGGATGCACACCAGTAAAGTTTTTTTTCTAAGGCACGTGTATAAAAGCTACTTGAATGCCCTAATTGAACTAAGGCCTAATCCAGGCTTAATCTAAGCCCTGTCTGTGAAACCGGGCCAAAAACGTACTATTTTTTTCATTCAGACTAAACCGCTCAACCATCCTGTCCATCCCTAGTTCTTACCTCCTTCACATGGGTGTGGAAAGCCACGGACATGTCCAGCAAGACCTTTCGCTGCTCCACACGCCTAACAAAGTCCTGGATCCGGTCCTCCAGCTGATGGGCGGCCTGATAGATCTCCTCCGGGTCACACTCGCCCGTCTGGGCCAACTGCTCCGCAGCTTCAAGCAGCTTATCAGCATTAGTGTATGTATTCTGATAAAGAGAAGACACATATGGACAATGATGATGCTCAAGTCAGCTGTTAAGAATATCTCACTTCAAATGCATTTAGGCACTGACTAATACAAACAATATAGTTGCTGAAATAGTTGCAAAGTTTCTTCTAGTCATTATAATGTCTTGGGGAGCATCAGAATAAAGTGTCAGCAGATATTAAGCAGACAGTCTACTACTAATACTCTAATGACTGCTAGTGGACATGTAGTTGCAAAGTTACTTATAGTAAGTAGAATGTCTAAAGTGGATCATTAAAAAATAACGTGTAATCACAACGGCGACACAGTAAAATACAATAGTCCATTAGTAGGGTCTGTCACACTGGTAAGATGAAATCAAATCGAATAATTTACATAAGATTAAATATACCTAAGGACCAGCAGGCTAGTAAAAATGACTAGCCGTGCAAGCCCTAACATGTGTCATATTGTATTCAGCGTCTTATCAGCTGTGTTCATTTATGCATGGAAGAATCCAGCTCAAATTAAAACTGAGGGGAAGGGGAGACTTTATAAAGGGATTGAATGGCGAACCTGAGCAACTTCCTCAAAGTCTTCATGGCGTTTCTGCAGTGCTCTGGCGCGATGCAGAGACTTCCCCACCCCTGTGTGTTTGCTGAGAAACGCCTCACCGTGGTTCTCAATCCAGTCAAGAACCTACTCACACAGAGAAAAAAACCCAAATTAATTTGTGAGACAGCGGCAAAGCTTTCCAGTCCTTCTTTAGGTGAGAATGTGTCCTGTCAGAAAGGTTTTATGGTAATGGAGTCAAATCAAGATAGCATGACAGGTGAGACTACAGGGTCCAAGATGGAAAGAATTATGCATAAAGGTGTCGTTCACAGCCTAGCTCTCCCTCTCTGCCTCTCATCACATCCCCGGCACCTGAATAGTGGTTTCCATGGCAACACTTTCCCTCAGCCACAGAATTAGCCGTTCTGCATTCTCTCGGTCGAACACCTCGCTGCAGAAAACCACAATCTCTGCACCAGTAAACTGGCCCTGAACCTATGAAAACAATGTACAATAGAAAGAAACGCAAAGTGCTACGCTTCGGCAGTGGCTTATCCTTGACTTTAAATTGCATGTGTCTATTTCTGTTTGCGTGTAAACAATTACATTCCCAGAGAACTTCAGCCAAGATGTTGCTGTGGTGTTTCCTCTACTGTATTAAAGAGGCAGTGGTAACAGTAATTGTACAGTAAGAAACAGTAAAAAAAAGTCTGCTGGTAAGATGTTTTGCCGACACACTGCTGTACACTGAGGGACTGAGGGATGCCAAAAGCACAATAATTATATCAGTCTTTCTTTCCTATCAGTAGAACCAAGTACAGACTCAATTTGGTGGATGCAACTACTTTCAAGAACATCATGGTCAAAATGGCTTTAATGTAAACAGAGGGGACAAAAAGTGTCAAATTGTGTGGTGTATAATGTAATTAATATTAATTAGAAACAGAAATATTAACAAGATATCCAAAATATTTAAACACTATTTACCTTTCTATTATTTACCTTGAACATTTTTCTTTTATTATTTGAATTATTATGATGATTAATTTTAATATTAACTAAAACATGCAATTTCATTAAATTTATTTTGCTAATAATTATATAACATTTATCCCTTTGTGTTTGTGTGAAAATTAGCCAAAAGTGGCTCTGTGGAGATAGGATTACCAAATTGTAATAAAGTAATATTACAGTAAAATTAAAGTAATATTAATATTATTATATAAACATGTTCATTACTAATGTTCATTACTAAC
Organism: Meda fulgida; assembly: GCA_030578275.1. Lineage (NCBI taxonomy): Eukaryota > Metazoa > Chordata > Actinopteri > Cypriniformes > Leuciscidae > Meda > Meda fulgida. The sequence continues at coordinate 3,652,872 of CM060634.1, read as the reverse complement.
ATTTAAATAACATTGCATTTTTAAGTTAAGGACTGATACTGTTCAATATGATATTGATTTTTGTTATATAAAAAATTGTGTTAGTGACGTGACAGCTTATGGAGCCCTTTCAGTTATTCATGCAGACTCTACGTCCTTTTGTATCTCTCTCATTTCCTTCCATCCCATTGTATCATCTCTATGCTTTTTGAATCGTTCCCCCAAGAGTATTATGAAATGCCACGTGCAGTTCTCAAAAGCACACTTCTACCCATGTGGATCTTGTGGGGTATTTTAAGGTGAATGAGTGTGAGTGTGTGTGTGTGTGTGTGTGTGTGTGTGTGTGTGTGTGTGTGTGTGTGTGTGTGTGTGTGTGTGTGTGTGTGTGTGTGTGTGTGTGTTTTACCTGCTGAACGTCCTGCTGGAATACACACAGCTGCAGACGTTGGTGCAGCCGGACCTTACGGTGTTGCCAGATGTTCTCCAGCTGTCTCTGGTGATGCAGAACCTCATGGATGATGTCCAAAACATGGTGAACCGCCTTGGAGTAATTGGCAGACGCCGTCAGCGAATCAGCACTGCCAGGGGTCAAAGGGCGCTGAAGTTTGTCCAATAATGCTTTTCCATCTTGACTCACCTAGTAGAGGGCGGGACAATGATGAGAAAACAATTGTACAAGCCTATTATAATAAAATGAAGCCGCATTGTTATATGCAAAGTAACTCATAATAGCACTGATCGTTTTATAATAAATATAATTAGCTAAAATTGCCACTTTAGACATGCCTGTAATTGCTATAATGTGCTAGTACAATTTACTTTGGGATCAGATCCCTTAAACGGCTTTTCAAGAGTGCCTTGCAATTTAGTGATTTGGAGACGCACGGCTCCGTACCTCAGAGTAGGCAGCGGTGATGTGTTCATACAGGCCTTGGTGATGGTGGATGGCATCCTCCAGGTCCTGTAGCTCAGAGGGCAGGTCCACTTCCCCACACGCTTTACACCATGAGTCCACGTTACTCATGTACTGCAGAAAGACACAAGTATACACATATTTAAAACAGAAAAATAGAATAATCACATACAATATGGAGCACACTTTAAAATAAAGGCAAGTTCTAAATTGAACATATATTATGTCAATACAGACCTCTGACATCAAAGAACTAGAGTGAATTAAAACTAATAATAAGGGCAAATGCAGGACATGATGAGAGACATGCTTTACATGCTGCACTCTGAATATCAATTCAAATCAAATGGTCTTTCATCTCATCCCACTCTTTCTCAGAGATGAAGAGAGGCAGAGAGTCTGGTTCCTCAACTCAAACAGAATCTCATGCATGAGGACGGCCCAAACCAGCCTGCCGCCAGATTGGCGGTTGTGCTGATGCGCAAAGGAATAAAAACGTCTGGGAAAAAGATTGTTGTTGATTCAGCCTCTCTATGAAAACACAGCATGTGTGAGAGGAATATTTTATTCACCTGTCCTCTTTACAGCAATCTCTCAAATATCATACTTTTCCCACATTTTTACAAGAATGTTTTTTTTTCTTCGCATTCTGAAAGATAAAAGTGAATATTTACAATGCAAATAAAGGGATTACAAATGCTGATTAAAAACAAACTTTCATTTTATTTCATTCCAAATAAAAATAATTTTTAATGTTTATTTTTAATAATGCTCAGTATAATTAGATTTTGTATTTACTCAATATGTTTATTCTACATATTTTTATGCTTATTAGAGAATTGTGCTGTTAGCTAAGCCAGATCCTAACTTCAAACTCTATTATGCCATTTTAAAGTCTTGGTTTTGTTTTTAGGCTGTACTAGAATAGGTTTTCATTGAATGATTAAAAAACACCTTATTTTTCAGATAATTGACATATTCAGACTCTTTCTGAAAAGCACAATGTGCTCTGATTGGTCGGCTGGATCAGTGTGTTGTGATTGGTCAACTGCTTCGAGCGTGTTTAGGAAATGTCCCGCCCCTTACCATAACTGCAAGTTTCAACACACTACTAGCTTACTCAACCAGACCTCGTCCCTTTATTTTGCGTATGCCTTGGTAGGGCATTATTTAAATGAGGAATATTGTGATGTGTTCGTTCCCGGAAGAAAACTTTGCAGACCTTTTTCATGCTCAAACAGCAACATTACACACAAAATAAATGTAAAAATGTGTTTGTTATTCTAAATGAATCAAAGCCAAAGTCTGATTATCATTAACAGCCTGTGAAGTCCATTCCTCTTTTCTAATTATGAAAAATCACATCTTCTACAGTCTAACCAATCCACAACTCGTACACAAACACTGATCTCTTCGCCGAGCTCTCATTGGTTTCAGTGATCATTACAAGATGTAGCAGTGTTCTCTCTGACCTGGTCACATTTCTGGTGGAAAGTAGCAGACATCTCCAGCAGAGCGCTCCTCTCGTCCAGCGCAGCAGCGAAGGCCTTCCACTCCTGCTCCAGCTGACCTGAGATCTGTTTGATCTGCTGGGACGCATAGTGGCCCGCCTCCAGCAGACGGTTCCCCACCGACATGATGCGGTTTATGTTTACGTAAACATTCTGCGAGACAACATTTTTTTTTTTACTATCACCGGCAAATCATCATATTAGAATGATTTATGAAAGTTCATGTGACACTAAAGACTGGAGTAATGATGCTGAAAATTCAGCTTTGCATCACTGGAATAAATTACATTAAATATATATTCAAATAGAAAACAGTACATTTTGTAATAGTTTGTAATAATATTCCACAATATTTTTCTGATCAAATAAATGCAGCCTCAGAGCACAAGAGACTTCTTTCAAAAACACTTGTAATGAGGGATAACAAAATGAGTGAGGACCCATTATTCACACTGTTATTGATGGCTTATAACACAATCATTAAACCTTTACATAAACATTTGAAGACTTACCACGGCTCAATATGCCTACATCCTCTTTCTGCCTCTTTAAACAGGAAGTGATCAATACTTCTCCCTACAGTAATGGGGATTTTTAAAGGACTCCCCTAACAGGGCGCACAGCTGGTGGGCGAACACCCAAACAGGAAGCACTTAGGTGGATCACGGTCTATGCTTCATCTCTGATTATATGAGTCACCATCACTCAATAAAGAATCGGCTCTTACATTGTCAAACGCAAGCCATTACGCAGCTTAAATGGAAGAAAAATACTACCGGTAGTTTAGTCTGAGCGAAAGAAATGGCAGTGTGTGCGTAAGGGTTTCCGCTGTGGGAACATTATGGGATACAGGATGTAGGTAGTGACACAGTAGCTAGCTGCGTTTACATGGACCATAATAATCTGTTTGTAATCTGACTAGCAGCACAGTCGGAATTAAAAAAAAGTCACATGTAACCAACTGGAAGGAATTGGCCAAATCCGATGGACATTTCCGTTCGATAGGACATGCAAACACTTGATTGGATTGAAAACCGAAACTGGATATTTTGTGCATGTGCAATGATGTTACAAATGGCATTATGACGTATGACACAAGGAACGAGTTGTTGTTAAATAGAGTATCAATCTAAAATTCTCAATCCACTCATCGTCTGTGAAATGCTAAAGGAGATGTTGTCCCAGCACTCCTTATTTTTGGACTCTCATCCACAGAGCCTTGTTTTGGGGGTGGGAAGGGGCGATTTTTTTACGGCTTGATAAATCTAAGCAGCACGGCACAAAGCTTCACGTGCTTGTCATCTCCTCTTCAGGACAATATTAAGCCTGCTTTTTAAAACCTGCACCAACAGGGGAAGTGTTGTTGAGTGTGTGCATGTCAAAAGATTAATCTTCTCACCATGCAGTTCATGGCAAAGTGGTTGTGCTGGGTCTGCAGCTCCATGGCGTGGGGGTGGTTGTTGCCGATCTCAGTGTATCCAGCCAGAAACAGCCCTTTGTTGTGCATGATCCAGTCAAACATCTGCAGAGATACAGCAATCACACACACATCAGGCACACATTTGACTAGAAGCAGGTTTGTGTGTGTTTGTAATGTAAGATATCCCATCGGGTGCATATATGAACACGTGTATCGTTGTGTTCATATAGCTGAAAATGGATAAAAATAGAAAATCCTAAAAATGACCCATTTCTCAGGAGCAAAGAATAGCTGCTGGTTTCCTAGCAACATGCAAATCTTCCACCCACTATGAGAAACATTGATACAAATTAGTGAGAACTTCTGTAAATATGTGCACAGATCCAGAATTAAAACACAGGGTTTTCCCCACCTAGGGGGCCTTGGCAAACCTTGGAAGATATGGAAAGATTTAAAAGTATTTGAATTAATACATTACTATTAATATATTAAAATAATCTAGCTACAATCTAAATAGAAAATTATTAAAATGCTTTAAAAAAACTTAAAATGTGTTTGTAAAGGTTTTTCTCTTGTATTTATTCATGTATTACGTGAAAGTTACACGAGCTAAAAACATTAGTGATGCATTCACGCTAATATAATGTTGTGTATAATTTGTGTCTTTTTGACTGTTTGATTTTATGACTATTTGCCTTACCCTATTCGCTTCCATTGTGAGTGCCTTACTTTAACTGAAAAAAGCTTTTTCTGAGGGATGCGTGAAAAACATCTCTCATGGTAATCATTATGGCATGAAAACTGTAAAATATGCAATGTAGCATGCAAGGCTGTTTATTGTTTAATGTGATTACTTTATGGATTTTGTAAGGTGTCCTTGAGTGCCATGAAAGGTGCCTATAAATCAAATGTATTATTATTATTATTTATTAAGGCTTTAATTCTTCATGTTTCTTGGGCATGCATGTGCGGATCTCACCTTTTCAGCATCCTGCTCGAACAGCCTGAGCTGGAAGCACTGGTCCAACTGCAGCTTGCGCACGTGCCAGGCCTGGTGCAGGTTCTGCCGGGTGCTGTGCAGTTTCTCGAGCAGGGCTGAGATACGGGGCAGCAGGCCCTGGGTGTCAGCGTTGGGCTGCCCTTGCCCTTCCCTCTGCCCGGGTGGCACAGGCACAGTTCGGTTAGCGTAGCTCTCGCTGCTTTGAATCCTCTGCAGGAGTCTCTGGCCCTCGCTGTCCACATCCTCCATGGGAGCTTTCATCACCCTCTTCTTCAGGACCGCGTGCTCCTCGATCATGCGCCGGGCTCCCTCCAGGTCCTGCGGGAAGTCTTTGCGTGTGACCGTTTCTTGCATCTCCTCCAGGCGTGCGAGCAAGTGCCGAGCGTTGCCTGTGAAGTCTTCGAAGGCCACGCGGATCTCGATCCACTCTTCATGGTTGTAGTCCAGGCTGCCCTCGAAGTCGGGCGTTAACTGGGACGGGTCCACCACCTTAGATAAGCCCTCCAGGGAAACCATTGTGGTCTGAAGGTGGGCGTGATGGAGGAATGAAAAGAACAGAAAATGGACATTAAGGGTAGAGAAAAAGGCTTGGGGTGGAATATGAAAGTGAATCAATATGCACAACACCACAATATGACTTCCTAACGCCCTAAATCCTATGTGAATGATGCAGCCGTTCCAGGCTCTGTTAATGACCAGCAAGGTGGAACAGCTATTTTTAACCGGGGGCATAAATCTAATTTCATACAGCCACTCCGGGACCGCCTGAGGTCCAAACTACCTAGAGACAGACAGACTCCCAGCATGAAGCCTGAGGGCGTCAGAAAAAGCGATATCAACAACACCACCAGCACTGAAGTAATACTAACCAGCAGCTCTGACCAACTGAAGAGCCTCGGGTTATATGTAGATCTGTGTACAAATGTATATGCATGCCATATATAACAAATTTATATTTGCAAAATCTTTCAAATAATAAACTTTGGCTTACACTATGCTCCGAGCATGTCTACAAATCGACAAATCTGCATGGAACTTGAAACCGTGGCAAAACTCAAACACATCCCATCACAACATAATTGATGTTTAATATAATTATTATTTTTTTTGACTAATGAGATTTCACAGTGGGTGGGGCTACCCAGCATAATCGCTCATTCACAACAAGAACTATAACACAAATTATATTAGTAAAAAACTGAATCCATTGATACGGTTCCTCTGTGACGTTATCGTCCTTGATGTGAACGCAACAGAAAAAAAAAACAATCTATAAAATGTCCTAGAAGCAGCCTGTTTGTTAAATTCTTCAGCATTTGCATAATATTTCATAAAATATGACTGCCCGTTTACTTTTTTATTTTATTTTTTTAAATATATTTACACAATTAATTATACAATTTAGTACCTTAATTGTTTACATGATAAATTTGTTCTGTTTCCACATATTTACATAGAGTTAAAAAAAGGTGCTGTCTCTTTAAGAATAGCGGCGGTTCATCGTGAGCCTCACTGTTGAGTGCAAATAATGTTTCTTTGTCACGTCAATTTGTGTGAATAATAGTGAATTGTTTTTGCTTTATTTTTGATTCACAGTTGAGAACTGACAATAAAGAACAAAATATACTGTATATTAAAAAATACATTTTCAATGAAAACATAGGAGTGAATTTTCATTCTAATTTTAGGTTAGGTTTAATTAATAACTATTATTGTTTTTAATGTTGTCATTATATTAGTTTTAAAAAATATTTCTATTTAGCTTTATTTCAGTTTTAGTTATTTAACAACTTATTTTATTTCAGCTTTTTGCCAATTAACGAAAACAATTTTTATTCATTTTAGATTGTTAACACGAATGCGAGTACAACTGTGCATCCGTACACCAAATTAACACAATTGAGCAAAAAAACATTCACTCTTCCATTCATTCATTTCTGATCATATTAGTCTGCTCTACCTAAGAGGACAAAAAAAGTCTGTTACTCTTTCTACAGATGAATAGATGGGAGATCAGAAAAATAAATCAAATGTGCGCGAGTAGGCTTCATCAGAGCCGTGAAAGAGGAGAGAGCGGAGGTGTGCGTCTCTTTTGTGAATTCAAGGTAAATGCAGTCTAACCTATTCATCAATTCAAGTCCTGCCGTCACACACACAGGCATCAGCAGCCTTTCACAGACACACACCAACACGAGCACGCTGCCCATTAGTCCATTAACCACAATGAGAATAAAGTTATGGAGTGCATTTGCTTTTTTTGCCTTCTGCTCATATTTTTGTGAGAAATGTGGTATGTCATGAGCAGTGGGCGAGATGAGAGCTTGCAGCCGTTCCTATGACACATTCCTTGACCCTGCCCACCAGAAACATTTCATCATGTGTTGTGCTCAACACTTGTTGGACTTAAATGGACCACCAGATGGCAGGGAGTGCTTCTGATCCTCCCAATGACATTCATGCACAATTTCTCAGTGTTGTGAGGTAAGAAAAGTGGTCAAAAGGGGGCAATTGGGGAATTGAAATGTGAGTGACAACAGCATGTTGACCTGTGATTGGACAAAGGATCTAAACGGCAGAAGCATGGGAATATCTCACCTCCATTTAGCATATGTCAATCAATGTTATTTTAGTATTATTTATATTATAGAATTTTTTAAATATTTTAAATTAGCTTTTATTTTTACATTTTCAGATTTCATATTAAAGTTTCAGTAATTGTAATTTTAATTAGTTTTAGTTTTTTTATATTTTTATATTTCTATTTAACTTTTATTTTTATATCTGTTTTAGTAATTTTAGTCATTCAACTCATTAGTAATTCATCTTATTTTATGATTAGTCTGTTAATCTATTGCTTACATTTGCAATTAGTCGGTTAATCTATTGATTATTTCCCGGTTAGTCGGTTAAACTATCACTTACTTTTACTGTTAGTCAGTTAATCTATCAATTATTTTTTTTATGATTTATCCATTTATTATTTTTAGATCAGTCATTTAATCCTTAAATATTTATTTTTAACTTTTTTTTCAGTATCAATAATTTTAGTAATTCAACTTATTTTATGATTAAGTCGGTTAATCTAATGATTATTTTTACGATTAGTCTGTTAATCTATTAATTATTTTTATGATTAGTCTGTTAATCTATCAATTATTTTTATGATTAGTCGGTTAATCTATCAATTATTTTTATGATTAGTCTATTAATCTATCAATTATTTTTTTGATTAGTTGTTAATCTATCAATTATTTTTATGATTAGTCGGTTAATCTATCAATTATTTTTATGATTAGTCTGTTAATCTATCAATTATTTTTATGATTAGTCTGTTAATCTATCAATTATTTTTATGATTAGTCGGTTCATCTATTGATTGCTTTTAGGATTAGTCGATTAACCTATTGATTACTTTTACTGTTAGTCAGTTAATCAAATCAATTATTTTTATGATTTATCTATTTATTATTTTCAGATCAGTCAATTAATCCTTTAGTTATCCCAACAGAAAAAGAAATAAAGGCATCAAGAATTAAAAGGCATCTATCAGTAATACAAATGTGATTTGACAGCATTTGCTTGCAGGTTTAAGTCTTAAAATATTTTGTTAATTGGGCAGATTACAGTATCTGCGTAAATCAAGCAATTGACAGCGCATTAATAAACAAATAGTACAATCGAGGAGTGAGTTCATCCATCATTTTAAACAACCAACAACGACTTTAAAAGCTTTGTAACCGAGTGCAGAGAGTACGTTACGATTCATTTTTAAATCGCTTAGCCAACAACTCGTCAAAGCTGAGAAACTATGTTTAACTAAATGCAAATGAGCAGCAAAGTGATGCGAAGACTACCAAGAGAAGTGAATATGGCGGATCTTGTTCATCATGATGCAGTTTACATACAAACGCCTTTCCCAGCAGAATGTTCAGTATTTAGCAGAAACCTGAATTGTCCCATTTATTTTTGCCAGCAAAGATCCCATTTGTGATCATATATTCAAAAGCTACGACCTTTGTGCAGCATATTAATACCAATAGGCCATACAGCAATAGGAATGGCTTTTGTCAACAAATAGTAAAGCGAGTTTCACACCGTGTCTTTACTGGACACGAGCGGTGCGATGTGACAAGACAATCAGTGACGTCGTCTACACTGGATCCCCGACAGTAAGCTGATGCCTCGTTCTATTTATGATGAACTTCTTCACGCACAAGCGATACTTCTCTAAGGATGGACAAATGGATTTGCAACGGTCGCTTTGTCGCATTCCAGTGCAGACACGGTGTCAGTGTGAAAAGACCTTTATGAATTCATACGTCAAAATTGTTCTAATTACTTGTACTGGAAAGCCCTGACTTCTCCCATTAGACAATTGTGGCATCATGTAAAAACTACCTAAATGTTAGTGGCTTCAATTGTTAAAGGTAATTATTTGGCTATAGCTTACATCCACTGTTACCTGGTACCCTTAATCTTTCTTCAATATTTCACATGAGAAAACAGAGCGGAACTGACGTAGTGAAGAATTAACTGTCATTCACATCATAGCCGCACATTGATCTTTATGGTGTTATGAACGTTGCCATAGAAACAAACCTTTTCTCTGAGTGCAAGGACGTGATGTGAAGCTCAAGTTAGAATCTTTTTTTTTTTCCAATTACGATAATTCCGGCATGACACGTAACTGCCAGTTATGATGTCACAGCAACATGCTAGTCTAGATTCTGATTGGTCTTTATCAAATAATAGCGTAATCATGTTTTATTCATGGAGGGTCCGAGATACTGATTATCATTGCATCTAAAATATTATTGTCTTGCACTGCAGCTGTGACATGAGCCATCATTTCTTTCCACATGTGGTGTCAGACTGAATGCACGCACACACAAACACACGCACAAAAGCTTCTCCTCCAACAAAAACAAACACCAATGTGCTCAAATAAAAACACGCCTGAAAAAAACCCTACTCTTGACGGCTCTGTGAACGAAAAAGTTGCAGCAACATACCTAAACTCAATACATAACAAATGCAGAAAAACATGCCAAAAAAGCATTTCTGCTGCAGCCACATTTACATTCACCCAGTCAACCTCCCCCCTCCAACCACACACACAGAACATCAACACCCACACACTCCCACATCCACCTTCACACGCTCACACCAACACAGATCGGATGTCACAGACAAACCCGCAGATTATTAATTAATCAAATTAAATGAAATGCAGCGGCGAGGCCGTTTCACCTGATAATTCAGAAGAGTGTGAGAATAATCTGGTATATTTGTATTCTGCAAACCCTGAAATGCCTTTAATTTGTTCAAAAACACTAATAAACACCAACCGGATTAACAGAACAACACTAATTTTAGTATATTAAAGCGTGCAATAATTAAAATATGCAAAGAAAGTGTGAATGTGCAGGGATTGACAGTGAGCTCTGACGGCGTCAACATCCACATCCAGCTACGCCTCTCAACACACCATCACATCAAACGTCCCGTACCTCAAACTCAAACTTGGAGCTGCCGAAGTTGGTCCTCTGTTTTTGCCAGAAGTTGTCTGGTTTGATGATGAGGGCGATGTGGATGCAGCAGGGAAACGATTCCTGCAGGATCTTCAGGAGAGGCTTGATGGAATCCCACTTGGAGCCACGCATGTCCACGATGACCGTGAAGCCATGTTTGCACACGTCCTCGCTGGATGATGGGGGAAAAGAGAGAGAGAGAGAGAGAACAAAATATGAGCTTTAATCCTTTCTGCATTACATTATCTATGGTACATCCTCCTCGCTAAGAAACGAACACAACCGCTGCACGAATGCAACTGCAGGAACTAAAAATAAAAGTGATTTCCCTTGAAAAATCGATGCACGTTCAACAGAACAGACAGACTGGGAGGGAGGGACGAATCGCAGAGCTTACCCATGAAACACAGCAGCAAAATATCTATCAAATGAGCAGGAGACATGCTGATGGAAGGCCTTTGGTATCCAATCTTAAGAGCTTTGTGACACAAGCTTACGCTGCTGACCGCATCAGTCCGTTCCTCTTCAGTCAAACATCTGCCTGTCAGATTGCACCTGTGAAAGTGTCTAAGCGAGGAGCCGTAGACGAACACCACCTTGTGCGACTGCGACACGGTTTTACACTCTCTCTCTTTCTCCCTCCCTCTCTTGCTCACTGGCTCGCTCGCCCTCCCATTTTTTCCCTGCACACTCGCCTGCTCTCCATCTCTAAAGATGCAAACCCCTCTCTCTCTTTATCATGATACATCTCTACCCATCTCTGTGTGCTTCTCTTTTTTATCTCTAGGGGATTTGCTTTGTAACTGTGGAGACCTCTCTCTCTCTCTCTCTCTCTGGTGTGAGTGTGTGGGTGCAGGGGACACAGTTTGTGTGTGAGGATGATGATGAGGAGGAGGAAGAGCCAGTTGGCAGTGGCTGAACTGCGGAAGGTTCTTGATCGAGCCCACGCTGCCTTTCCCACCAACCACTCTTTCCATCGCGCCCCCTCTTGCGTTTCTCTCATATCTAAATCTCTCTTTTTTCTATTCCCCTCCCTCCTGTTAAAAGTACAGAGCGACTAAATTCATTGCAGTATTACTCGCTGAGGAACATGTTATATTAAAGATGTGAAGATAAACCACTCAGCCGTGCTGCTCTCTAAAACACATTCTGAAAAGTTAAAGGGGTAAAACAGAAGCAAAAGCGCTATATGGGTTTAACAAATTTATTGAATCGGTCTGCCAATAATAACAGAGGGATTGTTTTTTTAAAATCGTTATGAAAAGAAGTCATTTTCACAGCATCTTAAAGGGATAGTTCACCCAGAAAATAAAATTCTGTCATCATTTACTCACTGAATTTTAATTTTTGGGTGAACTATCCCTTTAAATAATTTCACCATTCAGTTTGAGGTGGAAATGACATTTAGAATATGTTTGGAACACAATTCTACAGCTAATTTCATAGCTAGGATTTTATGCATCTTACACACACAATTAAATCTTATTTTCACAACTTACCATAATTAGGTTTTCAGCTTAAATGCACATTATGCAAAAATGCAAAGAAAAAATAATTAAGTGATACTGATATTTTCTGTATGCATCACATACCTCATATTTCATCTCAATCATGCTACCCTCTGCAGTGTGATTATACTTAACTATTAAAACTTTTCAATAATTGAAATAAAGTTGGTAAAATAATAGGAAAAAAACAAAACGTCATAGGAAAATTTGGCATTTAACTAAAAACAAACTTAAAAATATATTTTTTTATTAAAGCGAAGAAAAATAAAAATGACAAAGGCATATAACAAAATTACTAAAAACAAACTAAAATTAAAATGATCCACTGACACTAATATCTGCTAGTAACAAAACAAACTTTAACACTACCTTTAACATGATACAATTTTATCAGGAGGAAAATTGTTGTTAGTAGTAGAAATTATCACACAAATTTATATAACTAATTTTTCACACAATTTTTTGAATGGTTGGAGTTTAACCTAGTATAAACAATTAGAAAAATAAATAATTATAATAATTAAAAATAAATAATTAGATTTTTTTCTGTGTTTTAATAGTTTTTTTTATGTTTTTAAAGTGCGAGTCTGGGACAAAAATAATAAAACAAAAATTGCCATGTGAAAAGTATCAAAAAATAAATTATGACGGCATGATCAACCATTTTTAATGTGACTATCATATAACGAAAAAGTTCTGATATATAAAATCTGTTCTAATACAAATCAACCCCTTAGAAAGCAAACTGCCCACAGTAGAAGAAACACTCCTGAATGTCACGGCCCGCTCTCTGCAGCTGCACTGTACTCGAGCACCAGCGTGACCGCCTCATGCTCAGCTGATGCATGCTAAAGGCACCGTAAACATGTTTATAGAGCTCGGCAGAGCCGTTCAGAGGAATTGAACTGAAGGCCTGCCTCGTTCAGTTTTTATAAGCACAACAAAAGATCACACAGCATCCCTAGTTCACAGGTCAATTACAGATCAATGCGCCTGGCGATGAGAGAAAGAACACATCACAGCGTCGAGCAGCGGGACCGTTGGCACATGCACTGCACAATGCACCGCATCCAATCTAGTTTCTTCTGTTCTTTTGAAGGAATGTGTTTGAACGGATAATGACGGAACAGCAGTCAGCAAATGCCCAGCAGGTGCATCCTGGGAATGTGTCAAGCGAGTCAATACCTAGGGATGCCGGCGAGGTAGGCGATGAGTCTGCGGAGATCTTCGTGTCGTATTCGGTCGTGGTTAGTTCGTGATGGGAATGTTAAAACCGGACCTCCGCGCTTGTCTCTGCCACCTGAGGAGAAAAAAAACATTAAATCAGCTGATAGTAAATAGGCTTTACTTTGAAAATGCTTCCCATATTCTAGGGCAGCCACCGAATAATCTACCAAACGTTAGTCGATGACTAGAGGCTTAGTCGACCAAATGTTTATTGGCCGGTTGGTCGCAGGTCGTTAACCTCATATATGGCTTTTCATTTGAAACATGCAAGTTCTAGCCTAATGTGCACTTTACACAGCAGCTCGCTGTAATGCTAACCTGGATAGATGTTCACGTGGAGTGTGAAAGCCAAATTAGTACCACGCTTAATGTGCATTTCTCCACTGTACTGCAGAGATGACAGTCAGTGACGTCAAGTTTCTTTGCAGCTAACACTCACAAAATACTGGTTTATAAATAAATTAAAATGTTCAGAGAGTCTCCTTTCTGTTTTTTTTCCAACACATTCAAAATAATTGCTTTTGCCCGTGTGCTGCAGTTTTATGCACACCATTTTTTTATACCACCCCTATATATTTAAGCAATTAAATCAATATCGTATACATGCGACTAGTCGACTAATGGCTTAAATGAATTACTATCAGTCGATTACCGGTAGATAAACCTTTGGTCGGGAACAGCCCTACCATATTCCCAATGTCAAAACCTGTGCATCCAAAACAAAAACCTATCATCATTAATAAATGGGTAATACTAATACATTATTTGAATCAGCCTTTGTTATTATATATCCTCATTAGACTATAGTCAAAGACGACGCATTAGGAATCAACATATGGCACAAACAAAAACTTGTCTAAAAAAGCAGGAAGTACAGTCCATTCAATATTCTGCAAACAGCCTATTTTCTCGTGCCAAATTAGTTATGCCATCTATTCTGACTAAAGTTTATTGTCTGTAAAAGATGAAAAAGCATGAATGAAAACCAGTGAAGACTGAAGTCTGCTGGACAGGAGAGTTGCCTGTTGACAGTCTCGCTCCTGTAATAATCTCATTACCGTTAAATCAAGCCAGTGTTCTTCAGCGCAGTGTCTTCAGAGAATACTGAATGACAGCGTGGACCGTTTTTAAGAGTAACTGTGAGATAATCCAAGACGAGACTCTGTTACATGATTTGTTATCCTAACTCACCAGCTCTGTAAATCTTTCTGAATGACTCAGCTCCCGTTCACTTTTTAGACACCTGTAATGAGTATCTCTGAAATAACTTTTTTATATCTGGGAAAAATGTGTAGTTTGTAAGTGTGCTGAGGAAAAATGGAGCGTATAAATATAAGTTTAAGTTCAGTAATATTTATTTATGTACAATAAATAAAGTACTCACTTTACCAACTCATCATACTCATTTTATCCAAATGAGTCAAGCTCAGAAAAATGGATCAGGATGGTCAAATCATTCAACAACCAACTAGTTGATTAGTAAGGCTGACTAGTTTACCTAGAATTGAACCTAATACCTATTTTACCTATTTTGAAGAAATGTTTCAACTGTTTTTGACCATACAATCAAAGTCAATGGGGCCTAAGGGTGCATTCACACTTGTAGTTCATAGTCCTGGTTTGCTTAGCATTCACACTGTCATTTGTAACACCGAGCTTAAAGATACAAAAGAAAAGGATGACTTTTATGACATATTTTGCGTCAGAATAGACACTGTGCTAAGCGCGCTAGTCGTATGTGTGTACATTAGGGGTGTAACGGTATATGCATTCAAACCAAACCGTCACGGTACAGTATATACAATCAGACGACGAATACAGTCAGTCACAGGTGATCCACACTCCAGTCCAGAAGGGGGCGCACGCGGTAATGCAACGCTGTTTGCTAACTCCCAAAACAGGAGTTTAGAACAGAAGAGACGACGATTTATGCACCAACCCAAAACAAGAGTTCAGATGGCACGCAAGAGCTTAGTAGCCTATATGCTGAGTTTCGATCAATTTTTTTGGGACGCACTACACAAAATTCACAGACATGTAAACATACCAAACTCGTATCGAATCGTAGCAGGAATTCCTGTTATACAAACAAGGAGACACGGTTCTGACATCTATACCGAACTGTAATGGGAAACGAAGTTCCTGCGGTGAGAAAACAGGTATTCTTGAGCATTGTGTCCTTTTTAGGTTGCATCTTGCGACTTCATGTCCTGTTTTTGGTTTGTTATGATGTCTTTGGTCCACGTTGTGTTAATTTTTCATTTGAACGGCACTAGAGTTAGTTTGGAAGGGGGCCGAGATTTTTTAAGCGGTCTCGTTCCACCTGTTTGGTGTCACCAGGGTACGGATGGCAGCGTTCACACTTATTCAAATGAACCACACTAACAGAGCAATCGCATCAGGGTTTGTTTTAATCGAACCAAACCTGCCATGTGTGAACACCCTAAAACAGCATTGGAATTTGGACCCCATTGACTTTCATTGCGTGGACAAAAACACTGAGATATTCTTCAAAATATCTTCTTTTATGTTCCACAAAAGAAATTCAAACAGGTTTTGAACGATGAAGGTGGGTAAATTATGACAATTTTCATTTTTGGATGATTTAACCCTTTAAAAGCATACAGCTGTCAAAAACCATCTTGTAACAAAACCATCAAATTTCAAAACCATTTCAGTCAGACTTCAAATGGGCAATGTGAGGATTATGACATTGTGCACAATAAAATTTATACCA
Source organism: Meda fulgida (assembly GCA_030578275.1). Classification (NCBI taxonomy): domain Eukaryota; kingdom Metazoa; phylum Chordata; class Actinopteri; order Cypriniformes; family Leuciscidae; genus Meda; species Meda fulgida. Next base: position 3,637,046 of record CM060634.1, on the reverse strand, counting down.
TGCGTCCTGCATTAGCAACATGGCTCAATTTCTCAAGTGCATGTGCTAATTGCTGGGTCGAGCTCTTACTACTTTAAAAAACAATTGTGCGACCAACAGTAAAGCTAATGCAGACCTTCACAAATACATCTGACTACTAACTTAAACCAATACTTATACCAATAACAACTCTTGAACCACCAAGTTCTTTAGCATTGAGAACTGACTAATCAATGCATTCCTCCCACTGATCCTCCTCTTCTGTTCATACAGGTTATGTTACTAAGCCAAAACACTTCGACTCCAGCAACAAACTCACAGAAGGGCAGGGATATCCATGAGGATTTTCTCCAGCAAATGAGCTGAATCTCACTAATAGAGTGCGTTTGTAATAGGATAATCCATCTTATCCTCTGACGTTAAGGGAATATAAATAAATAAACTGCAAATGAATGCATGCTTATGCAGAAATCACTGGGCGTTCCCATTTAGAGCTCTGCAGGTTCACTTCTTCTGCCCTGTTGGTTATTTTGTGCTTGTTGCTGCATCATGGGACATGTGTATGACAGATACTCATCCCTATGTTCCTGAGTCATTTCAGTGCTGGTCTGTTAGTCGTACGACTACAAGAGCCAAACAGCAAACAGAAGTTCAGAGAGTGAGTGAGAAGGAGACTTCAGTCTAAATCAAATAATGGCCTGTGACGATGACACATCAACTAAAAATATTGTGGGAAGTTACAGTAATATTCATTAAAAGTTATTTTGGGGCGAAGACATGGCATGTTGGTTCTGTAAATGTGATTAAGGGTTGTTATTGTTAAAACTAAAACTATTAAAAAGTAGTTCAACATGGCAACATGTATGTATGTATGTATGTATGTATGTATATAAAAGCTAATAAAAAAAAACACTATAACAGTATAAGTAGTCGATCGGAGTCAGACCCAGTTCAGGTCACCCGATCCTATGGAAGCCTGTTTTCGTCTCAGAAAATTGTGAAAATGAGTGAATAGATAAGATGATAGTTACACCTTTATTTCTCAGAATTGCAGCTCTATTAATCAAAGTCTGACTTTATATCTCAAAACGCAATTTTATCTTTTTTATTTTTTACACTGAGATGAAAACAGGCTTCCAGATTCTCCTGTTAGAATATTCCTGTGTACATGTAATGAGTAGTTTTTAGATTTAACAAGGATGCATGATTTGTCTTGCTATCCTCCACTAGAAGAATTGAAGATACACTTGTTGATCTTATGTACAGAACATCTTTCTGAAAAAGTGTGTTATGACGACTAAATATAAAAGAAATTTCTGAATGAAAACACATAGTTAAAGCAATATAACAGCACTTAAATCAACACACCTGACAAGAAGGCCACTTTTTCTTTTAGGATGGGCAACACTTCCATCGCCTTCATCTCTTCATTCCTGCGAAATCCTGAAAAACAAAACAACAGATGTCAGTTTAGAGTCCCTGCAAGAATATCACCATCAGAACTGAGGCCTAACAGTTTTAAAACAGTCCTGCTCTGACACGTTGAGTTATAGCGCTCAAAGGGGAATTAAGAGTTCGAGTCAGGTCCATTATGAATTCCCATGAATATATATTTTACATTCTGAATGTAAAGAAAGTCCATACACATAATCATTGCTCTTCTGTTCTTTGCATGATCAGAAACCGCCTCGAGCGCTGGACCTCATTCAAGCGCTTCGCATGAGATCAGCAGCAACCTGGATGAAGCATCACTTCTGTTCGTTTGTTTTTATGATTCACAGGTTTGAGTTGACTATGTTAGCTGAAGCTTTGCCAAAGTTGAGTTAGTCATGCATAGCCAGCAGACTGACATTAGTCTTTCAGAGTGCCTAGGCTCACAATCATGAAAACGCAATAGACTAAAACGTAAAATCAGATATACACTATCGGTAAAAATTTTGGAAACATTACGTTTTTTTAATGTTTTTAAAAGTAGTCTCTTAATGTGACCAAGGCTGCATTACAATTTCAATTAGCCTAACTGGTTTCGGTTGTAATATATTTTACATATCTTATTGTAATATATTTTGAATTATTGAAAATAAATTTTTAAATAAAATAGGTACTAAAATGTCTAAACTGAAATAAAAATAAAGCTAAAATTCTTCTTTTTTTTAAAAAAACCTTATTAAAATAAAAACGAACTAAAACTCATAAATATAAATTAAGGCTAAATTAATGGCCAATTAATGTCTAAGTAGAAAGTACTGAAATAAACTCAAATAAACAAAAAGCTAAAAAAAATAAAAAACATGATAAAAGCACATAAAATGACAAACAAAAATGTAAATGAAACATGAAAATATATATAAAAAATAAACTCATTCAAAAAATGTATAAATACTATAACAGTATACTATAACAGTATTAAATAAGTGCTAAAATTACTAAAACTGAAATAAAATTCTTAAAATAACTTGTTGCCAACTGAAATCAAATAAATAAAAGCTAAATAGAAAAAACATCACATAAATCACATAACAAACTGACTAAAACTTAAAACAAAAAACTGTAGCCTATATAATTTCAATACAAAAGATGGTATTCATGATCTTCAAAGATGCATTTCAGAGCCGGACAGAAGCAAGACTCGAGTACGGGACAATGGATACGGATGGTTGAGTTGAGACACGCTGTCTTTAATTCCACTCCTACTATCCCTCCATCCCAGGGCAGCTAATTGAGCATGAAATGTGGTTGAAGGAGCCGATCCCTCCCACACACACACACACACACACACACACACAGATGAGATAGAGGGATGATGTCATTTATCCAGTTTCCTGCGATGTTTCCCTGTGGTGTCTCAGCGCAGCTCTCTGTACAAAAGAACACCTTTCTCTCTGTCACTCTGCCTCATTCCCCCTCTCTCTTTTCTTCTATACGTCCCACTGGAAGGTTTGTTTTTCCACCACTGCTACTGAGACCATGTGATCTAAAGAAAACATGGAACCGTCGATAGACTACTAGTTTTGAAGTATTTCTTTAAATTGCTGTATGTTATCAATTATTCATATGGTAAGAGTTATTTATAGCAGAATTTCCGAGCTGCTCAGTTGTGAATGTACAACAATCTTTTTTAAAGCCTGGTCCTAACACAAAACTATCATATGGTTTCAGAAGTATTACAATACAAAGCATTAGTTGCAATGCAATGCAATGAAGGAGAGTTTTGTCCTGAAGCCGGACAGCCCCTGGACCCCATCCACTTTCACTGTATGAAGAAAGCAGATCAGACATTCCTCGTATGTGTTCCAAAGCCAAATTATATATTATATTACTACAGTTACTCTTTATATTATTCATGATATTACAAATTATATCTATGAAATGTTATGTAATTTCTTATAATTAGATATAGAATTTAACAGATGACATCTCGAGTATTAAATACAACATAAAATAAGTATAATATAATTCATGTGTATTTATAAAATAATAAAAATGTATTCATAAATTTTTATTTAATAATAACAAAGATTATTAGACGTTTAATGTTTTATTCATGATAATAAAAATTATTTATAGAAAATATGTAATTGATTAATATTTATAATATTCATATTACAAATTATGTATGTATATATATATATATATATATATATATATATTAAATGTTATGTAATTTGTTGTAATTAGATATTTATATAATAATTATTTAGTTTTTTTTAATTATTGTGTTGTATTTATTACTCAAGATACCATTTGTTAAATGATATGCATTTGTAATAATAATAATAATAAAAATAATACAGAATAATAAACAATGTTGTATTTATATTATTCATGATGATAAAAAGTATTTATATATTAAATGTTATTAATATATTATATTAATTTGTTATAATTAGATATATAATTTAACAAATGATATCTTGAATCAAAACTACAACAAAATAATTATTTAAAAAACTAAAATTATAATATTAATATGTCATATTTCTATAATAATAATAATTTATTTTAATATATGTTCTATTTAAAATTTGTAATTGTCATTTTTAAATGCTCCAAGACTGGAATTGGAAAAATTGCAATATATCAGAGAGAAACACAAGGCGATTCTGATCTGTTTTCTCCAGTACTGAACAATGTGAGTAATGGTTAAATGGGGAGGCTGGGAGAATTCCAGACAGCGCTGCTGGTGGGTGTGTGTGTGTGTGTGTGTGTGTGTGTGTGTGTGTGTGTGTGTGTGTGTGTGTGTGTGTGTTTGTGTGTTTGTGTGTGTGTGTGTGCATGCGAACAGGAGAGGGTGAAGCATATTTAATAACGGCTCAGAATATGAATCCAATGACTCTCTAAAGTCAACCCGAAAACACAGATGCGTTTCCGTTATAGTCCACAGAAATAAAGACGCACATGTACTTATATTAGTTTGATCAATGAAAACACATCAAACTTCTATCATACGTTCATACTATAACCCAAGTCTAAAACCCTGGCCTATATCTTTAGTATTTTTAAAATAAAGATATTATTTCATTTAATGATAATAACAACAACACCACCACATTAATTATTATTATTATTATTATTATAGTAAATAAATATAATAATAGTTTATATTTACCCATAACCCAAATTCAAAAACCGTATACATTTTGTATTTCAAAAAAAAAAAATTGATTTAACAGTAAAAATATGAATAACAATGGCAATAATAATAGTAATACATATTTAACCATAACCAAAATTGTAAAAATATATACCTTTATTATTTTTGATACAAATATTTAATCTAGCCCTAATATTAATAACAATAATAATAATAATACGTTGTTATAACTCATAACCCAAATTCTAAAACCCTTTACATTTTGTTTTTTTTTAATACAAATATTGTTTTATTCAATAATAATAATAATATATTAATAGTAGCCTAATACAAACTTACTTTTTTATTTAAAATTATGAATTACTTTATTAACTGTTTTTTCAATTAAGGACTCCCCTTGGTCTGTCAGGTTTAAAAAGCTTCTGGCTGACACACTCAAGGTTGCAACCCGCAATCTTATCATTCTGGGTTTAAATGGGGTTTCTGCAAGGCTCATTTCCTTTATCACATATCGATTTTTCATTCATCTACTCGTTTCCTCACCAATGACAGAAGACAAAGAAATGATGTCCATCTCACATCTGAAGGGGCTCGAAATGAGATTCCCAACATCCTCTCTCACCCGTTTCACAGCCGTGCCGCTGTCCCTCAAGCTTTGCAGGGTAACAGGATACTTCACTGACATCCAAAATACATCATTTCAGCATCCAGACCACAGAAATACAACAAACCACTTCAACAAATAGAGACATTACGCTTGGAGAAAATCAGACGGCTATTCTTTTCCCAGAGCTGGAAGAGCTCTGAATGTGGTTGGGAATTCACAGTATGTGGAAAAAGAACTAAGGAAACATGAGCAGATTGAGAAGGGAAACTTCAAAAGTACACCGTTGTACCGAGGGACTGATCTTTAGTGACAGGAAGCTGAAAAGTGGGTGACGATTAAAAAGGAGGAAGAATGTATGAAATCAATCTGTATCAGCGCATCAGTATGTTCCTCTATTCGTGGCGATTGTTTTTCATGGCTTATCGGGTATCAGAAAGAGAACAGACAACAGAAAGTAGCCTCGCTGTTTCCAGGTAATAGGTTGCTGATCTTCCCGTAATGGCTCGAGATAACAATAACTACAGACTTCAGACACTGGCATTGCTTCACACATACCAGCGACTGCTTTCCCTACGTCCAAACAGCAGAGCTCCAGATTTCTGGTAGATGGCAGCAGAGCGGACACACTGATCAACACTACTGTGGTGAGAGGATGGAGAGAGAAGAAGGGAACAACAGACACGATGTAATGGATGTAGAGCAGACAGAGACAGAGTTATGAAATGAAAGCACGAAGAAAGTATGAAAAAAGAAAGAGGATCATATATGACTTGTAAAGTATTTATACATCAAGGTATTATTTATTGTACTGCTTTTAGATTTTTATATATAAAGCTTGGGGTCAGAAAGATTTTTTTTATTAGTACTTTTATTTAGCAAGGATTTATTAAACTGATCATCAGTGACAAATCCATTTAAAAAAAATCTATTTCAAATAAATGCTTCTCTTTTGAACGTTCTATTCATCAAAGAATCTTGACAAATGTATCAGTTTCCATATTAGGCAAATATATTAAGTACAATAACTGTTTTCAACATTGATAATCAGAAATGTTTCTTGAGCAGCAAATCATCATATTAGAGTGATTTCTGAAGGATCAAGACTGGAGTGATGATGCTGAAAATAAAGCTTTGATCACAGGAATAAATTACATTTTAAAATATATTAAAATAGAAAACAATTGTTTTCAATTGTAATAATATTTTGCAATATTACAATATTAATACGATATTAATATTTTGCAATATTTTTTTTACTGTATTTTGATTAAATAAATGCAGTCTTTGTGAGCATATAAGACTTCTTTCAAAAAGATCACAATCTTAATAACCTCAAACATTTCAATGGTAGCTGCAAAGTTTTAAAGTGAACGATAAATAAAGTTAGTGTCTCCTAAATAAGAATTGATTCCGAACTGCCGAAACAAGTCGTAAGCAATTCCAGCCTCACTTCCTGTTACAAAACTGCGCAGCAACATAACAAATTAGCATTATGCCAGCCTATGGTCTTCACTGGCTACCCGAGAGGGACTTCTACTCGCCCTCACACACACTTGAGTTTGGTTTGTGTCGATAAAATGCCTTTCCTGTGAAAACTAATGTGTTTTTTGACTTCAGGTGCATGTAAACCTATTGTAGGAGACTCCAAAACAAAATAAGAAATAATAGGGGCACTTTATATGACGACCAATATAACAATGCATTCGCCGCGACTTCTTTAAATTACACAACCCTATTCAGAAAGTCAATGCACAAAGATTCCCACTGAACATTTTAACATTGTGGTGTTCATGTGTACTCATCTCATCAATACAATCATACAAGACTGTGGACACAGACTGGTCTCATATTTCTCTTCCCGTCACACTTCCTTACTGTGGGTCAGACTGAAACACACGAGGGTCACGGCTTCAATGAGTGTGTGCCCGTGTGTGTGTTTGTGTGTGTGTGTGGAAGCCACTAATGGCATGACGCATTCTGCCGGCCACATTACTGAGCTCACTAACGAACCCGTCCCACACCAGCCTCACACCACTAATGACTCCACTCATTCGTTCATTTCCGACTGGTCCTGATTCCTGATGAATGAACAGAAGACAAATGAATCTTGAACAATTCTGTGGCTGTAATGGACTGAGCTGATGTGAAACGGTCGATTCAATTCTACAGATTCAATTCAAATTTTGTTTGATTCACTCAGGAATAATAATAGTACATTTGGGCCTGCTATAGTGCATAACATCCATCACTGAACAAATTTTAAAGGGGACCTATAATTCCTTTTTACAAAGTCTTGATTTTGTGTTTTCATGATTGAATGTTAAAAAAAAAGTTCACATATTTGACATTGTTGCAGCTCCTCTCTTCCCAGTCTGTCAGTAACGCTCTGTTTAGTTCCTGTCTCTATGAAGCCCCTCCTTCTGAAAAGCACAATGTGCTCTGATTGGTCGGCTGGATCAGTGTGTTGTGATTGGTCAACTGCTTCGAACGTGTTTGAGAACGCCCCTTACCATAACAGTTTCAACACACTACTAACTAACTCAGCCAGGCCTCGCCTGTTTATTTTGCATATGCATTAGGCGGGAATTATTTAAATGAGAAATACTGCGACGTGGCTCTTCCCAGAAGAAAAAATCAAGACCACAATGGAGGCGTTTCAATACTGGACTGAAATAAAGATTGCTATTAATCAGCAATACTTTCCTAAAACTGCAACTAAGACCTGCGTGTATGTGGTCCTGTTTAAAGCCATTTAAACATGGATACATTGCCATTTGCGTAGGTTTTATATTTCCACCCTGTGTAACCTCACATCAGTCAGGTCAGATTAAATCACTTCAGCGCCACTGACCTGGCTTCTTACTGGCGTGTAGCTTGCATCTGAATCTCAGCAATTAGCCTATTAACCTGAGAAACTCCAGAGGATTGAGATATCAAGAAGACAACCCATCTGACCTGACCTGTCACCCCACGAACAGCTGAAGAACTGGGTTAACACTTGAGATGGTGAATACAACCTACAGGCCACTGGTGGAGCAAAGACACCAATGACCAGGGACACTAGGGGTGACCACCGTGGAGCTTTACACCAAGTCCCAACTAGTTGAAATACAAAGTGTCAAACAGACAAAAAGCGGAGGGCGTTAAATAAAATAGATGGGTCAAATTGGACACAATGGGTCAAATGGGATAAATTGAATAAGCTCATCTCCAGGACAAAAAAAAAACATGTAATAAAATAAATGAATTAAATAAAATAAAAGTTGTAGTCTTCTGCTTAATCGGGTTTTAGGCCTGTATATTTTAAACATTATTCTGCTAAACAATTTTGTCAACTTCCAGCAGCACAATAGCATTGTGTGGGTGGTGTCAAATCGAATAAATAAAAAATAAAAAAATAAAAGAAACAAAACTCAGATTTTGATTTCATTAGATGTATTTAACTTTCATCTACAGCAGACCTCACAGAGCCCAAGGTCTTCTCATGTTGACACAGCTAACGTCATAAAGCACGTTACCAAACAGGGTAACATGAACTGTGCAGGACTGAAGTGTACTTACAGTTGACAAACCGAAAGAAAAGGTCAGCTCAGCTGGCTGCAGTACAGTCTATGATGTGTGTGAAGCGTGAAGGGAGAATCTTTTAGCGTGAACACAAAGCCTGTTTTTCCTACTGTAATGTGATCAAGGGTGAGGAGCACTTTCAGCCTCTGTTCTCCAGGACGGTGAAGCACATCAGACTGGTAAGAGGGAAAAATGCCACGTTGCAGTATTTGGAGCGCAGGACTAGCTCAAAGTTCACAATACTGGCCGAAACACACACAGATTGAACAGCAAATTATAACATAAAACGGCCCTCGAGAAGCAAACAAAACTCTCAGTATCACACAATCCTATAAACAGGTTTGTTTTGACTGTTCCATGCCAATCACTGTCACAAAGAGGCAGATCTTTGACTCTAGATTACCATAAATCTAAAGCAAAAATTGCCATTGGAGAGTACAGTTGTAATCGAAATTATTCAACCCCCATTGCAAATCAGATTTTTTGGCAAAATTTACAGACTTTCAGCTATTTGCAATGAACAAATCAAACAAAAGTAATTGAATCCTCTCAACACAACAAATGTTTCAAGTGGTTTCCCCTCCCAACAGCACAAATCTGCAAAACAAGTGCTTCATAAGCTGCACCAGGTGTGCTTGATCTAGACATTTCTGAACATTTCGTTTGTTGAGTGTCACGTTTGACTGCATGTTTGAAATATGGCTAAGTCAAAAGAATGGTCCAAAAAGTTAAGAGAAGATATCGTCGCCCTTCACATACAAGGAACAGGATACAAAAAGATAGCTAAGGCACTAAATGAAGGCAACAAAGATTGATAAAGTCAACAGATTTGACTAATAGACCTACAAATCTCTGTGTGAAATTAAAATAATGATGCTGCCATCTTTCTATCATTTTACTCCCATGTAATTTAGCTCAAAATCTCAGGTGACAATTGTCAACAAAATAGTGCATTACTCAGTAAATATACATACGTGACATTTGATTTTCTGGCTTTCTTCTTCTTTTATGTATTTCTTTCACCAGAAAAAAAAGATTAAAAAAAAAAATTCCAGGGATGGAATGACACGGAATGACCCTGTTTTCATGGCCGGTAAAAAATATTTATGGCAGGTAATTTTCTTAAGTCACCGCTGGCCATTGGCAGGTGTGGCAAAAAGTAAGTTTTAGGCCATGGATATATATAGCCCATGAGACGAGTGACTGAGAGGAGTGTCGGTGTGTGTCAAACTGTCAATTTGCCATCTGAGAAAAGATAGGGAAAGAACATGCACGCTGGTATCGATTCTGCAGAAAAGGAGAATATTGGAGCCTTTCAACACAGAAACAGAGGGGAGTCGCACTTACAAGACACAGACTATTTCTGTCCTCCCTCTCCATCAGTCTGTCCTTTTCACTGCCATCCCCTCCTTTCCTATAGACTTGTCTGCACATCTTACACCTTTTTTATCTCGGTCTCTTTCACTCATGATGTCTGAACTTTCTATTCTCTATCTATACAGTAATAATAAATGGCTGAGGAAAGCACCGGCTTTGTCCTGCACAGTCCTGTTGAGCTACAGACATAAAAAAAATACCTCAAAGCAACTTTCAGTTTTGCGATCCGATCACTGAAACCACATTCAGAGGTCATTGGAAATGCGTGTATAAGAACATCCAAACCCACTTCCTCCTGTCAGAAGTACAACCACAAACACTGACACAAAATGTGCATATTTAAGAAGAAAACATCAGACAAAACTTCACTGATTCAGTAAAGATTGTTTGATTAGGGAGACATCCAAAATGTGGCCCTGAAAAAGGCTGGGAACCACTAGACTGGTTGGTTGTTTGATGACTAGTTGAAAAAAGGAGATGACAACCCTCCATACTGAGACTAGAACACTGAAAGGGGATATTTAGACAAGAGCGAGAGAGAAAGATGAAGACAAAAATAAAGAGAGAAGCAGTTAAAATCACAGCGGGAATAGAGACAATTAACCTGCACAGACACATCAGGAGAACAACCTCAATGTGGAGGAGTGAATATGCAATTATTCTTCATCAATCAGTCATCTGTCCCTAAATGGTCCCTATACACTTCATATATAATTACGACAGAAGCAGCATCTTCTCATAACTATTTATGGTGCAAAGCAGAAGTACCTAAGAAAATATTGTTACTGGCCAGCTCTGCAGTGATGTCAGTTCAGTTCTCATCCAATAGTGTCAGTGCATTCAAGTCAATAATATTGTTGAATATTAAGTGTCCCCAACTAAGCAAGCCAGAGGCAACATTGGCAAGGAACCCAAACTCCATCACGTGACAGAAACAGAGAACCTTGAAAAAAAGAAAAACCTTGGGAGAAACCAGTCTCAGTTGGGAGACCAGTCCTTCTTTGGCCAAACAAACCAACATGATGTGGTTATGATTCAAGCTTCTTAGCCTGAAGATTGGTATACATCTTGCCGGCATATTATATTATAATATTCTGATTAAACCCACAAGCCTTCATTTTGTATAAAAGAAGACTTTTGACTATCTTTATGTACTTAAACAACAAAATGTACAAAATGTGATTGAAATTTAAACTGCTAAATTATTGCAGTTATCTCAAATAATTGCAATAAGATCAAATATCGATGATTAGACAATTAATACTGACCTACTGATTTTACATTTTTCATAACGTATACCTTGCAAACGAAGTTACAACCTATCCACAACCCAACAAAAACTGCTAGTCATTCTGCTTGGCTAGTAGCATGAACGGTTTGAACCAAGACGCACCCCTTATCGTTTCACCAATGAAGAGTGTTATCCACAGATGGTGGATGGTATCAAATGTGCCCATGCGCAGCGTCAAAGCTTTACCTGGCAGCTGAATCAGTGTGTTGCCCGTCTGTGCGTACTGCCACCTGTGGTTGTCCAAAAGTGACGCCACATTCCCGTTCCACCAGCTGGACAGTGAATCGGTCTCCTCAACAACACCACAGTTCAGGTACATGACTGCAACTCCTGCCACTCCACTGAGAGGGAACGCCAAAGACTCGCTGGGATTCCTGAATGGGTCATGTGAACCATGACAAGCACCTTGAAACTGTCACCCCAACGTTCCTCAAGCTGTGGGAAGCGATAGTTTGGCTCTGCGTGAAGACTGTGCTCCTGCTATGCTAAACCCTGGCATATGTAAGCCCCTGCTAACAGTCGTCTCTGCTGGATTTAGAGGAGAACAGGCTTTGTCCGGGACTGTTGCTAATCTTAATACTCCACAGAGTGAGTTTGACCTGAGAGGGGTGGGCCATCACATCCCAACAAGTACAATTACCATTTCCAAACCACAGCAGGGTTTCCTAAAAACACATCTCAATAAGCGCTCAAGTCACTCCAATGCTTTGAAGCATCGCTTTAAAGACACATGCTCTCTTTCTGATTTACAAACTATCAAGTGGTTTAGAGGGAAAACACAAAGGTGAAACTTAAGTATGTTCAAGAAAATCCTAAATGTATCAGAAACGACTGCTCAAACTAGTGGATTACACAGAAGCCGCTTAGAAAGTGATTAGCTCAGGCGTCCTCTCTCAAGCCTGCCCACAACAGATGACAGAAGGCCTTTAGAAATGAAGAGACCTACACTACTGGACAGTGAAAACAGTCTTCATGTGTGACATTCAACTAATAAAACTGAGCTAAAGTATAACATCCCATTTGTTGCAAAAACAAAAAGGTACAGGATTCAAATAGTAACGCACCATTAATCTGGCCAATACACCAGATAACTTTTTTATTGTTGTAATTAATCAGGCAATATTAAAATTATATTTTGTCTAAATAAATTAAAATAAAAAATAATGTTTGTTAGTTTGTTTATAATTTTACGCCAAGCCAGCTACCACGGCTATATTCACAGCGAAAAAAAAAAAAAAAAAAAACTACAAATATAAAACAGTAAAATATAAAGTCAAATACTTTTATAAGAGGTTTTTAAAGTTTATCTTTGATATTCTTCACAGCGGTGCACTTTCGTTCCTCCCTAAAAGACCAAACTTAACATCCAAATCAGCTAAATCACTGATTTATCATAAAATACAGTCTACTGTCGCTAAACTGCAGGACTTGCTTGATAATAAAAAAAAAGTTATTAAAATGCATTAAGCCGCGAAAGTGATCCTGTTCCCTAAGCTGATTTCTGTGCGCACGCTCTGAGAACACGAACAAGCAAACGGTTAAAAGCAAGCTCATTGTTGTCAGGAATAGTTGGCCTATTATTTATTTCGGTGCTCGGTATCAGTGATCATATTGGCCAATACTGCTTTCAGAGATCAGTAATCGGCCCCAAAAATCCTGATCGTAGTTCCATTAATGAATCATAAGAATCAACTGAAAAGTAAAGAGTCCTCAAGACATTACAAGTCCATCAAAAATGCTTCAGCGATAAAGGGCAAGACGGGCATAGAGGAGGATCTTCACCTATAAACAACAACATATGGGTTAGTCTGGAGTGGCCTATTTCAATCAATTGTTTTAAATGTTACAAGTGAACTTCTTAGACATCACAACACTATAATATACAGTAATACATGCGTGATGAATGAATCATTGGTGTTGATAGCACATTGTGATGGGTGTTGTCTAGCTCTGAAATTAAATAGAGGAAATGGAGAAAGCAAGTCTGCAAATCAAGAACAGAATGTTTCTCTTTCAATATAAATGGAAAAACAAATTAAAAAAAAACAAGCACACATACTTGAACAAAGCTGCTTAATACTCAAGGTGTCTATTACAAAAAAAGAGTTCCAGTTGTTTAAAGCCATTTATATTTTATTTAAAGAAATGAAGGAGGTCCGTTTGCATGGCGTTTTGTACGGCTTGTATCAGGAAGCTCATTCTGTTCATCTGTTGCAGAGTGTAAAGGGAAACCTGAACAGGTTACTGGAATAATCCAATATGAAGAAACAAAACAGAGGAACAAAATGGCTTTTATTACATGCATGTAATAACTTGCATGTTTTTTCGTGTTGCAAAACATATATCAGGTTTTCAATGTCTACTTGTACTTAATTAACACAGCAAACAAGCTCTTGCTACACAGTTAAACCTTTCACAATTCAAGACTTCCACTAAAAAGAGTGGAGTTGAGTTAGACCTCCAGAGAGGGTGTGTGTGTGTGTGTGTGTGTGTGTGTGTGTGTGTGTGTGTGTGTGTGTGTGTGTGTAGCATGATTCATGGCACCCTGGTCTCCAGTCATGCTTTATCCAGACATTAACTTTGAATTTGAGAGCAAACTGATGACTTTTAACCACAAAGTGCTCTTCTGCTCCAACAGATGGTCTGGAGCGGTTCAGAGCTCACACACACGCTGGACGCTAAAAGTACATTAAGAGGTCAAACGTCGCCTGGTGTGTGGCTGCGTTTTATCTCGGTGAAATCACTCATCCAGACCCTACACTGGCTGAAAGTTTCAGAGTCACACCAACAAGAGCCGCTTATATCTGCCAAATGCATCATGTTTGCACAGTGACCTATATCTCTGTCCTGCCTGAGAGGAAAAAATTAACTTGGATGAAAAAAGATGAGGGGATGAGGGAATGCATTTGGAAAAGAATATATGTCAAAGCACTTATCTGACAGGATTAGTTTTCAAAAATAACATTTAAGTTACTAATATTAAATTAATTGTAAAGGCCCTGATACACTAAAGGCAAAGTTAATTTGCGTTCTTTGCTTAGGGGTAAAAATAAGTTGGAAATGCGTGTATATTGTTGGTGAACATCTCCACTCCGCCCACACTGCTGAGAGACACGTTTAGATGAATATATAAATATGCTGCAGTGGTGAGAAAACAGCAGTTAAGAAAGCAGTTGATCATACTGTAGCAATATGGATATGTTTACACAAGCTCTGCAAGCTTCAGCACTCCAGTCAAGTCACATCACGTTTATTTACATACCACTTCATGCAATGTAATGCTTTAAAGCAAGCAGCTTTACTGTTTTTGTCAGTGTTTCTTTCAATTAGAATTACAGCTTCATTTTCTACAATAAAGCAGCTCTCCAGTGAGTTCCTGTTTTTACTTGTGGACGTCTGACCTCGTGGGACTAAACGGAAGAAATGAACCAGAGATTTATACGTCAAAGATGGCGGAGCCTCAGAGCCACACCTACCTATAACATCATTGTACAGTGATGATGGAACATCAATTAACATTGACCAGCCTGATCCGGTAAATTCTTTGCAAAGCTGTTTTGAACACCTCTTGTCACAGTTTGTCACTTCCTCTTATAAACCGCATCTGTAAACATGTATCATCACCTCGTAAAACAACTTCAGCTGTATTCTGTCCCTGTGTTTAACCCTAGAGAATAAAATCACAGACTCCCCCAAACGCTCATATGATGTATTACCATCCATCCTGACCACACACACATTCAGACTCCAATCACTTCTGTTGCCATGGAGACAGGCCTGTACTGTACATTCCTGGGATATTTCAGGAAAAGTTGCGAGAATTCTTCAGATTTTCTATGATGAATCACTTGCTCTAGGAAGCAGAGGTGAACACAGGCGTTCCTCCATTCACTTGCCCTACAGAACAGCCCCAAGCTTCAGTTAAGCGTTATGAAATACAGCACCATTAAGTAATATGGGATCTCCTATAAACAGTGCAAAAAGAATATTTCCACCATTTTGATTTATTATATTGCTAACAAAAACACTGTTTATTTGCTATCCGATTTACTATCTCAACACAAGTTGGTAAGATTTTTTAAATGTTTTTGATGTCTCTTATGCTCACCAAAGCTGCATTTATTAGATCAAAAATGCAGTAAAGAGAGTAATATTGTGAAATATTACAATTTACTACTGAACAAAATATTCCAAATGTAATTTATTCCTGAGATGCAAAGCTGAATTTTCAGCATCATTACTCTAATCTTCAGTGTCACATGATCCTTCAGAAAGTTCACCCATTGAAGTTTGAGTTCTCACTGACTCTAATATTTTGAATGGTAGTGAAATAACCTGCTCCACCTTTGTTTTCGGTCAACAGTGCATTATCTTTCAAGTGCTCCCCTTCAATCACCTGCCGTCATTCTTGTATATAACAACCACTTTACATGAGCCAGTCAATCCCTAATGGATAAAATCATGTCCAATCCTACATCTTTTGTCTATGAATATCCTGTTTCGCTCAAAAATACATCAGATAATGGAAGAAAAATAGCTTGCGACTCTTGCAAAACTATGAGAAGACCTTGTTTCAGACGAAAATTAAAGGTAAAAGTGAAAATGAAGGAAATCAGGTGAAGAAGAAATCAAGACACAGTAATGGACAGGAAGAGCAAGAAAGGGAGTAGATCCGGTGACAGTGAGCTGACGGTGATGAATGCAGTTGTCACAGCTGCCCGTCGCATTCGTGACACTGACAGACCTTCAGGCCTCAGGAAACTACCTGCAATCCTTCACTCTCACTCAAACGTGTCCGTGTCTTCCCACGCTTCAGTGCTCAGTTCTGTTTACTTGTCATACATGCTTCTCCTTACTGGAGTACTACCCCACACATCTTGTATATCTTGCTTTTCTCAAATTCCCTCATTTGATATGTTTGTTGTTCCACTCTCACATGCAAACTAACTTAAAACCACAGTTTATCCATCAATCATCCATCATTTACAAAATTTGAGCAGAAACATTAACAGATCATTCCAAATTTACCATTTACCTACTTCAGAAACATTTCTACATTTAAGTAAGGAATAATTGACGACGGGACCATGAATTTAGAAAATAATAATTAATTATAAAAATTAATAAAAACTATATATGTGCACGCAAGGAAGGAGTAGAGGATCACACTGGACTACAGTAAAGAGTGAATTATTCCACTAATACTATGGTTACCACCTCAAAACATTGTTCAGATGTTGTATTTCAAGACGTTTGTCAAGTTTTTGTCCTTAAAACTTGTGTATAGGACTAATTTCTTACGCATCTCATCTCACGCTTCAGTTGCTAATTCTAAAATGTAATTTTAGAGCTAAAGCTTGAGCCATTGATAGCAGACTAATTAATGCAGTTATGAGAGAGAGAGAGAGAGAGAGAGAGAGAGAGAGAGAGAGAGAGAGAGAGAGAGAGAGAGAGATATTGCGTTTGACTGGGAGAGAGCAGGAGAAAGAGTATGTGCTTTCCGTAGATAATAAAACCTAATTTTGTGACAAAAAACATGGAAATAATTTTGCGTTTTTATCCTATTGCTTACTATACTTATTTGATTGGTCAGTGCCATTGTGGGTTGTCGGATGTTAATTGGGATTAAAAGTCAAGAAGAGGAGATGATGACGCCATTTAAAATTGACACAGCAAAAAAAAAAAAAAAAGACAGAGAGACATGACTGAGAACTTGGGGAGAGCAGCAAGTGAATCAGTCCTGTGGAATAATTCATGTATTAATGTTCATTAAATTGAGTCATCAGATCACTAAACGAGTCTGTTGCCTTTTCCCCATTGCGAGAACAGAATAAAAGAGGAAAATACATTTCACTGACGGATAAAATAAGAGCATGACGGAACACAAAGCGAAGGATAATGGGTATTTGTAGCACAATCTCTGCTTGAGACATATAACTGCAAAGATGTGCATATTAATATCTGTGGATATCAGAGGGCAAACATCTTTACATTTCATATCCATCTGTTTTTCCATGTGCTTTCACACTGCCAGCGAGCATTTGATGTTGCTCTCTCATCTGGCTGCTCCCTGCCAGCTTTTCTGAGGTCAGGCCCCCTAATAACAGGGTAGAGAAAACCAGAAGCTCACGCAACACTCAGAGAACCTTCTGAGAGAGAGACAAATAAAACAGACTAGAAATATAGTCATAATTCAAAACAAATGTCTTCTAATAATGACACTCTGCATGTAATAATACTAGACATCCCTTCCTCAACATTTTGTGAGTGTCGACAGACGTCCCCCAACTGACTACTAGACTACCGGTATGTTGAAGGTGTAAAATGTGGATTAGATTGATAAACAAATATACAAATGACATTCCTGCAGAAGGGATTGAAATTTCACAACATCAATTTTGACACCATAACAAAAAACAATATGCTAAGAAACACTTTAATTAAAACTAATAATCATAGTATATATTATTGATATAATGTGTGTGTGTGTGTGTGTGTGTGTGTGTGTGTGTGTGTGTATATATATATACGTACATAATTTTTTTTAGAGGTTGGAATTTAATTAGCATGATAACAGTTAAACAACACCAGATTCATCATAAAAGGCTTCCTTAAAAGTCGATTAGTCATTCAGGCAATCTACAGGTTGATTTAACTAGACTAGTTGATTTGTTTTGCACATCTCTAACCATTGGAACAGAAAAAAAAGCTTAATATAATTCAAAGTAATGAAAGAGGAAAACGTCATCCTTTTCATATTCTTTACCCACCACTTCACTAGCTACAAGGTTCGTCTTTTTTCTGGCCCTCAGAGCAGCACTTTTTATTCCAGAAGCTCATCAGTCTCAATCAAGCGTTTCCCCGCCTGAGCAGTTTGAGTTTCTGACCTACAACACAAGCTGATCTTCTCACTGCTCCACCACACGCTTCTGAGTCATGTATTCCTCAAATTCTCTTCTTCTCATCCCATACTCTACATAATAAATGCCTATCCCTCGCCGGCTCCTCCCACCCACATTCTGTCCATGTCCTCCTATAATCACATCCATGTGCTGTCCGACACTGAAAGAACTGGAAATCCTGAAGTGTTGCAGCTCATCTAGACTCAGTGATGATTTGAGGTCCATATAAGGCTATGGGAAGGAAATAAGAACCAACAACCCTTTTAAACATCTTTAATTTGAAATAATAACGAAAATGTAGGCTAGCTAATGAGCTTAAATGATTACAGCTCGCCAAACCTTTTCCAAACCAATCATAAGAACAAGCAGAGTGACGTAGCATCGACTCTGTCCGTTATTTCCGTTACTGAAATTCCTGAGCCTCCGTTATGACCGTTACGACTCAGGAAGAGACTAAACACAGTTTAAAAAGTGCCTACTACACTAAGCCCTAATCCACAGCGGTACATACTGTAATCCAGTGAGCCAAAACACTTGAGTACCTTATGTCGTACTATCCCACTCCTTTCCCCCATCTTTTCTTAGTTTAAAAGAAGACAGATGACACACAAGAACTATAAATCTTGTGATCGTAACAAATACTTAATTAAACCATCTCAAAGCAGTTCCACTGCACATTTCACGTCAAGTGTGCTTTATTGTCCAATTTGTTTATTTATTTATTTGGACAAGCTGGGTTTGTGAAAATGGTATAAACTTAAATTATGTTTAGGACATGGACATCAATGTTACAAGGCACGCAGCTTAAAACAGGTGAACTATTACTTTTCTACACATTTAGACTATTTTTCCATCTGGTGGGTAATAAAAGAGCTGTACAATTAAAATTTAATTAAATTAAATATAAAATAATTAAATTAAATTGAAAAATTAAATGAAATAATAAAAATTAATAAATTAGAAACTAAAAAGTTTACATCTAGCCAAAATTCGAGACAAAAAATAATGTTTATTTTTTAATCAATCAAAATGATTTAACTCAACACTCAAATAAAATGGTAGTTTTATACAACCATTTAAATAAGACAGACACTGACAAAGTTTGTTTTGGCAATTGAAAATGCAAAATAGAAATAAATTGCAAATTTTACTATATCACTGTAGATATTTTACCAGTGCCCAATTAGTTTTGGAAAGGACTCTTACAAGTGTGAAATGTACCTCTATTTTGCCCTGTCTGTTGCTGCTCATGTTACAGCTCTTGGGACGGTGTAAAAAAAGTACGTTTATTTTGGTGAAAGTTGTGGAGATTCAGGTCTGTGTTCAGACTCATCAGAGCACTTTAACTCTCAGATCCAGGCCTATCTTGTTTGGACAGTGATCTCCTGTGACTGTGACGTCAGAACAGCCTCTGAGCACATGTTTGTGTATCTGTTGGTCATGTGCTTTGTGGGTACAGAGAGGGGCAAGAGAGTCTTTGATAGGGTGGGTCATGATGTCTATTGATAGAAAGCACAGCTGCACGACCCAAGCAACTTTTCAGTGTCAGGATGTTTGTGAGAGAATGTGTAGCCTGTATTGTACCATAAATACTCCATTTATAACAGTAAAACGCCTGAACTGATATGGTCTTGTCTGAAAATGTACTCTGTACTGCAGTAAAATTCTATCAACAAGAGATGCAAGTGGCTCAGTCTCTTAATGGAAGCCATTTTGGATTAAATATTCAGAGACAGCAGTTATTCTTTGGCACAGAGTCATGAATGCTTCCTTCTGCGGGCTCATGTTCGGAAACTGGTTGACACCGAGAGGTGAGAATGTGAAAAATTACAGCAGCTGAGTCGTGCTGCTTCAGCCAATAATTAGACAGACAGGTGCTCCATCAGCCAATCAGCAGCAAGCACAGCTCAGCAGCAGCCAATCATCAAACATGGAACCTTCATTATTCAAAACAAGGGTGTACAGTGTGTAAACATTTAGATGGTTCATTCCATCAAAACACATATATTTGCCCACAAATCACTAAAACACAATGTTTATGTTCATATTACCATGTGTAGTAAGTATACTGTGTGCAACTATGCCAATTTCCTGTATAAATGAAATACCTGATTAAAAGGTCATATTTTCAGTACAATGAATAAACATATTTTTCTTAATTCAGTATTTGATTAAACATTTTTACACTCAATAAAATAGCAAATTACCATATTTACTACAGAGACAACGACTGGAAACCACTTCCAGAATGAAAGCAAGGTCATGTGACAATGTAGCTCACATATTTGTAGCAATGAAGCTGGCATATTTGTACGGACATTGCATACTGCTTCACATAACTTGGTGTTCAATTCCGAACAAAGCCAAAGGCACAAACACAGGAGTTTTTTTAGGTGCTATTTGCATGTTTGAGCTGAGAAACTATTCACATACTACCCCCCCAAAAAGCACTTTATTATGAATGCAAAAAAAAAAAATCAGCTGGTCAAAAATGTCTGCAGGAAATAATGCAACAGATGGTGGGTGAATTATGCATCACTTTACATTATATATTAACGTTTATATCAAACTCTACCAAAAAGACACCATCTCACGAGGTCTAAAAAATATCCTGTTTTTATGATAATGATAAATAATGTTTTTATGATATCAATCACTGGTTTCTTTAAAGCAACAGGTTCTTCATATTTTCCTAACATTTTTCATAAATGCTCTTCAAAATAAATGCAACTTTTCCAGTAACAAGCTACCTTTTGCAAACAAATTGTTGTAGCGTGACAAAAACCCGAAATTGCGGGTTTGTCATATTGCATTGTTCACGCAGAGTTAGAGATGAGTGAACAGAGGCAGAGATGCTATCCTAAACTCACCTTTATATACTTCAACAGTCAATTTAAAAAGAACCGGTTCAAAAACAATTCACCAACTTATCTGAGCCCTTGTTACAGAGAAATATTTAGATAAACGCTGACG
Source organism: Meda fulgida (assembly GCA_030578275.1). Classification (NCBI taxonomy): domain Eukaryota; kingdom Metazoa; phylum Chordata; class Actinopteri; order Cypriniformes; family Leuciscidae; genus Meda; species Meda fulgida. The sequence continues at coordinate 3,615,759 of CM060634.1, read as the reverse complement.
TTCATCACAAAAAAAACAGGTTGTTTCTCATAAGCAGAGTGTGTGTAAGGCTAGACGTGGACTTGAGACTAGCGTGGAGTTTTCTCACTCAAACCACTGACTGTTGCTGCTTCTGAAAAACTGCCCATAACTGCTGGTCTAGGATTAGTTTTCTCTGTAATAAAAGCACATCGGCGGAACAAATTTGATGTTTGGGGTATTGAGTGTCAAAGGTTTATATTTACAACGTGTTTTGTAGCGTTCAGCAATGTAGCCAATCATAAATATATCTGTAACTCAATGGCCAATCAGATGTGTTTAAGGCCCTGTCTACACCTGGTGTAAATGACCAAAACACATCTTAATACCAGGACCCAAGTTAGAATCCACTTTTTTGGCATAATTGACCAGAGTTCTGCACGCTCACAAATCCTCTCGCTACAAGTTAACTTTATGACATTATGTAGGCTAAATAAGAGATTCACTGTACAGTCAGCTTCATTGATTATAGCGGAACTTTACAAGATTGCGATGAACTGAGATGAGTGACCGCTTATTAGTGATTATAAAGGGAGCGTTCTGTGCACTTTTTAGGCGATATATAATCAATTCAGAATGTAAATAAAACTTTTGTTTTTCTGCATTAGGTGAGGTTGAGGTTGAGATGGTTAGTCATTATTCGAATTGGCTGCCATGATAAATCACACATACAGTATGCTTGCTTTTCTGAACAAATTATAGTGGTTTGAGAACATAGATGCTTTAATAACAATTTATCAGGTGAGGTTATGCTGGGATGTGTAGACTGAAGCACATCTTGCCTTACCCTGGAGTTAGTTCACCCTTCGCTATGATGTTTCTGGTTTTATTAGCTGAATTAAGTGTAAAAAACATTTAAAAAGATTCAAGTTACTGGGATGAATCATTGTTTATGGTAATTATAGATCAGAAACACTGCTTTGATTGTAATAATACATTCCTTCATCTGATAGTCATGCATTTAAAAAGATAAATAACATTATATACGCCATTTATAAAATCAACCAACTACTTTATCAAGAGTAACTTGACCAGCAGAGCTTCTTTAAATTACGAGCAAGCTACAGTTTCACTTCCACGACGCTGGATAGCATTACTTTTATAGTAGTATGGACTGGTTATTTGGAGAAGCATAGTTTAGGGTAGTAAAACCTTTCTTAGAGCAAGCACAGGCCATAAAAGTGTTCATGACAGAACTGCTGGATGTCTCGCTCTGAAAACACTGGCAGATTCCTCCCTATTGCGCACATGTGGTTCATTTTAACCCCGCAAGTGTGAACTGTCAACATTTCTGTGGCTCTGGGAGCAGAGATTTCCTGACTCCAAGTCACGTCAGAGATGCAAGGAATGTGTATCATACACAACACATGCTCCCGATCACGGCCGGAGAGCCGTTCCCACTGCACTACGGACAAGGACAAAAGTTTATACTAATGGACAAAACGCTGATCAGAGTCAGGGTTCAAGTGGAGGACAGAACAACTGTTCTCCATCCTCACACCGGTAGTCTGTGTTTTCACAACGTCACACACTTTCTTTCTGTCTGTTTGATGTTCATCCAGCAGACATGATGTTTGCAGAAAGAGGCATCCAGTCAAAACATCAAACAGAGACCAGTAACCTCAAACATGACCATGTACAGACAAAAAAAAAATAAAAAAATAATATGACAAAATGTGTCGAGCAGAAAAACACAACAGAAAAACACAACAGATGTTTCTTTAGGTGGTGAAACTTGTGAGGCCAATCAGATTAAAGAAAATACCATGTACATAAACTATCAACAAGTTCTGTACCTGTTTTCTGATTGGAGACGTCACCTTTGGGCTCACATTTTGAAAGCGCACAATCTATGGAGGAAAAGCAAAAATAGATGAGTTAGTAAAATAGCAGCTTCACAGATCTCATTATTATAGCTCATAGTTATGATTTATTTGTTTGTGTATCATTGTAATTCTATAAAACAATTTAATAAAATAAATATTATTAAATACAATTTAAAACAAGGTCCTAATGAAATGTACTTAGAAAAAGATTTCTTTGCCCAATATTTGAGAGTACTGTGCATTTATACGCTCATTGTGTGATCGTTAGCTTAGCAACATGCTAAAAACAAACTCTCACTTGAGGTTCCACTTCCATGATAGATAAATTATGCTTAGAAGTTAGAAGTCAGCCGCCAATTGAATAACAGCTTAATTGTACTTTGTTTTAATTTAAATTAAATGTCTATGCTGTGATTGTCTTGCTGAAAGATCTTCACTACTTTTAAATGGATTAAAGAAACATCCCCAGCCCCCACAGAAGAAGAACATTTGACTAACTTCACTTCTACTTTACTTGAAGATTTGATGCAGATTAAAACCACACTTTAGCTCTGGAAACATGAACATGCTGCCCTGCTCCAGTGACCCTAAAACATGCTGATGTTGGCATGGAGGTTAAGCTTTGAGTCTGGGCAGCAGAGACACTGACCTCTATATCATCATGCATAAACCGCCCGACAGACAGCTTCTGTTTTATAAGGATTCAAAAAGCAGCACATATTGCATGTAGTCACATGCTTACGGGCCAAATACGGAGCATGTGAGGGCAGGATGAAAGAGGAGCGTGTGCAGAAAGTCTCATGAGCGAAGTGTGTGCTTCCCTTCATGCCAGGCTTAGTTTGCATAGCAGGACCATCTTGAAAGTGACGTCATGCAGCTTGCAATCTGAAATGTTCTGCTGGTGTTTCTTTATCTTCTGCAAGTTATTTTAAGTCGTGATGTGACGCAAGTAGTGACAGATCATTTCTTCCCTATTGTGATATACATCTGAGTACGGGATTATCATAGGGAGGGTGGAGACTCGGTTTTATCCATCGGTGGTAGATCCGAGCTTAAGGTCAAATTTAAAGTCACCATGACCAATTCTTGTTTTATAATAGAATGTAGCAGCATTTATTATAATTTATAAAGAAAGAAACCTGCATGGATAAATGGTTTACAATAAGATAATTTAAGATGCTTTTATAAAACAGATTGAATGCATCTCAATTCTCCACTTCAATCCAACCTTAATGTAAAATATTAAAATTAGGGATGTCAAAAGTACTGGTGTCTTATAAGATCTCAGACCCCAAAGGATCCCGATTCTATTGACTAAAAGACCTTTAAAGAGTATAAACCCTTGATGCACACATGATATATGTCAACTATGTACATTTAATAATTAAGGTCTTTTAAAATATAAGCCGCATTTCATATTCTATAATCAGAAGGTATAACTGGTCCTATAAGCTTTTTTATTTAGTTCACTTCACAAGTTAACCGGTTCGCCGTAAGGATTTGCATACCACAAACTGATTTGCCTGCTAGCATAAATAGCACGGCTACGAAATGATAACTGAATGCTATTTTGATTATCAAGATGATGACATTTCATTATAACATGATGCGTTTTGAAACAGTCATTACAAATGGCTACGTGACAGATGGCTGCTTTTGAACGGTCACATTTATCATGTAATTAATGAATGTAAACAGGTACATTTAAAAATTGGATGTGCCAAACACTAGATTTTAGTATTATTTGTATAATATTATAGCATTAATATTTTGAATTAGCTTTCCTTATACATGTTTAGGTCACATTTAAAACTGTGTCATTGTGTTATGTGCTTTTATTTTTTTAATCTTTTATTATTATTTTTACACTTCTATACAGCTATAATTATTTTTTATTTCAGTTTTTGTTTTTGTAATTTTTGTACTTCAACTAAAAACTTTTCACTTACATTTTTTTTCATCAATATTTATATTTTATTATTTATTATTATTAACTTTTTTAGTTTTATTTTAGTTGACAACAACAGGTTTTAAAATGTTTGGTTTGTGCATTAGACCTTTTATTTTACACAGATTAAAAAAATATATATATATTTTTTTCTGGATAAATCAAATACTTGATATAGCTGTTAGATACGTGAAAAATGCATTTTCTTTTTTCTTCTTCAACACCGCATGAGAAAAGCTTAATCATACTGCAGTCAGGCCATGTCACGTGACAAGAACAACGTACCATAAAATAACACTGGCTGCAATTACATGCAACGTTAGACAAAGGACACATGACTTTCCCAGTACATTTCTCAACAGGTATGTTAAAAATGCTCTTCCTGGAAGAGTCTGTGTTTGTGTGTAGGTGTGTGTGGTGGGCTGGCAGGTGGGGGAGGAAAACAGGAGACTTGCTGACAGAAAAGGGTCTCTCTTTAATCACACACAGGATCTGAGGCGCAATATGCCCCTCTCTCTTCCTCTCAGACACACACACACACACACACACACAACATCTCATCTGCATCTCTCTGATCTGCGTGACAATGAGGTGAACTGGACATAAATGTGATGATATATGTAGGCCACATACATATTATATATGTGCTTAGTCATGCAACCATATCATAGAAAAGGTATTTTGATAATGGTACTAATATATAGCCTACCATGACATTACTGAACAATTAACATATTGGCATCTCCATGGAACACCATGGTATTGGTAAACCAATTTTGCTGCATCACTGTTGTATATTCAGCGGCACAGAAAAAGAAATAGTGACATTACATATAATAGAGATAAAGACAATAGTTTCTAATATAAAAAAATGAATATAAACACAACACATAATTATAATAATATTCAGACCATAATTAGTTCATAAATTCTTTCTTCGCTGACAACACTCAAAAATATACAGCCCATCCAGTGAAGTCTGATTCATGAACAAATTATTCTTATTATGAATCAGTTCTTTTAAAGAATTAGTCAAAGACTTGAAGAAAAAAAAAAAGAGGACTGTCTATTACTGGTTTGAATCAGTCTAATGAATTACTCACTGAATCAGAGCATTAGACTCGCTGGATGTTTATATATGATGACCTTTAGTTAAAGATAAACATGTACAAAAACATAAAAAATTTTTAAAAAAAAATCAAACATGTAACGAAAAGTAGAATATTGTTATTTGACTAAAATGACCTAAAAACAGGAATATTGTGAAATATTATTACATTTTAAAATAACTTTCTACTATCTTAATATATTTTAAATTTGAATTTATTTCAGTGATTTTTCAGCATCCTTACTACAGTCTTCAGGGTCACAAGATACTTCAGAAATCATTCTAATATGCTGATTTGGCACTCAATAATTATTTCTTATTACTATCCATGTTGGAAATTGCATCTATTTGAAATAGTAAAGACATTTATAATTAGGGCTGGGTATTGACACAAATTTCACAATTCGATTCGATTTCGATTCACAAGCTTGCAATTCGAATCGATTTCGATTACGATTCGATTAGATTCAATATTATTTTGGATTTCAGGTACAATACATGGCACATTTTTTCAAGAAAAACAAATCTCTTAACTAATGCTGTAAACTATGGGAGTTAGTTGTAGCCTACTAGGCTTCATTAGCCTACTATAATTTTGAAGGTAAAAATTAACTGATTTGTAGCTATACAAACACTTAAATTACACTTATTTATTTTTATAATAAGAAAGTTATATGAAATATAAACATTTAAATGGTGGCTGTCATAAAAACTTGCCAGATTTATTCAAACATGCATTAAATATTGAAGAACATTAAAAATTATAATGAATATGTAGGCCTAATATGGTGCATATATTTAGCAAAATTCTCCTCTCTAGAGTTATTTTTTCTAGCCGACTAACTGACTAAGTTTCATGTTTTTTTCTGAGGTAAATGTGACGTTTCATGCCATTGTTTACTTGCTGTTTAACTGACGTCTTTCCACGGATGAAACACTGATTGAGCGATACCACGTTACATGATACGGATTTCGAAGTTGTACTATATCTTTTAACACACTTTCAGATGCTCATTGATGTTTATTTGGCGCTGTAACTGGTATTATTAAGGCGGAGTAACTGGTATTATTAAGGCGGAAGAGGAGATCATGTGCTGATGCTTCTCTTGAGCTGAGCCAGAGCGATCTCACGCCACAGCGCCAAAACGGTATTTATGTTTTTGAATTTCGTAAGAAAATGGACGTAATTCGAAATTTGAGACTTTATTTCATAATAATAATAGTCACAAAGCACAAAGATTACTTCGATTTAACACGCTACAATTTTCTGCGCGCTCATCAAATGAAAACAGGATGACTAATGATTCTTGAGATTTAAGAATCGATATCGGGTTCGTAAAAATGAGAATCGATTAATATCGAGAAATCGATATTTTTTACCCAGCCCTATTTATAATGTTACAAAATATTTCTGTCACTTATTTAATGCATTAATTAATGCATCCTTGAATAAAATTGAATGAATATTTCACACACAAAATAAAATAAAACCACCACTATCATCAACAAACTTCTGAACGGTAGTGTAGGTGCAAATACAGACTTCTGTAGAAAACACTGATCAACTTAGTTACTTTCCAGACCTTTTGTTAGCAAAAGACGGTAGAACTCGTAACATTTTCAACAAATTCCATCTGCTACATTTTCCCTCTGTAGGGTGGAACATCAAAGTGAGGTTGAATAGAGACCGGAGTCCAAATATAAACACATGGGACATAGTTGCAATGCCAAGCGCATGCCTGACACAGTTACTCATAACTGCAACACTTCATGTGTCCCGTGCTAACACAAGTAGTCAGACCACACAACATAGCCTTCAGTAAATCAAAAACGCTCCTCAATGGTACAGACCAGTCTGTTTACGCACAAGACGTTAAACGTAAAGCGGACTCGCTGAATGGGTGATTTATCACGAGCTGGCGAAGATGAATCATCAGTTTCATTAATTCAACTCACATTCGAAAACACCGAAACTTGCCAAAAAACACACATAGCCCTGCACTCAAAACTAAACCGTTGAAGGCAACCGATTACAAGATCAAGTGTACTATTTCAGTCCAAATAAGGAAACATAAGCTAAGCGGACAGTGGAAAAGGCCTGGTTCAAATCCACTCCCAGGGAGGAAAAATTACGCTTTCATTCCAAATCCCCAGCAAAGAACCGTTTACTCGCAGGAAGCCACCACAAACTATTCAGTAGCTCACAGAAGACAAAAGAGTGATTTTAAGACTTGAATTTCACACAACCGCAAAACATACGCCAGCAACAAAACAATACACACAACCGGGTTGTTGAGCGGCCACTTCTTTCCTTTTGGTGTGGACCAGGCAGGAAATGAGCTAGTGACGTAAAGAGACTCACACAATACAAAAAAACACACACACACACGCAAGGTCAGATGTGTGTTTCTGAGCATGTCTACCACTTTAGTCAGACCCAAAAGCCCCTCGACTCACAGCCAAACAAGAACAAAAGCAGCAGGGCGCTGTGATTCAAGCCCACGTGTCGCCGGTCCTGCTACTTTACCACACAAGCCCACTCATTGTGATCAGACCCTCCTCTTGCAGACTCATCGATCAAACTCATCCGTGAATCATGTGCTTGAGGAAAAGGGGCCGTTCATCGCTGCATGCTTGCGATCTGCCTCATCTCTGAAATTAACAAACAACCAACTACCCTGAGCTGTCCGGGAAGCAGTTCAGAGCCAATGCCAACACAAGAGATAGCGTTCTGATCCCTATCACACACCAAAAGACGTATTTCCCCATGGTGCAATTAGATTAAGCTCAACCGCCAAATCTGAGGTGCTTTCATGTGTTGATGTCTGATATTCTGCCAGGCCTGAACTCTTTGCTGGTGTTCGTCTTCTGCGGATGCTTTATTCACGTTATTGTTACATCATTACATTACATACAAAAATGTCACTTTAACAGGGTAATTCTACACTGGCAAAATGGGCTTTCAATAAAGCAACAACAGTTCAATGTAACAACAATAGTTAAAATCATAACTTCTACTCTGCAATAATTTACAAAAATGTTAATAAGTTAATAAGCAAACAAGAAGGAACTTGAACTTTCTCTATAGTTTAACTCGGTTACACAGAGCAGTCTGCTTAATTTGGTTCATTAAATAAACGGACTGCTTCGGTTCACTCAGGTTAGTATAGCAAACTAAAGCATACATGCAACAGCTGATGAAAGTGACATTTTATGTATGCATTGCTGATGAGATATCGCATGAAAAACATGTGAAATGTAATGGACCATCTGAAGGAAAACTAAAAGCTACCAAACTAAAAATCGTTCACAAAAAAAAAACCTCAAATGAGACAAACAATCAACAAACTGTACAAATAAAACCGGTCAGCTCCCCTTGAATAAGCGGTTCGTCACAGGCCTAATTCTGGAGGTCTCCATGGAGCAGAGACACCCTGAAGTCTGGAGATGCAGTAAATATTCCCTGCTAGGAGACAGACGGCATGACGCATGCTGAGGCTCATCATCACCAGCACGTTTACATGCACGTTCTTACCCCGATTATGCTTAAGTCAACAATGCATATGGTCATGCTAATCCATTAACCCGTTTTCCTTTATGGAGTAGCATTAACTTGATCGACACAGCTTGATTTTTACCCTGATTTCTCCCGACATGTAAATGCATTAACCTGCATTTGGTCGGCTTATTGAAGTGAGCATGTGTGAGATGTGACAGGAATGTGTCCTTACTGTGGATTTAAACTGGTTATTGGTTTGCATGTAAACCGGGACAATGGGTTATTTCAATAAGCCTGATTTTTGTGAGTTATCAGCATACTGGTGTACAGTAAACATGCTCATTGTGTTCTAGTGAAAATCAAAGGCATGAAGGGTTAAACTGCTTAAAGCTGCAGTGTGTCATTTCTGCACCACTATTGTCACCAAACAAAACTGCAAAAATATTGATAAAATAATTTGGAAACAGGTTTCCCCACCCATTTCTCACAGTTCAGCCAAATAGATATTCCCACCCCAAACTCACACCCATTGGTTGAGGCAATGTTGCTGTGCGGATCTGTTCAAACAAACAGAGCATTCATGTTATTAAAATGTTTACACTTCTCATGAAATCAACCTATCAATGACTTGCATGTAGGTGTCTCTGCAAAACTGAGAAAGGAGAAAATATAACCTTGAGAAAGAATAGATCACACAGTTAAGCAATTCAGATAGAGAGAAAAAAATAAATGAATTGAGTTGCACATATTATAAAGAAAGAAGGCAATTAGGCGGTAGGGTTTTAAAATGTTTTATATATATATATAATATATATATATTTTAATATATATATTAGGGCTGTCAGTTAAACGCATTATTAACGGCGTTATTAACGGCGTTAACGCAAACCCATTTTAACAGCGTCAATTTTTTATCGCGAGATTAACGTTCTTTTTGGCCTAGCAAACTTTGTAGTTTTTTACATGCTTTTGCAACAGGATGCGGCATGCGCGGCGCTGGGCTATGAAAACCATTCATTTCAATCATGATTTCAATGGCTTAAGTTGCGCCGCGCGAGGACGTTTTGTTGCTTTGTCAACCAAAGCGCAAGCGCAGTGGCGCGCACGCCACGGTCAAAGTTCGAAATAGTTCAACTTTTGACGCTGCGCATTCTTCGTCCTGTCTGAAAGTTAAACTACAACACCACACAGGATCTAGCTAGACCGAAAACAACAGGCACGACCACACACTTGTTTGGGCTTGCGATCCGGCCAAGGAGAAGTAGGCTGGGTCAACGTTACGTTTTGAGTGGATGACGAGCGCGAGACGCCGAAATGGATGGCAATAAGATTCTGAATGGAAAGTTTACTTTTAAAAAGTTGCCAAATGGTTCCATTGACAAGACCAAAGTGATCTGTGTGTTTTGTCGTTGTGAACTGAGCTATCATCATTGCAGCGCGTCCAGTCTGAAATATCACTTGATGGCCCCACACACACAAACACACACACAGACACACAGACACACAGACACACAGACACACAGACACACAGACACACAGACACAGACACAGAGACACACACACACAGAGACACACACACACAGAGACACACACACACAGAGACACACACACACACACACACACACACACACACACACCTGACGCGAATTCTCCGCCCCCTCCTCAATATCAGGACCTCGTCAGTATTTCTTTAACCCTTTTATTGATGGACAGCGTTACATCGTGTGAGAGATTATTTGCTCCAAGTGAGAATGTTAGTGTGAAATTGAACACAGTATATGCCAAAGTTGTTTTCAATAAAAAAAAAAAACATTTGCACAAAGCAAGCCGATCCACTTTTCCATGTTGATAAGAGCATTAAAATGAGAAAAAAAATAATGGGACAAAAAGAAATCGAGAGATATTTAGAATAAATAAAAATGTGCGATTATTTGCGATTAATCGCGAATTAACTATGACATTAATGCGATTAATCGCGATTAAATATTTTAATCGTTTGACAGCACTAATATATATATATATATATAAGAGTTATTTTAATAAAAGATTATGAGGGCTCAAAAATAAATAAAAAATTATATATATATATATATATATATATATTATTTATAATAAATATTGCAACATTCTAAATGATTTTTTTACGTTCGTAAAATAATTATCTATGGTTTATTAAAACGGCAGTCCATATTCTATTACCATATTTGATTATTGCTGTACAAAAATAGAATAATAAGTAGAGAAAGATTAAATCCAGAGGTGTGAATGAGAGAAAAGTAGACTAGAATAAGTTTGTAGAAAAATTCAATGTATCATTCTGGACAAAGTTACACCTGTGACCAGAAACATCAGCTCTATAGATGGACAACTTTTAACAACAGCTACAAGTAAACCAGCATCTGCAAAGAAGTTAAAGAACACAGAAGCATTATTCTAATCCATATCCATATTACACAAGTGTGAGTTGATATAGTGAAACGTGGTTGTGTTACAGGAACAAAAAAAGACAACAAATAAGTGAGAAAGGCCAAGCTGTTTAAAGACTAACACGTAGGAATCAATCAAACAAAACCAGGACACAGACAGAGAGAGAGCGAAAGAAAGATCTCCCCATCCCCCTGCTCTCATTCCCTGATCTATTTTGACAGTCTCCATTACAGCCTTTCTCTCTCACTATTCTTCATCTTCTGTCTTACCTGTTCCTTGACCTTAACAGCCATGAAGAAGGTGATCCTTCATGACATCTGAAAATCAAACCCCAACATAAAAAGGATTGTTTTTCGGATGTCATGAAGCATCACCTTCCTCATCGCTGATCAAAAACCCAGATCAGAACTAATCAGAATTTCTGATAACACCACAAATACTGCAGTCACTTTAGCTGACTTGTCTCTGGATTGTTCTTACGCGATCTCTGCTACTGGAAGTATTGGTGGTCGACTGGTCGATCATCCTGACTAATTCCTAAGGTGCGGCCATTGTTGTTTGGCGAATTCCTGTTGTGAGGGCAAAAGAAATTTCACAGATTTTGCAATGGGTTCGTAGCTTTGCACATTCCTACTTTAAACATGAGTATAACTGAACATAGGAAATGACACTGCATTTAATGGCATTAGACTTCATGCTCTCAAAGACAGGAACCCACCTCATGTTTAAATGATGAGCACATATTCAAGTCTATGGATTTTATGAAGGTCTTCCACATGATTCATTCATGCCTCCAATCAGGCACTCACAAACATCCCCCAAATGAGGGTTGAGCTTTGAGATCAAGTGTCTGCTGTGATATTAGAGCTCATAATAGCATCGTTTTAAAACAAGCCTCAGGAGAACAGCACTGGAAGAAGAGGAAAGGCTCACCGGTATTATTATGCAGGTCAACAAATAGTCAGTCCTCTAGTCTAAACAATTGCTCCTTTTTTAGATTACAAAGTAATACCATGTTCAGCTGAACAGAGAAAGGTTTAACTTCATTATTTTAGTTAACAGTTTATCTATAAATAACCCACAGCCTCTAATGTTGCCCATCATGATCATTTGCTCAGAAATGTCCTCACCTTGTAGCAACTTACACTTCTTAGGCCCTGTTTACACCTGGTATTAAGATGTGTTTTGGTCGATCAGATCACAAGTGGACGATGACAAAATTGGTTTGAAGACGAATAACGTACCAAGCACAATATTCTCACCATTCCTGATTTCTAACACTATGTGTTCGGCTGGTCTTGCGACTGTAAGAACAGAAACGAAAGCTGATGCTCTACGTATGTTTCTCTGTCGTCTTCAGGCGCATTCAAATGTAAATTGTGTAAATTCTTTTGACAATTATATCGAAAGATCTGAAAAAAATATATATACATTTACCCACCCCTCGAAGAAATCAGGACAGAAGTGTTTGAAAGTGGACAAAAGAGACACCAGGTGAAAACAGGAAAGTGTCTCCCTCGTCTACTTGTGATCCGATCTCCCTCCTTGTCTAAATGCATATTAATACCAGGAGTAAACAGGGCCTAAGAGCAAAACATCAACAAGTTTGCATGATTCACCACTTAGTGACAGACTGATATCGGTTTATCACTAGAATTATGTGGTGAATCATGTATGCCTGGTCGATTAATCGATTAATGGGCCAGATAGCTCAACTTGGAAAAACAGATTTTTCAACCACATACTCAATGGGAGGTGGGTCATGCATGCAAGCTTAGCAACCGGTATTGGGATTAATGGGAATGCTAAAGAAAAGCTTTCTTCAGGTATTTCAAACCTCCTTGGAGAGAATGCACCTTAAATGGCAGGCTGAGAGCGAGAGCAATGGATGGAGCACAATGTTCCCTGACCCCCATCTCTAAGGAGTTGTGAGGAGATAAATGGAGTACACAATCTTCTCAAATTAAGTATCAAAACAGAGGGAAGAACATCACAACAAGACAAGGAGGAGAGCAGATCGTTACGATACAATACGCCAAACTAGCTGCAACAAGGGAATGTGTAGGCTGTATAGACAATGGGCAGAGATGGGATGAGAGAAAAACTGAGCCCAGACACTGGGATGAATCCTCAGGGTCTTAACACTGACTGACTGAGGAACTAGGACAACGTGACGAAAGCAAAAAAGCCCTTACAGAGGACCCAAGTGATGCAGATGTGCTATCCCAAGTTCTCCAAACACTGATGAACCACCAAATTCACAACAAACCTACAACCATTGACCCTGATTCTATCATGTTTCTCCATCAAATAAAAAGACTTTACAAATGAAGCTTGTGTGTTTGGACGGTTTTTAACAGTGCCACATAAAACTCCATGTAATCACCTAAATTGCTACTAAAGTCAGAAAAATTGAGCAGGATATTTGGATCATGTCTTCTGTAAATTTCTATCTATAGTTAAACATGTATACTAAAGGCAAATCCAAGATACTTCTGCATCTGTTGAATCTGAAATGGTGTGAATCTCCAGTTTCAACAGCTCTAATAAGTAATAATTAATGTGGGTAATACTTTAGTTTAGGATACAATTCTCACTTTTAAATAGTTGCTTATTAGCACGTGAATATTACTTGGATATTGGATGTGTATTAGTACTTATGAAGCACATATGAATGCCTTATTCTGCATGACCATATTCTACATTCCTTAATCCTTCCCCAATACCTAAACTTAACTATCTTATAATAACTATTAATCAGCAGTAATTAATTAAGAGTTTGCAAAAATCATAGTTAACAGTGAGAATTGGACCCTAATCTGCATCTGCAAAGGGTCAATTACAAAAAAAAAATGTCTGTGTTTATGTCAATGTTCAAGACATGTCTGACTTCTGACTGTCTGACTTCTTGACACTTGGGCAGATTTCCCTTCGCATTTCACTACAGGTAAAATTTTCTTTCGTCATCTAGTGTTTCGACATAACCAAATAAAAAAAGCTTGTGCTTTATGATTTTTTTACAATGATAAACTGCATTTGAAATAATTTACTCTAAAATCCTCAGGTACATCAGCGAGCGAGTCGATTCTCGACGAAGAACATTGAGTGCCCACCATTGAAAGTGGAGGGTGTGGTTAAGTAATCACTGTCGGAAGGTCAATTAATATTCACGTCACTATGGATAAATAGAGGAAGAGCTAAGAAAAATTTCAAAACAAGGAAAGGATATGGATCATTCTGAGGATTGATGGCATCGACTCAGGCCTCCAAACGTTTAATGTCTAAGATGGTTTAGGCAATACGTATTGTAATGAAAGAACTGGGCCGTGTGTCAGGGGGCTTTTTGAACAGAAATAGGATTCAGGTGTGCTTTTTGAGGGACCGGTTAATACACAAACATGTCTTCGCCACAGTTGTTTTCAAAAAGGGAAGTTGGACTTCTACACTATTGTTTTCAAACAACAATGCTTTCTTTTTGTACATGATTCCTGACGCTTACAGGGAATGATACAGACAAAGGTCGGAGCAGCCATGCGCTCTCATATCAATGGCCAAACAGCTGTAATGAAACCCATAGCATGATTTAACTACTTATTACAATGCTCTGTGGAATACTTGATTCTGATTGGTCAATTGGTATGTTATTCCCCGACAACAACCGGTAAAAACGGATAAACATAGGCTCATAAGGTTAACTGAAGTCAGCGCTAGGCCAATATGCTTAGAATGTTTTTTCTCTGTGGAGGTTTTGCATTTGGTGAGCTAATAAAATATTAAAACTCAAATCAAAATTTTGTGTACAATTATTTAATTATGTCATCCGGTATCGCTCTTTCTATTTCATACAAACGCAGCTGCTGCCATTTTCCGATTATTGTTTTGTACACTGTAATAAATTTTAATATAACAAAACAGGTACGATTTTAAAACTGTTTCATCTAAAATCAATATCTCTTATTCTCATAATTATTTATGTGTCAAAATCAAGTCAATATTTCATGTCTAATTATTTACTTATGTAGCAAGTAGCTGTGTAATAAGCGGGATAAGATACATCCGGCCGGGATCATGTACATCACCCTTCAGGGTGATACAAGGACTTGGAACTATCGATGCACTACAATTAGAAAATGAATAACAATATATTGATTGTATCGACATGTCTCTAGACATTAAAATATGCACATGATTTAAATTAAACTATGTGGGAAATTAATTTCCTGGGACAACTAAATATTATGCAGTTTAGTAGTCATTAAAAAAAAATGTATGACAGAATTCAGAAACTGACCAATCAGAATGGCTGATTACTCCACTACTCCAGTCTTCAGTGTCACATGATCCTTCAGAAATCGATCTAATATGCTGATTTGCTGGTCAAGAAACATTTTTCATTATTATTATCAATGTTGAAAACAGTTGTGCTGAAAAATTTTGTGGAAACCAACCATGATACATTTTTTAGACTCTGATGAATAGAAACTATTCAAATATTTTATAACATTAAATATAAAATCATTCAATTCATAAAGAATAGTGTCCATGTTTCATTAACAGTTCAAGTTAGTATTGTGTAAATACCATGGTAACTGTAGTTTCTGTAAGCTTTCTGTAGCCCAAAATACCACCAATTCTATATTTTTTATGACTGTGGTGGCTCAACTAATTTGGGACTGCTATTTAAAAGCCTTGCCTTATAATACTGTTCATTCATCGTGTTACAATTCGTATACATCGTATACAATTTAAGTGTATGTAAAGTTAAGAGGGACGATACTTGTAAGTTAACCATTTGAGAAATAAATTAGCTTGTTTCAAATTCCAAAAAATTTGGGTCACAGCTTAATGACTATGGGAAAATGTGGGTCCCATTGCCAAACTACTGCACTAACTAATGTTAACTAATCAAACCTTATTATAGAGTGTTACCAACAGAACTAATGTCAATAGTCGACTCCTTCAGCAATAACATAAATACCTGCACATCATTTCTCTATTAGACAGATTTTACCACTCACCCTCATTTTGGCCCTTATTCTGTATTTCTTGCTTCTCGTCTGCCCTCTTCCACTAACTATGTCCCTCATTTTCTGTCAGGATGATCCAGCATCGGCCTGGGTGATTTACTGTCGGAAGCTGTCTTGGCGTCTCTCTCTCTACAGTTGAATAAGTAGGATCTTCTTGCGCTGTGCCAGGAGACAGAGGGGGCAGCGAGTACACCATTCCTATCCTAACCCAGCGAATGTAGGTCAATACGACCTTTCCCTACCACACATGGAGACAGGGAGAAGAGCCGAACAAGAAACTGAAAAAACGATGACAGGGGGAGGGAATAGATGGCTGTGACACAACAGAGACATAGAAGGAGAAAAGGAGAAAGAGAAAAAAAAAGAGAGAGAGAGCCTAGGGTGAACGGGCTGAACGCAGGGACGATCCAGCTGGGGTGGTAACAGTCAACGACAGAAAATGTAACTCCCCACTGCTAACCACATGACGTCTGAGCGTCAGAAAAATTCATCTAACGCTACAGAGGGAAAAAAGAGCCACTGCCAGGCCTCCAAAAACTACCAGGGGGCCTATTAGCCAAGGACAAAGGCACCATCAAAATCAACAGAAGAGCAATTTAGCACACAATGCGAAGTTCAAAAAAAGTTAATCAGGAAAGAGAAAGAACATAAAACTATGACTTTAACAATAAGAGGGAATATTCTATGAACAAAAGACAGGGATTTTAAAAGGGTTTTCACAGTGATGCCATAGCATAACCACTTTTGGTTCGCTAAACATTTCAGTGAACATTTCAAAATAATACAAATAGTACATATTACATCATAAAGATGCAGAGGTTTATATGTACAGATATTAAAGGTGTTTAAACTGGTTTTGAAGATGGTACACTTAGGTTCCCTTGCTTGCTCGCAAAAATTACACACTTCAGCTTTAGAGGCAGCTGTCAAAAACGTGCATTGGCCTACTGTATATTTCTTCATGATTTTCAAATAAATGAGTCTAGAATGTTATTTTTGTACTTGATGAGCAACACTCACATATAGAAAGTGTGGCAGAACTCTTCCGAATCGTTATATATAAATAACTTCAGATGTGAACGAGTG
Source organism: Meda fulgida (assembly GCA_030578275.1). Classification (NCBI taxonomy): domain Eukaryota; kingdom Metazoa; phylum Chordata; class Actinopteri; order Cypriniformes; family Leuciscidae; genus Meda; species Meda fulgida. Next base: position 3,598,820 of record CM060634.1, on the reverse strand, counting down.
AAAATCTGCTCAGACTCACGGAAAGAAAATAATTTCCAGCATCATTACTCCAGTCTTCAGTGTCACATGATCCTTCAGAAATCATTCTAACATGCTGATTTGGTGAACAGTAACTTAGTGGCTGTGCTAAAAACAAGCAAAATGTTTAAAACCAAAAGCCTCTTGAGAGGTTACTGAAACAACCAAAGATTTCCGGTGTGAAATCTGCAAGATACAGTACTTCCCATTGTGGTTTCACTACCAAATCCAAAACAAAACCACTATGCTCGTATCTTAAGAGGGTAATGTCATTTGTGTTGAAACTGGTGTAACTTATCATAATACTTTAAAAACAACTTAATAAATCCTGTTAGACCCTTGTCTAGTGTCTTGAAGACTTAAGGTTACCCAACTGTTATAACCAGTATGGTTCAAGGTGGTCTCTCAGCCTGGCCAAGCTGGTGTTCATTTGGTTTTACCAGCAAATGAACTGGTCAAACGGACCAGCTAAAATGTGATCAAAAACAGCTTGAAACCAGCTCAGGCTGGTTTGAGATGGTTGTTTTCAGTAGGACAGGACTTTGTGACCTAGTCTTGGACTAAATATTTCCTGAATGCATTATGCAGAGGCATTAAAATGTGAATGTGAATGATTAACTGGGCTTGCAGATGAAAGTCCTGCTATCACAATGAACAACAAGATGTGTCATATATCTGATATAAGCCTGTATACATCATCATCAGATAGCTATCAATTAAATCCCTAAATAAACCGCATTACTTCATCACTAACATAAAAGCAATCTAATATTTGATTAAAATGAATATGATATTTCATAAGCTGGTCCAAGACAGAAGGTAATTGTGTCATCAATCTTTCTAGAATAGCTTTGCTAATTTAGCAACCAAATGCTACACGAGTCAATCAGGTTACAGATTAATCCAGTTTTAAAGCTAAATCTGGCCGAAATAACCGCTATCGCGTCTGTCATTATTTTTTACGCGAATAACGACATCATGACTTGGAAGTGCTGAGGTATTAAATATTTTTACCCTCTTTTACCACCTCAATCTATGCTAGCGAGTTAGCAGGGAGTTGGAGTGCCACGCCAGGTCATTGTTTACATTGCTAACTACCTTCGATTATCAGATTAGTCGGATCGCTCATAAACTACTAATTGTCTGACTAACTGATAGTCTTGTGTTTATAGATAACGGCATTTTATTTATCCGTTCAGAAATACATCATTAAAAAGTAGCATAAAGGGACTGACACTTTGAATTCACTTCATTTCCTATGGCTGCCACCAAATCAAGATAAAAGAGTATGGAGATGATAATAGACTATAAGGGGTTTTGTGGGTAAAATCTGTGTATCCGGGAGTATAACTGAATTTATTTAACGTTATTCATGTGGCCTGCACAACACTCCAGCTAACCTTATATTTCCAGCCACAAGCCCATATGTTCCAAGATTGACCCACCGAAATTGCACATAATGATATTTTACTGACAAAGCAGTTAAAATCCATAGGATGTGATAGAGATTTCTGTAATGCTGAAAAAATCTTTAACCAACGGGCACAAATGACTCGAGCTAACAACCAACTGATATTTCTCCAGCTAGGTTGTCATAAACCACATTTTCAACCTAACGCTAGTTGTCAAAACCAATATTATAGAGATTTTTGGACTTAATGCATTATATATGGAAGAAAACTACTGAAAATGCCCAGTGCGACCCAACCTCCCCATCCGAACAATGTCCCGCAGCCTCGCGAGTTTTGGGCTTACCAGATTTGAAGAACGTCGCTATATCGGCCGCGTCCTTAGCCGCCTCCTCGGCCCCTTCCCCCGAGCTCATGGCTGTGGCGAAAAACACAAAAAACTAATATCCAAATCTAAAGTTGCTCTTTAATTTCCCCACAGGCAGAAGGATTTAGAGAAGATGTCCGCCCCTGTGTCTGAGGAATGATCTGACACGGACGGGAAAGGATCACTTCTGAGTGCTGGGGAACATCACAAAACCTCCTCCATCTTGGATAACACAAATTACTAATAGCGCCGGCCGGCGGCTCTCCTGAGTGTAGCTGAGACTGGAGTCAGGGAAGACTGACGGGGGGAGTTTGCTTCAGAAAAAGTAGCCTTTCCCCTTTCCAGTGACCTTAACTGGGTCCTCAGAGGCCCCATAATTATTTATTTTTTTGGTAGAATAGGATGGAATTCGAAACATCCAGTTTTCCTTGGCACTTCATGATAGATCACATTCATTAGAAATGTTTTGATGTGCAAAAATGTCTTCCTGGAATTGATTCTCTCAAACCTAAAAAGAAAGTTGTTACTGTAACATTGAATGAACACCCACATTTAACACTATTATATTGTATCTTGTGTTTGTGTGTGTGAGAGAGAGTGAGTGAGTGAGAGAGATTGAGTGTGTTTGTGAGAGAGAGAGAGAGAGAGAGAGAGAGAGAGAGTGAGTGAGTGAGTGAGTGAGTGAGTGTGTGTGTGTGTGTGTGTGTGTGTGTGTGTGTGTGTGTGTGTGTGTGTGTGTGTGTGTGTGTGTGTGTGCTGTTGTATTTTGTTTATATAAAGTATGATGATGATTTTCCCTCATATTGTCTTTAGGTAATTTCTGGCTCATTTTCAATAAAGATACATTTATTGACCACATAGCAACAAGAACCACTTTTTTTTAGTACTTTGCTAAACACCTATAAACACCATATTGGATTATTGAAACAGATGTGAAACGTCATAATGGAAATTTATGTGAAATACACAATTTCTTTATTTGTGAAATACATGTGAATGAAACAATAACTTGTAATGAAATGTGACAGTGAAATGCCAAAAGTGATTGAAATCCGTTAACAATTTTTGACTGTAATTTTCCTATCTACATTCAATTAATATTTTTTTTATCATGATACACGGGACCTGGATTTAGTTCTAGAGGAGGTCTCTTAGAGGTTTTAGGCCTGTAATCATTTTTTATGGGTTTTTATTGCATGTCAAATCTAACTCAAAGATCACAGGTGGGTGGGCACAGTTTCTTAGATAATAGGATGGTTACAAGGTTTCCCGATATTCATATAGGATTATAGGCCTATGAGTAGCCTATTTTTCCTGTTTTTCATAATTCTCCCAATCTTTTGGCTTTCTTTTACATTAAATTGTTAAAGAGAGGCAGAGAGGGATATAGTTCTGTTAGTCAGCGGATTTACTGTACTGTATTTTCACTATAGCCTCTGGCGATGTCATAAACTCCACACTTATTGAATCACACCGACCCCTGCTGGGTAAAACTGTATGTGCATTGTGAAGCATTCTTCAGATAACCTGTTTTTTGGAAAAGAGCACGTGTGCTGAATTTCATCATAATACTGTTCTAAGCTCGGTTTTGTCCCAAACCTCTGGAACACAAAATAATATATAAGACAGAAGTGTCTCAGTCACCATTCACTTTCATTGTTTGCTTTTTATTGTGAATGGTGACTGAGGCTGTCAGTTCCTAACTAACAACACATAGTGTTAGTTAGACATAACGTCTAATTTAATGTTCTACGGAAGAAGAAAAAAGGTCATACAGGCTGGGAACAACAAAATGATCTTAGTTTATTCGATTATTTATTTTATTTTACTAACTATTCGCACCCATCCACTAGGTGGTACAAACGGTTTCGCAGAAAATATAATTTCACCACAGAAGAAGTCCAGGATGAAAGAACTGGCCTAACGTAAAAATCGAATTTCACTAAATTTTGTTTGTAACATCACTTTAATATCACTGGTGACGGAAATAGTTTTGTGTTGGGGGAATTAAAAGCGCAGATTGCTAATTCGTTAATCTATCGCTAATTCGTGTGGGCGAGGCGTTACAGTAGGTGCGTCGCAATTTTTATTACGTAGACGTGTATGAAATGTGTGATGCATCTAAATTGATTAATGTTATCTGCACTGTGTTAATCTCGCACGACTGTCTAAGAACATATTATGTGCATAGCTCCCTATAAAACAACATTGTGTGTTATTTTAGTTAGCCGAGATGTCTGATTTGCTGACGGTGTACGACGATGACCAGGCCAACACCTTCATCGACTGCATGGTAAATGCATCTTATTTTGAATGTAGTGCACAAAAACAGATAGTAATGTTCATACTGTTTATTATAACTTTATCTAAATGCATTGATGTGACTTTATTGTAGACAAGTATTTTTTTTATTTATTATTATAAGTAATGTATAGACAATATGAGTAATAGTGATATCTTTCGTTCCTCAGATCTGCGATAAAAGAATAAGGGGCGAAACGCATTACAAAATCCACGTGACTACACTGCAACATTTGAAGGTAAGGAGAGAAAGTCCAGTGTAGTGTCTGAAGGAATATTAATAATTGACCACCAAATTTTGAAAATTTTAAATGATTTCCGAAGGATCATGTGATATTGAAGACTGGAGTAATGGCTGCTGTTTTTTCTCTGTATGTTTTAATGTAAAAATTTGTGTTTAGGATATATAGCAGTAGTAATTTCTGTTTTTATGTAAGTATTATTAATAATGTTTTTTTTAAGTTTTAGACAATAATACTTGATTTTTTTGTTTTATTCACTTTTCTGCTTCATTCAACTTTAGGACTTCTAAGGAATAGACATCAACCAGCAAACAACATTTTCCCTGTTCATTTGCTTTGTCTTGGACACTGTATACAGGCTATGACCTTGTATATGGGTTATTCTGCATTGCTTTACCAGTCCCAAAAACTACTCATTCTTCTTTAAAGCAGATTTGGATGAGTTGTGCGTATACTGGACTATTTTGGAGTCTCTTCGAGCATATTTCTTTATCTTTATTATAAGCAACAGTATGACCACAAAGATGTCAGAGACCCCAGCGTCCTCTTTCAAGGACGCTTTTCTAGGTCCACTTCTGGTTCTTTTAAAAAGGATTCAAGTGTGAAAACAACCTGAGACACTGATATACCAGATGCCATTTACATAACCTTTTGAAGACCAAATACACTCTACCATTTTATATGTTTATATTTCTGCTTTAACAAGGGTTTCGATCACGTGGATCTTCAGTCTTCTGAATGGATGGTGCTGCTTGAAACAATATATTCTTGTACACTTCTGTATGCTTGAGAAGATTCAGGAGCACTATAACAATTGTTTATTTTTGTAGTCTGAGGGCATCCTCAAACTACTTCAAATAGTTGTCATCGGCACAAAATTGTGGTGCTGTAGTTTGTCAGACGACAGCCAGTGTGGTTGCTGGTGGTGCAACGAGATTATGTGCTTCTTTTCAAGACTGCTTAATGACCATTGGATGCATTTTGCATACTAAAATGGCATGCTCATTTTCATAATAAGTTATGAAAATCTGTGAGTTCCAATCTGTTTGACTGGCCACAAGGCAAGAGTCAGACTGCACAGGTTGCAGTAAAGAATGTTCACAAGGAATAACTTGTTGCTTTATTTTTCCAAAGTTTGTGACATTCTTGACAAATTTTAATCTTTGAAAGTTACTCAAAGGTTTTGTTTGGGGCAATTTGTAGCAAGTAAACAAGCAATCTTCAAGCACAAATATATTTTATTTATGCCTGGGAAATAGTTAGTACTTACTACTTTTGGTCAAATGGAAATTCTGACCATAAATTCTTCTTGCATAATTTCTTTTTTGTGTTATAAGTTCCACGTGCTGTCACTGTTGGTTCATTGGGTTCTGAACAGAAAGGATTTTACCTACTGGATTGTAGGTAATCCAAAAATGTATTCTGTTATTTCACTTGGTAATTTCACTGTTTTTTATAAAATAACGTAGGTTGTACTTGAATAAATATTGCAATGAATCCTGAATAAATCCAAGGACACATTTTCATGTTTTTTTTTTTCTAGTCTTTGAATGACTTAAATTAAGTACATTCTTACTGGACTGTTAGAACTCTTATGCTTTTATACTTTTGTGGCACATTACTCTTCAACTTTTGTGAAATTCCTCATTTCATCTCATGAACAAGTGAAACCCAACCTTGTGGATTGCTTCTGGAAAAGTTGGATTCCTTATTCCACACACATTATGATGTCCATACTTTTGGTTCTTCAACCTTTACCTTTTCTTCAGAGTGATGCACAATACAGGTCCCATAGAGCTCCTGGGGTTAAGTGCCTTAATCAAGAGCCCAATGATGAAAAAAGGTCTCCCCCTTTTGGGGTTTGGACCATCAACTATCTCAACACTCTTTGTTGCTTTGTCATTATTAACTTCTGTTTACTTTCAGTATTGCAAGTAACTCCTATGAAGTGATCATAAGTAAAACGTATAATCATCTGTCCCTGTTTTTCCTCCACTGTTTATCTCTTCAAAGAAAGAGGAGTCCTATGCTTCACAGGGTAAGTAGTAAAAATCACAATTTTGTGATACAATCTTTTTTTTTCTTATAGTTTCCCTATTGTGTTCAGTAAAAAAAAAGATAAGGTTTTGTTCAGACAGAGTTGGAATCAGTGTAATAAGATTATACTAAGGGTGTTTTCACACTTGGCAGGTTTAGTTCGATTACAACTAACTCTGTTAGTGCGGTTCATTTAAATAAGTGTGAATGCTGCCATCTGAAACCTGGTGCCACCAAACAGGCGGACTGTGAACCACATTTTAAGGTGCATTTTTAACTGAAATATGTACACAACATGGACCAAAGACATCTAAAAGATCCAAAAACTGGATGTAATTTCACAAGATGCGACCCTAAAAAGGACAGAATGCTTAAGCATACCTGGTTCTTCTCGTCATAGTTCAGTACAGGCATTAGAACCGCGTCTCCGTGCAGCAGATCTTCGTTTATGACGGTGGAATTATTTGTGCTGTTTTGACTCTTTTCCACATTTTCTAAACTCATTGTGAGTTCTCAGCTGGTAAAAATACTCTCATATAAACACACATACAACAAGTGCATTTAGTCCAGCACACAGCATTGTTAAGCGAACCAGGACTAAATGTATAATTTTCTTTTTTGGAGGCACCAGAAACTAAACTACAAGTGTGAACACACCCAAAGTTTCGCAAAATTTAATTTATTTGTAATTGTTTTTGAGGTTATATTGACATTTTAATGTGCTTAGAAGCAAAATTCTGTATCCTATCAGGAAATTCAACAGAAATCTCAAGGAGTTTGTAAGTATTCAAATTGTCAGGTATCATTCCATAGGTCAGGTAGGGTTTCCATTGAGGAAGATGTCCTTCTGCCATCAAAATATATGGTCATCAAACTCATATTCACCACTGATGATAGGAATCATCACAAGAACTTTTTTTTTTCTGAAGTAATATGAAGACCTAGCTGATATACTTTTGTTGGCAGTAAGCTGTGGATTTGAAGATGAAGAAACAGAATCCTGTTGGAATCACACAGAACTGAGATGAGAAATGCATACGTGGATTTTTATGGATGTAGCCATGGAATTTTCAAGAAACAAGAATAGAATAAGATGTGAATCTATTTCAGGAATGTAGGGGGGATGTGGGTGACTTTTTTGGCTTTAGGTGTATGAAACGTAATTTGCGATGTATATCCTAGTGAAACTTTCTCAAATGAGGAAAGAAATTTTTGGGGCGGGGCTTGAGTTTGTCTTTCAGGAATTGATTGGACTGTTGTCGTTTGCTAATTGCAAACGTTTCATGTGAGTGACATGTTGCTGGAGGGGAAGGATTGAAACTCGTCTGGCTGTTGGACAGCCTTATGGCCAGCCTTCTCTTCTCTGACGACAAGTACATCAGTGCAATGTCACTGGGGGGGCTGTTTTTTTTATTTAAAGATTACAAATGCACATTTAAAAAAACATGTGCACAGATAAATCATTTTCAAAAAACACTGCAACTTTCAAAAAAAATGGTGACAAAAGAACTACATCTGAACAATGAAATCATGGTTTGCCTCGTTGTTCATGCCATCCAGTATTTTTTCTCCCCACCATATTTATTTAAATGTGCAATGTGGAATGAATTTGTTCATTTCCCCACACCCCAAAATACAATATACATACTGTAAATAGCACAATGCTTCCAGTGTGCTCAGCAGATTTTCTTATTTTTTTATTTATAGTGTCCCCTTTTATATCTGTGACTACCAAAGGAGGCATTGAGGACTAGAGAGGCAAATATGTCATACATATTATGTATGGACAGATTCCCAGGTGCATAAGTTTGGATTTCTACAGCATCTTCTCAGCAGACTGATCTCAATCCTGGGATAATGTTTTGCCATAGCAATGGGAGAAAGCTAGTACAACGTTGTACCATCTGTGCAAAAACTGTTTCTTCCACTGCGCAAAGATGCTTTTCAGCATGACTTTTCTGTGAAGTTACTGGACTTTGATGTTGAAGGATGTTGCCCAAAGCTTCTTAGAATCTAGAGATCTGAGATACTCTGAGATCCTTGAGTGGATGGCACAATTTAGTAATGCTTCAGCATTACTTAACAATTTGTGACCAGTTTGTCTTTCACCAAGTGATATCTTTTATGATTGCTGAACATTAGACGGCCTCCCCTGGATTTTCATGAAATGTGACGTTTCGGCAGAAATATATGGGAATGTCCTTTAAATATTGGTAAGAAAGATAACAAGAACTTTTTCACCTGAAAAGAGGCCTAGAGTCTAAATCAGCTTCTACTTAACCAGAAACGGTGTTCACGAAAATGAACTTTTATCTTTTACTGTTTGATAGTTGGTCAAATGGAAACAATTTTGAAGCAAACATCAACATTTTGGAGGAATCTTCATCAATCTTCATCAAATTTCATTCAAATTTGTGTTCCCCTGGTACAAACTGCTTTTTTTGAACGGGGTGGGCATTTTTCAGACATTTTGTCCTAATTAGAAGATTCTGCTGCAGTAGAAGAATTATATGAACTTTAACACATAGGACTATTTTTTTTGTATTTTTCTAACCTTTTGAAATGAACCTGTTTTATGAGCTTATTCTGTCCTTATAGGAAAGATTCCGAGACAACCCCCACTGCCGGAATGGACGGATATCATAGAATATTTGAAATACCTGAAACTTGATGAGCCCATCATTGGTAAGATGACTTATCACCAAAACTGGTTAGGGTACCATTGAAATCATGATGAGTAAAACAGTCTTAAAGGGATAGTTCACCCTATAATGAACGTTTAGTAATCATTTACTCACCTCATGTCTTTACAAATCTGTATGGTTTTCTTTCTTTTGTAGAACACGAAAGAAGATATTTTGGAAAATGTTTTGGAATTGTTTTCGCCCATACAATGGAAGTTAATGGGGTCCAAAATAACACTGGAATTTGGTCCCTATTGACTTTCATTATATGGCCAAGAATAAATACTGAGACATTTTTCAAAATATCTTCTTTTATGTTCCGCAGAAGAAAACCAATTATATGAAATGGCATGAGGTGAGAGAAATGTTTATTATTGGGATTATTATTTCACAATTGAATAAACTGCTTACTCGTCCTTCTTTCTTTGTTCAGGTCTCGGCTCCTTGAGACAGATCCCAGATCATGTCACTGACGATGGCAAAGGCGTGTTAAAATACAAGTGCCGATTGTGTGCCGTTGATATGGACCTTTTTAGTATGGTGGCCCATGTCGTTGGACGCAAGCACCGGCAAAAATACTTGGTATGGTGGCATTTTCTCTCATTTTACTTTTACCCTTATTCTGTTCAGAGTAAATTAAAGTGGTTACATTTAGATCTGCCTTATCAGGAACTGAAAAGGCCAGACTTGGTGACATGGCATGACAGCGCACAGAAACAACCAGGTCTCGTTGCCAGAGCGAAAGCTGCAGTAGTCGAAAAGCAGGAGGGATGGGGAACGCCAGTGGTATTAACATCTTTGTTGCTTATAAAATGAATTATTTTTTTATAGTTTTACATTAAACATCTAGAAATATGAATTACTATTCAGCTGTAATTTCATTTCAGGCACTCAAAAGAGACCCATTTCCAAATTTCCAAGGTGAAAGTTTGACTTTTTAAACCGCAGCTGCTTTTTTTTTTTTTCTTCATAGAGAATTCCAGTTTGTGTAAAATTGTAAACAAAAATTTGTACCTTACAGGAAGAGATTTTCAGTCCGGTGTTCATGAACAACCATACTATGGACGAGACTCTAGTAGAGAGTCACCTTTGGCAGAAGATAAGATTCATCAACAGATGTACTTAAAAGAACAGGGAAGACCATATTATACTGGCGAAAATTATGACCATTATGATAGACCTAATCCTGATGATGCAGTCCACCAGCAATCCTATCCAGAAGGAAACCGACATCAACAACCATATGAAGAAGCCGACATTCGAGGAAGAGGCTTACGAGGGGATAATTATCCTGAAAGAGATGAAAGAGAAATGCATACGAGGCCCTATGCAGACCAGGGTGCAAGGAGACTTCGAGAAGACTATGAAGAAGTTCTTGGCCAAGGACAGTTCTCAAGAGGTGATAGACTTGTGTCTATAGATGTCCAAGAGAAAGTTTATAATGAAGGCATGCCAAGAAACCGATTTAATGACAAAGACCTACGAATCCAGCGCCCTGGAGAATCTGAATATCAGGCTGAGCAAATGGAATATAGGCGATACGCATCTTATGAAGAGGAAAAACCTGCCACGAATCCCATGCCAATGCATGGAAAAAGCTTTCATGACGAGGAGAGAAGGGGGACTGTCAGAGAATTGCACAGAGGGACTTGGGACAAAGCTAATGAGATGCAAGGTTACCCCCACATGCATGAGCCCAGAGATCCAAGAGCATATTCACAGGAAGCTGTTCCAGCTAAAAAGAAAAAGAAGAGCAGATTCTCTGATGCAACCACAGAGGAAATAGCACTCGCACATATGAGGTGGCTTGTTGGATCATTTCATAGTCACATTCAGAAAATCATAAACTTTGTTGCACAATGTTATGAAATTTGATGCAATGATTAGTATTTTTACGCCCATTTGCATTAGTCTGTTGTCTTTAATTGTATTTTGTTTTGTTTTTTACAATTCCTATTTTAGACATTCCAAAAAAAACATCCAAAAAGAGAAGTCAAGAGGAGCACAGTTCAGAGCAAAGCATCCACCTCCGGTAAAACTGCAAAGCCACTAAACCCTTGAGTAAAACAAGCTTATTGAGAATTTATGATAACTTGTTTTAAATGTGTTGTATAGGTATTTTGTACTTGACTGTATAAAGTACATTTACATGCAGTTTAAGTTTGATCTCGGTTAGACTAAAGCAATAACTTTGTCTTGTTAAAATATGTATACACTTATGTATACAACAGTCTGTTTTTGTGAAGTCCGACTAATGGTGTGGTAATATTTACTGTTAATCAGTGAATTTTCACGGTCGAATTTCAGTCATTTCATTGGGAATCCATGTGATTGAGAATTTCGCCTAAGTGTGAAAAATATTTCCCCACACTGATTTCGCAACGGGTTCACGTAAATTTTTCAAGTTGACCAAAAGAAATATGCTCGGTTTGAAAGGGATTTCTGTGTAAACTGTTTCATACACCACTACACTATTAATAGCCAATGGATCTTTTTTGTTAGTGAAATTTCGCTATTTTGCACCTTGACAGAAATATATTGGGATTTGTAGCTTGTCCAGCATGTACTGTATACATATTAATCAGATTATAATTGGCTTCAACTCTCTTTGTACGTTCAAACGTATTTAATATTTCAAATATTCAGCCAAGCATTTTGTCATACTGTATATCCTTTGACAGACTGTAGCTTGACTACGCAAAAACTCGCTATAACTGTGTAATTGTACTTGCTGTTCGTTGGAATTCTCATGTTGTTGTTTTTTGTATTCCTCTATACAGTCATTCAATAACCCATTTGTGGACCCTGGAAGTGTATCCCATCTTGATCCAAAACATGAAAACGTTCTGGACATACTTGTGAGTGCAGAAAATTTGACCAACATGAAAAAAAATAACTTACTTGATAGACTGGAGTTTTCATTTGAACATATTCTTTTTAAATTACAGAGTGACATCCAGATCGAAAATATGGATGACGCCAGATTTCTTAAAGAAAAGTTGTGCTCAGTTTTGAAAGAGTTCCAAGCAAAAAAATCTGGAACAGCTGGGGTAAGCACAGTGTTATCTTTTAAGAATCATTCTCATTTCATTTGGTCTAAATAATTCTCTTTTTGTTGTCTTTCATCTAAAGGGCCCATCTTCACAATCTGTCAGTGATCACAGAGGGGTAAAGCAGACGGAGCAACGCAGAGATGCATATAAAGACCCACGAGATGATCCAGATGGCATGTATTCAGAAAACATGGGTTTCCAAGAGATCAGACGATACGAAAACGATCCCAGAAGTTTCCAAGAATCCAGACAATATGGAGATGACCCTAGAGATTTTCGAGAGGTCCGACAAAATGAGGATGACCCCAGAGGTCATAGAGAGACCAGACATTATGAAGATGATTACAAGGAGCCAAACCGATTTGATGGTTATCCCAGTGGTCTTCAAGAAGCAAGGCCGTACGCTGATGATCCCAGAGGATTTCAAAAGTCAAGGTTACATGAGAATCCTAAAGGTCTTCCAGAGAGGAGACAATATGATGATGATCCTAGAGAACAGGAACAACATTATGAAGAATATTCAAGAACTTCCAGAGAAGAAGCTCCAAGAAGAACTCAAGAGACAAGATATTATGAAGATGATTTCAGAGGCTTTGGAAATTTGGATTCTGAAAGAAGACGTTCATTTGAGCATTTTGAGGGCAGAGGCTCTGGAGGTGTTGAGAGAGGTTTTCAAGGTAAACTAACAACCAGTTATCATAGGGCAAACTAGTGTTCCTGAGGAGTGGATGGTAGTATTTACAGAATTTCAAAGTGATTCTAGGAATTTGTAAAAAAAAAAACAAAAAAAATGTTTTCCCCACTTTTTGAACTAGTTTATTTTTTTTTCCTGTATAGCGCCTTCTTTCGTCATGATCTCCTGATTGATTCTTCCCGATTATCCTGTTTTCAGAGAGCTTTGGCAACCCTCCTGGTAACTTCCCACCAACTTCTCTTCAAGAAGAAGCAAGGATGCATGTTGGGAGAGCACAGCACAGGTCCCATCAGAATGACGGTCAAACTGGCGATGAACCATACGACCCGTTCCAGCCATCATCCTCACCACCTCCTGAAGCGAGCACCTCCACCAGTCTTGACAAGATTGCCTCAACTCTTCTGGAGCTTGTGGCTCGTAGATAAAGTTAAACTGATGAGTCGGATACTTTATGATGTGATTTGGTTTTAGCTTAACTATAATAGCCTACAGTGATTGATCTTCCAGGAAATGGAATACTGTTTTTCTATTTTTCAACTACTTTTCAGTTTGTCATGTAAAGATTTGTAGCCTAGTTTCTAATGTCTTTTCAATTTGGTTTGTCTATTGTGAAATTGTAATGGGTTTAGTTCAAATGATTTGATAAGATGTTGATTTAAAAAATAAACCGTTTAACCCACTCTTTTTGAATCTTTTTTTTTTTTTTAAATCAATATTTAATTTATTAAATAAACATTGGTTGTATTAGATCTAACAATGGTTTTAGTGGCCTGATTTTAAACAGTGCTGAAGTGCCAGAACTTTGTAAATTAAGGTAATTTTTGTTAATTATTTCTTCAGACATTCTTTTTTTTTTCTTTTTTTTGTGAACAGCTAAATACAACACTGGATTCAGTTATAATATTGATTTATATTGGAGATCGATTTTTAAGTGTTAACTTTGTTCTTGGTACAAGGGTATTTTTCCCCATGCATATTACATTGGATATGTTGAGAATTGTGATCTTAAATGTTCTACACAAATCACACACATACGTACACATTCTTTTCTGTTTCAAAATAATAAAATACAGAAGAAGTTATTTTTCTTTTGATTTCACGGAGACAATCGAGAGAGAAATGCTGACGATTAAATGGACAGCAGCTATAAAAGATATATCCGAAGCAAACGCATACATGGGATGTGCCAGCCAGCTCAACCTCTTGCTGAAGCTGAACATTCACATTCAATGGCGCCAACGGCGAGTACGTCACAGCAAACGTAGCACTTCTTCCGGTTTAAAAAAAAAGTTGTCAAATCGTCGGCCATCTTGGTTGCTGTAAGAGCCTGAAATAAATTAAATATTACGACGAACCGGACTACACTACGATTTCATCGCCTAAAGTGAGTATAAAAATTAAACACTTTGCTGCGTTACTGTTCGCTTGCTATCTACTGCTCAGTTTCGATAAAGCGGGTGTCGTTTTGAGCTCGTGGTCAAATAAAAGTTTTCATCCAATGGACGATTGTTTTGGAGGATGAACATAGGCGCCATTTCCCTCCTCGCTCTCTGAAGCGCTTATTGGTGGCTAGTGGAAGGGAATGGAGGCGGTCAGGAAACTGTTAGACATTAGTCGCCATTTTGGCTCTCTAGTCGAAGTGACTTCTATTGGCTCACTTGTTCATTTTGAGCCTAAATGGTGGCAGTTTCTGAACTACCAGAACCCCTAGAAACCTTGATTGGTGGAATCTAGTCCGAGGTTTGATTGGTCTGAAGGACAGATCCAAACGTAGTCTTTATTGGTTAGATTGTCTTTACACCGCTTTACAAATATTTTAGGAAAACTCGCTCAAAGCCTTCGAAAACCATCATTATTTCACTTCTCCTAATTTGACGAGAGTCACAGTTGATGCGGCCTGCTAACGTAGCGAGCAATGTCTCCTACATTTATGCCACTCTTTTAATCATCATTATCTGTCCGTACAATCTTGTCGACTGTAGATATTTGGAGATATAAATTATCCTCGTAATAAAAATTAAATCGGTCACTATGGGTTTCATCCATAACAATGTTATACAAACATATATACTGATTGTTTGTTTGGTTTCGTTTAGCATGTTTCCCGGTAACGTTAGCCTGCAAATGCTTTGTCGACTTCGTTAACGGAATTCACAACTGTTATTGTGGCCATGTACTGCATGTTTCTATTTATCAGATGTGAAGGAAATGTCATTTTCTGTGTAACTTATTTGATTTATTCGTGATGGAATTGATTCCGTGTTTTTTCATTTTGTAGAATGTGCCTTTGGTGTCATCGTATAGTGCAGATATGAATACGGTTCTAATTGTTTTTCTTCTGAATGAGAATAGAAAAATAAAATAAAATACGAACGCATTAATTATGATATTTATCAATGGCTGTAATTTAAGACGTAACTGACATGTTTTTAATGTACCAGGTTATATGGAGGTCAATTTCTGGCTGGCACATGAACTCACTATTACATGTGACTCATCAGTGAGCCTTTCAAGGCAGCCTTACAAGCAAAAATATTCCTTATTGACCTTGATTTTACAAGAATCATAATGGCATTCATGGCAACTGTTGCCATAATCTTTCAGCACTGTTGCTGTAAATAATTTACCTGCCTTCTAGATCTATTTCAACAACAACAATGTATAGGAAGGATTGTGCTGCTGCAGTTTGAATTGCTGCATTGGCTATACAGTGTGAAGTTTTGCCCACATTCTGATTTTCATCTCTCACATAATTAAAAGAGGCAAGACTATGGTGAATTGGAGGTTGTGTTGGCCAGTTTGCATGTGGAGGCATGAAGCTTCTGGAAATAAAGAGACCAGTCAGATTAAAGTTATACTGTACAATGCAAAAGAATAGCAAGTTAAGGTGCGGTCACATTAGTAAAATTATTAAAAGTTTAGCGATGTGTAAAGCACAGCTTACAAAACTTACAAACCAAGCAGCTTTCTGTCAGTCAAAGTGGTGAATTCAAATGACCAATATTTGAAGCACCGAGAAGATCTTTTGCTCTCATGTGACATTCAATATTATGTGGATTCATATTGAAATGACTGTTTCACATGGTGAAAAACACTGAAAATGTGACCATTGTCTTGTCTTTTTTTGTCATCTTGTTTTTGAAGGAATAACCAAAAGAAAAATGAACAAATAAGTTATTGTAATAGCACGATAGTTGCATAGCTTGCATAATTTTTGGTCACATGATGAGATTGTGCTGTATGGTTACACATACACATAACCATTTAACATGACCTTTCAGGTCAACTTTATATTTATTTATGACGCGACTAACGTCGAGTTTAGGTTGAATGAGCTGCACTGCATGCATGTCCCTGCACTCAAATGAGACTACAAGTCTGACCTGAGTGACTTTCCACTTTAAATCATGCGGCTATAGCATGCGGCATCCTCTTTGAGATTGCATTGGGCCAATCACTGTTCGTGGGCTCATTTGCATCATCGCACGCCCAGCCACTGCGCTGCTCCAAGGGGCGGGCGTTAGAGACATTTAGTTTGACATTGTAAATAAGCAAGGCACAGTTGTTTGAGAAGTCAGTTGTTCAGTCCGGCTCCGTCCAGCCACAGTAGAGAAGACGATCTGCAGGGGACAGATTTTCCGATGCTCACTAATCGAGGCGATCATCCGCTCACCCCGTGTCCTTTATTCAACTTTCTGCTGCTTTTGTCTGGTGTTTTTTTTTCTCTCTCGTTCTTTTCGTTCCCTGACCCCTATCCTGCTGCTCAAGGTAACTTAAAACAGGAAGTTGAGTGTCTGTGAAAGGGGGTGGAGTTGAGAAGGGCAGCAGGGAGGAGGGGAATGGCAGATGTTTCGGCCAATAGCGGCAGAGACCGACTCGGGCTCATTTGAAGAATCCACCAAGGGGGTGGGATTGTAGAGATAGGCGGGCTGAGAGTATCGTTTAGCAAGCTAGATTGATTACACTCGAGTGTTAAAGGGAAAGCAGTCAGGAGATTTTTGTTCCGACTTGTTCTACAGCTCTGCATTGCTCTCACACTTTTGTTTCTTTTCATCCTTCCCATTTTCTCCTCCTCTCCCTCACTTTCTCGCCTGTTTTTCCGGTCTCTTGCAGAGCCAGGGGTCAGCTGAAAGACAAACAGTAGGGTTGCCAGGCAGAGGCCAACTCCAGGCTCCAGGCGGCTTCACGGGACTCGGACAGGGGAGGAATGGGAGGGGGTTGTGTGTTTAGGAAAGGGGGGAGGGGGGTGGCTGAAGAAGATGGGCTAGTTGAAGGGGGAGGGTTCGGAGCGGGGGGGGTGGTAGGTGATCGCGCTCCGCTCGGCTCGGGGCTTTGAACACAGTGGCAGATCGCCTATCCCACACAGCCTTTTGTCTCCTCTTGGGACAGAGCCTGTGGAATAAAGACACTTATGGAGACTTTCGAGATGTCCTCCTCCGGCACAGCATATGAAGGGCATGGGGTAAGTATGACTTGCGACTGCAATCAGACAGTAAAGCTCTCTCCCTCACTCTCTCTCTCTCTCTCTCTCTCTCTCTCTCTCTCGCTGCAGTAATGGGATGCTTCCTCTGTCCTCCGCTGCGCTTTTCTCCTCCTCCTTTCGTCCTCTACTTTTCGCCTTGCTTGAAATCTGAGTGTACTACTTTGTGTTTTCTCTCCTGTTAATTTTTAAGTCCTTAAACTGACTACTAATGTTTGACATGATGTAAACAATAACTAGCAGGTAATTTCACTGGTTTTGTATACGTAATTTTAACTTTCCAGCGTTGAACTGCATGTCGTACTTTTTGATCGCAGTTGACCTTTAAGTTCATCTTGTTCAGGTTTACTTCGGACTTCTTGAAGGTCCTGTACTGTCGAGTATTTCCGCTACATCTGTGATGCTTAGAGATACAGATAGAGGTGATGGTCATGGTTGCATAGGACCGCTAGTCCCGGTTCACCTTTCAGGCCCAGTATCGTGGCTTGTTTACACTCCCATGACAGTGAGAAAGAGCAGAAGACAGTATGGATGTGGTCTCTACATGACCAGCATGGATTGGGGTTTATGTGGGGACTCTTCGCCCCCTTAGTTCATAATGTACAGATGGTTGTCCTCACATGATACCTTGTCACAGAATTCAGTCGGATTAAAGTCTCTGTCCCTCTTGTGCACTAGAAAGTTTCCATTAGTGATGGTATTATGGTCCTTTTGGGGAAAGGAGTTACTAAAAATAACTCTAGGTAGAACCTTGACTGCTGTGTCTCAGCATAATGTGATCGGTTAAGATTTGATCATTTTAGCTCCTTACTGCACCAGATTGCATAAATGTTCAAGGGTAAAATGTCACACCTGACTAACGTTTTTGCACATTCCCTCTCGTTCCCGGAGCTTTGCACTTTAGGTTGTTTTGAAATCTCAGCGCAGAATCTTTGAAGTTTACAGTTGGGTTTCTGGTGCTGCCGTCGGTACGTCGACGCACCTTGCCGTTGCGGGCCCATCAGCAGATGAAGGTCACAGGAATGTGAGAGCGGTTCCCGCATTCAATCTGTCAGCAGAGAGAGTGTGAGACCAAGAGGACAGTGCATCCCTTAGGGGCGCACAAACAAGAGCGGGCCATTCACCATCACGCTTCTCAAGGGAAGCCATCATTGCATACTCTAGGGTCGCCAAGTTGCTGCAGTGAAAGTTGAAAAACCAGTCTCCATTCTCTTTCTCTCTGTGCTATAGAATATCCCTCACTCTTTCTCACTCCCTCCCCCTATACTGTGTTTTTTTTTTTTTTTTTTTACCCTTTTTGCTAACTGCCAAATGACCTTGAGAGTTCAGGGACGGCTTCCTGGAGTTGACGCAAGGGCAACTTTGGAATGATTGATCCGTGAGATCAGAGTGGCGTTATTGTCCAGCCCCTATGTTTTTTACTCCGAACAAGAACAGCTATTTGTCAGTTAATTTGTAATTCATTGCCGGGTGCCTGGGTGCATTTTGTTGTGTCTGAGTTGATGATTAACCAGTAACCGCAGCAGGCTTTGTGTTTTTTTATATATATATATATATATATACCAGCTGGCCTTTCAGAGTGAATGTTTGTGTAGTTAATAAATCCTTCAGAAATGTGACCTTTCTGTATGACAGAATCTTGTCTGTGTGCTGTCATTTTATTTAATGAGGCTGGTTTGGGTTCAGGGACTTAACAAGTAATACATAGTAAAAAGAGTTGTCATTAAGTACGTTTACATGTTTTTTTGCTTAGTTGAGCAAAGCCTATCCAAGTAAACATGACACAAGCCGTAATGCATTTAAAAAAATGCTGTCAATAAGTTATACATGTGCAGTTATAAGCAGGTTTTTTACGTTGCTGAGCTTGGCTTATACATGACACAATATGTGATTGATAATTTTTAATAAGGATTTAATCCACATCACAGTTGTCCGAATAATACATGCTGGGAAATTCCACTAGGCAATATTTTTACTTAGAAAGTTTGTTCTCTAATGGATGTTTTCAAAAACATTTCACCAGGAATTATCTGAATTTTTTGATAAAATATTGAAATGAAAAATCGTATATAATGTTTGTTATAATGGGAGTTGGTTGTCAGTTGCTGTTTTTCATTACTACTACATACTACTGTATGTTACTACTATTTGTTTCTTTTAAAATACATTGATCTTGCTATGAAAATATGCATAGATACTGGTATGGCAATAAAAACAAACAAACAAACAAATACATGCTGGGCGAAACCCAGATATTGTCGCATTATTGGTCGGAAATCTGACTGAAACTAGAGTTTAAAGTTAATTTAAATGTATTTAAAAGCTCTGAACTTTCATTCTAACACATATCTTTCTCTTTCCATTATTTTCTTCAGCTGTTCATGAGGGGTTTTATGTTATTTTTTACCCTCTGGAATACTCCAATATCAGATAAGATTGTATTTCTTCTGTTTGCATGCATTGTTTGGTATGCATTTCGTTTTGGTTTTCTTAAACCGTCTAGGGGAGGCATGCTTGAGATGAGGAATGTGTGCAAAAAATAAGATGAAAAATTATTCTCGGTTCACGAGTTAAGTTTGATTTGGGCTTGTCAAACAAAAAAGCAGACTTTGAAATAAAGTCTATTGTTTTGTAGCTTTTTAAGTCCTGGCTGTTAAAATTAGGCTCACTCTAGAGGTAAGCGTCAATGTCTGAAGTTATCTTAGATCTCAAGTCAACACAACGACTGGCATCCACAACCCTGGTATTGTCTTCTCTGCATAGCCTAGCTGATCTGAATCTCTCCAGCACGAGGAAGAGATTGTTCTACATTTTTATCTGCCGCTTAAGATACAGCCCAAACTATAGGCTAGTATAAAAGGTAATTGTCCTGCCAGAGGTAACTGTATGTGAAGTTATTCTGTTGTGTTTGTCACTGCACTTTCTCCACTCATGACTCTCCTTCTTGGAGGCCTCAGGCCACACTTTCTCCAACCTTTAAATATCTGCCGCACAACCAACTTAACTCATCCTCTCATCAAGGGGGTTATTTGTGAAATCTCAAGTCTTTGATAACCGCTCATCCTTGATCACATTGAAATGTTTGAGCGTTCCTTTGCTGCAGTCCTTGACGAAAGCCAGGCTGGCAGTGATGTTCTTGCTGATTCAGCCTCTGTTAGCGGCATTGACTTTCTGAGACACAAAGCACCAGCGGTCATTGCCGTCGAGGCAACCGAACAGATCAGGAGAAATCCAACACCACCGTTGCGTTCTGACTTGCTGAAGGACGATCGTGACCAAGAGTTGCACGTGCACTGAGCTTAACCTGGCTTTTTATTTTCCGCCTACACGTCTTAAGTTAGAATGAATTATATTGTGATGTATTAAGGTTGCAGTTGGGTTGTCAATGACATGACACTTATTTATTTTTTATTTTGTGTATCTTTAATATATTTAAAAATACATTAAAAACAATTCATATATACAATTATTTGAATACACATCTATGATTATCATGACATTTTTCAAAAATGTCAAGATGATGCAAGTAATTGAAAAAACTCTAGAAATTAAAACCTTACTAGGGGCTTACTAAGTTTAACAATTGCTTCATTGTATCCAGCTTGTTAATATTTTAAAATCTGAAAGGTCCTAACACATTTTTTTTATGGACACTTATTTGTCATTCACCCAAGTCAATGGTAGTAGCCAGGGATGGAAATTAAACTTTTGGTCCACCGGCCACTGTGGCTGGTGGATTTCAAAATCTACCAGCCACTCAATGTTTTTACCAGCCACTTTCTTGTTTTTAACCGACAATGTGTAACTGCATGTGAAAATTAATACTACAAGATCTACAATACTTAACCAGTTCATTTAATCTCAAGTCTCAATGAAATACTGACATTTTCTCTTTCTCTCTTGTACACACACACAAACCATGAACTGATATACATTTCGTTAAATGAGTAGGGCAGATTAAACAAAAAACTGAACCGATGCTAAACCGCACTCTATGCTGGTTGCTCTGTCAGCGAGAGTTCCGTAAAGCTTCAAATAATAGCCAAATCCCAAATAGACGCCTGTCTCTTTTACGCGCCTGGTGTGGCGACAGGTTTGGGTAAATAAAGTTTTTTTTTAGTTTCGAGATGTATTTAATCTTCTAAAACCCGTCAGATCGCCCGCTTTTTGGCGCCGACAAAGCCTTTTTTGATCGGTGAGTGATGTAGTGATGAATGACTGCTGCGCATGACAGGGCGCTTAACGAGCAGAGCAAGAGAGAGAGCCCCGGCCGCGCGAGCGCACTCTCACGTCTTCAAACAACACGAGCGCTGTCTTGCTCTCTCTCCCTCGCGCAAATTAATCAAAATCTACTGACACGATAGTAAAAGGTCGGAAGACCGCAGTTTCACGTGGAGCATTTGGGGATTTTTAGTGATTAGAGACTCTAGGAAAAACATCTCAACACTAAATTATAAAGGCCTGTCTCAAATACAAGCCGGTGCAGTTCCACGATTTGGGAAAATAAAAGCCCGGGCTATTATTTGAAGTTTTACGGTATGCCTGTTCTGTCCTATTTACATCATGCGCTCGCGGCTAGCTCCCACCTCTCGCGCTCAAGCCTCGACGGAAGAAGCGCGCGGGTGTTGAAGGTGCGCCTCCTCAAAGTGTCCGCCGTCCGGGTGAAACAGTATGCTATTTTTATTTACCCGCCACGGTGGCCGGTAGGTGAAGCGAGTTTACCCGCCACAACACAAAATCACACGCATTTGGCTGGTGGCGCGTGCTAATTTCCATCCCTGGTAGTAGCCCCTTTTTTGCTATTATTTTGCTTTAACGCAATACAAAACATTCTAACCTCAAAGGAAAAAGCTTACTACCCACAATGCCAAGTCAGAGGTTTGGCTCTTCCCATCTCAGGTTGTGTCTCACAATCTGGTTAAAAGTCAAAAATAGCTCCCACTCAAGCAGTTGGTCGAGGCAAGCTTTGATTTAACCTATTTATGTCTCCTTTAATGGAGTGTTATCTCATTTAATTTGCCTCACAATTTCCCTGGTCCGTGACAGTAATTGCCGCTGTTATCGCCTGCTAATTAGCCAGCTAGTTTTCTTAATGGTTTTACTTGAGAAGTTAAATTATCATTTGTTATTAGTCCGCTGCTGGAACATCAACACTGGTAGATGTATGCAGAAGACCATCACAAGATCAACACCTGATGCAGTTGCTTCCCAGCAGCAGCGCGGCCGCTGGTGATTTTTCTTATTATGTGTTTGCTTAATAAATTTGATTGACAGTTGATGGCTTCAGTCAAGCCTGAAATGAGTCTGGAGCTTATTGGCAGTGGAGTCACATGACTCATTGATTTGTATTATGCTTGTCTAATGCTATACTGATCATGATTGTTTTGAAGGCAAATAATGACTGTGACACTAAACGTGATTTTTTTTTTTTTTTTTTTGCGATCGTAACCATCCTAATGCTTCGATATACTTAAGAGGAATAAGAGATAAAAGCAGGTTGCCGCTTATCGCCAGTGATCATGCACGTTTTACTGTGTTGCTCCTCCGTTTGACCTACATAGTGAGGCTGCTCGGCAGTCCGACTGCTCCCCCTCCATTAAGCCCTTGGCAGTTTGTCTTGTTATTGGATTATGGCTGAACTGCACGAGTCCGAGTACTTTTTTACTGCCTCGCTCCTGCTCCTGTGGCACCCCACCCTGCTATTTCAGGCCCTGTGTTTTCTTCCAGAGAAAGAGAGAGATCCTTTGTAGCGTCTGTGGCAGTGCAAGCTCAGGCAGGCTGCCTGCAGAATTCCTCACATGCCATAGTAACCTGTCAGCTTGGCTCCTCTTGCATTTTTGGTTTGTGTTAGTTGTGTTTGGATTGTCTCCGTTGCGTCAGTGCCGAGCAGTACTGTAAGATCGACACATTTGGTCCGGCTCCAAAACTATTTGGGTATCCAGATGTGCACTCCAGGCTTCAGGTCACTGTCATGGAGGAGGACTTTGTTCTCCATGTTTTTCACATATGGATTCCTAGCTTAGTTTACACACGCCTGAGTTGACCAATCGCCCCATCGTCAATTGCACCTGGCATTTTACTGTAGTGACGCACGGGCTATCACACAAAAAATTATTCGGACTTCTTCAACTCCAACTAAACAGTGTATAATGTGGTTTATTATCTCAAAGCTCAAAATGATTACATCAATTACAAGGCTTGTATAACATTAACTCTGACTTGTCTTATTCTCTCCCTCTTTATCTCCTAGAAGATCAGAGATGTCGGCAGACTCATTTGGAGCAGGCGGCAGCGATGCCCAGCAGAGCCTACAGACCTTTTGGCCCAGAGTGATGGAAGAGATCAGGAATCTTACCGTGGTATGGGTTTCTCCTAGCTTTTTTTATCTGCTTTATTCTCACTCATATACAGTATAAACACTGCCTTTTCCAACAAAAAAAAGTCTTTATTGGAAAATCACAGGCAAGTTAGCCAACTATGTAGTACCTCAACAAGAGTCTACCTCTGTTTACTAATAGGAATTATTAATGTTATTGCGAGTTCTCCTCTAACGCACTCTCGCACTGTTTCAGAAGGATTTCCGTGTGCAAGAGCTTCCTCTAGCTCGCATCAAGAAAATTATGAAACTGGATGAGGATGTGAAGGTAAGAGCAGGCGAGCTGAATCAACACTAAGCTAAGTCTAAGCTGATGTCAGCACACTTCCTGTCTTTCATTCTTGAGAAAGCAGCAGCCCAGCGTTTGTCGGCTGTACATCAAGTGGCCAGTTGTGTCAGTAATTAGTGGAGTTTGCTATGGCAAGCTATACTATTACTATTACTCCGAATTAGAGTTTGAGGTTTGTTCAAATTCTTGGCCGTAAGTATTGATGTTCTGCATGTTTTGCACTCTTTGTTTTACAGACATGAATGATGCATCAAATCATGTAGCTTGAGGAGAGGTTTATTGTGTCTTAAGTAGGGGTTGCACAGACTAGTCGACTCTAATGCTTTAAGCTTGACAATGACTAGTCATGGCCTATAGAGGGTGCAACAGAATAAGAAATCTTTTACGCTCTTTTCCAAACAGTTAAAGTGACAAATAAATGCAGACTCCGAGAGTGCTCCACATTAAATATTTAATTATACCATCTGGATGCTGAAAATTGGGTGAATGCACGTTTTAAACAGCTTATTGTACACGTAAGTTAATCGCCATTCTAAACTAATGTGTGCCGCATTGTAACGCACACAAATCGCACGTTGCATGCACACGGAATCATTCAGTAATGCATAAATATATTGTCAACACTGTTCTGTGATTTTATCAGGAAAATAGCTTAGAAACTGAAAGGTTCTAGCATATATTTCTTAGTAACTAAAACCCACAGCTTCACTGTTAGTAGAGAGACGTTGCCAGGAAGAATTAATTCACACGCAATCGCTCTCTCACTAATGCATTCCTATAAATGTAATGCTTACAGTGATACTTAATCTTACTTTATACTTTATAACAAGCAGAAATCTGTGAGAAATATAACGACCCAAAGACAAAAGAACTGATAAAAATAAGCTACTATGTAGATCAATTGCCTCGTGTGCAGCCATATGCCATATCTGTGAACAAGAAAACCTGCGGTCGCGGTTCAGCTCAAGGACGATTCAGGCTTATTTGTTCATAAATAAACGTCATCAGCAACTAGTCGACGTCAACTCCACTTTCATAACATAAATGTCGACTTTTAAAAAAGTCGTTCAACCCCTAGTCTTAAGCGATCTGACTTGCCTGCCAAAATAAGACTTCCCAGAGACTTTGATGGAGAGCTCCATTTCTAGGAACCCTTTGGGGTAGTTATGGAAATAAATATGAAATAGTTTTGGAGGGTCGTATTCATTGACAGAAACAGTTATCTTTTTGGTGCATTACTACTTTTAGGACCTTTACTCCACCTAGAATGACCCAGCAGTCACCTAGAAACCATCAGAAGACACTAGCAACCATATATCAATATTCTAGCAACTTCTTAACAATGCGCTGGCAACCTCCCGCATCATCCTAGTAAAGATGGGTTACAAGATTGTTTATAATTTGATTTTTGAGGCTTCAAATCCAAATTGAATGTTTTTGTGGTCTTCTCCAAAAGCAAAGTTAATATTTTCAGTGGCTTTGGCTGCACCAAGGCCCAATTTGAACTACTACAAAAACAATAATCTCCTCTTTTCAGAGCACTTCATTGTGAGAAGAGAAATTATTTGATCCAACTGAGTCATCTGGCCATTTACTGTGAATCAGCCTGATATTGGGTATCGTGTAAACACTGAAAAGGAGGTTTTCAAGAACTAAAAAGAAAGAACTTCTCTCATAACAACCTCAGTTCCATGTATCACCAATATTTACTTTTCTTGATAGATGCTTTAACAAAGCAACATGCAAATAAGCAGACATTTAAGTACAAATAATAATTGCATGGCATCAGTACCGTTGAAAGGGTTGAGATCATGTGGTGATGTAAGCCAAGTATTAAGTGGCTGTAAGACACACTGATGCCCTTTTAGTTCAGTTGCATAGAACGAGAGACATAAGAAAGATTAGACATAAAGGTTGGTGTATTAATAGTTTAACCCTCAATGTTTGTAATTAGCTCGTTTAACATTAAAGAAGACAGACATCTCTGTTTCTTTCTCAGTTGTTCAGTACAAAGATATTGTGAGTGATGTTGGTAAGGCCACTGGACATGATCTTCCCACATAGCCTTAGCCGTGTGGGAAGCAGGCATCAGGTCAGGGTGATGTCCAGATGCTTAAAATAACCTGCAGCTTAGAGTGGGAAGAAAGAAAAGCCAAGGCAATTAAGAGCTCAGGAGCAGTGACATGGACAAGACCCTGGGTCAAGTCTTGACATAGCCTCTTTGTAGACTGTGTGTCCACCTGTCTAAGGCCAGGCCAAAACATGGAGGACACGGGCGTAGTGAGTTTCTGGATAGTCTTGTATGTGTCGTTCTTTTAATCTCCCCTCTATTGATTTGCTTTGGTAACCTTCTGTAGATGATCAGTGCTGAGGCACCGGTGCTGTTTGCCAAAGCGGCACAGATCTTCATCACAGAGCTCACTCTCAGAGCCTGGATCCACACTGAGGACAACAAACGGCGGACACTACAGGTCAGTCATGTCACATCAGATAAAGCAGTCTCCTCTAAGACAAAAATTATCTTTTTTGTTTGTCTGTTTGTTCCTGTTTTGTTTTGTTTTTTGGAAACGATAGAGAGAAGATTGTGGGTGGGATCAAGAAATGACCCTAAGCTTGCTTCGAATGGGTCACCTCTGCAAAAGTGCCACTCTGTATTTCAGAACACTACTCGCTAACCCATGTTTCCAATGACCGTTATCTATAGTATTTACATTTTAATTTAGGACCTATAATGCTTTTTTACATTTTTAACTTCCTTTAGTGTATAGTTTTGCTATTTTCTGCAAGTTACAAAGCACAAAGTCACTCCAAATGGTGTTATTCTTTATAGCAGTGCTATGAACTGCTTTCTGAACTCCCTGAAACTCACAAACAAGGCCTAATTGAGTTGCATTAGTAGTGTGTTGTCGTCATATCAAAGAGACGCTGTTTTCTCCACCCTGTATCTAAGTGGGTTATGGTAAGGGGTGTGACATTTACGAAACGTGCTCAAAGAGGTTGACCAATCACAACACACTGATTCAGCCAACCAGAGCACGCTTTTCAGAAGGAAAGGGCTTCACAGAGACAGGAACTAAACAGAGCGTTACTGACAGACTGGGAAGAGAGAAGCTGCTACAATGTCAAATATGTGAAAAATAATGCTTTTTTGAGCAATCAAGAATTAAAACCTATTCTAGTAGAGGCCAAAAACAAAATGAAGACTTTGTAAAAGGGCATAGTAGGTCCTCTTTAAGACTAGCTCTAGTTATTTCCTGGTCCCACCTGCCATTTCCCCCTATTGTTTCCTGTCTCCTTACCATCTCTGTCCAAAAAAAAAAATCTTATTCTCAGTGAATCTGATGGTCAGTGACATTTGTCAATCAATTTTCTGATGTTTTCTTTAAAATGGAGTTAAATGTCAGTACTTGCAGTCATTAGAATGTATAAATAAATAAATATATGAAGTGTAATGTTAGGGTGTGCTCACATTTACTGTTGTTCATTAAATTGTCATTTCAAAATGTCATTGAAATGTCATTTCAATAGTGATCTTTGCCATCATGTGAGGGCAAAACATTTCCCCAATCAGATTTCGCTTGTTCAAGTTGGTCACGCAAATTCTCTGAAAGCTGCTTGGTGTGGAAGTGAGTTCTGTTTGAGCTGTGCTTTATACAACGCTACGCTATTGAGAATCATCCTTTTTTCTTTTTTTTTGACCTGTGAAATTTTGCTAATGCGATCTTACAGCTCCTAGTTTTTTCTTCACGTAAATAAGTCCAAACCATTACGGCAAAGAAAAACAAAACGTTCCTCCTAATACTGGAGTCGTGACACAGCTTGTCCGTTTATGGGAAGAGACCCCCACACAATCACCCCAGGGCTTATCTCTGTTCCACTGTAGCGTAGAGTCTAAAAGTACATCTCCCATGACCCACTTACTTTTTATTAACTCATTTTGCCTTCCTTGGATTTTAAACAGTGTCCTGTTGAACCCTTGGTTGGGTTGATAATAATAACTAAATATCTAAAAATAAGTTCAAATGTGAAATCAACAGATTCAAGTTAGCTATTAAACAGAATATGTTACACAGGAAGTAAACGTGAATGTGAATGGAATAATTTCCATGGAAACAATTGAATAAAGTTAATAGTCTGCAATATAGCAACCCGTGTCAACATGGCCTTTTTCTGACGTGGTGTTCGGCAACAGGTTTTGTCACTGAACAAAGCTGTAATGACTGTTAGAGCATCTCTTTAATATGCAGATTGTATTAGTGCTCCGCCTGTGAGTTTGCAGCTGGCACACAGTTCCATTGTGAAGGCATCACGCCAATCTGTCACCACGACAACATTCGTCAATGGAACAACTGCATGGATGTGACCCTTCACCACCAGATATTTATCATGGGGCTAAAAATAGCTGCTGATCTGGGGGGTGACAATGGGTGGTCTTTGCAGCCAATATCCTGTGGAAAATAGCGCTAGTAGGCAGTCTGTGGGGTGAGATGGTGTCACTGTTCACAAGAACGATTGATGTAGCCAGTCTGTTATGTTTTGTTATATTCAAATCACTGAGCTTCATCCTTTTTGAGAATTTGTTACATGTGGTTTTTGTCTTTCGGTTTGACTCTCTGGTCTTATTTTCTGTTTTCCAGAGGAATGACATCGCCATGGCCATCACTAAGTTTGACCAGTTTGACTTCCTCATTGATATCGTCCCCCGGGATGACCTCAAGCCTCCAAAACGACAGGTGCCGAAAAGAGAGGAGCTTCAAGCTGTCAAAATTGACCGGCATCTACAATGTTTTTTTTATATTCTTCAGGGTCTATGAAGAGAAGAGTGTGCTGTGTTGTGTTTGGCAGCCTGGGGGTGCTGTAAACATCCTTGACTGGAAGCTGGGTGAAGGGTTTGTGAAGGCTTTCAGTCGGATGTTTGCAGCGCTCTGCTTCCCCTATCTCTGCACAACCAGATGTCAAAGTTATTCATTTCTTCGGTTTATTTATAAATTATGAATGTGGCCATAGCACCATGTGCCTGACTCAAAAAACAACCATGTGTGGTTATGTGCCACAGCACTGGCAGTAGAACAATGATTGGCAGGGTGAGAAATTCATCTTTTTGCCCACCAGTCACCAACTATTCTTGTTAGATGAAATAGCTCACTACATTGAAAAGTACATTAGTATTCTCTTTAAAAGAAATTGTACTTTTTATTGACAATGTAGATTATCTGCCAGTCACACCCTAAGCACTTCCGCATTAGCGACATAATGCCACTG
The DNA here is from genome assembly GCA_030578275.1 of Meda fulgida. NCBI lineage: Eukaryota > Metazoa > Chordata > Actinopteri > Cypriniformes > Leuciscidae > Meda > Meda fulgida. The sequence goes on along the minus strand of CM060634.1, from coordinate 3,569,608 downwards.
AACATCTGAACTGACTTTCAAGATTTAGATATAAAATATAAATAAATGTATTTCTTCTAGTTAAAGCTAGTTTATAATTATGAACTAATTATAAACTAATACATTGTTTGTATGCATGAATATATTTGTATTTATTTATATTTATAATATATGTGTGTAACTCCTGAACATCATGGAAGTACACTGGTCAAACTGTGTTAGATTCCTGGATTCTCAAATAATTTGAGTGTCTTATCATCAAGCAAAAGTATTTTTTATAAAGTCAACAAAACATTTTAAATGTCTTTCTAGTAACAGAAACAACTGACATTCAGCACATATAGAAGGGAAGGAATTTAACCAATGTATCCAATGATCCAAGCCCACCTAGCTCAGCTAAACCAATCTTTGTTCGGCCTGAGGGCCATAAAGGTCCTGCTGGGTTTGTGTGTGTGTGACCAGGTGTGTAAACATCCTACACTCTCAGCTGTGATATCACCAAGCTGGGAGAGGGATGTTTACTCTCTTTGTCACAAATAGATCTTCAGGAATGCATGGGGAGAAAATATAAAGATACTTAGGGCAAACGTTTGAGTATTCCTACTGTTTGTGTGTCAGAATAGCACAGCTGATAACCTGCCATTATGCTGCAGTTGAGTGTGAGAGTTCATGCCTTTAGACTGCAGCTAAAGGTCTCGTTTCTGTCCAGCTAGAAGATTGCATTACTCTCTCTTGCTTTGCCTCTAAGTTATTTATCCTTCTCCTGCCTCTAGCGTTACAGAGCTAAAATAATTTATGGAGATGTAACCTGCAGATAGGCCGTATGAACTCTTGATTTCATGTGTGTTTATGGGATTGTGAATGTTCTCTTGCATTTATGACGATCCTCCTGAAGTGTTCTGCAACGTAAGATGTGAATTTCTCTATAAACGTGCCTGTGTGTAGGAGGAAGTGCGTCAGTCTGTCGCCCCGACTGAGCCAGTCCAGTATTACTTCACTCTGGCGCAGCAGCCCAGCGCAGTGCAGGTCCAAGGTCAGCAGCAAGGCCAGCAGGTGTCCGCTCCCACCGCCACCACACTACAGCCCGGGCAGATTATCATTGCTCAACCCCAGCAGGGCCAGGTAATCCCCGCTCGCTTTCCACAAACCCAAGTACGTAGTGCGTATATGGCGTCTAGCGTCCAACAATGAGCTTTGAGTATTGGTCGACCGATATGGGTTTTTTGATGGCCAATGCCGATATCTTAGACTAGAGAGCAGGTTTACATGGCACACAGTGAAAACGATATGAAAATGACAGTGGGCAACTGGATCACTCACTTACACGGACCGTCACTCGCAGTAACACGTTTATGCCGGCTACAAATGCACACTTCACAAGAAATTACAGCTTGATTAGATTAAATCTGATTGTTTGCCTTTTCTGTTACAAATAATATAAAAGCAAACGCATTACTTTTTCGCATACCATTTGCTTTCTTTGTTTACCAGTTCTGTCTAACAAGTATTAGATATGACTGACAGAAATCGTAAACTAATGAAGACGGAGAATGTGAGTGAGCGCTGTGTGATCAGGCGCTGCCCTTCTCTTCTCAGGCGCTGGTCCTCTCAGCGCCGCCCGTCAAAATAAAAGTCTGCAGCTTCCAACACATCGGCCAATCAGAAAAACGTATCGGCCGAAGTCGATATTTAAAAAAAAGCCGAGGCCGATATATCGGTCGACCACTTTGAGACCCGTTCACACCAAGAAAGATGACTATAAAGATAAATAAACTACATACTTGGTGTGGACACTATTACAGTTATTGTTTTAAGTATGTGTGCATTTATGTAGTCTGCTACTTTAAAGAGATTTGTAGAGATTTAGGAAACATGCCAAGTTCAAATACTTGTTTCTCCGAAAAACAGTGCTACAGCCAGTTATTCTACTTGAATTGTGTATTCCGGGGTTGGAAAGTTTTGTTTATGTTTTGGTTGATGTGATCCTGCCCACTGCCAATTTAGCCAATAGTATTTCGACACCCTGGGTTGGCAGTTTGTCAGAAAACACAGCTTATTTTTAGCCATGGAAGCCAACAAATGAACTGGGTCAGAGATCACAGATTCTACCTGACCTAAAAAATAAAAAAAAAATAAAAAGCCTCAGCAATAAAAACTCAGTGTTCATTAGCTGATCAACTTAAAGTGTAAGGCTCATGGCTTTCCATTGTCAATTGTGCTCATTCCTGTTGTGTGTCCTCAATCTGGCAAACCGTGTGAGCGTCAAGTCTGAGGAGGAGGATGCGGAGGAAAGAACTCTTGGGGAAATATTTTGAATTTGGATTGCAGTACCCATTTTGACCACTAGCAATATTACATATTGCACCTTTAAACATGTGAGCTCTTTAAACTCGATAAACAATGTTGTTTTTCTGTGTCATTATTGTTATGGTTGTGTGGACTTCCCTATTCTCATAGAATTAGAACAATTATAAAAACTTTTTTTTTCTTTCTTTTTTTTTAATATCTTTTTCTAATTTACTCATAAATTGTATGATTCATCTTGCATGACAGCAAATAGCCAACCATTTTTTATGGCTGTTATACAACTAAAGCCTTTTGACTATTTAAAAGAAATGGACTACTCTTTCACTATGTCCCACCCAAACTTCCTGTTTCAAAAGGAAATATTTCAACAGAGGAAAGAGAACTGGTATCTAGAGGCTTGGAGAACTTTGTTTGCCCTTGTAATTACCCTAGTGTATATTATACCATGGTCTGGTGGACAATAGCCTGAAACTTTATCGTACCTACACTCGAGCCACAATTACTCTGATCAGCCCATTACAGAATCATTTGAAACATGATTGGTGATTGGCTATCAGGTGAACGCTAGAGTCAAGTCAGTCTCTCATTTTGTTAACTTTGACTAGTTTAATTCCAATGGTGTGAAGGTGCTCTTTCTCACTTTCTTGCTATTTTTTTTTGTCTGTGGTGGACGGATCAGTGCTGCTTCAGCAAGCTGCAGTTTGCAGACCTGTCAGATTTGGGCAAAGTTGTGCTGCAGTCATCTTAAAGAGCGCTCCGGACAAACATGTTCAGTGGGGTTCAAAATTTCAGACCACACTGAAAATGAGATTCAAAATATAACCTGGATTTTGAAAATTAAAACAGAAATGTCAAAAGCAAGAGAAAATACTTAAGTTTGTGGACAATTTCTAGGTCAATAACAAATAATCAAATGTGTGACATTGTTCATGTGAACTGCTCTGTACAGAATACATTAATACATTAAACTATAGTCATCAAATAATCCTGAAAAATGTATCACGGTTTCCACAAAAATATAACCCATTTTTGTGGAAACATGATTTTTGAAGGATGGTGATTCTGAAAATTCAGCTTTACATCACAGGAATAAATGACATTTTAAACTATATTCAAATAAAAAGCAGTTATTAAATGTATAATATTATATGTATATAAATATTAAATGTAATAATATTTCACAATATTAGTGTTCTAACTGTATTTTTGATCAAATAAGTCTTGGTGAGCAGAGGAAACTTATTTGAAAAACATTGTATATCTACATAAGAAAGAAAGATGATGAAAAAACTGGTGTAGAGAATTCATGCACATGAAAAAAAGCAACCACATTGACAAAATATTTGTCAGACTGACCTCTTCCTTCATGCGCTCTGTTCAAGCTCACTTTAATAAAATTGATTTATACTGGTGTTTTATCTTAATACCTGAGGACAGAGTCAGTTCAGCTTCATCTCACTGTCTGCTCACTGCTTTGTGCCGCTATATGCTTTCATTTCCCCAAATGCGAAACTTTCATAAACTGTCATTGAATTGTACAGCAGAGCTGTCACTCATCTGCTGTAACAGACGGCTTCATATTCACTCTGCTTTAGTTCATGCCTGTTCACACCACATCTGAAACTATAGAATAACAGTATCTTTTTTTCACAGCAATTTTTCACACTTAAATTCTTCACACTAAAACCAATGCATAATTGGAATTTAAATTGTAAATTATAAATATGTATTCAATTATAAATTGTAAATAATAATTATTATTATTTATAAAGACAATATTGCAGTGTCCCATTTCAGGGTTAGTTTGTTAATTTTATTTAATTAAAAAAAAAACTTATGCATGTTTTTATGCCATCCAAAAAATGTGGATATGCTGTGAACACACGCCTTTTAAAGTCTGTTCATACTTCATGTGACGCATCACGCTTTAATTTCTCTACACTATTTGTGGATTTTCAGTGCATTGCCTTTTTTGTTGCTTTTGTATGTGATGTTTGAGTATGCTATTTGCATGTGCTTGCTTGTTGTTCACTCTCTCTTTCTGGCATGATTTCCTCCTCTTCCTCAGGTATTGCAGGGAACCACCATGCAGCAGCTACAGCAGGTGCAAGTTGCTCAATCACAGCCGACCCCTATAACGGTAAACACCTCCAACCCTCAAAAATGGCTTCTATTGTCCCAAAAAGGAGCTTTTTTTAGGGCTTTTTGTCACGACGATTGAATAAGAACTGCATTTCAAAGCACAATTCAATAGTAAAAATTTTCCAGTTTAGGTACTATATCACATACTATACAATGCAGTAAATGGAAGCAGATGTATGGTACTACCATACACTAATTCTCCACTGGTTTCCTTGAGATATTCCTATGGGGTTTTATAATGGGGGGGGGGGTCAATTTATGAGTAAAATAAGGTCTGTGATAAGCATAAATTGATGCTACTTGAATGTTTTGAACTGCACACACTCACACCCCAAACGTTCTTATCTAGTCACTTACTTTTTTTTTTTAAATGTAAGTTACTTCAAAATTTGCATTTTCGATATGGGTGTAATTTATGTTGTAGTGTTTTTTGATTTGAGCTTCACTCTTGTGGTTTCTGAAAGTGCAATCTCAAAAGGAGCCTTGTACCATTTTGCAATAAAAAAAACTATATATAAAAACATTTTGGACACTAAGTGTTCAATCTTCATCTTTCCCTTCGCTAAAAAAACGCTCTTGCTTTGAAGCCAGTAAAAGTTTTTTTTTTAAAACATTCATACTTTTATTCATTAATTTACATTTAATCAAGGATGCATTAAATCAGAATTGTCAGAAAATACTTCTAAACTAATTTCAGTTTCAAATAAATGCTGAAAAAAATCCTTTAAAGAAGTGTTTTCACAAACATATTAAGCTGCACAAATAATAATATCTTGATGATAATCCGAAATGTTTCTTGAGCAGCAAATCAGCATATTAGAATGATTTCTGAAGGATCATGTGTCTGGAGTAATGATGCTGAAAATTCACCTTTGCATCACAAGAATAAATTACATTCTATAATATATTAAAATGGAAAACCATTCTTTAAATTGTAATAATACTTCACAGTATTAATGTTAATACTGTTTTTGATCAAATAAGTGCAGCTTTGGTGAACATAAGAGACTTATTTCAAACCAAAAATGTAAACCCAAACTGTTGAACGGTAGTGTTTCTGATATAATAGATTAGCTAAGTGGATAATTAAAGGCTAAAGTCGCCATGTTCTTCTAAAACCAAAAGAGAAGCGGATAATATTCACATGGCCAAATCTGCAATTCATATGCCCTCTATTTGATGCTACATGAGTTCACTGCACGTCTCAGGCCAGATGAAGATGTGCTGCTTAGTAAATTGCTCTGGCCTATCGGGTGTCCGTTCCTGTAGAGGGGAGATCATCTGTCACACCTCAGCAGGCGGCGCACAGGTTTCTCTGCTCGACGCTCACAGTCTTGCATCTCTCCTCTTTCCTCAACAGATCTTCAGTTTCACTTTCTTTTGGGGGCCTTCCAAGCCCACAGGGCAGTGTTAGGTGTGAGCTGTAATGCTAATGCTAGCTCGTCTGTTCCAGCGTACATGCTAAAAGAGACTTGTAAGGCACACGGCAGGATGAAACGCAACTTGTATGTGAGTTTAAAGCTGCAGTCCCACCCTCATGGCTTCCGTCCTTCATCTTTCAGAGTGCTCCTGTGACCATGCAGGTGGGCGAGGGCCAGCAGGTGCAGATCGTGCAGGCGACCTCGCAGGGGCAGGCGCAGGCGGCACAGTCGGCTGGGCAGACCATGCAGGTCATGCAGCAGATCATCACCAACACGGGAGAGATCCAGCAGATCCCTGTAAGAACTGACGAGAAATGACACAAACCTTTTTAGTTAGTGATTTAGAGTTTTTGTTATAGATTGGTAATGGGGATTGTAGCATAACCATTAGTTCGAGGTAATGATGTGTGCTCATCAGTGCCCCCTTGTGGTGTCCTGCAGGTGCAGCTCAACACCGGCCAGCTGCAGTATATTCGCTTGGCTCAGCCCGTCTCAGGAACACAGGTGGTTCAAGGACAAATACAGACACTTGCAACAAACGCTCAGCAGGTAAAGCATGAAACCTTTAAATAATCACATGCATACCTTAAAAATGGTTTACAATCTAAACTCGAGTGTTCATAAAAGCTTTAAGCAGTTGTGTATTTCACATAAAACATATTTCCTTCATTTGATGAATGCAATGAAAATGATGTGATTTTGTTCTTTAGATTACACAGACAGAAGTACAACAGGGTCAGCAACAGTTCAACCAGTTTACTGATGGGCAGGTAATGACTTTTTTGACGTTTTAAGGCTATATATATATATATATATATATATATATATATATATATATATATATATAAAATTGTTATTATTATCATTTTTTTTCAGAGCTTGACATATTTTTTTGCTCACCACCAGTCACAGTCACTGGCTAGTGGTTTTTCAAAGTTACTTGCTACTCAGCATTTTCACTGGCCACAAATTTGACATCGATACCATGGGTAAAAACGGTCATATAGATATTTGTATTAATATTATCTCTTTAATATTAAAGTTTGGCAGCCGACATGACTGCTGTCAATTTAAGACCTGACGCACGGATCCATTATACTGTTATACATGCGTTTTCTTTCTCAACTGTTTACATTCACTTAAAACATACATGACTGTTTACGTGAATACCAGCTAAGACTAGCCATTTTTATATTATTTTGTGTGTATTTGACTGTTTATGCGCAATAAGCAGCAAAAATGAACTTAAAGTGGCTTTATGTGCAAGCACTTTAGGTGTGAGTTTATTATTTCATAAGCCTTTTTAAAAGGAAATGAAAAATGTAAATATTATATATAATTTCAACCCGCCAAAGTGGCCAGTAGAAGTGACTAGCTACGTTTACATAGTTCAATCGGAATGAAATCAATCCGATTGATGAATCCGAACACAGTGTTTACATGAAAGATAAAGTAATCGGGTTGATGTGCGCGTTTATATGTAACAAGATTCACATCTGAATTTATTTTTTGACATGCGCACACTGCACGAATATGCTGCTGTACATGCATAACTATTCTCCTCTATTGGTTCTTTATTTGTTTTAAACAGCAGACTTAATATTTATCCGTCTCTGGTCATGATTTGGAGACGATGAGCATGAACCGTTTTGCCGTGCTGCTTATAATTATCACGCAGTAAATCCCCGCGCCCAAAACAGTCCTCTGTGGATGAGAATCTGAAACAAGCACTGGTGGGACGTTGTCCTGCTTCACTTCACAGACGCTGAGTGAAATGAGACATTTTTTAATAACGGAACACTCATTTGACACTTTATTCAACAGGAAGAACAGTTCGTTCCGTGCGTCACACGTCATTACGCTATTTCAACGTCATTGCACATGTGCAGTCCTTTTAGTTTCGGTTTTCAATCCGATCAAGTGTTTACATGTTCTCTCGATCGGGTTACAAAAGGAATAAACCACCCCTTTCAATCCAATCGAAATCCCAGTCGGATCGATTAAGGTGTTTACATGAAGGCTTTTTAGTCCGATTGAGCCGTCAATCCGAGGGTCCATGTAAACGCAGCTACTGTTACACGCCACTGCTGAAATACACCCGCATTTGTGGGAATTAATGTCAAGCCCTGTATATAATAAAAAATACAAACTTCTGTTATTCTATTATTATTCTGTAATGTTATATGTATCCTTTATTTTGAGTTAGCGCAGTTGTCCGAGTTCAGTAACCTCAATCCCTCTTTGTGTGTGGCTCTACAGCAGCTGTATCAGATCCAGCAGGTGACGATGCCGGCGGGACAGGAGTTGACCCAGCCCATGTTCATTCAGTCCACCAGCCAGACGCCCGACGGGCAGGTCAACACACAGGTCAGCGCAGACTGAGGCCGTTCACCCCGACACCCCCAGCCGGAGCTCAAACACACACCAACATCCTTCCACTTCCCTTCATCTCACGCCATATTCTGATCAAGTTCTCCGATTAATTCCGCAGTCAAATAATAAACTTTAGATTTAAGCTTCATAACTTACCGTCCAAATGACATGTTTTGCTGTTTTGTGTGGGTCTCTTTAATACAGTACTGAGTGTAGTGGCAGAGATTGCTTTCTGCCATATGAATTTCAACTATATGTCTCTTGCAATATGGCGAAAGTATGAACCCACTGTCTTCCTTTCAGTATAGATAGAATATGTCCTTGTTTCATAGTTTAATGTGGATGTGGGTAGAGATTATGCTTTCAGATGTGTTCAGTGATAGTGACATTAGAGTGAAGCTTGTGAAACGGGAGCAGGAGGGCACTTCTCAGCTGGGGGGGGGGCATGTACAGTGGAAAATATCAACCTTTTTTGTTTGTGTTTTTAAGCCCTCATTCATTTTGACAGATCATGCCATCTCATGATGTGTAGAGTTTGAAACTTGATGATAAAAAGCCATAATCTACACATTCTGTATATCTGTAGTTTAACTATAGTACTTGTATTAGTTCAGTTGTAGTGTCTTGTATAGTTTTGAAATTTGATAACATTGTATTTGTTAAAGGGCTTCTTATTGTTGGGTTTTCTACATGCGAATGATCCTCTTCGTGTGAATGTGTGTGAATGTGTGCAGGTAATTGATGTGCTTTCCTTACGTTTCTTTCTGAAACCGATTTAAAGAGACTTCTGCCCCTTGAAATTGAACTGCTCCACTGTTACCTACTTGATAAAACAACAGCTTAAGTAAATAAAAAAAACTTTTATATAAACCGTTTTAATACCAATTCTTCTTTCTTTTTTTTTAATTGCCCTCTTGTTTTTTCATATTATAATTGTTGGTCATGTTGTTTTGCATGTAGTTATGACTCCCAGCATGATATGCAATACCTACAGTAGGTACAAATTTTATTTTTGTTGTTTTTGTTTGTTTTGTAAACAGAACTTGCTTTGTGAGAAAATAAAAACTCCAAAAAAAGATTGAAATTGTGTGTTTTTTCCCACAATATATCTTAGTTTTATTACATTATAAATATAGTATAAGCGCACTTGCTTCCTACACATGCTGTGGTTTTATGAGATGCAGGTTTGACCCCTGCCTTTATTTGCCAACCAAATAAAGGCCTTAACTATTTAAAAAAAAAAAAAAGAATGTTTCATTACGTGGACTTTTGAGTACATTTATTTTTAACTTAGAACATTAGATTTGCTTTGACGTCAGAGTTGAACGTTCTGTTCCTGAGCTCCGTGAGTGAGAGTGGTAGTGTTTATTTTCACCACACGGTGGCGACATTCCAACCTGACGAGCTCAATCATTAAAGGCAGCACGTTCGGGATTAGAACTCTGACTCATTTCTGTGATTCGAATCTTTCAAACGGTTCGTTTCGAAGAACAGCTTCTAAACACAGGTGAAGCCATAGACAGTAAAGAAAGGGTAAAGCCGGTCTGGACATCCCAGCGTGGCATATTACATGCTATAAAACGTTCCAACAAAGCCTTATATAGGCAATTTTTCTTTATTTATGTTTTAATGATAAAGGGTTTTATTGTCACTTAATTGTCTCAGTTTGTTCATTGCTGCCATGAAAACAAGTAAATTACAGCTTAATTATACTTTGCAGTTGCATCAAACAATACATATTTCATGTGCGTTTTATTTGTAACAATTCTGCGAGCCGGATACGAAAAGTTCTTATTTATATTATCAGATGCTACTATCAGCTCATTCTTCGGATTTCGGCTCATTAGGAATCGGCTCATGTTCTGGAAAAGAATCAGTTAGCCGTAGAACCTTTACTTCGGATCATTCAGATCGGATTTGCTGATCAGCACTAAACGACTCGCTAACGAATCTAACATTGTTATATCACGAGGATCTGTCATTAACGTGAGTGCTTGCATGTCACACAACATATCGTGCAAAATCACATAAACAGACTGTAAATTTTCCATATTTTTCGTTCATGGAAAAATGTAACGGTTGAGTCACGGGTTTGTCAATGAGCTCCAAGCTTTGTGAGGTCAGGCTCCATTCCTAATCCGGACTAAATCTTGAAAGGAAGGCGTGATTAGGACGGAACAGGAAAAAAAAGTTAAAAGATTCGAATCTCGAATGTTTAGTCATCCCATACTTTGAGCAATACCTAAACTCATCCTAAACGTTCAGCTCTTGAGAATATGTTGTTTTCCCTGAGATATAACTTCTAAGGTAGGCCATAATATTTTTATGAACACCCAGAACATTCAGATGGAAAAGGCTGGTGGTGGTTTTGTAATTCTTTCAATTTATAGCACACAAACAAGCCTACACTTCCTGTTGGATCTGTCAGGCAAGGGTTTCACTTCTGGACATGCCTAAGTGTCTTATGCGGTGAACAATTACTGCATTAATGAGTGAGGATTGGTTCTTAATATTTGAGATATGGGGCCTGGTGAATATCTGGACCTAATCCTGGTATGACTTGGATTTATTAACTCTGTTTGTCTTGGCTGTTGAGTTTCTTCAGGTCAAGGAATCATCCAAAAGATTAGCAGAGACAGGTCAATGAGAGATATGTTAATCTAACACCACCACCAAAATCATGGACAATAACTCATCTGATGTAAGACATTGCAATGAGTATAACATGTTTTTTATTGTAGCCTGTGACGTGTGACCTTATGCCAGCCTATTGTTGTCATCAGGAAAGCACTTCTAGCTGTTTGCTTGGCACAGCCACGGTGTTGACGGTTTAGACACCTCATCATTTCAAAGGGGAAACCCAGCGGATCAGGCTTCAACTTTGGATGTGGTTCTAAATTCCTTCACATGACCCGCGGTTACTGATCTCTTATACTGATTTATTACTGCTGGACCTTATGTAAAACATAAACTTCATTCAATTCTTTTTTGTCCACTTATTTGTATAACACTTCACAAAACAGCTTTACAAGAAGAAAAAAATATTTTTATAGGCATATTTAAATGCATACATATGCAAAAGTTATGTGAACCATCCATGTGGTATTTCATATAATCTGGACTATAACCAATCAATTATTGATTTAAAAATTCTGTACAGCTTTGTTTAAATCATTTGAAAATATAAAACTAAAATAATGAGTTTGAAGTGCTACAAATACATTTAGGCATTAAAACATTACAGGGGAGAATTTTAGATTGTCTAAAGATTACATTTAACAATTTTTAAATTTGGCGTTTTTAAAAAATTAACTAAGTGAGCGTTATGATGGCAAATATAAAAATAAGGACACGAGTTTGCATATTTAAATATCTAATATCAACCATACTGATAATATCTTGAAAATCAGCTAATAACCAGTATAATACTGATATATAAAAATGGTAAATAATAGTGGTTCTTATTCCATGTATGCACAAAACATGACTTTGTCTATTTTCATTACATTATGATGGGAGAGGTGTTGGTTTATGAGGAGCCTAGTACATTTATTTTTCAGTAAATTAAAGAGGACCTCTTTACTGTACAGCACATCCCCAGCACCTGTCCAAGAGGGTTAATCTTGGCCTTGACATCAACAAGATGCCCTTTTACAAAGTCTTGATCTTGGTTTCGAGCTCTACTAGGATTTCATGCTTAAATGTAAAAAAAAATATATATATTTTTTACATAATGATATTTGACATTGTTGCAGCTCCTCCCTTCCCAGTCTGTCAGTAACACTGTTTAGTTCCTGTTTCTATGAAGCCCCTCCTTCTGAAAAGCACAATGTGCTCTGATTGGCCGGCTGGATTAGTGTTTTATGATTGGTCAACCGATTTGAGCATGTTTGGGAAATGTCTCGCTCCTAACATAACCGCCAGTTTCAACACACTAATTCAACCAGGCCTCATCCCTTTATTCTGTGTATGTCTTGGGCGGGAATTTTTAAATGAGGAATATTGTGACGTGTTCTTTTCCAGAAGATAACTCAAGACTACAATGGAGGCGTTTCAGGGAGTTCAGAAACAGTGACACTGATATAGAGAATAACTCCTGCTAGAGGGACTTTGTAACTTTGCAGACCTTTTTCCTGCTCAAACAGCAGCATTACACACTAAAGAAAGTTGAACATGTAAACAAGCATAATAGATTCTCTTTAAAGTAGAAAGCTGTTGGATTAAGCGGTTGGACTCTGAACCGGAATCTCAGTAGTGCTGAATTATCTCGAGGATAATCCTGTTTTCCCTCCATTCAGTTCTGGAATCTGAATGACTGACCTATTTGTTTTGAGACAAAGCTTTAGCATTCTGGCTCTTTACAGGTTGTACACATCATGTCTGAAAAGGCATAACCGGCCAGAGCAAAAACTGGTGTCAGAGTCTGTATCTGCAGAATCTTCTGGACAGTGGCACAAAGTTACACAGGAGGGCATGAACTGGAGAGCAAAGTCTTCCTCTTTTAACTTTCTGTGTTGCACATGCGATCAATGTTTTAAACTTAAGGATGGCACAAGGGTGTTTTTGACTTTTGTAGGTTAAGGAGTTTAGATGCAAAAGGCCTTGTATTTGGCTGAGGAAAAGGTGTCTCAGCCCTCACAGGTCTTTCAAAAGGTCTCTTTCATTCAAGGTCCTGGAAACACTCCACAGAAGATACAACCCTGCTACTGTTTCAGCCTCTGGCCTGCACTACAGTCATGACATCATTTTGGAAAAGGAAGTAATGGATTTGAAAGTTAGTTCAGGAGAGGCAGATTTAAGTCTAGCCACAGACTGTACTGCGTATGTGTATGTACTCCCATAGAGTATAATTCATATATAAACTAGTCACAGTCCAAATGATCTCAAGTTACACATACTTAAATGTTTTATGTCTTCGTTACATTATATTGTATCCTTTTTCATGTCATTAGCTGAATTAAGTATAGCATACTTCTCTTAATTTGAGTAGGCTTATGCTATTCCGCATTGTTGACGTCTCCTCTTTTCATCTGGTTTATTAGTTTATTAGTCCTGTTGTGTCGTTGGTTGTTGTTCAATGTTCTTGTTTAGTCTGTGGTTGGGGTAGATCTGTCTTTTGAGCTTATTTACCACGCGTTTGCATAAATTCTTCTCATGGATTACTCTTATATTTTGTCTTGCTGTTTTAAAGTAGCTTAGTTATTTTGTTTGTGAGTTGAACTTGTTTTTGACTGTTCTCGGTTCATCTCTTCTTTTTTTTTTTTACTTAACCATCAATGGATTCAAGGTCTTGTCTTGAACTTCATGCGATTATTTTTGGATTTCCTATTCACACTTGCTAAATATGATTGGATCCCTTTCAGACATGCACAAAATTCAGATTTGGACTGATATTCTGAACAAGGCTCTAGGATTCAACATATTCACAACTCACCTTAGAATTAACATTAACATGTTGACTGAGCTCCACTGTAAAAAACAAAACAAAAATGAAGTATTGGTGAACAAATATAAAACAAACTATATTTTTGGTGTGGGAAACATTGCTGAGCATCGTGTTCTACAGAGCGGAGCGGAAGTGAGGGCCTGAGGTCTTACCAGTCCTGCTGATGTGTGTGTATTTTTAAATTCTCCTAATGTCCCTTAGTGGGCGTTCAGTCTTGGATAACACAGAGCTTTTTGGGTCGTGAGTGAATGTGTCCTGTGAGTGTGTGTATTTATGTGTAAAGAGCTCCAAGTTTTCCCATATTGCCTCACCACATTTGTTGTCTATTTGCACCCATGCGCCAAAGGAAGGCAAGAAGGTGTTTATGTCTTTCAGAAGATTCGCCTCAGCAGTGACATTTGGCCCTCAAAGAAGCGTGTGCGTTTCTCCCGTGAGTCCAGTGACCTTGCCCAGCTGCTGTTTGTCATCAGAATCCAGCGCTGGTGCTTTGAGATGCTTATGTATCATCAGTCTGTTTTTGTGTTAATTGTTGGTGTTAGGAGGGGACTCCCCTGAATTGTTCATTTGTTCCCCTGAATTATCGTTTCTCTCCTGTGAAACGTTTGAAGTTAATCCTGTGAGCTTGCTGCGGGTCACCTGCACTTACATAAGGACTAAATGGATTATAATTTAAGAAATTATATGTGATTAAGTAAAACCGAGCTTGGTCTTGTCATGTCACATGCAGATTTCCATACTGGTTTCTTTCGGTGTGTTCATACTTGTAGTTCAGTTGGCTTGGTTTGTTTGGTCTGGACCAAAAAAAAACATTTAGTCCTGATCCACTTACTGTATACATTGGCATTTTAACACCAAACCTTAAGGCATAGGGATGTTCTCAACCTGATTGGTCGGCTTTTAGTACGTATATTTCGCGACAGAACTTACCGAACATCCAGAGCAATTCTGTGTTCTGGGATTGTTGTTGTATATTCGTAGCTACATATGGTGTTTTGACCAGCTGAGAACTCGTAAACAGCTTATAATATGTGTTAGGACTAGGAGTCAAAACAGCAGCAGGAATCCCTCCGTCACACAAACAAACCAAGATCTGCTGCGACGAGACTCGTTTCTGACGCCTGTACTGAACTGTGAGGGACAACATCGCAAATATGATGAGGGAAAACAGATATGCTTGAGCATTCTGTGCTTTTTAGGGTCACATCTTGTGACATCATGTCCTGTTTTTGGTTATTTTACATGTCTATGGCCTGTTTTGCGTTCATATTTACTTTGAGCTGCACCAGAGTTTGTTTGGAAGCGGACTGAGACTCATCTTTTCAGGGTCTTGGTCCGCTTGTTTGGTGACACCAGGGTTCAGATGGCAGCGTTCACACTTATTCAAATGAACTGCACTAACAGAGCAATCGCACTAGGGTTTGTTTAATCGAACCAAACCTGCCAAGTGAGAACACAGCCTTTAAGAACAAGAACATAAAATTAAGGGTGCATCTCAGTCAGCTCTGTAATTCAGTAGCAGGACACTGATCAGGGAGTCGGTCGTTTTAAGAGCCCTCTCAATCGCAAAATCCTTCCAGTGCACTGAAACGTTTGCTCCTTATAAAGTCCCACAATGCACCGTGAAAACCAAGGAGCAACATAGTGAGCCAGGGTCCCTATCAGTGCCTGAACTAATGTACACAGTTTACTGATTCACAACATAGGAAGCCAGGGAGTTGATTGAGATGCACCCTAACTCTCCGCCACCATCTTATTTTTATTATAGTTTTATTTTAGTTGCCAGCCAGTGCCAGTTTTTAATCATATTCACAAAACTTTCATGCCCCCTAGAATGATAATAACAACATGGTGGATGTAGTTGTCATGGTTCTGTCACTTCTGCTTTTGTTACTAGTTCTGTGTGGTGACAGAGCAATGACATTTCCTGTCTGTCACGTGATAATCAGGAAACATAAACGAGGACTCAATTGCAGGAAAACAAAGGTAAGATTTTAATTAACCAACCAAACAAAATACAAAGTACAAACAAAACTCCCATGTGGGGGAAAAACCAGAACAAATACCAACAAGGCAAAAACACTAGGAACAAGAAACAGGAACTTAGACAAACGAACCAGCCGAGAATGAGGACTCAGCAGAAAACATCATAACCCGTTCATATTGAGGGCAGGTAATCGCAGGGCCTGGTGACTGGTATGACGTTTTCCGCTGAGTCCTCATTCTAGGCTGGTTCGTTCTGTCACGTGATAATCTGGAAACATAAACGAGGACTCAATTGCAGGAAAACAAAGGTAAGATTTTAATTAACCAATAATCAGATAACAAGATGGGAGGGGCTAGACAGTAGACAGAAAGCACATGGCACAGGAATAATCAGGAGCCATGTGCTCACATGAAACTAGATTAACATAAACATGAGACAGACAGGAAATGTCATAGCTCTGTCACCACACAGAACTAGTAACAAAAGCAGATCTGACAGAACCATGACAGTAGTACGTCCAGATTACATTTATACTACACACACTCATACTAGAACATACTTTTTTAATAATTCAAATGTAGTTCCTACTCGTTTTGAACTCATCGTTGACTCAGATCTTCTTCTTCGGTTGTTTTTGGAGACTGAGATGTGCTATTTCGGAAGATCCGTAACATTGCCACCTACTGTATAACAATGAAAACACGAATTACCGGGAAAAACTTGTCCCTGGCGAGAAAGAGTTAATCAGTACGAGCTTTAAAATTATCAAGGATGAACACAACAGCACCCTTGATATTGATTACATTTTCATTGCTTTTAATATAGTTGATTTATTTAGGGTAATATGATTGCATTTACATCAATGCATTTGGTAGACGCTTTTATCAAAAGCAACTTATATTGTATTCAAGGTGTAAATGTTGTCAGATCATGCATTTTCTGGAATCAAACCCTTACCGTTGCTAGCTCTACTGTTAGAGCTTCAGGAATGCTGTAAGTGTGTAGACTATCTTTTGTCTATCATTTTTCACCTGATGTTGAAAGTAACAGCTTCTGAGATTCTGAGAAATGTCTGGACCCTGAGTATCAGAGTAGACATTTACTCAGCTTCTTTCCAGACAAAATTGATGGATAAGTTATTAATGACATTTGTTTATATTCATGTTCTGTTTTTTATCCTCGCTCATTTGCACACAACATTTTTTGCTGTTCACCCCACAGCTTTAAAAACAAGTGGTTAAGGAATGTGCATTGAAATGTCTTCAAGTTTAAAATCAAAACATGCAAAAGAAACGTTTCACAGGAGTGCTTGCAGGGAATAAAGCAGGGCTTAAGAGGCAAAGGACTAATGCATTCCACAGTTGCTCTAAAGCATTGCATATAGCAGCAGCCGAAGCCATTAGCACGGTCTACATAAAATCACATAAACTAAATGCAAGGTATTGATTGTTGATGTCCCTCTTCTCTGCTCTATCATCAACCATCAACACCACATAACTTAAGCATTAATTCTCAAACTTTTGTAAGCATAGTTTAGCGCAGTATAAGAGAGTGATTCGAGACTACTATTCTTATTTTACTATTGTCCTTATGGATAGGTGACACATGCAATACTGGCATTTAGTGAGGCACATGTGCAGAGCTTATAATACTGTACAGCACATCCCCAGCACCTGTTCAAGAGGGTTAATCTTGGCCTTGACATCAACAAGATGGCCTTTTGATTGATTCTCTTGATATGACTGAGTGCATGTTTACACTGAAGTACATTGATCCAGTATGAAGTTGTATATAAATGTTTGATGATTCCACACAGTGCATGTGCGAATTAGGGTACAACTTAGGGTGGATCTATTTTTTATTTTCTGTCATTTTTTAGTGTTACAATTAAAAATTGTTTAGGTTTGTTGAGGGAAAACAGAAAACTAAATCCGTTCTGCTAAATTTGGTGGCAGTGCCATCCATCCCTCCCTCTCCTTGCGTGTGTCCTGCTCTCACTTTCATCATCCTCGCGCTCCGCGCAGCACGTGCAGGTTACGCACCCTCTCAGTCCACATCGTTGAGCGTCTTGGACTCTATAATATGTCACGGACTTTTGGGACAATCTTGAAATGACCGAACTACAGGCACGACTTTGAATTCATCTCACACGGACCCGCTCCGCTCCTCCCCAAAGAACCGAAATGAGCGTCGCGCGCCGGAGGGGGAAAACCGGGCATGTCGTTTACTTCTAAACATTTCTGCTTTGTGCTTAGACAGTATTTGTCAGGAAGACTTGAGTTATGGAATTCGTTCGTATTTTTTGTGCTGCAAAGGTGTGTTCCAAAACTTTTGAGTAGCCTAATTATTGCGCACGTTAGTGTCTCACCATGAAGTGCTCATGTTCCAGTTACGATTTAAGATGCATATTAAGCTGAAATATTCATATCAATGTGGAGTCATGGCTGTATGGACGTATCTTTGATTATAATAGCAACTTAAATTAACTAATAACATGCAGACGCGCTCTATTAGTCTTTTCAACTGTATCACCTGAACAAGCCACTATTGTTCACTTGCAGGTTATTAGAGGTTATTTATCTTTTAAAGGGATATGATGTTTTTACGTTTAATTAGTAATTGTGTTACATGTCCTGATACTAATTTTGTATTATTTTTTTGATTACAACAATCACTTTTGTTTAGAAAAATATTTGATAGAGTAAGTTTGCTGTCTGCTTAATCAATTATCGGTTGTTTAAAATCTGGTTTAGCGATAAATTTGAAAAATAGCGTCCAACAACGACATTACCGGGAACAGGAAACAAAAGTGTCTACAGGTAAATTAATATTTTGTTTTTATTGTTGTTTTCATAAATTATAAAAAGTTGTATGTAATAGACATTAATTTTTAAGTGCGATGTGTTGATATTGTTTGTCAAGATTAGAGAATTATAATTATAATTATTAATAAGAATTAGAGAGAATGGTGAGTTGATGATATTCTTTCCAACTAAACAGGCTATTTAAGAAACAACATTATTATTAAATTCACAGTATGGAATATTATTAATAATGCATTAACTTGGATTATATTCCCAATAATAAGCAAGTGTTTTTATTATTGTAGTATGATAATAATTTAGCTATTATTGTGTAAAACATCAAAAATTGGTTCTGAATATCAGCTGTAGGACACTTAATACAAATAATCATTATCGGTTGTTAAACTGTATCGGTCGATCTCTGCTGTATATGGTGCTCTAGTTTGCTTGTGTAAACACAATAATGTTGGGTAGTCCTTCCAATAACGGAGGCATTAGGATGCTGGCCCCCCCTGCACCCAACGATGACAGGCGGGTTGAGTTTGTGGCTCTCACGGCTGTTCATACGGAAAGAAGTGAGCCGTCCAGCCCAGAGCGAGGACACCCGTCTCACCGCACCGGCTTACTGGGCACGCCACTGCCAGCGCCACCGGGCCCGAGGGCGACCCCTTCTGCCTCCAGCAAACACTACAGAAAGTTACAGAACTGCCTGTACAACGTGCTCGAGAGACCCAGAGGATGGGCGTTCATCTATCACGCCTTCATGTAAGTCACCCACAATCAAACTGTTGGTTTTGAGATGCACGTTTTTGTTTTACTAAGTCTTAAAGGGATAGTTAACCCAAAAATTATGTCATTAATTACTCACCATCATGTCGTTCCAAACATGTAAGACTTTCGTTCATCAATGAAATTAAGATCTTTTTGATGAAATCTGAGAGCTTTCTGTCCCTCCATTGACAGCTACGCAACTACCATTTGATGCTTCAAAAAGTGTTCGTAAAACTAATCTAATATAAATTGAGCAGTTTAGTCCAAATTTTGTGAAGAGACACGATCGTTTTTTATGATGAACAGATTTAATTTAGGCTTTTATTCACATATAAACATTCATCAACTCCCACATCAGTTGTGGAAAATGGAAGATCAACCATGTTCGCTTGATGAGCAAGAACCAATGAGGTTCATTCTCGTGTCACGCAGCACGTTTGAGCTTCAGCAAGAACCAATGAGATTCATTCTCGTGTCACGCAGCACGTTGAAGCTTCAGCAAGA
The DNA here is from genome assembly GCA_030578275.1 of Meda fulgida. Lineage (NCBI taxonomy): Eukaryota > Metazoa > Chordata > Actinopteri > Cypriniformes > Leuciscidae > Meda > Meda fulgida. The sequence goes on along the minus strand of CM060634.1, from coordinate 3,549,877 downwards.
ACCAATGAGGTTCATTCTCGCGTTACGCAGCACGTTTGAGCTTCTGCAAGAACCAATGAGGTTCATTCTCGCGTTACGCAGCACGTTTGAGCTTCTGCAAGAACCAATGAGGTTCATTCTCGCGTTACGCAGCACGTTTGAGCTTCTGCAAGAACCAATGAGGTTCATTCTCGCGTTACGCAGCACGTTTGAGCTTCAGCAAGAACCAATGAGGTTCATTCTCGCGTTACGCAGCACGTTTGAGCTTCAGCAAGAACCAATGAGGTTCATTCTCGCGTTACGCAGCACGTTTGAGCTTCAGCAAGAACCAATGAGATTCATTCTCGTGTCACGCAGCACGTTTGAGCTTCAGCAAGAACCAATGAGATTCATTCTCGTGTCACGCAGCACGTTTGAGCTTCAGCAAGAACCAATGAGGTTCATTCTCGTGTCACGCAGCACGTTTGAGCTTCTGCAAGAACCAATGAGGTTCATTCTCGCGTTACGCAGCACGTTTGAGCTTCAGCAAGAACCAATGAGGTTCATTCTCGCGTTACGCAGCACGTTTGAGCTTCAGCAAGAACCAATGAGGTTCATTCTCGCGTTACGCAGCACGTTTGAGCTTCTGCAAGAACCAATGAGGTTCATTCTCGCGTTACGCAGCACGTTTGAGCTTCAGCAAGAACCAATGAGATTCATTCTCGTGTCACGCAGCACGTTTGAGCTTCAGCAAGAACCAATGAGATTCATTCTCGTGTCACGCAGCACGTTTGAGCTTCAGCAAGAACCAATGAGGTTCATTCTCGTGTCACGCAGCACGTTTGAGCTTCAGCAAGAACCAATGAGGTTCATTCTCATGCATCAAGCAGGTTCGGTTGAGCATTTGTGTTGCGAAGATGAACAAAAGTCTTACAGGTTTGGAACGACATGAGAGTGAGTAATTAATGACAGCATTTTCATTTTTGTGTGAACTATCCCTTTAAGCTAAGCAAGAAGCATGTTGATAAATGACCTCAGAGAAACTGTTAATGACTGTAAAGTAATTTGCGCACATAAATGGCCCACCTGCCATGAGCTCACCTGGAGTCAGTGACGGCCTCTAATTCTGAACAAGCTGAGTCGGGATATTTTCCTATTAGGTGACCCTTCCAATAGACCATATCATTTCAACATCAGCCAAGTTTGATTTTCATCTATCACAATTGGATTAAACTCCCATGCTGCATTCTCTCAACAAATCAAGTTTGCTTGAATGGGAGAGAGCTGTTTGACATTTACAGAAGTGTTGTATCCTTGGTTGAAACCGTAAAATGCCTTGGGATGTTCTAATACAGCACATTGTTAAATGTTTTATTCATTGTTGCTGATTGTGTTGCCAACTAAAAGGGCCGAGTATATAGAGCAAGTGCTCAGCCATACTGTGACATTTGTGTATTCAGAGTTAGTTATTAGCCCACTTCTCTTTGGTTATTCTGAAATAATCCACTTTATCATTGTATTTGACTGGTCAGAAGCTGTTTCCCGTGGGTAGGCACATCAGATAGGTTGTTAATGGATGACTATGACAGTAATTTTTGGATGCCACAAAAAACACAGGTGCGTGATTTCTTTTAAATTAGTGTTGAACAGTGTGTATCAGTGTGACATTTAGATGTATTTCTTTCCTGTAGTGTGATTTTTGACCACTACAGTACATTGTTTTCATCCTCTCAATGAGTAATAAATCCATAGTGAGAGCCATTAAAGCGGAAAGATAGACATCAGCTCCACTGCCTTACAGTTTGAGAGCTTATCAGAGTCTGTCATACCTCCGCCTGTCACTCATCTCCCTCACTCCAAAGCACAACACAGGCCAAATCACAAGTAATTCACTGATCTCCTAATGAGTGCTTTTATTCAAGCCCAATCCAATTACAAATTCCAAAATAACTCGTAATCGCACAGTTTCAGGGAAAACAACTCAAGCTTGATTAAAAAAAAATGTAAAGGGATAGTTCACCCAAAAATGAAAATTCTGTCATCATTTACTCACAGAAGATGATATTTTGAAGAATGTGGGTTACAAAACAGTTGACGGTAGCCAGTGACTTCCATATTATGGAAGAAAATACTATATATACTATACCACATTCTTCAAAATATCATCTTCTGTGAGTAAATGATGACAGAATTTTCATTTTTGGGTGAACTATCCCTAAAGCTGATTTGCTAAAAAAAATAAAAAATATCACATTTACTATTGAAACATGATGTATTTCCAGGTGAAACAAGTTATTACAGTGCAGTTTAAGAGTAAATAATTACTTTCAATGTCATACACTGTAAGATTAAGAGAATCTTTTTTTTGTTCAAAATCAAACAAAGTTTGTAAAATCTTTGTAGAAAGTTTGTAAGATAAATTGTGAGAAATCCATAATACTATTCCTAGGTGCAGTTCTTTAAAAAAAAAGTTTTGAATATTTTCTCAAGAACATTTTTTTTCTTAATAAAATGAAAGGCTTCAACATTTTGTGTGATTGTATATTATCCTACTCATGAGGCTGACTTGTCTAATACAACAAAATCAAACTTCACACTGGTAAATCTCAACATATAATTTTTACCCCCTTTTTTTTCTTCTTTTTTTTTTTTTTTTGAAGTAGGAAGTACCAGACAGTCATTTTTAAAAGTATTTATATGTAAAGTATGTGATAGTGAAATTACATTAACTTTCATAGGAGAATTTGCATGCTAGGTGATAAAACGAACATCTTGTAGTAATAATATGTTTATGTAACTAGCTACTATTCTTTTGTAAATCTTATAGTGTTTTAAGACCGTAATTAAAGTCCCCCTGTGGTGAAAATCAAGCTTTTAATATTGTTTATATGTCTATGTGGTGTTTTTAGGACCAACCATGTGCAAATTCATAAGTCAACACCATTGCTGAGTATTTTCTCCCAAAAACACGGTTTGAAATCGCTGGTGTTTCTGACGTCACAAACTACCTTGCAACCAATCAGATCAACGTGTGATGGTCAACGAGTGGATCTCTGAGCTGGAGCGAGTGAATGGAGGCGGGGCTCATTTGCATATTTATAGAACTGCTGAGGCAAGGGTGTAGAGTTACATTCAAGCTATTCTAAGGCATGAATATTTTTTTAAGGAAAAAACGTTTAAATATGTAATTTGGGTGATCAAAGAAGAGTTTTGAGGAAATTGTTGACTACAGTAGGACTTTAAAGGAAATTATCCTAAGTTTAAAAAGTTATTATTATTTTTAAAAAGCTTTTTAATAAGATTTTTTCTGCTCTGTCTTAAGAAGTATTTTTGTAAATACAAAATATGCTTAACTTTTGATTGAAGTTATCTATCTTATTTTTTAAGGAAGGTGTTTTATGTGAATGTGCTTCCGATTTATTAGCCGCAAGCTATAACAAGAAGAATATATCAAAGTGCAGTAAATTGTAAAACTGTTTTCTACAAACCAGTGTGTTTATAATTAAGACATTACATTAAAATAATATGGTATAAGAAATACCAGTTTGCAAAATCAAGCAGCAGAACAAGCTGTTTTTTACAGCTAAAAATAACTGGAAGTGAATGATACCGGAAGCCAGACACATTAAAAATACAAATGTCCTCTTACCTGAAAAATAAGGCAGATAGAATAAGAAGAAATAGCAGTTAATAATTATTAAGAATGCTTTGTGAATCCGAACCCTGTTAAGTACATAAATATGGTCAATTCTGATTTTAAATTGAGTTTAGTTGACACAGATTTTTGGTTTGAAAGTTCGAAGGTCACTAAAGTTCCCTTAGACTAGTCTCAACAACTGCTTCTGTAAGAGTTACGTCAATTACTACCATTATGCCTATTCATATCTTAGCCTCTATATGTGTCGAGTCTCAGCTTTGGTCAACCTGATAGAAGACCCTTTCTCCATGAAGAGAAGCTGTCTGGTCTGGCGTGTTTCACCCCTGTGTAGTTTAAACAAGTATAGCGGTCTCTTAGCCACTGCCACCATTTGTTTACACCATCTATGCTGAGCTCTCTCTCTTTCTCTCTCTCTCACAGTCACACAGAGGACACATATATAATGTAATTTTAAAGGGGTCCTATATGCTTTTTCAAAATGTCACCTTTCCTTAGTGTGTAATGTTGCTGTTTGAGCATGAATAAGGTCTGCAATGTTGCAAAGCACCGAGAGTCCCTCCTGTGGCAGTTATTCTCTATATCAGTGTCACTGTTTCTGAACTCCCTGAAACGCCTCCAGTGTAGTCTTGAGTTTTCTTCCGGGAACAAACACGTCACAATATTCCTCATTTAAATCATTCCCGTCCAAGACATATGCACAATTAAGGTGTGGGGTCTGGTTGAGATAGTTAGTAGTCTGTTGAAACTGGCGGTTATGGTTAGCTGTGATGGAATGGTGACCAATCACAACACACTGATCCAGCTGACCAATCAGAGCACAGTGTGCTTTTCAGAAGGAGGGGCTTCATAGAGACAGGAACTAAACAGAGCGTTACTGACAGACTGGGAAGAGAGGAGCTGCAACAATGGAGAATTTGTGAAAGATAAGGTGTTTTTTTTAACCATTCAAGCATGAAAACCAATACTAGTACAGCCTAAAAATAAAATCAAGACTCTGTAAAAGGGCATAATAGGTCTCCTTTTATGTAGGTGTCAACCTAATGGAAAATGAATATTTTACAAAATTATATTTTACATTTACAAAATTTTTCACTGTATAAATGGGCCTTTATACATGAAAATATGTAGCAGCCTTTACATTTCAGGGAGATAGTTGGGGGTCCAATGCATCAAAAAGATTGCAAAAAATCGTTCTTGTACAATATCTATCCTGTGACACACAGGTTTGGCTCAACTACTTAAATTCAGAGAAAATGATGTGTGAAAATTGATAAATACATACTTTTTTATCTCACTTTTGGTTTTGCCATATTATTGCATTTGCTTTCAGGGCAGATTACCTAACAAACAAATGATTATTGTGTGATTTATTGGTTTAGGAAAAGATTGTATTGTTTAGAGGTCATCTGCATATAATATATCTTGAAATCGGATGCTTTGGATAACTTAGATAAGCATTCTTATAATAATTACATTGGCTCTCTTTCCAATGAATGAAATACAGTGAGGAGTTATTAACAGTACCTGCGTGTCAAGGTTACGACTCTCATGTTTCAGACACCCAGTGTCTGATTCTCTGAGCAGTTTCTATTAGAGCCTGGGCATGTGGGTGATGTAAATTCTGCCAATGTATATCATTAGTTTCTCGATTTAACCATCCGAGAACAGACATGCCATGGGCATCAATCTAACTAGATGTTGTCAGACCAGATGTGTGATCAACTAAATGTTAAATGTCCTTCGGTGCCTTTTAGACAAATCTGTCTAGTCTTATGACAAATTCAAGTAAATTGTTGGTAGTGGTACTTCAGCTGGAGTCTCTTGAATGTCTGAATTGTCCTGTGAATGTGTGTTAATGTGAAACTTTACTGTAGATTAGACCCATACTGCTGTACCTTGTTTTTGGCACAACTTTTGTGAAGAGCTGCTCAAAGAATCTGTATCCTTCTGATTTTACGGTCAACAGTCATTCTCTCTCTCGATTTTTAAACACACCCTCTAAATGAAAAACTAGGTCAAGATTTCGACTAAAGCCTCAGCAGTGGAATAGTTGTGTGTCTAAAGGATAACTGAGATGGGATGATTGGATTCGCTTTCTAACTGACGTTTGTCACTTGGGAGTGTCTTTTATCTTAAAGTTGCCATTATGGAAAGTCATACTCTTAATATGTGAATAATTTTTTTACAAGACATTATGTTAAAGTATATAATAATATATTGTCACTGTCTGGTTTTTTTTCTTGAATCATTACTATTGGTCACCCTTTAAGTCTGTTTGTGGGTTTATCAAATATTTAGCCAATGAAAAGTAAGTTAGAGCTTGTGACTAAACCTCGTAACTCCATTGGATCCTCAAACTGTCAGTCAAATCTCATAACTCCACCCACCTCTATCATGAATGAAGTGCCAAACTCATTGTGGAGCGTCTCTGCTTGTTTGCAATGCAAGGGTAACTAAACAACTGGTTGTTTGAATAAGTACTGGATTTTCTTTACTCAAGAAACACTATACAGTATTTATAAAGGCTATGTTTTATGTATTTGAAGAGCAAAGAAGAGTGTCTTAGTCTAGCACGAGTCACCGCCAATACTGTCTTCAATAGCCTGTGTGAAGCACTTCATCTTGTATAACATGAGATTTTTGCTGAATGACAGAAAAAACTAAGCGTTCACATTATCTACAATAAACCTTATATCCTGTAAGATGATGGAAATGTAATGCGATGCACTTACTGCCTCAGATGCAGCCGTTCTAATGACGGATAAAACAAACTGACCTTCACTGGTCAAAAACCTCTTAACTCCATTTGAGCTTGATTTTGGTAAAATGTGAATATTATAATGACACATGAAATCATCTGACCATATATAAAGCCACAAAAAAGCATTTTTTGGACAGTTTTCTGGCCGAGAGAGACTGTTATATATTATTTTATATTATTATTCAGAAATAATATTACATTATATAATAATGTATTAAGATGAATATTACAACCACTACAGCATCTGTGAATTTTTTTTTTTTTTTGCTTGAACCACCAACTCTTATTTTACACGGAAAGTTGAAGGTTCGCCAAGCGGCACAACAAGAAGCCTAGCTTAAAATACAGTAATTGACTTTAATGTATATAAAGCTCAAAATATTGAAGTTTACTAACTATGGCCTGGTTTCACAGACAGGGCTGAGATCAAGCCAGGATTAGGATATTCAAATTGCTTTTTTTTTTTTTAAGTACCTAGAAAACACATTACTGATGTGCATAAAACATGCATTTTAGTCCGGGACTAGACTTAAGCCTTGTCTGGGCATAAATGTGCTATAATCACAAACATTTCTATCAAAGATGGGATTGGATTAGTTAGAAAAAAATATATGTAACTTGCTCTGTAACATTTACTGAGGTTGCCAGAGAAAAACAAAGATTCGGTCAAGACTTAAATCACACACTACATCTGTGGAGAACAAATTTAGCTAACTTTTCCTCAGGGAATACCGAGGGATAAAATGCATTGTTCTGTTCACTCAGTTTGGTTAAAATGGAGTCATTACATGCAAGTCAGACAGAGAGGACACCTGCTGCTGTTGCTGAAACAGTCCTCTGATGTGACAATGAGCCACTGGACACGAGAGGAACCTTTGACACTGTTAGATCTACACAAATGGCTGGTAGCCTGTAAAACGTTTATGCATGGGACAGGCTTCTTTTTTATCACTCTTGCACTCGCCCCAGAGTCTTGTCAGAGGGTAAACTTACAAGCTATCAGAGTGTTAGAGATGGGGGTCAGAGGTGAACGCGTGTAATGCACATGAGCGGATGCCTGGGACGCAGCTGGAGTTTTAGCAGGCCGGAGCTGACCCTTGTGGCATCCGTTTTCCATAGCACCACATATAGAAGATCACATGCTGTTTTCAACAGGCCTTGAGCAAACACAAGGGCAAAGGTTCTTGGACTGTAAATCGAGTTGTTGAACAGTCTTGAAGAGGTGAACAGCAGTGGTTACAGAAGAAAACATCTTCATCCCTCTAACAGCACTTCAACCTCACCCTAGAAGTGAGGAAATAATCCAGCTCCCGTGTTGTTAGATGACTTCCGTTTTTATATCAATGGCTTTCTGTCTGTCTTGATTTTGTATTTTTCTTGTGGATTAATGCAAACAGCTTTGCAGCGTAATAGAACAAAGATGCAATGGTGCAAAAAATGCACATATCCAAAAGCTGAGAGAACCAGAGAGAAAAGTGAACAGGCCTGCATTTTTATCTCCATTAGGATTCAGTATGTTTTGCAGTTTTACCTATTCTTTAACTTCAAGTAGTCAGACAGAAATAACAGCTTGTCCAGAATTGGTGTTCGGTCCCTCAAAGTGCTGCATGCTTGAGCTTGAGTAAGTAAATATATAATAAAGATTGCACTCCCTCGGCACAAACGCATAGCCTCGCACGGTAGAAATGCGTGTGTAAGAAATGCTTTTGTGCTCGTAGTGCTGTTACGCTGTTCAATAATGCATTTTTGTGCTTTTAAAGAAATTACACAGCGATCATAAATCCAACAGGGATCAGACCCTCCTCTCCCGGGAAGGTTGTTAATTTTTTTTTCCCATGGTGGCCGTGACCTTGTCAAGTCTTGCTGGAGTCCAAAGGGGCCACCAAGATTTTTGGATACGCAGCATTAAGGATGTCAGATTTGTAGTAAAGGGCCACCGACAAATATATAGTTTGAGAAAGAAAGAAAGAAAGAAAGAAAGAAAGAAAGAAAGAAAGAAAGAAAGAAAGAAAGAAAGAAAGTTGTTCCGTCCACCTCTTGATGACAAGGCAGAGATTTAATGCACTGGCTTTCAAACATGGTGGCAGACACTTTCCCAGTGAGCAGTGGTTGTGATAGAGTGTTGACTTGAGTGATACCTTGAATTGTATTCTTAGTTTCTAGTCAGAGTTTTATTGTTTTCTTAGGGAGATGTTTTAGGGAGATTGTTTTGTTTTTGATTTGTTTTGTTTTGGTTTGGTTTGGTTTTTTTAAAATGAGATATTATTCAACTCTATTCATGTCTACATGACCTCAGTATTGACCTGCCAGTTTAATCTTTTAATTTCTTTAAATAGTTCTCTATCTATAGTTTCTTATTTTCCTCATCATGCATTTTTACAGTTTCTATGTGTCCGGATTCCAGTAAATAAATATCAGACTTTTACAACTTCAGCTTATGAGTGCATGCGTGTAAATCCTCATTGTTTATAGATGAAGGATTGAGATGGATGCAACTTTCACAGTACAGTTCCTTTGCACGAACCAGATGAACTACAATCTGCCTAAGATGGATGTTATCCAGACTGGAAGTTAGGCTTTTGGAATGAATGCTAGTATTGCTTCAGAACCAATAATTTATATTGTTAAATCATGTGGTGATCCATCACAGTACCAGAAATGTTTATTGAGTATAACTTTTTGCTCAGCATATTCATTTCACCTGCTTGTGACTGCAGTGTTGCTTGTTTCCCATTAGCCAGCTTTATTGGTTAGCGTCAGTGGAGTGTAAATTCTGCCCCATTAAAAACACCCAGTATTTATTTATCACTATCTGTTCTATAATATGCTCCAGCAGTGTATTATCTCTTTTCCTCACACCACCTTTAATTTACGCTCAAGCCCTCTCATGCTCATACTTCTCCATCGCAGTGCCTATCCACTTATTTAGTGGTAATACGGTGAATTAGGTGGAAGAAGAGGAAATGTCTTTTGAGTCTTTCTGCCAAGTGCTATTGTTGAAGGCACATTTATGATTGATTGTTAAGTCCCTTGGAGTGGACTATGGCCTCAGTCTCAATACTTAGGACAGTCCAATCCTTCCAGGCTGGATTTTTAAAATGTCCAGTTTTGTGTTGCAATTTGTTCTGTGTAGTTAGGTGTTTCACATTGCCTGTTTGTTTGTTTGTTTGTTTTTGCTTTGTCATGCTTTGTTGAATAGTTTTGATTTTGTGTTTTGTTTTGTTGAATTGTTTTGGTTTTGGTTCATTTCATTTTTTGTTTTGTTTAATTTAATTTGATATTGTTTTTAATTTGTTTCACTTTTTGTTTTGTCATGTTTCATCTAGCTTAAGTTTTTATTTTGGTTTATTTCAATTAAGTGCATTTCATTTCTGTGTTTTGTTAAATCATTTGTTTTGCTTTGATTTCAGTTAGTTTAGTGTCATTTTTTTCATGTTTCATCTAGATACATTTTTGTTTGTGTTTCAATGAGTTGCATATAATTTTTAGTTTTGTCATGTTTTTATTTAAATTGTTTCTTAAGTTTTAGTTTTGCTTAATTTCATCCTCTTACTAAACCTTTGACTCCGAGCAAGGCTCTTTACGATGGTGTCGTTATTTCCTCAGAGCGTAGGCTGTTGCTCAGCAGATTGAGTTAAATGAGGTGTGTGCAGGGAATGCTCTCTTTATCTGCATTAGTTCACACTGTTTATTAAGGCTTTGAGTGACTTCATTATGTCTCATACTCAGAGGAACCAAGATTACTGCTCCAATGAAAGATGTGCTTATTTCTCAGTTTTATTTTTTTCCATGAAAAAATGAGATTATCATCACACTAATTAGATTTTATTAGAACAGAGGAGGTGATTATGCAGGAATCACTCTCACAACCTTTAGATATCTGGGTGGTGTGCCACTGTAGTCCGGTACACACTCAGGAAATGTGAGAGGGTGTTTGTTCTGAATTATTTGACCTGCCTCCGTCAGTGAATCCTCCTTCTCCCTCTCACCGACCGTCACTCCTCACATCTTTGGGAGTGTTTGAATGATGGGAAGCGAGTGCTAAACTGATGTCTCATTCAGTGCCCTGCCACATTCTGTACATGGCAGCGCGTCCAGTTGGCACTACCGGCTTTACTCGGGTTCCTGATAAATTTATACCAGGCTATCCATTTCTATCCATGCTATGGCAGCTGACAACACCCATTTTTGAATGATGATTGACAAACAGACCAAAATAATTTGATCTCATAATCTTACAATCGCTAAGTTTGTATATGGTAACATGAAATAACAATGAACAATTACTTGTTTTCATAATAAAATATAATTATGTTAATTTATACATAAAATGCCATTCAAAAGTTTTTGAAAGTAGTCTCATTCTCACCAAGTCTGCATTTGTTTTGTTAAAAATATAAGGTTACACTTCATTTCGATAGTCCACTTTAGACATTTTAATAACTATAAGTAACTTTTCAACTACATGTCCACTAGCAGTCATTAGAGTAATATCAGCAATATCTGCTGACACTTTATTCTGATGCTCCCCAAGACATTCTACTGACTATAAGAAACTTTGTTACGTCTCAACTTATTCTACTAACTCTAACGGTCTACTGATACTCTAATGAGAGTTAGTTGACGTGTAGTGGTCAAGTTAGTATGTCTGAAGTGGACTATCGAAATAAAGCATAACCAAATATGTAAAAAATAATAGCAAAACAATATTATTAGAAATTAAAACAACTGTTTTCTATTTTAATATATTTTAAAATGTAATTTTTTCATGATGCAAAGCTGAATTTTCAGGATCATTGCTCCAGTTTTCAATGATGCTTCAATTTTCTTCCATCAAACACAAGAGTTCACATCGCTTTTCGCCTTTCAATGAAAAATAGCTCATGTACTACAACTCTCAAATCACAATGTTAATGTCTGTTCAAGTACATGATGTCATGCCAGGGTTAACATCAGTGCTGGAAAACATCATTGGTTTTCATATGTCGCTCATGATGCACAATTTAATGTGCATTTTAAAACGAAATAAAGATAAAAAATAAGTGATATAGGCGTAAGAGCCGTTGCAGTAAAAGGTAGTGTGATGCGGTGGTTCGTCCTTGTGACAGAGCGCTGGAAAAGAAGTTCTGATGCGGTGTATTCATTTCTCCTTTCGGGGCAGAAATGTTTCCCATGAGACGACCTGTCTCTCCCAGGATGAGGCGCAGCGGGTTTTAAGTTTCCAGGATAATGACGAACAGGAGCTTGGACCGTTCTCCAGCTGATAGTCTAATGTTCGCACTGTAAATTACAAACGCTGACTCAGGGTTAAGATTGTGTGCATTCTGCGATTTGTTAGTATTCATTTACCCAATGAATCACAGTGATTAATTGCCATGTTAATCTAGCAAGTGAAAAAAATGCCAGTCACATCACCGCTTGCGCAAAGTCGGCCTTGCTTAACACAGATTTCCTGGAGCAAATAATGAAGCAACCATGTGTGATCTCAAAACTCTTTATTTGTGCAACCTTCGTCATGTTTACCAAGTGAGGAATGCAATAACACTCTAGATTTATTGATGCTATTCAGTATCCATCTAAATCTGTGATTCACAACGCAGAGATTAGACGGTGACCTGCGTTTAAAAGCAGCGAGAGATGGGAAGACCCAAAGCCAAGCCAAGGCCCAAAAGTGCACAGCCACCATATTGTGTAATGTGACCCCCCCCAAAATTAACATTATGTAATGTTATTTTTGCCAGGCTAGACTCGGAGTCTGACGTTTCTTGTGCAGGCCTTTGACTGAGGCTTATTTTAAGTGGACGTAACCATCTTGCTGCAGGCGGTTTTTACAGACATGAGAGCGTGAAGTGGCAACATATTCAGAGCTGTAGTTCATCACCAGAGATTGAGGCATGATAGGGATGCTTCAAATACTTCAGCCTTCTGTAATATAGCCGAGAAACATCTCTAGCATTTGATCCTGCTTTCATAACACCTTAACAGTGAGTGTCTGTCAGC